>OX336396.1:26307689-27507689 GCA_946902985.2 Meconema thalassinum | reverse complement strand
ATCCGATTGAGGGGGCGGATATCTGACAGCCTACTATCCAGGTAAACGGGGACAGAAAGATTGGCGACCCAAGAGCGTGGGGCTGAGTCAACAGAAAGATTCGCACCCTAATACGTGGCGAATTCGACAAAACTGGATTACCAGGTTGAACAATAGAAAGATTCGCACCTAAAACGTGAGGTTCGATTAGACTCAAATAAAGAGGTTGATTCTTTGTTAGATGTCTAGGCCAATTGTAGTATTTGAGAGTGTGATTATATAGGAATTAAATGTTGTATTGTATTAGGAAAATTACACTCAGAAAAGATCAGATCTTATACAACTTGAGAAAGGTTAAATAGGCTGGAAACTTAGAAAAATCGCCTATAATCTGGAATCTTATTTTATTTGACCGGCTTATGACATTTTAGTCATATTAAAGATAAAATTAATTATTTGGATTGTAGATGTAAATTATTTGTGTTAGGATATTTTAAAATGAGCCAAAGAAATTTGAACATGTGCTTGAGTTTGTTTCAACATGAAGTATCTTCGAAGATTAATTATAAGGTAGTTATAAGTTAGATTTAAGACAGAAAATTGATCAAATATATATATGGTGAAAAGTGTTGCTCAAATGTTGTTATTTTGCTCTTTTGATGTATGTCCCTACAGCAATCCATTTTTGAATAATATTGTAATGGCAGATGAAAGTTTGAGGTTGATGCTAGAGGAGATGTCTGCTAACTTGAAAGCTAGCATGAATAATAGTATGAAGCAGATGCTGAATGAAAGTATAAAGGAGATGGAAGCTAGGAATACTAGTCGAATGGAGGAGAATGCTAGTACTTTGTCTGCTAATTTGACAGCTAGCATGGGTGAAAGTTTGAAGGTTCTTCATACTAGTGCTGCTAATTTGGAGGATAATATGTCGCGTTTACAGATTAATACCCTAGGAATTGAGAATACTGTAACGGACATGCGTACAGACGTGTCTAATGTCCATAAAGATGTATCTATTGTGCATAAAAGTGTTGATGGTGTTAAAAATGATGTGTCTAAGGTACAGAAAGACCTTACAATGTTAAATTTAGATGTAGCTAATGTCCGAGGGGATATTTCTTGTGCTAGAGCCGAAGTTGTTGTTGTCAAAAACGATGTAGCGACTGTCCAAGACAAGGTCGAGGAAGTCCAAAAAGAAATTCAAAAAGCTAGAACTGATGTATCCAATGTTCAGGTAGATATTAATAACGTTCGTGCGGATATAACTGAGGTGCAAAGTGACATAACTAAGATTCAGGTAGAGGTCAACACAGTTTTCGTAGATATCACTAAAGTCCAAACTGATGTAAATAAAGTCAGGGAAGAAATCGAAAACTCAAAAACTCTTTGTACGCGTAATATAACTGCATTAACGACTAGGTTAGTCGATGAATCAGTTAGAACAACAACGTCTTTAGCAGAGTTGAAGTACGATGTAGAGGTCATGAGAACCCAGGTATTAGACCACAATAGAGTATTAAAAGAGGATATCGAAGTAGACATAGCCGAAATGTTAACAGCAAACGTAGCGGTATGGAAAGACGAGTGGAATAAGTCAAGTGGGGAACATGTAACCCAAATTCAGGAAAGGATTGAAAGAAAACTTGCCAGTACGCAGATAGAAATTAACAATGAAGTAGTACAGATTAGGAAAGATTTAAGCGTCAGGATAAATTCGCTATCCGAAAAACAAGTTGACGATAGAACACAACTAGATCAGGATATGCAAACTTTAAAATCTACATTAGAGGATCAAATTCATAAAGTTGTCTCGGATGTAAATGAAACGACGAGTAAACTGAAAAATTTGAAGTTAGGAGAGGCTAGTTTAATGGAGAACTACAAAGAAGAGATAGTCAAGAAAGTCTTAACAGAAATCACCGACAAAGATACAGAAGGCTTAGCTTGCGAATTGAATAGGAAGTATACTAGAAGATGTCACCTAGAGCCAGAAGAAAGAGACGTGACTCCTGAAGAACGTGTATCCAGATTCAGAGAGGAGGATGACGAGAGGAATATGGAACCTGAGTGGAATTATCGAGATAGTGGGAAAAACTATCCGGATTCATATCCGAGGAACGTGACGGTCATTAGGAATTTCGAGGACAAACCACAAAAATTCAGTAACACTGATAGTTTGACACCTATAGAGTATGTAAGGAATCTCAAAGATTATTTCATCGAAGCTCACATTCCCAGAGAGAGAGAGATGAAGATAGTAGAGAGATATCTGATTGGAGGACCCCTTGAATGGTTTCGCGCATTTAGATACACATTCAGTAACTTTGACGAGTTTGCAGAGGCATTAATCAAACGATTTTGGTCCATAGAAGCGCAGAATTCGTTAAGAGCGGAGGTGTATTCAAGAAAATACTCAGGTACTCTTCCAACGAGGTACGCTGATTTCTTTACGAGTCAGTTGTCCCGCTTGAGATTTTTGCAACCCCCATTGTCCACGGAGCAACTAATAGATGCGATTTCTCGTATGCTGCCAGTTGAGGTGAGGAGACTTATAATTTCGTCCAACATCAGGGATTTATCCAGCATGGATGAATTACTAAGAAGGTTAGACTACACAAGTCCAATGCCTAACGTAGTCCAGGAAGGTCAAAGGCAGGAGTTTAAAGAAATCAATACGGTATACATGGACCAAGTCCAACAAACTGACAAGCCAGAGCAGGAGAAAACTGACAATGTAGGTCCTCACAGGAATAATCAGTTTAGAAATTACAGATCACAAGGTTACCGACCGTATCAACAAAGAAGAGGTTGGAACTACAACCGAGGAAACTACAATGGAAGAGGCAGATATTACAACAATAATGGGTATAACCGTAACTATAATAGGAATAACCAAAACCAAAATAGAAACCAGAATACTCAAAGTCAGGTTATGACACCTGATCAGTATCAGCAAAGAGAAAAGGAAAGCCAGCAATACTTAAAAGAATTAAGGGATAAAGAAGCTGACAATCAAAAGAAAAGGCAGGATGTTGTAATCGATCCTGGTCCTTCTACGAGCCAGCAGAACTTTGAAAATAGAAATACTGGTCAGAAGAGAAAGTAGAGAGGAAAGAATACATTAACCACACACAACCCAGAGTAGAAGAAAAATATATGATTAAGGAACATAAAGGAAATATCATACTAGAGTAAGCCAGTAATAATTCAATTTCGTGTTCAAGAGAGTTGAGATACTTGTAACATTGTGTTTAAAAACAATTTGCAACTGTTTTTAAAACGTGGTGAGAGGAGAATGCCCCCGTAATTGAATTATGTAGAGACCACGGTGGCTATATTTGAAATTATATGGAAAGTTATGGTTGTCATAGTTATGACGTGGGTAGTCATGACGTAAGCACGGATGACGTAAATGTTATGCCAGCAGGCTACTTGAGCCGAGATTCTCAGTGACGTCAGCATTTAGTCCAGAATGTTCCAAGATGTACGACGCAGTCGCAGGAAACGAGGAATTCTGCTGAGGAAGAAACTAGGCTATTGGAGGAGAGGCATGAACCAATGAACGATAGTTTCAAGGAAGACGGAGATTGCTGAAACTATGGTATTTTTATTACTTTTGGAATGCAGAATTGTGGAAATCCATTTGCAGTAAAAGCATTGATTTGGAATTTTGGTGAAATTTATTTTCAGTTTTTGAATTTTGAAAATCCGTCATGTATTAACGAAGTTGGAAGTTCTAGCGATGACGTAGTATCACGCTCTGGAAGGGATGGTAACGCCCCTCGAGAAGTTAATAAAAGGGCTTGCGCAGAAGAGAGGAGCCTCTTTCGTTCTCTGATCATTCTGAGATCTCATTCTCAGATCATCGAAGTATATTTGTGAAAGTTCTTTTCTTATACATTCATTATAGTGAGACGTCGAAGTGAACAGCAGTGAAAAGAATCGTCTTTATAACGCGTGGCGAGGCCACTATATTAACGAGATCCAGGTCAAACTAGGTGAAGTTGAAACGGACCTTAGAAAGCTTCTACAAGTTTAGCTTCGAACAGTTTGCGGTCACCGATAAGATAATTGTATTGTGCAGTGCTACATGCAGTTATAGAGAAAAGCTGAACAATTTCGACCGATTAGTTTAAAAGATATTAGCAGTTTTATACGACTTACAAAAGTGATTATCTCGCCACTAGAGAAACACTTTTGTTTAGCCAGAATCAACGCAAGGCTGACGCTGCGAGTGGAGTAGAAAGACTTCAGATTGCTTGGTTACACAACGATACCAGTATAATGGAGCAATTGAATACGGCAGTTTGTTCTTCTGACACTACAACCGAAGTGCAGATGGAAGGCTAAGAGGGCTTATTGCAATTGGGACATACTTCATTGGAGTAAGATAGCGACATGGAACTTCGCTAATTGCTATTCCACACAAGCGAACATGCGGTGAATACCATCTACACCCATGTTTCGTAATTAAAGGCTGAATACCATCGAACAGCCATAGAAACAATTTCATACTCTGAATATGAATAATTTCTTCGGAAATTTCTACAAAACTTCATGACGACTGTCTACTGGAACTTCAGGGAATTTTTCAAGAGAGGTCAGGGATGTCCCGACTCACAAAGAAGATTATTGCCGGAAGGATGTCTATTCGTCTTCGAGGAGCAGAGCGATTCACGGAGAAGGAAGCAGTTCGATTCTCCGAGGGTGCTATTTCCTATTTCGAGGATGGAGCTCAACTTTAACGTGGTGAAATGGATCCATCAGCAGTCTTCTTTGGGGAATTTTCCTCTGGAACGTCAATCGGCAGATAAGGTAGTCGTGAACGTTTATTGTATTTGAGTATACTAATAAGGTTTGAGCAACTATTTTTCCCATATTTTTATCCTCATGTTTTTTGCCCTATTTTCTTGTTGAGATTCTTATTCTCAGTTCACCTTGATGAGTTTTGCCTTTTTCGACGATGTATTAAGACATTGTTATGTCATGGGCATAGTTAACGATTTTGAATCAGTTGAGACTGATATTTGGATTTTTCAGTAATTAATATTTTTGTAGTCACGATTTGACTGTAAGTTAATGATTTTTATGGCAGATTTAAATTCAGACAGCGTGTCATTTTATTAAAGTAATTCTACCCCAGTTTAATTACTTTGACCAATTTTCTGTCATCATAAAGAAGGAAGAACATTTAAATGAATTTAGAGCGTTAAAATCTCTTACGTTGTCGACGATCTTGGAAATACTAGTCGTTATTTGTATTGATTGCAACACAGACATTTATCGTCAGTTATGAATGAACATTGCATTATAGACACTTTTGTGAAAGAGTAACTTTAATAATGAATTATTGAATGCATTAAAGTCAAGTACTTTTGTTAGGAGTTTTTCTCAATTAGAGATTTATAGAACGATGTTTTCATTCCCCAGTCTAAATGGATTCTATTCGACTACTTTGCATTTTAGTCGCACTTTATTTGAAGATAGTATTTTCATACTACAATTTCTTTTAAGATGTTAATCTTAAATTTTGATAGACCAGATAGGCGTATATAAGCGTATTCACTATTAAATTTGTTTGTGATTGGCAAGTTTTGACTTCATTTCAGTTCATGAATGAAATCCACGAAGGTTATAGAAAAACAGTTTTGAAACAATTTATGATTATAAAAATTTTTAAGTGGAACTATGAATGTATAATCGCTAGTGCAGCGCGTGTTGAAAGTCGCTGAGGTATAATGCCCTTGAATATGAAGGAAGTTCCCACAGGAATTAATGTTAAAGAATTATTTGTGGAAGTTTTGTAAGTGATGTGAAAGTTTTTAATGCCATATAGATTAATATATGATGATTTTGGGCATATTTTTAATGCAGATTGTGCATTAACTTGTTAGCGAAGGATTTTCCGCTGGAGTAAGATTGTTATAGTTCGTTGAAAATTAATCAAGTGATTTACTGTTATAATTAACACGAGTTTTGAAAGAATTTGAGATAAGATTTTGAATGAAGGTTGCCGTCACAAATCATTATTAAAACCTTTATTAAACCAGATTGTGACACTAATATGTATAACTAACCTTCATTGGTCGATTATATTAAACAGGATTATAAAATTATCAACCGAATGAACATGTGGCTAATGTATTTATTAAATTAATAATTTAAACAATTTAAATGTTAATATTGTAAATAATTGCTGTAAATATTTTTGAAAATAATATCGAACGAGAGTGATGTTAAAGGCGTGCTTAGAATATTTTTATTGTCTTTGACAAATATTATAAACAATTTCTAATTGTTATAAATAATTTATGTGATTTTGTTATAAACATTTAAGAGCTAATGGAACATTTGGATTGAAGTTAACAAGTTTAAGGAATTAATATAATGATCCAATAGGATGTGCGCAAAGTACTTGAAAGATTTGCGTAAATATAATGTGAGTTGTCTTGTAGACGTTTAAAAGCTTGAGAGAACAAGCTGTATTCTTACGTAACGTAGCGTGTGAGAAGGGAGTGCATTTGACCACTATGCAACAGGCTGGAAGGTAACCCGCAGCTGTGCCAACATATGGTTCTCAGAGAGTGAGGTCGTACACACTTTGGCCTTGCGACTATAAATACCATTCTAATGTTTATTAAAAGGAAACCAAATGCTCTATATATGTCACACCCTGACGTCCTTTTCCAATCCAATAGTGTTATGAATATTACGTTATTTGGAGCTCTTGGGAGCTAAAATGTTTTACATCATGTTGTATAATAATTTTGCAAGTCCTACTGGAGGACGTAGTCAGATTGACTTGGGCTACTGATAGCCACGTATATTTTGTTGTGTCATCAAAATCATACCCTTTATTAGAAATAAAGCTTTTGTACAGTTCAAAGTTCTCGTCTTCGTTTTGGTTCATTTTTAAATGTCATGGTGGAGATTATTGTGTGAACAGACTTTTAGTGATCCTGTTGTCAACTCAAACCCCGAGATAATTAAGAGGTAAGTAACGGTAAGTATGAACCCCCGTCTATTTTGGTGTGTTCCACAATGATTTCCTGTGTACTTCTGTGCTCTTATCTCGATAGTGTCTGTCAGTGCCATTTTCATTGATGTAACTGTGCCGGTGCGATTGATAATTGGCAATCCGATTGAGGGGGCGGATATCTGACAGCCTACTATCCAGGTAAACGGGGACAGTACCTTCCTTCCTTCCTTCGTTCCTTCCTTCCTTCGTTCCTTCCTTCCTTCGTTCCTTCCTTCGTTCCTTCCTTCCTTCCTTCCTTCGTTCCTTCCTTCCTTCGTTCCTTCCTTCCTTCGTTCCTTCCTTCGTTCCTTCCTTCCTTCGTTCCTTCGTTCCTTCCTTCGTACCTTCCTTCCTTCCTTCCTTCCTTCGTTCCTTCCTTCGTTCCTTCCTTCGTACCTTCCTTCCTTCGTACCTTCGTTCCTTCCTTCGTTCCTTCCTTCCTTCCTTCCTTCGTTCCTTCCTTCCTTCCTTCCTTCCTTCGTACCTTCCTTCCTTCGTACCTTCGTTCCTTCCTTCCTTCCTTCGTTCCTTCCTTCCTTCCTTCGTTCCTTCCTTCCTTCGTACCTTCGTTCCTTCCTTCCTTCGTTCCTTCTTCGTTCCTTCCTTCGTTCCTTACTTCGTTCCTTCCTTCTTTCTTTCCTTCGTTCCTTCCTTCGTTCCTTCCTTCTTTCCTTCCTTCCTTCCTTCGTTCCTTCCTTCGTACCTTCCTTCATTCGTACCTTCCTTCCTTCCTTCGTTCCTTCCTTCGTACCTTCCTTCCATCGTACCTTCCTTCCTTCCTTCCTCCCTTCGTTCCTTCCTTCGTACCTTCCTTCGTACCTTCGTTCCTTCCTTCGTTCCTTCCTTCGTTCCTTCCTTCCTTCGTTCCTTCCTTCGTTCCTTCCTTCCTTCCTTCCTTCCTTCGTTCCTTCCTTCGTACTTTCCTTCCTTCCTTCTTACCTTCCTTCCGTCCTTCGTTCCTTCGTTCCTTCCTTCCTTCGTTTCTTCCTTCCTTCGTTCCGTCCTTCGTACCTTCCTTCCTTCCTTCCTTTGTTCCTTCCTTCGTACCTTCCTTCCTTCGTACCTTCGTTCCTTCCTTCGTTCCTTCCTTCGTTCCTTCCTTCGTTCATTTCTTCGTTCGTTCCTTCGTTCGTTCCTTCCTTCCTTCCTTCGTACCTTCCTTCCTTCCTTCGTACCTTCGTTTCTTCCTTCGTTCCTTCCTTCGTTCCTTCCTTCCTTCCTTCCTTCATTCCTTCCATCGTACCTTCCTTCCTTCGTACCTTCCTTCCTTCCTTCGTTCCTTCCTTCGTACCTTCCTTCCTTCGTACCTTCGTTCCTTCCTTCGTTCCTTCCTTCCTTCGTTCCTTCCTTCGTTCCTTCCTTCCTTCGTTCCTTCCTTCGTTCCTTCGTTCCTTCCTTCGTTCCTTCCTTCCTTCGTTCCTTCCTTCCTTCGTACCTTCCTTCCGTCGTTCCTTCCTTCGTTCCTTCCTTCCTTCGTTCCTTCCTTCGTACCTTCCTTCCTTCCTTCGTTCCTTCCTTCCTTCCTTCCTTCGTTCGTTCGTTCCTTCCTTCGTTCCTTCCTTCCTTCCTTCGTTCCTTCCTTCCTTCGATCCTTCCTTCCATCCCTCCCCCCAAGGGCTCACATCTAGTGGGACGTGATTTGGCAACCACGGGACCCCAGCTGAGTCCAGCATTGCTTCCACTTACTTGTGCCGTGCTCCTCTCCGTCTCTCCGTCGACCTCTCTTGGTCAACTCTTTTTCTCTTCCGACCCCGAAGGTAGTAGGGTATCGGAGGCCTAGGGAGTCTCTTCCTTTCCCGCCTTCATTGGCCCTTCTCTCATCTTTCCTGATCCCTCATTCTTCTTGGGACCAGCCATCTTTTTCTGATCATTATAGGTCCTTTTCTCTTTAAGATTCCCGCACTGTTTTTATGAATCCCAACCACCCGTTTCTCTAAATTCCATTTTGTGAGTATTTTGAATATCAACCACATTTTGTAAGTATTTTCAGTCCAGCTTAATTTTCGTTATAGTTTCGATTTCATTGTCATTTTCGCTCTCACCCAGATCATTAGGGACCGATAACCTAGATGTTAGGCCCCTTAAAGCAACAATTATCATCCTCCATCCCTCCTTCCTCCCTAGCTACGAGCTGTCATGCAGAGTTTGTTCACCCACGAGCGCACGCCCTCTCAGGTAGTATTATGCTGATGATATTGCCGCCAGGCACGACACACATGCAATCTGGAATATGTTCCCGTGCTAAGTGAAGTGAAGTGAAGTGATTCAAGTTTAAACCCCGTTCTTATCTTCATTTTCACGTCCTAGTTCACAAGCCCGTAGCGGTGCGACATTATCACAAGAGAATAAATGTAAACTGTCTCTGTCATAACTTCGAGTGCGGCGTAGCGTTTAGGAGCTGCAACACGTCCAAAGATCGGAGGGTCGAATCCTTGGACTGACGACGGCTATCCTCAGTCCAGGGATATGCCAACATAGTTCCTTATTCAACTTCCGATCCTAATAATTAGTAGAGCAAACTAAAATAGTGTTATATTGGCTTTCACGGCCAAGGAATTAAAATTCTGCAATTTTTCTAGAAACATTGCTGAGTTTTAACACTTGTGTTTTTGTACGTTTGGAAACAAACGCCATGGCACCACGGCCTTGACCTACCAAACGACCGCTGCCCAGCCATCTGGCCTGCAGATTGCGGGGTGACCTCGTCGGGTTCCCTCGGTCGTTAAACTTCGTTTTCCTGACCACACCGCTGCCTCGTGGTCAGACAGTTACTCTATTTTCCTCGAGAAGCTGAGTGCATCCAGTTCCAGCAATCACGTCATTTTGTAAAATTCCTGACGGAGCCGAGAATCAAACTTAGGCCCTCGAGTTGACAGGGAGGCACACTACCCCAACACCACCGGGTCAGCTTTTTTATGTTTTACAGTGTATCTTTAGACTTTCTCAGCATGTTTTCTGTACTGGCATATTAAGAAACTACTTAGCACATGTATCAAGTGAAGGTTGCAATGGCCAATGGTCTCTCCCAAGTCTCTGGCAATCCGAGATTCGAAACAGAAAGTGGAGGGAGTGGTATTCTTATTCCAATTCTAAAAAAAATCACACAGTCCAAAGTTTATTTTTTAAGGGAACAATTGAATCATCCGGAGCGTAAAAGTATTAAGTCAGTTTCAGTTTTCAGTACTTTTTAGGAGACAGATAAAACGTCATTGACAGCACTGAACTTATCAAACACACTATATTAATCATCTATGTTTTATGCAACTATTCAGGTTATAACTGTGTTAGCAGAATGAAATGAAAATCCACAGCCTGCTTCCAGTCTCCGACCGGGTCAGGAATGGAATGAATGAAGCCCCCATCTAGCGGCGAGGATATTAACTGTGCCGGCTGCCGAGGCCTGACGCACTCCTCTGGGGCAATGATTAAATGAATGACAGATGAAATGAAATGATAGTGGAGAGTGTTGCTGGAATGAAATTTTGACAGGGAAAACCGGAGTACCCGGAGAAAAACCTGTCTGCCTCCATTGTGTCCAGCACAGATCTCACATGGAGTGACCGGGATTTGAACCACGGATCCAGCGGTGAGAGGCCGGCGTGCTGCCGCCTAAGCCACGGAGGCTTTTGTTAGCAGAATATTAATTTTAATTCAATAAAAATATTTTTCAAATCAATTTTGGAAACGTGACTTAGTGCCTTCCAGCTTTTTGGTCAGTTTAGTACGGGATAAAGCCATTCACAATGAATATTTCACATGAAATCTTATTTGAAAATGGATTTGGAACATAAAAACCTCCTAAACCCTGTACAAATGTAATTTACAATCTTGCAGTGTGGCCAACATTAAGTACAGAATACGGCGCTGAAAGGCCGCAAGTCGTTGACTTAATGCTCTTCTCCTCTGATCACACTACATGCAGCGGTGGTTTATGGCTTAAACAGCAGGCTGACTTTAGTTTTTCCTATGCTGTTCCAAGGACCTTGCGTAAATACTTCACAATACTAATTCTTTAAAAAATTACAATTTTTAGCCTACTTTTCACATTTTGCAAAAATTAGGAAAAAGTAGACTTATGAGATCGATCCGGGAAAATGTATGTGTGTCTGTCCGTCTGGCTGTGTGTGTGTGTCCCCACCCCATCAACTCCTAAACGGCTGCAGAAATCGAAACAAAATTTAGTATGAGTAAAGCTGTATACCGGAATATCTCAAGCCTATATTTGAAAATGATGTCAGTGCTACCAACTGCTGAAAAAAACGCAATAGAAATT
This sequence comes from Meconema thalassinum, assembly GCA_946902985.2. Lineage (NCBI taxonomy): Eukaryota > Metazoa > Arthropoda > Insecta > Orthoptera > Tettigoniidae > Meconema > Meconema thalassinum. The sequence continues at coordinate 27,496,416 of OX336396.1, read as the reverse complement.
TGAGCTCCATGTTGGATATCATGGGAGCTATTCCAAAATTGGCACACATGTAGATAATACTATTTCAGTTAAATTTCCAGGAGGCCATACATGACGGTGTTGCCAAAATAATTTTAAGCCTTCTGATAGGTCCAATTTTTAAATGCATATAACTTCTACACTATTAATTGGATATCAATCAAATTGTGTATGTAATATGTGTACATAAACAGATATGACTGAGTGTATTCTTAAGAGCCACCAGGGCTGCCAACTGTTAATAATTGCTCTCTCTCTCTCTATTTTCTTCATCCAAATACAAATATATCTGAAAGTATGCCAGCCGACTGCTTTAAACTAAGCACACGTATAGTACCTGACATTTTATATTAATTTGGAGTAACTTATATACTTCAGTTCTACCAACATAATTCTAAGCCTGCTGATAGGACCAATTTTGAAATACATGTAACTTCTATACTATCAGTTGCTATTTCAACCAAATTTCGTATGTGCTATATGTAACATAACAGATATGACTATAGGTATTCTTAAGATCAATCAGAGCTGCCAACTGTTAATAAATGCTGTCTATATTTTTTACCCTAATATCAATATATCAGAAAGTATGCAAGCCAACAGCTCTATACTTTGCACATGTATGGCACCTGACACTCTAGATTAATTTGGAGTAATTAATATAAGTCAGTCCTGCCAACATGATTCTATGCTTGCTGATAGGTCCAATTTTAAAATACATGCAACTTCTATACTAACAAATGGATTTCATCAAAAATTGGCACAACAAGATATCATAATATTTCCGATTATTTCTAACCAGCACACACATGACATTGTTGCCAACAAGCTTTTACGCGTGCTGATAGATCCAATGTCTAACTGCATGCAACGTCCATTGACTTCAACCAAATTCTTTATTCATTACCTTAAGAGATGGAACTAAGAATATATTCAGTGACCAGGGCTGCTAACTGTAGTGCTCTATTAGGCTACATTATACCAGGAGTATTTCGATATCACCAACTTAATTTCGTCATTATTCTAGATAGGTTCATATACTGTAGATTAATCATTGGCATGAAAAGTAGGCTCTTTAGTTCGTCACGGAACTTCTTGTTGACTTAATGTTTTTCAGCTCCGACCGATTCAATTGTTCAGGTGGGCAAAACGGGGTACGACTGATAGCAGAAAGAACTCGCGCATTTGCCTCACGCGACAAAAGCGACATTACAATCTTATTACTTTGTCCGAGGTATTGTGTTGTGAATCTTTGTCTAATGAGTGTCAGTCTGGTGTCTTTGTTTGAGACATTTCCGATACGTGTGCACGGAAATAGGCCCCCAGCTACCGCGACATTTTCTTTGGCGACCAATCGGTGCGTGGTGATTTGGCCTGTCCTTTGTTAACCTCTGTCATCGTTATTTACACAGGCGTCGAGCGCCTCTGGTGTGAACTTTAAAAGTAACGTAAAGTTCAACCTCTCCTCCCATTCATCTCTCACCAGGGCTGCCCACACCTTGGAGCACTCGCTCTGCTTTGTGAAGGGGCTCAACATCGAGATTATCTGACCCATTTTGACCTTATTTCCAGTGTCTTAAGGGACTTCAGAATGCCCAAATTCTTCAAAATATTCCATTTTTTGTGCGCCATATTAATCTACAAATACCTTCCTAACGGTACATTTTCCATATCTCATTCCTGAGGCTACTTTCCTTATAATAATAAAAAGAATCCCTCTCGGCACGCCGGAAGGTGGAGGTAGATTTCAGCGCACAAACTAGGGGATAGGCGAAAATAGGCAAAATATGGAGGTTTTCCTAGAAGGACCAGGCCTCATTTTATACCTCTTATTATGAGAAAGTATTTTACAATTGGATTTTAATCAACTTTGTGTTTCGTCTTTTTATGCATATTTTTTAAACATTTTATTGTATTATGGGGACGGTAACCTTTTCGTCATTTGGGGTCTATTTTTAGCCTATTTTCAATTTTGAAAAAAAATAGGCTTATGAGATCTCCTTTTGTCCGTGTGTGTGTGCGCGTGTAACTCGGTAAGTTCATAGCACTATTCCGGACGACCCTGACCGTCCCCTTCAAATTTTGTTACGTCTCACCAATCTAATATGGCGGCTGTGTGAAATATTTCACCAGCATTCAATATCTCCGAAACTATTCCCGATATCACCCTGGAATTTTTTACGGTGATAAAGGGATCTACTAGAAGTTCACCTATGTGACTTTTGAAAAACTGGTAACTACAAAACCAACATGACGGCCACGTGAATTTACGACTTTTAAATAGACGTTTCTCGCGATTTAACCAACCAAACGCAATAAAACTTGGTACAGTATATGTTGATACACATTGTAATGCACCGACATCTAACTTCGTTCAATTGTTTACATAACCACAAGATGGCGGATATGCGAAATATTTCACCGGCATTCTATACCTCTGAAACTATTAACGGTATCTCCCTGCAATTTTGTACGGAGATAGAGGGCACTACTGGAAGTTCATCTATAAGACTTTCAAAAACCAGTTAACTAAAAAACGAACCAGGCGGCCAAGCGAATTTGTAAATTATAAATAGACCTAGCTCGCGATTTAATGACCCAAACGAAATGAAACTTGGTACAGGAAATGTTTATACATATTTTAATGCACTGGTATCTAATTTAGTTCAATTGTTCACATAACCTCAAGATGGCTACTTTGCGAATTTTAAAATTAAGTCTTTATATCTTGTGTCGTAATCATACGATGGAAGTGAAAGTTGAATAATGAACCTACGCAATAATTTTCCTTTAATGGTACATGACTCTATGGCCTATACATATAACAATCCAACATAGCGACCATCCGAAATATTTAGACGGCTCTGAATATCTACGAATCTATTATAGCAATCAAACTGAATTTTTTTATGTTCATAGGGGCTAGGAACTTAAGTTCACCTATAGGACTTTAAATAACCTGGTGATCACAAATCCAACATGGCGGCGACGCGAAGTATAAATATTCACATGGACGTTTCTCGCAATTTAACCATCCGGGTGCAGTGAAACTTGGTACAGTAAATCCTTATACGAATGTTAATCCACTGGCATCTAATTTATTTTAATTGTTTCCATAACCACAAGATGGCAGCTGAGCGTAATTTTAAAATCTCCTTGTTACTTCTTGTGTCCTAATCATGCGATTGAAGTTTGAATGATACACGTACACAATAATCTTCATGTAACACTACATAACTCTAGGACCTACATATATAAAATCCAACATGGCGACCATCCGAAATATTTAGTCGGTTCTCAATATCTACGAATCTAATACAGCAGTCAAACTGAAATTTTGTATGTAGATAGAGGCAATTAACATCAGTAGGATATATGAAAATAGGCTGCATAGTTCTTCACGGAACTACTTGTTATATCGGTGGTCACACTTTCCTTTTGCAAGATTTCGACACTGATGTGTAACTATCTAACGGTCTGTTACTTCTTCACGCAAAATGTTATCTCCCGCAGAGATGTTGGTCGGTTCCTCAGTTTAGGGGCTGTGACCACGCTGTCATGTAGCCCCGTGTACTTTGGGTGTGTGTAGGATCTGTCTGATAACCGGTGTTAATTGTGATGGCTGTATTAGTGTGTGTTATCTGTAATTCAAGTAAGGACTGCAGTCGGTCAATTTCAAGTAGTTCCTACTTTTGCTACCAAATGCTACCGTCAACGATACCTAGCTGCGAACATAATATAGAAATGACTTGAGTGTTCCAAAAGCTATGGTCATGTTTCTTTTGCAGGGTGAAGTTCAAGGCTAGGAAAGAAGGTACAGTAGGACACAGGATATAAGGGCTGGCCAAAACGAAAATATAAAGCATCATTTAAGCCTCGGGTAAAAAATACCCACGCGCCATTCCTCGCGGGCGAAATATTGAAAAGCTTCAGAATCTTGACGGAGAGCCTTTAATAAAGTAAACATTCTTCCAAAACTTCGAATATGTATTTATCATTGCATAAAATACAAAAGAATCGGTCATTTCAGAAACAGTATAATTCAAAAATAACAACTTTCGGGAAAGTAGAAAAAACTGTATGGTCTCTAGAAAACTAATGCTGTTTCTGTAATGAACGCTAACTCTGAGTAGCTGTCTATGTATGATAAACATGTCTGACTTATGTTGTTTGTGCACAGAACGATGTATTTTCATGCATAGAAAACGAACATGTTGCTAACTAGATTTTGCCAAAAAATGACTTATGCTGTTTCTGAAATGACCGATTCAAGCAAACTCTATTAATTAATATAGTTAATTATTAATAATTATTATTATGAATGGCGTTTTTGGTTGCTGTTCGATGTAGACAGTCAGAATATATGCATTAAATAATAGGATCAACATAAAATGTTTTGTTTCTTGACTTGTGTAATTTTTTGACTATTGGAGGTTCATTTACTACCAATTGGTAGTATTATATACAAGGGTTGTTTTTTAAGTACGGGCCGTTTTTTTATTTAACCGAACATTTTATTTTGAAACCACATTTATTTTTAGGTTTTACATACTTTCCTCTATTTTCCTACATAGTTGCCTTGTTATGAAAGCCGCATCGTGGTATGTTTTTTTCGAGATCTCTGGAACTAATCGTCGCCCAGGGTTCAAACCCCTACCAATCCAATCAGAGTCGATTTTTTTTTAAGTCTGTCTGTATGTATGTATTTATCTAAGTGACGTTTTTGCGTTTAACAAAGTACATGTCGCAATTTACAAGATATTGAGCTGAAATTTGGTACGGTGAAAGAGTTGGAGCCTGTGATGAACCCTATTGTTGGGCGTTAAAATCGGTGCAGGGCCGGACCTTCTTTGGGGCCCTGATTATCATCCTTTTTTTTTTTGAGTCGATATATCCCGGAAACGGTTGGTCGTATCGAAACAACTTTAATGTACAGGAGTAAGATCTCAGTGATTAGCAACTTTTTTACCCCTTATCATATTTTGATATCTCTCACCATTTTAATGTTAATAATGCTTTTGGTTTTTGAAAAAATGGGGCCCAAATGTATATAATAATTTGTAAAAATTCAACTGATCGTCTCATTGAATTCTACGGAAAATTATCTATAATAACCCGTTTTAACCTTTTCAATAAGTTAAACAATGTATTTATAGCTGTAAGATATTTTCCATTTCCGAGGACGTCCGGCTTTCATAACCATGTGATGGTGTCATCATTGCCTAGAATAAAATTTTATAATTTTCCTACATTTCCACGCAATCGGGTCGAAGGTCCGAAATGTAATTCCGCAGGCCTTGGCGCAAACGAAATTGTTGTTTCAGATTATTACCCCTCTTGCTCGCCGCTATGTTGCAGCACCGTCTCATCCAAAGCAGGTCGTGCTGCGTGGACTCCTACTTGTTTATTTAGGCACTTGTCATACCTTAAAACAAAGTTCTGAAATACCTCTGCATAAAAGTTTGCCGCCTGCTCTGACAACCAAGAATTCACACTTGAGGAAGATCCATTGATAGAGTGGTTATCATGAATCTTCGGTCCTCGTGAATTTTCGTGTCAATTGCAGTCACCAAGTCATCTGTGATCACAGACCTGAGCGTTCATCGTCATGAATATTTTCACGGCCACTTTTAAACTCGCGTACCCATTTTCGCACTTTACCTTCCGTCATTGCATTATCACCATGCACCTCACAAAGCTGACGATGAATGTCTGCAGCCGACATGTTTCTTGCACTCAAACATCGCATCAAAGATCGTACCTCACACGCGGCGGGCGAATCAATAATTTTGAACATTGTAAAGATGCACAGTTCAGCGTACAGGTTAGCTACACCACTGCAACTGACGCCTGCACATCTTTCCGCGGGAAACAACAACTTGTCAATGAATCGCTATTGTTAAGTGAAACAATGACATGAAGAATGGTAATGCTTCCAGGAAAACAATTAACCTTACTTCCATGTTGTTGTTGTTTGAGTCTTCAGTCTTTTGACTGGTTTGATGCAGCACTCCATACCTCTCTGTCCTGAGCTAATCGTTTCATCTCTACATAGCTACTTTCATCTCTACATAGCTACCACACCCTACATCCGAGGCAATCTAACATATACTAATCTTGGTCTACTCCTACAGTTCTTGTCCTCGACCCTTCCTTCCATAACTAAGCTTGCTATTCCTGGGTGTCTTAGTATGTGTCCTACCAACCTATCTCTTCTCTTCATTAGCAGTCCCCAGAAACATCTCTCCTCTCCCACTCGTCTTAATACCTCTTCGTTTGTAACCCTATCTACCCATCTGATCTTCATCATTCTCCTGTAACACCACATTTCAAACGCTTCAATTCTCCTCTTTTCTGCTGCACCAATAGTCCAAGTTTCACTTCCATAGAGCGCCACGCTCCAGACAAAGGCTTTCGAATCTGACTTCCTGATACCTAAATCTATATTCGATGTCAACAGTTTAATTTCTGTAGAAATGCTTTCCTTGCCTGAGCTAACCTACTTTTTATATTGTTATTATTGTTATTTATATCCTCTTTGCTTCGTCCATCACTGGTTATTTTGCTTCCTAAGTAACAGAAGTCTCCTACTTCAATGTTATAAACAGTAAGTTATGAACTAGGCCCAGAGCGTTCATATTATGATTTAAATCAAAGTAATGTTGAATTTTTAAAGTGGTCGGTTTTCTTTACCGGTCAGTGTATATCATACTAATATATAACAAGATGTTCGGGAAAGAACATATAGCCTACTTTCTCCTAAATGTATGGGTATAGTTATAACTCTCTGTCCTTATCATCTCCTAATTTCTTCCTATTTGAAGTGCAAATTGGCACACAGGATTTGAACAGTGGCGTTCAAACCATAGTTTATAATTTACCCCAGCATTTTGCAATTTTATCAGCAAACACTCCAAACACCGACTACTTACAATAATTGAAACTTCGTTGCTCTAATAAGGCCCATCTACAATGCGCAGTCGGCAGTCCGTAGTTGGTAGTCCTCGGTCGGCAGTCGCGATTGACTCCGTGTATACTATAGGCACCATACACAACATGAAGTTGCAGTTGGTAGCTGGCAGTTGGCAGTCGCGAATTTTATCCTTGACTGCCAACTACCCGACTGCAGCAATGTAATAGCCAATCAGAGCAGATCAGAAACTGGCGTCACGTTGTTGTTCTGTGTCGTATACGAATGATATAGGACTACGTGAAGTAACTTCGCAACCCGTTAATTTATAGGCTAATCTTAAATACACGGTATAACAAAATAATCCATCTCCAAATCATCCATATTGCAAGTTTTGAGGTTATCAACAACGCCTCTGTGCACAAGGAATAAACGAATGTTACTGTATTATTACTCCTAGCAGTCGTTAAGACTGGGTTCACTAACTGGCCGGTATAGAGCGCTGCTCGAATCTATAGTTTCTGCATAGTACAACTGAAGGCTGGTAAATGTCACTCCGGTGGAGAATGTCGTTTTTTTAATATATAATTTCCATTGCAAAAAGCACCATATAACGCTTTATTTTATAACGTCTCAGTACTCAAGAAACAATGAATATAAAAAAAAATCAAGCAAAAAAGTTCTACTCTGATAGGATTTGAACCCCGGCCAGCCACATGAGAGACGGGAGCTCTAACCACACAGCCAATCGTACACTCATAACTCACGCGTTATCGATCAAATACATATAACGTACTGTATTAGCAAATAATCACTTGGGCTGAAGATTTCTTCACTGGAGTATATTTCAAACCGAGTTCATTTCATATTAAGTTCATATAATTTTTATCAGTAGGTTATATTGCATGCAACATACTGAAATTAGTAAAATGTAGGTCAGAACGATAGATCAGCTGCCATCTTGTCAAATAGCCGAGACGATTCAGATGTTTAAAGTCACTTCTAGATTATAATATTACAATATAAACTTTTAATTTCGAACGAACCACGTCGCTTAGAACAGATTAAACGATTCTTGGTTCGATGTGCACAAGGAATAAACGAATGTTACTGTATTATTACTACTAGCAGTCGTTAAGACTGGGTTCACTAACTGGCCGGTATAGAGCGCTGCTCGAATCTATAGTTTCTGCATAGTACAACTGAAGGATGGTAGATGTCACTCCGGTGGAGAATGTCGTTTTTTTTAATATATAATTTCCATTGCAAAGCGCACCATATAACGCTTTATTTTATAACGTCTCAGTACTCAAGAAACAATAAATATAAAAAAATAAGCAAAAAGGTTCTACTCAGATAGGATTTGAACCCCGGCCAGCCAAATGAGAGACAGGAGCTCTAACCACACAGCCAATCGTACACTCATAACTAACGCGTTATCGATCAAATACATATAACGTACTGTATTAGCAAATAATCACTTGGACTGAAGATTTCTTCACTGGAGTATATTTCAAACCGAGTTCATTTCATATTAAGTTCATATAATTTTTATCAGTAGGTTATATTGCATGCAACATACTGAAATTAGTAAAATATAGGTCAGAACGAGAGATCAGCTGCCATCTTGTCAAATAGCCGAGACGATTCAGATTTTTAAAGTCACTTCTAGATTATAATATTACAATATAAACTTTTAATTTCGAACGAACCACGTCGCTTAGAACAGATTAAACGATTCTTGGTTCGATAATCGGAACTGGTGGGTCCCATGTTATGGATTATAAATTTTGCATAATTCACACGGCCGCCATCCTGAAATGGTACGTTTGATGACCTTGTAGTTTGGGCACAAGACGCGTCCCATATGAAGGTAGGTTGTTACCAAATTTGGTAAAGATCCGATGATTAGTTTGGTCGTAATGCATTATTAAATTTTGACCATTCGATTGGCCGCCATTACCTTTTGGTAAAGATGGCGGCAATATAAAACATGACATTGAGATGCCCTTTGCCAGTGCTACCTCTGTACCAAATTTCGTTCAATTCGGTTTAACCGTGTTCGAATTGATAGGGGGGGACAGACATTCAGAGTACACACACACAGACTCACACACATACACACACACAGACAGACACACTTTTTTTCGCCCTGTAGAGATCTCATAAGTCTACTTTCATTTTTTGCAAAAATCGAAAGTAGGCTAAAAATGAGATGGTGTGTGTCTGTCTGTCTGTCTGTCTGTTACTCAATAACTCAAGAACCACTGGTCCGATTTAAATGAAATTTTGCATGGATGTAGCTGATTTACCAGGTTTACATATAGGATACTTTTGATTTCGAAATTTTGCACTATTAAAAAATGGCGACTATTTTAGTGACGTCATTAGACCCTTTGGTTTCAAAATTTCATATTTCCATATCAAATAAAAAGAGAACGGTAGGAAATAGCAAACTTTTGATGGCACATTCGAGCTTTGAAATTTAATTTCCTATCCGAAAGATCCTTATCACTTTCCGTGTATCTCCAACAGTTAGCGAGTAAAACCAACATTTGTGACGTCACTACACCCTTTGGTTTCAAAATTTCAAATTTCCTTTTCAAATAAAAAGAGAACGCTAAGAAATAGCAAACGTTTGATGGTATACATGAGCTTTAACATTTAATTTTCTATCCGAAAGGTCCTTATCACTTTTCGTATATCTCCAACGGTTAGCGAGTAAAACCAGAATCTGTGCAATAAAACACGGTCAACACCGAGCGGTGCAGTATACCTCTCTATATATAAAAATGAAAATTTGTGTGTTTATCTCTGAATTTCTACGGAAATTTGAGATGTTTACACGTTTCAGACTGTTTTATGATGGATGCGCGCGAAAATAATTGTTTTGTTGGTCTGTCTGTTTGTTTGTTTGTCTGTGGACAAATTTGTTCCCTTAAAACTCGAGAACGGCTGGGTGTATCAACGTAAAATTTGGTACAGATATCCATCAGAGGCACGACACTAATCATTGCTGTAACTCTTCTCCGTACCTCTCATAAAAGGGGGGCCTACCCCCTTAAAATACATGCTGAAATAGGCGTAGAAGGACGAGACAAAACTCATTTTCAGCCCCTCAATGTGAGAGACAAAACTCGGGTCCCCGAAAACCACATTTTAAGGACCAAAGACCAACCGTTTTTTAGATATTCCCAGAAAACTAATTTAATTTAATAAACTAATGAACGAATGCAAGCCAGTAACCATGCCAACGGATTCTCATTGCTGTAAGACGCAATGCAATTCCATTAATTACATTAGTGTGAAAGTTTGCAAACGGCTAGAAGGTTATCACGGAACCAAATTAAGCCGTAAAATTAATCAATACGTATAATGCACTTAAGGGGATCAAGGAGTACTCTAGAATTTTTTCACGCGATTTACACCTGCGGGTGTGGTACGGCAAGTCTATTATATTCCTATACCCATATTATTCATTCATTCATTCATTTCGTATAGGCCATCTATGGACCGCGTCATTCCAACCGTCTCCTACTGGCTTTGATGTTTGCCCTGTACGCCCGCATTCGTTCTCGGTGGACTTCCTTCCGTTCCAGAGTCCAAATCTAACCGTTTTCAGCTTCGGTTTTTCTTGGAAACCTTTACAAGCTTGAAGTTTCCCTTTGAGTGGGGCGCGCTCCTGAATGTCTGTTGGTGTAATCCCCACTTCTTTCAGATCTTTATCCAGTTCAATGAACCAGGCCCATTTTGTTTTCCTCTCCTCAAAGTAAGTTATGTTGCGATTGGTCAGTCTCGCTGGGCTCATTCGTTTCACATGCCCAAAAAATGGTAACCTTCTCTTCCGGATGACGTTGCTTATCTTCTCCACATGAGTATATAGGTCATGGTTATGCCGTCTTCTGTATTCCCCACTGTCTTTGATGGAACCCAATATCTTTCTCAAAATGTTCCTTTCTTTGGCCTCCAGTTTCTCGACCAAGCCTTTTTTGTTCATCGTGAGGCATTCAGAAGCATGCAAGACCTCCGGACGGATGACACTGGAGTAATGTTTTAGTTTTGCGTTGAAGGATATTGACCTTTTCTTTTAGATGACCTTAGTTAAATGGTAGGCCATTTCCATTTTGCTCATGCGTGATGTGAATGCTTCTTTCTCTGATAATATCCCTTCCCTGACCCGTCCTGAAAAGATTAGTACATGGCCATTGGCTGAATTAAAAATAAAAATAAAATAGGTGTTATAATTTCTCCCTATATTATATTATTATTAGTATTATATTATGGCGTACAACGACGAGACAAATCCCCTCGGTGCCAGCAACAAAACTCGGGGGCCCTAAAGGGTCCTCGAAAACTACATTATAAGGCTCTAAATCCAACAGTTTCTGAAATATTCCCAGAAAACTAATTTAATTTAATTTAACAAACTAATGAAGGAATGCAAATCGGTAACCATGAGAAAATTATCTCAAGGGATGGCATACAACTTTCCATCTATTTCTGTAAGAAGCAATGTCACTCCATTTATTACATTTCTGTGAATGTTTGCAAATGGCTATAAGGTTATCACGGAACTAACGTAGACCGTATAATTCATCAATGCAATTAAGGGGGTGAAGGGGTAACCTAGAATTTTTTCATGCAATTTTCACGTTCGACATATAGTACAGAAGGTCTATTATATCTCCAAACAGCAACATTATTTTCAAAAATTCCTGAATTGAACCAGCATTTTTGCGGCTTTTAGGAATTTGGGCAATTTGAGGCTAAAGAACCTGAATTTTCATGCAGCACAAGCCTTTATAATTTATGAAAGGGGTCTTCCTGTGTATGGGCACCTAGCACAACGTAGAGGGTCAGATTTTATGTGACGTGTATTGCGTTTCGTCTACAAGGCTTTCAATTGTATTTCACGTCAGGAAGTACACGTTAGGTGAATTTAGTCTGAGAGCACATTTTAACTTTTTTTTTGTCGACATACGGGTTCATCGTAAGGATGATTTTATTTGATACTGTGTGCTAGATCTACCCATATTTGGATATCTGGGTAATATGTTGTAGACAATAGAATTGTCTGTCTGTCTTTCTGTGTATCTTTATGTACGCCTATACCTCGTGTTCGGATGCTTGGTGCATCGTAAAATTAGGTATGGTAACCATGAGAGTCAATACACCAATCATTTTAAAACTCTTCACCGTACCTTTCATACAGTAGGAGGGTGGATATAGAGAAAAACTTCTCAATATATGCTGAAATAGGCGATATATAAAAATTATCCTAGATGGACGACCAAAGCATATGTTGCGCTTCTCAATGTGAGACACAAAATTCGGGAATCTATTAAGGGTCTTCGAAAACTACATTTTAAGGGCCTTAAATTAACAGTGTGTGTGATATTCCCAGTAAATTAACTTCGTTCTGATAAACTTGAAGGAATGACAAACCGCTAACCATTGCAACAGTAGCTCAATTGATAATGTCTGGTGTTAACAACGAACACCGTTCGAAGAACGGGTACTTCTGCTAGTATATTATATTTATTGAATTTTATTCGTGAAGTACAAATTGATCTCGTGCCTTTGAAATCAACTGCTCTGGGTGATAAATCTCGAAGAAGGAATGTGTAGCTGTTTGCAGACGGTAAAGTTACTGACCGGCCAGCAGTAACATTAACCCCCTAGCGTGTGTGTGTGTGTGAAGCCGACACCAGAGCTGTGAACTCCTTTGTAACGCTAGAACACTGCTGTGTAGCGAGGCGTGCCTGCTCGCTCTCAAACCTGATCTTCATCGCCACAGCCCAAGGCATGGAGCGCCTACATGCGTTTAGCTCGTGTCTAGACTGATAACGAAATGTGGAAATTTATGACATGTAAACTGTAGAAAATTATGGAACAGTGTTCCCCATTTAGTAAATTTGTCGCTACATCGAGTGACTTTTCCCGAAATTTGGTGACAATATATCTTATCAATAAAAATCAGTCTAATCTATATTGCACCGATGGCAAATATAATGACGTAAACATACAATATTCGTGGTACAATTATTACAAACAAGTTGATTTGAAGGGGCAGGAATATAACCATGTAGGCCTATATAAAGTGATGTTTATTGATATATTTAACAGAGGCACTGAATATCAGCTACGCATTTGTGGCACAAATTCTGTTCTTAAAATTTCATTTGGCATGTATTGTCTGGATGAATTATTAACACTTCCGAGCAAATTTCAATTTAGGAACCTTGTCTAAATCTGCAATAATATAAGTCTAATAATATGCTACATTACTAGCACTACCGCATAAAAACATCACCAAAACAAATGAGATTTTCTAAATACTCGTACTTCACGGGCAAAATACAACACAGGTTTTCACAATTTTACCCCTGGGTCGTTTCGAAATTCATAGCTAAGAGAAATTAAATAGTTAACTCAACACCACTGGTGAGATGACTCGTCTGTTGCGCTGCAGAAAGAGTATATTTCAATTACTGTGGGGTTAGCAATGTCACCCCTGTACAGAATGTCACAAGAATGTACGGCACACACATTCCCCTCACATAGACGAAGAAATTATGTTACAAGATCATGGGTCCGGAAACACTTTGTTTCTATTGTATGGGCTCTTTGTGTGCCCTGTACGGGGTTGTGTTAGGGGAGGTGTTGAGTAAGATGATGCTAAGGGATGTTTGGGTAAGTGTTCAGTGTGTGGTGTAGAGATGAGCTGTCTAGGGGCGTAGACTTGGCTCGAGGAAGGGCTTCCAGGTGTTCTGTATGACTGGATAGCTCGGGGGTGTGGTACCTGTAAAAGGGTTACTTAACAAATAACAGTCTGAGGCAATACGGTGCTCCTCAGCTTACAGATACTGCGTGCAGGCTAGCGAAGACTGGAACAAATAAGCTGACGCGTACTCTGCGGCGATGCGTCAAGTGACTGCTCAGCTAATACTTCTAAACAATTAATACTAGAGTGCCCTACTGGAGTAATGTTTAGGATGTATGGGCTTATAAAAATAATCAAATAAGTCGAAAGACCAGTGAAGTAGAGACTAGATTTAATGAGTATTTCTATAAATGAAGTTCAGTTACTGTTCAAAGCAGCTCCAGTGCTAATGAACCTACTGTTTTGCAATACAAAGACAATGTGTAAGACAAAGGGTAGAATGTTAATGGAGTAGGGATGTTATGGAAAAGACTCCCGCAGATACACTTACCCAGATGACAGCCGCCGTGAAGTTGCCCTTCAGAGGTTTCACACTACATGGACCCCGAGCTCTGGGTGCCTGGCGGTTTTATAGTTGTAGTGTGCAGTGTGTGCAGAATTGACACATTCCGACCTGCTCGGTACTCCTGTAGGGGTCATGGTGGTTCATTGGGAAGTTCACCTGAGTTCACTGGGGTTAAGGCAGTTCATGTGAGATGTAAAATATGTTGGAAAGTGTGTAGGTATTTGGGGACGAAAAGTATGATGTATGGGGTGGTGGCTGTATCCACTCCTGGGGATGTAAATTATAGGGCGAGGGAGTGTATCCCCTACGGATACAACACTATGTCATACCCCATTATCTTTTCTGCTCTTGCCATCGCCTGACCTTCTCCTTGAATTTACAAATATTTTCAGGGGGAAGTCTGACAATGTCTTCTGGTAAACTGTTCTACTCATCTTCATCACTCTTTAAATAGAAATACTTTCTTCAATTGTTATTTTACCTCCTGAGTTTATCTCATACTCATGGCCATGCTTACCTTTATATACCCTCAGTACCAAGTATTGTTTAGACAGGAAATTGATGACTTTTTCCACTCATGTTAGTAACAAAAATATATTCTCTATTCATAACATAGGAATCTAGCTACGTTTGCCTACTACTTGTGGATTCTTTTTAAAATCTGATTTCGTAACACTGTTGACGATCTGACTCAGGAAAACAAAGTATTCCAGTTTGTTTGAGGTTTGCTCTTTGTTTGAGTGAAGAAAGGTAAAGATGCTAGTAGTTTTACGTCACCATTAGTGTCTGGATTATGAGCCACGAATGCCACGACGAATTCATAACTTGAGACCAGCGTTGCGACGAAAGCGACATGTGGCACACCTGTAGAATCTGGGATGGGAAATGCTATTCTATCCACCATATTCACCGGGCAAAGACTCTATGGTTATGACTTGATCCGAAAAATGAAGGACCCACTTCCTTGCATTAATTTCCGGACTGTCCTCGATATTCTGCAGAGATCGTTCGATCAAAGATATCAACAGAGCAAGCGCTGCTACAGGAATACTCCAGGCAGTGGATCGTTCCATCAGAGACACCAACAGAACAGACACTGCTACACGGATTCTACAGGCAGTGGAATGCTCCATCAGAGACATCAACAGAGCATGCACTGCTACAAGGATTCTCCAGGCAATGGATTGCTCCATCAGAGACATCAACAGAACAGGCACTGCTACAAGGATTCTCCAGGCAGTGGATGGTTCCATCAGAGACACCAACAGAACAGACGCTGCTACACTGATTCTACAGGCAGAGGATCGGCCCATGAGAGACATCAACACAACAGGTGCTGCTACACGGATTTTACAGGCAGTGGATTGCTCCATCAGAGACATAACAGAACAGACGCTGCTACACGGATTCTACAGGCAGTGGATCGTTCCATCAGAGACACCAACAGAATAGACGCTGCTACACAGATTTTACAGGCAGTGGATCGTTCCATCGCACATCAACAGAACAGACGCTGCTACACGGATTCTACAGGCAGTGGGTCGTTCCATCAGAGACACCAACAGAATAGACGCTGCTATACAGATTCTACAGGCAGTGGATCGTTCCATCAGAGACACCAACACAACAGGCACTGCTACAAGAACCCTCCAGGCAATGGATTGCTCCATCAGAGACATAACAGAACAGACGCTGCTACACGGATTCTACAGGCAGTTGATTGATCCAGCAGAGACACCAACAGAACAGGCGCTCATACAAAGATTCTACAGGCAGTGGATCGTTCCCTCAGAGATACCAACAGAACAGGTGCTGCTACAATGATTCTACAGGCAGTGGATCATTCCCTCAGAGACACAAACAGAACAGGCGCTCATACAAAGATTCTACAGGCAGTGGATCGTTCCCTCAGAGACTCCAACACAACAGGCACTGCTACAAAGGTTCTACAGGCAGTGGATTGCTCCATCAGAGACACCAACACAACAGGTGCTGCTACAAGGATTCCCCAGGCAGTGGATCGCTCCTTCAGGGACACCAACAGAACAGGTGATGATACAAGGATTCTCCAGGCAGTGGATCGCTCCATCAGTGACACCAACAGAACAGGCACTGCTACAAAGATTCTACAGGCAGTGGATTGTTCCATCAAAGGCACCAAAAGAGCAGGCGCTCATACAAAGATGCTACAGGCAGTGGATCGTTCCCTCAGAGTCTCCAACACAACAGGCGCTGCTACAAAGATTCTACAGGCAGTGGATCGCTCCATCAGAGACACCAACACAACAGGTGCTGCTACAAGGATTCTCCAGGCAGTGGATCGCTCCTTCAGGGACACCAACAGAACAGGTGCTGATACAAGGATTCTCCAGGCAGTGGATCGCTCCATCAGAGACACCAACAGAACAGGCGCTGATAAAAGGATTCTCCAGGCAGTGGATCGCTCCATCAGAGACACCAACGCAACAGGTGCTGCTATAAGGATTCTCCAGGCAGTGGATCGATCCATCAGAGACACCAACAGAACAGGCGCAGCTACAAAGATTCTATAGGCAGTGGATCGTTCCATCAGAGACACCAACACAACAGGTGCTGCTACAGAGATTCTCCAGGCATTGGATTGCTCCACTAGAGTACGACTTTTAGACAATGCTGGTTACTACCATGAATAGCTGTAGACGTTTCACATAGGTGAAACTTTTCTCTTAGTAGTAATGTATAGTTGCCATATTTTGCTTCCAACCTACATATTAACTGGAAATCGAGCGGTAATAGGAATAATGATATAGAATCACCCTTGTAGTTTATGACGTACGAAACCGTATAGCAATGTAAACACAGTATTGTGAACAGCCCTGTATAATTTGATTTAATATTTTGTTTTACAACCTCCATATTTCACGTTTAGCCCCGCCGCTGTTCCCGAAGCGTGGTAGCAGTAATATATACTGTACGTGTGAGAGTAAAAAGCGATGGATGAAAACACGAATGGAAATTAGAGTCCATTTAAATTGGTAATTACTCCAACAAATTACTTTCCCCAAGCTATTGTACCTAATTGGATCTGTGTACATTACAATACTTGGTGCAATATTTAACTGCAATCTCCTCACAGAGTTACCGTTATTAAATCGTGAGGACACGGGTTCGAGCACAGATGACACATTCTGCTCCATTGTAGCCTATTTTCATTTATAAAAAAGCTAGACTTATGAGATCACCCTTTTTACGCGCGTGTGTGTGTGTCCTAATAAAATCTAAACGGCCGTTGCGATTTCAATGAAACTGGGTAAGTACTTACTACTACCTCATCCGACGTGACCGTGCTTTTTAAAGTTTAATACGTTGCATCAATCCAACATGGCAACCGCGCGAAATATTTCGCTGGCATTGTATATCTCCGAAACAGTAAAATTTTGTACTGTGATAAAGGGTACTACTAAACGTTTATCTATGTGACCTTCATAAACCTGTTATGTACAAAACCAACATGGTGGTCAAGTGAAGTTTGAACATTTAAATGGAATTTACTCGCGATTTAATCATCAAAGCACTGTGAAACGTGACACGGTGTATCTCCTTCATACAAGCCTTAATATACTGTCGTCTAATATAGTGGAATTTCATAAGAACTTAAAAAATGGTGACTGTGCAATTTTTTTATCTTGTTTTCATTTCTCGTGTCCTATGTAAGACCTGTAGAGGACATATGAAAATAAGTTGTTCAGTTCTACAACTACTTGTTGACGATGTGTTCGTTATTGTACCTTTAAATTCTGGCTGTTCCAAATCCACGAGTTTGAGTATGCGTACACGCGAGTACTCAGCAGTGATGCTCGGAGCACGGTTGGAGAGGGACTGGGGGTGACATCCAATACGTGACTGGGCGAAGGTCATAACACAAGTCCATGCGCTTCCGGCCAGTCTTGATGTATCCACCGTGCAGTGACGGCAGCCCCCACAGCATAGCTGTATTGCATGTTGCAGGTTAACTGACGCAAGGCGGCGAGTACTTCGCTGCACACTGGCGAGCAGCTCGGCTGGAACAGCCTTTTTTAAGTGTTACAGCTTTAGATGCGATGGGGCGACCAACTTTTGGCGTGGATAGAACTACAGTCGAAATTCGATATTTCGAACCTCCACTACTGGAATTTTCGATAAAACGTAGTAATTATTATTTTCCTAACAAACTTCGTATAATTTATATGTATATTTTTCTCAAGTCGAATTTATATAACTGTCATTTGTCGATAACTCCACACTTAAATTATACCCCTGGCTCTTATACTTGTCCTGTATCTCTGTTGTTGTTGTCATACAGTGGCATATGAGTTTCATGTGTGTAACAATTATTTGAGGTTATGCTGAAGATGTGAGGTATTCTTCACGAAGCAATGGAATAGTAAAGGACTTTTCGACTCACAAAAGCTGCACAAAATTGAAATGTATTTTTTTTCAGTCGGTCAACACGATTGTACCCAATTGTAATGGGTGGTTCCTTAATACTGAAAAAAAAATACATGAGATTAATAAATACACTTGGATTGACGAGTTTTGATGATCGAAACTTAAGGCTTGAGATATTCTTCACAAAATTCGAAACTGATCGTCCTAGTGTATTTATTAGAGTTGTCGATTTAATAGCAGTGTGGTGTAGGAAAAGTAATTATTTTTAACTCTTTATACAGGATGCCCGAGAATGTTATCGGCAGTGAGTACGTGCAGCTGTGAGTGGTTGAGTCATGAGTTTAGTTGGCTGCACTGTGTTCTTGAAAGCGGGACTCCCCCGTGTGGGCTGTCAGTGTGTATCGCGATAAGCGAGCGAGCCTGCATGTCTTCAGTGTGTATTACAGTCAGCGAGCGTTCAGAAAGATTAGGTAATTTTGGAAGAGTGCAACAGTATACAGGCGGTAATGTTTACTACTGAAGAGAGAGTTTTCTTTAATACGTTTTTCGCGAATGCGATCGGTTTACAGAAAATGTAAAATTAAGATTTCAGGCGCGGTTTCCTAATTCAAAGTGTCCAAACCGTGATACCGTTCGGGATTTGATAAGTAAATTCCGTGTGACTCGCTCAGTTCACGATGTACCGGGAACAGGCAGGCCTTCGCTTTTAACAGACGAAAAACTTGATGAAATCTCCGATATAATGCTGCGTAGACCAAGTAAATCCACACGAAAATTAGCTCAATAAACAGGAATCTCTAAGTCGACAGCACATAAAGCTACTGTAAGAGACAAGCTTCAGTTGTTTCCTTATAAAGTTACCGTGGTTCATGAATTAAAACAAACTGATTACGGAAAAAGAGTGATGTACTGTGAATGGTTCCAGCATGTGTTATGAATGGCTGTGGTGAGTACAAAGTTTACTGTTTATTTGTTATGATACAAGCGGCAGCCGTGCTGCCAACGTAACTGCTGTAGCTAACTCTCGCAGACGCATGTAGGCGCTGCGGGGAACATTCCCGGACTCACGGTATATGAACACTAGGGTACCTGAGCGTGAAATCTCTCATGTTCATTTACCAACCGGCCGGTTTTACAGTTATGCGGGCTTCTATAAATATCTTTATTTGTTAAAACGCACTTTTTTTTTTACAAATTGTCGATATTTACGAAATTAGAGTGCAATTCGTCACTGTCGCGGGTAATTCCGTTTGAATATTCTCTTCAATGCCCAATGGGTTGTATACGCCCCGTGTGTACGGACTACCCACCCGGCTCTTGTGTTATGCGGGCTGGATGCGACACAGTTCTGCCAGGGGCTATCGTCTTGTTTATTTGTTTAAAAACACTTTATAAACAAATAAATATATTTCCGTGGACTTTTCAAGAAATGCAAGATTCTTCCTGTACTATTGAAACGATTTGGAAGATTTTGGTACAAACCGCACCTTCTAACTCCCTCTAGTTCAGGAGCTTGAGTTTTTTGTCGGATGAACTTCGCGTATTATACCTACATTGCAGCCGAATGGCCATTAGCTGGGCAGCACGAAACCCGTGTAGTGTATTACTATCTATTGAATACAAAAATCTTTTGACACCCTTAACAGACAAATTATCATCCACAAACTTGAGAAATTGGTAGGCGAGTTTAGCTACTTAGCTAGATTCATTAGGAATCTGCTGAGTAGTAATCTAATAGAAATCACTGACGGCATCATCACTTCTGAACCAATCGAGCAAATGAACGGGGTCCTTCAAGGCGATCCTCTCAGTCCGATATTGTTTACAATAGCAACAGCTGACGTCACTACAATAGTTCCACCCAATGTCAAAATTTATATGTACGCAGACGATATGGTAATGACATCTACAAGTGCAGAAGACCTACAATTCGCCGTGAACAATGTAACAGTATGGGCCGAAGATAACGAAATGAGTTTGAACGAGACGAAGACAGTCACTATGTCCTTCAGAAGGGGAGGAAAGCCCGCGACGTTTCATTACAAAGGAACCCCCCTGACTACAGTCTCCCATTTCCGGTACCTGGGGGTGACTATGCAGACATCTGGGAGAGGCTGGACGCTGCACTGACGGCTATGAGCGACATCGAGCATCTACGCAGCCTATCCCTGAAGACGGCAATACGACTTTTTTGGTTCAAAATAGCACCGGTCGCGTTGTATGGCCTGGAAATTATTTGGAAACATCTTAGGGACAGAAATCTGGCAACGCTGGAAAGGATCAAGGCAATGTATCTAAAATGAGCCTTATGCCTATCCAAGTTCACACCCTCGCGGCTTGTGTATGTCATGACAGGGGAACTACCCTTTATGGAAGAAGTCAGATTACAGATGCTCCTGCCGCACACACCGGGATTTGGGTAGTATTTACGTCTCATGACAGCAAAGAGAAATGACATTTGGCATGCATTTTATACGACGGACGCTATGACTACACAGGACAGAATGCAAGGATCCTCCGAGCTGAGACATATCTTGACGCGCTTTGCGGTCCATGGTTTCCACCACCAGATCTGCATGAGAGACGTCTACCACCCACCAGACGAGCTATGCGTGTGAAAGCTTTGTAAGGGTCCTTGCGATAGATACCACGTGAGGACGTGCAAATGCAGAGAGGTGTCTCTGACGAAATTCTGTGAAAATTAGAAATATATGGACACCCCTCGGAAAAAGGCATTTACAGTGACAACGACAAAATTTTGTATTCATGATGGTTCGTAAGAACCACGTTCATGCACATTGTGCGCAATAAAGTATTTATTGTTACTATTTGCCATTTGGCGCGCTAGAATCAGCTATTGTGAGATTGCCAGGTCATTCAAGTTAGCTGATGCTCATGCCTTTGCTTCAGAAAGATAAAAGCGATAATATCTAGAAGATGACTTCGCAAACCCTCTACATTGGTGGAAAATACATTCAGTCCAACTTCCACATCTCGCATGCATAGCGAAAGAATTGCGTTGCATTCCAGCTTCTTCAGTTCCGTGTGAGAGAGTGTTCAGTGACGCTAGAAATATTCTTACCAAGAGGAGGGCAGCCCTTAGTTCTGACATGTCTGAAGTCCTGGAGCAAAGAAGTGTGACTGTAAGCTAAGTAACTGTGAACTTTAACTTCAAACTCTTGTGTCATTAAATAATCAATATTGAAATATATTTTATGTTCGATCCTGACTATAATATGTCAGAAAACTGTACTATAATGAGGCTCATTATAACACTATTTTTCATTATGAAACAGTTTCTCCCACCAATCAGTGCTCAAGAAAGAGTTGTTTGACCAATTAGATAAGAATAGCATCGCACCTGCATTGAGTTCCAAGGCATTCTAATTTAAATTTCACTGCGTTGCCTAGTGTCATAGTAGGGTAATCGAGGAGACCATGGTCAAATACATGGCATTCTGTGCGTATCATGCGCTCTGTTCAGTACTTAAAACAGGCTAAATCTCGACAGATATTTATGAATATTTATGTTCGAACATAAAATAGTTATAATAATTATCGTCGAACATAAACAGTCGTATGCAAGTCACCTATAATGGCAATTGAGACACTCGTATGGAAATTATAAACATACTCGTGTCTTAATTATTGCCATTATAGGCTCGTTGCATAATGTACTATTAAATAATAGGCCTAGTATTAACTTAAATGCTTTTTAATTTATTTTTTTACTTGCACGCCACCAATACATTTAAAATTTAAAACAATATCTTCCTCGTAGCGAATGGAATTGTGAACAGTTTAAAATATATTATTCAAAAGTCTCTTTTCTCGAACTGATACTGTGTGACACCGACTAAAGATCGATTAATCGACCGATTAATCGATTAAAGACATTCGGTTAACCGCTCAAAATTTTTAATCGATCGACAGCTCTAATAAATATACACCAAGCTCAGTGACACCCTCAAAATCTATTGGATCAGATCTGTGATCACAGACAAGACCATTCTTGTGGACAAGATCCAAAACTCACAGCATGCAACACGTGAACAGCAAATACAGTGAGCTGGAATATAAAATATAGAAGATGGGGCATCAAGAAAAGATGACTGTTGTGCCAACATCTCTGAAGAGAAACCTGCAAGCATTGGAACTTCCCTTCAACACAGTGACAAAGTGTTTGAAAATCTGTCATCCTTAACACTTGCTCAACAATTGGAATGTTTTTAAACCTCCCCAAGATCAGCAAATTGCAGTAGAATGTTGTTTGTGATCGTTTCCAATAGGTGTGTATACAAGATGATAATAATAATAATAATAATAATAATAATAACTGTAAACTCATCGACGGTCATTTCAAAATTAAAGACATAGAAAAGCAGGAACAAACACCAACAAAAAGTACAAAAGTACCAAGAATCGAACCCGTAACCTCTGAACCAAGCAAAAAGTACAAGGAACCATGATATAGAACATACAAAATAGCCCAAATACAAAGCGCCAGCCCTCACGCTAACGGAAACAGGAATCGAACCGCGGATCTTGGTGCCAGTCATGGAACTCATGTGGGACCACCATCTTGGAAAAATAAATGGCGCCGTTCACGTGGTGCCGCCATCTTGGAAAACGCAACATGGTGACTTTCATGTGGACAGCCATCTTGGAAAAAAACAATATGGCGCCATGTTATGGGGCCCGCCATCTTGGAAAAAGCAACATGGCGGTGGTCACGTGGGGCAGACATTATGGATTGAGGCACATAGCGACAGCCAAAGAAACGAAAGGAACGGAAGATTCTCAGGAAGATTTACGGGGCAGTCAATAGAAACGGCATTTGGACGAAGAGACCCCAGAATGAACACTATCAAAAGATCAACACAATAACGGAAGAAATCAGAAAACGTCGAGCAAAGTTTTACACACACATCTAGAGATTGGAAAACTCCAGAACGGCAAAGAAACTACTCAACATCATATGAAAGAGTAAATGCGGCACGGAATGGCTAATAAAGGTCCAGAGGAACCTACAACAGGTCAACATAGAAAATCTCGAAGACCACACCAAGTGCCGAAATAAAATCACAAATGTTAAGTTTGAGCAAAGAACATGACAATAACCTGGAAACAAATTCGACAGCTGAGCGGAAGGAGGAGCATTCCCAGAGATTGAAGAGATTTTGGGAAGAAAAGAGGGAAAACGCCCGATGATGAAATCGCAAATTCAAGTTCAATCGCTCTCTTAAAGGGAAATATTAATAATAATGTATTGTATGTCCACCCCTTATTATTCCCGTTTTGCAACGGGGTCGGGGATGAGATGCGATGGAAGTCGTCGTGGCGATTGTTTTTACGGCCGGATGCCCTTCCTGACGCCAACCTCATGAGAGGAGTTAATGAAAGGTGAAATGAATGATGGTGAATGAAACTGGGCAAGGATGTGGAAGGAAGCGGCCGTGGCCTATCAGAAGGTACCGTCCCAGCATTTGCCTGGTGTTGAAAATGGGGAAACCACGGAAAACCATTTCAAGGACGGCCGACGGTGGGGCTCGAACCCACGTGTCTACCGAGTCAGCAGAGAGCTTGGCCCCATGAACTAATGCTGCGCTTTAGCCAGCGTAGCCATAGTTCCGTGAAGAACTTTACAGCCTATTTTCATATATCACACTTATGTTAATTGCCTCTATCAACATACAAATTTTCAGTTTGATTGCTGTCAGATTAATAGATATTGAGAACAGTCTAAATATTTCGGATAGTCGCCATGTTGGATTTTAATATATGTAGGCCATAGAGTTATATAATATTAGATGAGGATTATTATGTACGTTCATTATTCAAACGTTGATTTTGATCGCATTATTAGAACACAAGAAATAAGAACTTCATTTTTAAATTTCGCACAGTCGCCATCTTGAGGTTATGTAAACAATTGAACTAAATCAGATGTCAGTGCATTGCAATTTGTATAGTCATTTGCTGTAGGCTACCATGTTTCACTGCATGCGGATGGTTATATCGCGATAAAATTCTATTTAAATTTTCAACTTCGCTTTGCCGCCATGTTCGTTTTGTAGTTAACAGGTTTTTGAAAGTCACCTAGAAGAACGTCTAGGAGTGCCCTTCATCTCCGTACGAAATTTCAGGGTGATATGAGAAGGCTAATAGTTTCGGAGATATAGAATGCTGGTGAAATATTTCGCACAGCCGCCATGTTGGATTTGTGAGACAATAAAATTTGAAAGGCACGATTGGAGTTTCATTAAAATCACTCCAGCTGTTTAGATGTTATTAGGGGGGACACACACACACATACGCACACACACACAGAAGGACAAAAGATGATCTCATAAGCCTATTTTTTCTTAAATGAAAATAGGCTGAAAATAATGAACTTTTAAACGTTGTGGCGTGTTGGGTGCCCGAGAGCGATTGCTGCTCAATCGATTAACTATATTCTCGCGATGATAATACTGTGTATTGTTCGGTCAAAGCTGCCGGAATTAACCCTGTATTTCGATAATATCCGGATCACTTCACTGCTAGTTCCGGGCGGTGATGGATGTGTCGATACCACGTGCTGTCCTGCATTTCGAGGTCTGCATAAGCGATAATTACATTAATACCAGACGACTTATCAACCCCCGTACGCCGGTATATTAATAATAATATCGTATGGCCTCGGGTGCCTGGTGCAAGCTTTGTTATTTGCGCCCAGAGGGCTGCTTGCATGTCGCATTTTGCCTTGGAGCGTTATGAATGTCAAGGAGGTTAGATATTATCTAAGCTCCTCGACACTATAGCACTTTATCAAATTTCAAAAACAAGTAGTTCCGTGAAAAACTATACACCCATTTACATGTATCGTAATTACGTTAATTGCCTCTATCTTCATACAAAATTTCAGTTTGATTGCTGTAATAGATTCGTAGATATTGAGAACCGACTAAATATTTCGGATGGTCGTCATGTTGCATTTTATATATGTAGGTCCTAGAGTTATGTACTGTTACATGAAGATTATTGTGTACGTGTAGCATTCAAATTTCAATCGCATGATTAGGACACAAGAAGTAACACGGTGATTTTAAAATGTCGCTCAGCTGCAATCTTGTGGTTATGGAAACAACTGAAATAAATTAGATTTCAGTGAATTAACATTCGTATAAGGATTTATTGTACCAAGTTTCACTGCACTCGGATGGTTAAATTGCGAGAAACGTCCATGTGAATATTTATACTTCGCGTCGCCGCCATATTGGATTTGTGATCACCAGGTCATTTAAAGTCATATAGGTGAACTTAAGTTTATAGCCCCTATGAACATAAAAAATCAGATTGATTGCTATAATAGATTCGTAGATATTCAGAGCCGTCTAAATATTTCGGATGGTCGCCATGTTGGATTGTTAAATGTATAGGCCATAGAGTCATGTACCATTAAAGGAAAATTATTGCGTAGGTTCATTATTCATACTTTCACATCGATCACATGATTACGACACAAGAAATAAAAACTTAATTTTAAAATTCGCAAAGCCGCCATCTTGAGGTTATGTAAACAATTGAACTAAATTAGATACCAGTGTATTACAATGTGTATAAACCTTTCCTTTACCAGATTTCATTGCGGTTGGAACATTAAATCGCGAGATAGGTCTATTTAAAATTTTCAAATTCGCTTGGGCGCCATGTTCTTTTTGTAATTAACCGTTTTTTGAAAGTCTTATAGATGAACTTTCACTAGTGCCCTTTATCTCCGTACAAAATTTCAGGGTGATACCGCTAATAGTTTCAGAGATATAGAATGCCGGTGAAATATTTCGCACATCCGCCATCTTGTGGTTATGTAAACAATTGAACCTTGTTAGATGTCGGTGCATTACAATGTGTATAAACATATACTGTACCAAGTTTTATTGCGTTTGGTTGGTTAAATCGCGAGAAACGTCTATTTAAAAGTCGAAAATTCGCGTGGCCGCCATGTTGGTTTTATAGTTCCCAGTTTTTCAAAAGTCACATACGTGAACTTCTAGTAGTTCTCTTTATCACCGTAAAAAATTCCAGGGTGATATCGGGAATAGTTTCGGAGATATTGAATGCTGGTGAAATATTTCGCACGGCCGCCATGTTGGATTGGTGAGACGTAACAAAATGTGTCGGACACGGTCGGGGTTGTTCGGAATAGTGCTATGAACTTACAGAGTTTCATTGAAATCGCTCCGGCCGTTTAGATGTTACTAGCAGGTACCCGCGGCTTCGCCCACGATCAAGACAATGGGGACGATGCATTATTGCTGATAATTGGTCTATTCTATTACAGCAATCGCGGCTACAGGTGGGTCCATTTTAATTCTGAATGTTCTGATACATACAGTATATTGATATGAGCAGCAAAGTGGAATTTTATAGAGTTGTGAAAGTCTGCAGGGTTCGATGTTACATTATGCTAACACATTTTAAAATTACGTCTTCTGCTGTGACATAACGATTTTGTTGTCCGGATGCTCGCGAGCACGCCACTTACAGTTGCCCATGTGAAAAAATGGTTTATGTCTAAATGTACACGTGCTACCGTTAAGTGTGTGTCATTGCGCTTTGTTAAATAAATTGCGAATATTGTTTGAAGAGGGAACTGCACTCTTGCACACTGGAATGGCAAATTTATCGGAATATGGGGAATTAAAAGTATTCTTCCTTAAGCTATTCTGGATGTAATTTTGCCATACTTATTGATGATTTGAACGTCAACATATCGCTATTAATAGACCTATAGGCTAGTTAAATATCTCTCACCTTGGTCGCTGATGTACAGTAGCCTACATTATGCAGTCTCTTCCAGTGTTACATCCCAGGGATTGATATTCTCCAAAAACACATTTTCCTAACATGCCTCTCTAAATAATTAAAATTTCCGATTGTTGTTGTTTGAGTCTTCAGTTTTTTAACAGGTTTGAATCAGCCCTCCATGTCTTCCTCTCCTGAGCTAATCGTTTCATCTCTACATAGCTACCACACCCTACATCCGAGGCAATCTGTTTAACACTGGTTTACCCCTACAGTTCTGGTCCTCGACCCTCCCATCCATAACTAAGCTTGCTATTCCTGGGTGTCTTAATATGTGTCCTACCCTCTTATCTCTTCTCTTCATTAGCAGTCGCCAGAAACGTCTCTCCTCTCCCACTCGTGTTAATACCTCTTCATTTGTTACACTATCTACCCATCTGATCATCATTCTCCTGTATCACCACATTTCAAACGCTTCAATTCTCCTCTTTTCTGCTGCACCATTATTCCATGAGTCCAACTCAGCAACTTTCCTAGGTTTAAGCCGTGCCTAGTGCGGGGATTCAATGGCCGTGAAAGACAAAATACCATCTTTATTGAAATATGCCCAATTCCTCAGTAAGAATAATTAAGAACAAATAATAATTTAATGTGACAGCCGGTAGAATACGACACATCCGTCTGTGATTATGGGTTGCTGATCATGGTAAAAAACGAAAAAGAGCAGATCAATATTAGCAAACAGTAATATACAGTTAACAAAAAACAATTTTATAAAGAAAATGAAAGCATACCGTGCAAAATAGGAAGCATCTTGACATTGTAAATTAGCGTAAAGATACGAAAGCTCGCTTACAATAACCAGCTCAAAGAGTATAAAATTAGACTCAAAATCACGCTCGTAACCGACCCCAAAAACCACCTCTATAAATAAAATATCTCATTTTACGCGTATCAATGCGAGGAGCAAAGTTCGTGAACCGAACCGCCCGTTTTAAGGCCCTAAAATGAACGGTTTTTGAGATATTGCCAGAAAACTATCCCCGGTCTGCGAAATTTCAGCGGTTGCCATAGTAACACTGATCTGTTTCTTCGAGGGAACACAGTTATTTGGTAATATCTCCGAGACCGTTCATTTTAGGAAATTAAAATGTGTGTTTCGGGGTCCCTACCGGACCTCCGAGTATTGTTTCTCGTATCTGGCGGCTTAAAATGAGCTAAATCCGATATTTGTACCGACTGTCCTTGCTCAGTGCCAAAGGGCCGAAAAAGGTCACTTACAAATTGAATTTTAAAAAACCGTTTCTTAGTGAGCCTCTACATAGCCTACTCGGATCAACCAACATGCAAAATTTCAGCTTTCTAGGTCTAGTGGTTTGAGCCCTACGTTGATGAGTCAATTTTGGATGCTCAGTGCCAAAGGGCAGAAAAAATTCACTTACAAATTGAATTTTCGAAATTTTTTTCTTAGTGAGCCTCTACATACTCGGATCAGCCAACATGCAAAATTTCAGCTTTCTAGGTCTAGTGGTTTGAGCCCTGCGTTGATGAGTCAATTTTGGATTATATATAATAGATTAGGGACACACACACACACACACACTCCTCACACACACACACACACACACACACACACGGACAAAAGCTTCTTTTTTTTAAATTGAAAATAGGCTAAAAATTCGAAGTAAGAAAGTTCTTTGAAAAGGGTAGAGAAAATATATTGTATTACGTTTACATAATGATTTACGTTCAACAAAGCAGATTAACAGATATCGGTACTGTATAAAGACTGTATCCTGAGTAACCTCAAAAGTTTCAAATGAAAAATAAAACCAAAATGTACTATTCACCTATTTAACGACAGTATTAATCCAGCAATCTGGTTATGTCCTAGAGAAATCTATTGTTTTCCAAAACGTTTGAGATTTTTTCCATGATTCCTACAATCCTCTCAAACAATGAATCTAACAAATTTAAGGAACGGAAAACAGAATAACTTACGTCATTTCTACTTTCATAAAACGCCAAGTTCTGTGATGTGGTTTGGTGCTTGGGCTGCACTCGGAACAGTTTTTTCGGGAACTGACCCAACTGTTTGGCTTCCAATCGGCTTTTTACACTAAACTCGTCGAATTATCCAAAATCTAATTCGAATTAACCACGATCTTTTAGCATTGATTGTATATAAAATGCTGGGGACCAAGATAACAAGTAGTTCTGTGAAGAACTATACCGCCTATTTTCATATATCCTACTTATGTTAATAGCCTCTATCAACATACAACATTTCAGTTTGAGTGCTGTAATAGATGCGTAGATATTGAGAACCGTCTAAATATTTCGGATGGTCGCCAGGTTGGATTGTTAAATGTATAGGCCATAGAGTCACGTACCATTATAGGAAAATTATTGCGTAGGTTCATTGTTCAGACTTTCACTTCGATCGCATGATTACGACACAAGAAATAAAAACTTAATTTTAAAATTCGCACAGCCGCCATCTTGAGGTTATGTAAACAATTGAACTAAATTAGATACCAGTGCATTACAATGTGTATAAAAATTTTCTGTACCAGATTTCATTGCGTTTGGAACATTAAATCTCGAAAAAAGGTCTATTTAAAATTTTCAAATTCGCTTGCCCCCATGTTCGTTTTTTAGTTACCCGGTCTTTGGAAGTCTTATATGTGAACTTCCAGTAGTGCCCTTTATCTCCGTACAAAATTTCAGGGTGATACCGCTATTAGTTTCAGAGATATAGAATGCCGGTGAAATATTTCCCACATCCGCCATCGTGTGGTTATGCAAACAATTGAACGAAGTTTGATGTCGGTGCATTACAATGTGTATAAACATATACTGTACCAAATTTTATTGCGTTTGGTTGGTTAAATCGCGAGAAACGTCTATTTAAACGTCGCAAATTCGCGTGGCCGCCATGTTGGTTTTGTAGTTACCAGTTTTTCAAAAGTCACGTAAGTGAACTTGTAGTAGTTCCCTTTATCACCGTAAAAAATCCAGGGTGATATCGGTAATAATTTCAGAGATGTTGAATGCTGGTGAAATATTTGGCACAGCCGCCATGTTGGATTGGTGAGACGTAACAAAATTTGAAGGGCACGGTCGGGGTCGTCCGGAATAGTGCTATGAACTTACCGAGTTTCATTGGAATCGCTCCAGCCGTTTAGAAGTTATTAGGGGACACACACACACGCGCATGCACACGGACAAAAGGTGATCTCATAAGCCTTTTTTTTTTTTTTTTCAAAATTGAAAATTCAAATTAAGGAAGATTTCAAATTATAGAAGCTCGAATTAGCCACGTTCCAGTGTATTAATTTATGAAATGCACGAGGTTTGTTTTGTGTTCATACCTCCCACTGCAGTGAAGCGCTCGGTTAGAGAGTCTAGTCGCTGGGCCAGACAGAGTTGTCACTTGTTAACTACTTGGAAGAAACAGACGTCTGGCATTTGTTCCCGCGAGTCCGTGGCGACGGCAGGGAATGAAATAAATGTTGACAAAGGATATTGACACAGAAATCCTTTCCCGGTGGATGTGGAGAAGGAGAAAAACAACTAGCCTTGACTCCGCTCCCGCAAATGACTTGCCTCGACTCGCCCTCCACAGCAGTAAATGCTTCAGATAGCCTCTGATGGAAGTGAATTCATTCCCGAGCTAGTCCAGTAGTCGTGCGTGCCTGTTCCCCTAAGTTCGTCAAAATAAGTCATTTATCATTATTCTTGTGTATCTGTGAATATTTTGTTATTTGTTTGATTATTTATATACCGGTATTTATTTATTCGTTAATTCATTCTACTCATTATATTTAATCATTCATTTATTCATTTGTTTGTGTATTTAATTATCTGTTTATCTATCATCTATTTTATCTATCTGTTTATTTATCTATCTGTTTATTTATTATTATTACATCTTTTTTGCCCTTATGGACAGTGTTTGAACTTAAGTATCTCACGATGTCACAATTTTCACTTCTTTCCCTTCTTCTCTTCCCAAAATCTCTTCATCCTTTGACTGTGCTCCTGTTTCCTTTGTTCCGTCCACAATGTTCCTATCTTCTTCCTTTCACTTACTAAAAATTTGGCGTTCTTAATTTTGTTTCTGAAATTTTCTCTGTCTTCTATCATTTGCTTGTTGATCCCTAATTGCTTTAAATCGTCTTCTATTTCATGATACCAATTTGTTTTCCTTTTTGAACTGTTTACTACATCAAAGATTTTCTTTGTAAGTCGTTTATTGTTCATTCTCTGTATGTGCCCGTAGAAAGTTAGTCTGCGTTTTCTAATGATATCTGTGAGTCTATCTGTGTGTTCATATAGCTCTTTGGTAGGTCTTTTCATCCATCCCATCACTGTATACGGCTCCAAATATTTTTCTCAGAATTTTCCGTTCAATTTTTTCTGTTTCTGTGATGCCAGATGCTCCAATTGTGGTCGTTTCTGACGCATACAATGCTTCTGGTAATACAACTGTTTTGTAGTGTCTAAGTTTGGCCTGTCTTGATATGCTTTTCTTATTATAATGTGACCATGTAAGTTTGTATGCTTTCTGGAGTTTTTCCGTTCGTTCTATGTTAGACATCTTGTTTGATCCTCCTATTTGTATATATTCTCCTAAGTACTTAAATTTTTCAACTCTTTGTATGGATCCATATATGGTATGCATGGTTTGTACATTGTTGGTGTGTCGTTCCATGTATTGGGTCTTCTCATAAGATATCTGTAAACCTGTTTTAGCAGCTATTTCATGTAATCGTTCCAGTGCTTCCTTTGCCTCCTGTGTGTTATTGCTGAGTAAGGCTACGTCATCTGCAAATGCCAGACATTTTATGATTGTTTTTGTTTCACGGGTTCTTCCTAGCTGTATTCCTTTAACTTGTTCCTCCCACTGCTTAACAATTTTGTCTAAGACCATGTTGAACAAGATTGGTGAGAGGCCGTCTCCTTGTTTGACACCTGTGCGTATATGAAAGGGTTCTGAAATTTCACCCATGAACTTAACTTTAGAGGTGGTGTCCGAGAGCATTAGTTGTATAAGTGCCCTGGTTTTTTTGTCAATGCCATATTCTTCCAGTACTGCAAATAGCGTTTGTCTATCAATGCTGTCGTATGCTTTTTTAAAGTCCACAAAGGTAACTACAGTGTTTTTTGTCTGTCTGACTTTCAGTAGTGTTCTCAAGTTCCAGATCTGTTCGATGCATGATCTCCCTTTTCTGAAGCCTGCCTGGTATTCTCCTATTTGCGGATCTGCTTGTGGTTCTAGTCTGTTCAATAACACTTTAGAGAATATTTTGTAAGCGACTGGTACTAGAGAAATCCCTCTGTAATTATTTGGATCTGACTTATCACCCTTTTTATGTAATGGGTGGATCAATGCACATTTCCATTCCTCTGGCATTTTCTCTGTGATCCAAATGTCTGTGATGATCTTATGAATTGTTTTGGTGATGTTTTTATCTTGAAGCTTCCATACTTTTTATCTATCATCTATTTTATCTATCTGTTTATTTATTTATCTATCATCTATTTTATCTATCTGTTTATTTATTTATCTATCGGTTTATTTATTTCACTCTTTATTTATGTATATATCTGTTTATTTATTTATCTAACTGTTTCTTTGTTTATCTGTTTATCAATCTGTTTATTTATCTATCATCTGTTTATTTATCTACCTGTTTATTTATTTAACTATCTGTTTATCTATCTATCTATCTGTTTATTTATTTATTTATTTATTTATTTATTTATTTATTTATTTATTTATTTATTTAACTATCTGTTTATTTATCTATCTGTTTATTTATTAATCTAACTGTTTATCTATCTATCTATCTATCTATCTATCTGTTTATTTATTTATTTATTTATTTATTTATTTATTTATTTAACTATCTGTTTATTTATCTATCTGTTTATTTATTAATCTAACTGTTTATGTATCTATCTATCCGTTTATTGCCTCTATCAATATTCAAATTTTCAGTTTGATTGCTGTGATAGATTCGTAGATATTGAGAACCGTCTAAATATTTCAGATGGTCGCCATGTTGGATTTTAAATATGTAGGCCTTAGAGTAATGTACTATTGGATGAGGACTATTGTGTACGTTCGGTATTCAAACGTTGATTTCGATCGCATGAGCAGAACACAAGAAATAAAAACTTAATTTTTAAAATTTCGCATAGCCACCATCTTGAGGATATGTAAACAATTGGACTAAATTATATATCAGTGCATTGCAATTTGTATAGTCATTTGCTGTACCCAGTTTCACTGCTATCAGATTGTTAAATCGCGAGAAAAGTCTATTTAAATGTTTCAACTTCGCTTGGCCGCCATGTTCGTTTTGTAGTTAACCGGTTTTTGAAAGTCTTATAGATGAACTTTCAGGAGTGCCTTTTATCTCTGTACAAAATTTCAGGATGATACCGCTAATAGTTTCAGAGATATGGAATACCGGTGAAATATTTTGCACATCCGCCATCTTGTGGTTATGTAAACAATTGAACGAAGTTAGATGTCGCTGGATTACAATATGTATGTATAAGCATATACTGTACCAAGTTATATTGCGTTTGGTTGGTTAAATCGCGAGAAACTTCTATTTAAATGTCGCAAATTCGCGTGGCCGCCATGTTGGTTTTGTAGTTACCAGTTTTTCAAAAGTCACATATGTGAACTTCTAGTAGTTTCCTTTATCTCCGTAATACATTCCAGGGTGGTATCGGTAATAGTTTCGGAGATATTGAATGCCGGTGAAATATTTCGCACAGCCGCCATGTTGGATTGGTGAGACGTAACCAAATTTGAAGGGCACCGTCGGGGTCGCCCGGAATAGTGCTATGAACTTACCGAGTTTCATTGAAATCGCTCCAACCGTTTAGATTTTATTAGGGACACACACACACACACGGACAAACGGTGATCTCATAAGCCTTTTTTTTTTTTTTTCAAAATTGAAAGTAGGCTAAAAATAGGCTAAAAATGCACTCTTGGAAAGATATGTGTTTTTTGTTGAGATACTGATAGTGGTGATTGACCTTCAAGTTTGCTTGCTTAGCGTCATTGTTATTAAATGGCCAGGTTATTGTGCACTTAGCTGTTTGGGTGATGTGTGATCAGTTTCCGCGCAGCTACCACCTCCCGCAGCCTGCACTGAACTGGAAGGTATATCACATATCTTGATTAGTTGTGCTATCTTAATTACAACTGCACTGAATAAGTGTAAATATTCTAAATAAGAAAACCCATTCTTGTAGACATAGATTTAATAGCCTCAGAGTAAAGGTTCTGATGATGATCGCTTGATGATCGAAACTGGTCATCCTAGTGTATTTATTAATTTCATGTATGTTTTTGGACAATCGTGTTGACCGACTGAAAAACATTACATTTCCATAAAAGTAATCGATAATAAAATTAACTGAAATGAGCAGTACCGTATGTGCTAACCCATGAACAATTACACGTAAATTGTTAAGAAAGCGTTTGCATATGGGGGTTTCAAAGACTGAAACCCCCATCGCGATGGCCGACATTTCACCAATACCCTCCTAGTTGCATACACGGATATTTCAGATAACACTGTTAAGGGTGTCGTGAAGGTCTGAACTGTGGTCCAAGAGAGACCGCTAGTTCACCCCAGTTAGAGACACCAGCAAATGGTTGTGGGTTTTCACCCATGTTCAGGCTGAATGCACTGTACACCAGGGCGGATCCGTGCAACTGTCATGGCAAAATCTTAAATAATCTGCTGGCGTTTATTTAATTGGACGTAATATTCCTCAATTTATTCACTTTTCTTAGTTTAATTTAAATTAATTAGACCGTAAGGGCCCAAAAGTAAACAAACATCATGAATGGGAGAGCTAGGAGATGGGAGGAATATTATTCTCGTGCGCCTTGACGTAAGCTCAATAGGCAACTGTTAATACAGTCGTGTTTAGTGAAATACATGTATTTAAGGGGGGCCCTACACCTCTAAGGATCCGAAAAGAATGTATATTTCACTTTTTTATTCCTCAGCAACAGAAAGTAGTAAAAGAATTGTAATTTGTTCTGCCAATCACACTATGCTTTGCTAATATGTTCGTGTATTTACAAGTCATATGGCGAATGCATTTCCGCAAATTAGGCATTTAATATGGCGGCTGCATATTGTGCACGGATCCACCGTTTCCCTAATATTATACACAAATATCATTGTTTTTCAAAAATTCTTTTTTCATTGTACAGTATTTACTAATAGGATAGCTAGAGATTGACCTAGAATCATTGGAATCTATAAAGAAAAAAATATTTTTTTAAAACTTATATTAAAGTGTAACCTTTTTGCAATATTGTTCACTGAATATAGTTTTAAACCGAAACTATGACATGTACAACAACAGTTCTTGGTAATATTGTTCTTCCCTAAATGATACACTTGTATACTAAATTTCACTTCATTATCTTGAAAACTCTGGCAGTTACTAAGGAAACGGATTTGAAAATCCAAGTTTCGGGAAACGAGCAACCAAGTTACCAATGTGTAGGCAAACTTCCTAAACGCCCCTGCACGTTTTTGGTCATAACTTCGAAAGTATTATACATATCAAAGAAATTGTTGCAGTGATTTGAAGAGGAAGAATCAATAAACGTAGAAAAAAATGAAAAATGACAAATTTTGATTCTTAAAGGTGTAGGTCCCCCCTTAAAGGTGTAGGTCCCCCCTTAAAGGTGTAGGTCCCCCTTAACGACAAATGTTTCAATCGCTTGGCGATTATGTTTATACATAACAATAAAACAACAAGCATTTAGTAGTAAAATCCGTTTGGTATGTCAATCTGTTATTTTATATAATCCATCGGAACTTGAAAAAAAACTCGTTTTAGAATAGGAATGATTTTATTTCTGAAAAGGGACATTGCTGTCTCTAAGCTGAGGGTTCTCAAGTATCTTATTTCATGCATCGCCCGTACCGCTTGCGTTGGTATCTCTATCGCATGATATGTAAAACACGTAGCACTTGTTTGGAGCGTGATACCTAATGAAATAATGAGAAATGAAATTGGCCTATTAGTAGCTACCGACTTGGCATTAGCCATGGGAAACAACTTGAATGACTGTCGACAGTCTCCTTAGTCTGGAGATAGCCTCGCCCCACGTTATCGCGCGCCGCTGGACCGACTCCCACCAGGGGCTCACATCTAGTGGGACGTGGGTTGGTGAACACGGGACCCCAGCTGAGTACGGCATTGCTTCCACTTACTTGTGCCTGGCTCCTCTCTGTTATCTTTCCTGTCTACCTCCCTTGGTCAACTCTTGTTCTCTTCCGATCCCGACGGTATTAGGTATCCGAGGCCTAGGGAGTCTCTTCCCTTCCCGCCTTCATTGGCCCTTCTCTCATCTTGCCTGATCCCCCATTCTTCTAGGGATCAGCCTTCTCGTTCTTTTCGTTATAGTTCCTTTTCTCTTTAAGATTCCCGCCCTGTTTTTCTGAATTGACTCCCTGTGTCTCTAAATTACATTTTGTGAGTATTTTCAATCTAAATTGCATTTTGACAGTACAGTATTTTGAATCGCGGGCTTCCACATATTGTGAGTATTTTGAATCTGCCATACATTTTGTAAGGATTTTCAATTTCAATTGCAATTTATAAGTATTTTGAATTTCAATTGCAATTTGTAAGTATTTTGAATTTCAATTGCACTCTGTGAGTATTTTGAATTTCAATTGCACTCTGTGAGTATTGTGAATTTCAATTTCACTCTGTGAGTATTGTGAATTTCAATTGCATTTTGTAAGTATTTTGAATTTCAATTGCAATTTGTAAGTATTTTGAATTTCAATTGCACTCTGTGAGTATTTTGAATTTCAATTGCATTCTGTGAGTATTGTGAATTTCAATTTCACTCTGTGAGTATTGTGAATTTCAATTGCATTTTGTAAGTATTTTGAATTTCAATTGCAATTTGTAAGTATTTTGAATTTCAATTGCACTCTGTGAGTATTTTGAATTTCAATTGCACTCTGTGAGTATTTTGAATTTCAATTGCACTCTGTGAGTATTGTGAATTTCAATTGCATTTTGTAAGTATTTTGAATTTCAATTGCACTTTGTGAGTATTTTGAATTTCAATTTCACTCTGTGAGTATTTTGAATTTCAATTGCATTTTGTAAGTATTTTGAATTTCAATTGCACTTTGTGAGTATTTTGAATTTCAATTGCACTCTGTGAGTATTTTGAATTTCAATTGCACTTTGTGAGTATTTTGAATTTCAATTGCATTTTGTAAGTATTTGCAATTTCAATTGCACTCTGTGAGTATTTTGAATTTCAATTGCACTTTGTGAGTATTTTGAATTTCAATTGCATTTTGTAAGTATTTGCAATCTCAATCGCACTCTGTGAGTATTTTGAATTTCAATTGCACTTTGTGAGTATTTTGAATTTCAATTTCACTCTGTGAGTATTTTGAATTTCAATTGCATTTTGTAAGTATTTTGAATTTCAATTGCACTTTGTGAGTATTTTGAATTTCAATTGCACTTTGTGAGTATTTTGAATTTCAATTGCACTCTGTGAGTATTTTGAATTTCAATTGCACTTTGTGAGTATTTTGAATTTCAATTGCATTTTGTACGTATTTGCAATCTCAATTGCATTTTATAAGTATTTTGAATTTCAATTGCACTTTGTGAGTATTATCAATTTCAATTGCATTTTGTAAGTATTTTGAACTTCAATTGCATTTTGTACGTATTTGCAATCTCAATTGCATTTTATAAGTATTTTGAATTTCAATTGCATTTTGTAAGTATTTGAACCTCAATTGCATTTTGTACCTATTTTCAATCTCAATTGCATTTGTAAGTATTTTGAATTTCAATTGCATTTTGAGAGTATTTCGAATCTATATTGCATTTTTGTGAGTAATTTGAACTTAAACTACATTTTGTGTGTATTTTTCAATCTAAATTACCTTTTGTTAGTATTTACACTCGACATTTTGTGAGTCATTTCAATCTGAGTTGCATTTTGCCAGTTTTTTCAGTCTCACTTAATTTTCGTTCTGGTTTCCATTTCATTGTCATTTTCGCAATCACCCAGACCATTAGGGGCCGATAACCTAGATATTAGGCCCCTTAAAACAACAATTATCATCATCATCATGGACCGACTGACCTACATTTCAGCGCCTAAGGGGAGGTTTATTTACGACTGTATGAAGCCGGAGGAGCTGTAATCTAGATAGAAACTGTGATAATGAATTGAGTCACAGACAATGGCGGTCCTGTTGAAAGGGACGAACAGGCGTCTCTCTGTACTTATCAGCGGATGTTCTCTCCCAGCGTCCGTTGGGCGTCGCGACTCGTGAGCCAGATAAACCGCGATGTGACACTTTCAGTGACAAGTAGCTCTGTTACAGTGAGACATTGTCCAGATCAAGATAGTGAACTCAAGCAGCCTTATTTTCCCTACGTGCTCTGAGTTCGTCACCGGTGAGCTCTTTCCTGTCTGCCCCCGGAAAATCATGGCACTGGTGGCCGAGCTAGATAACAAGACCTTAACTTTCAATTGAAGTGTTCGAATACTGGGGAGAGGAGCATTGAACTACGAGGGCTGTTTTTTTTTTTTTTTTTGTTCCGATGGACTGTATATTAAAAAAAAGATACAAGCCTTACAGTAGTCGCATATGATGTGTAACATCTGACATGTTATCCTACCCTGAAGTTGTTACCGGTTTTATTATCCTTGACATTCATCAATACACAAAAAATATTTTTATTTTTTTACACTCTCATAATACATAACAATTCCAAGACACTCTATTTTTTCTTCACTGCCTAATTGATATTTCTACTATCGCACTGCCTTCTTGATACT
Source organism: Meconema thalassinum (assembly GCA_946902985.2). NCBI lineage: Eukaryota > Metazoa > Arthropoda > Insecta > Orthoptera > Tettigoniidae > Meconema > Meconema thalassinum. The sequence goes on along the minus strand of OX336396.1, from coordinate 27,457,169 downwards.
CTGCTGTTACAAAGTAATCCGTATGTGATAAACACTCCACTTGGTACCACTGCCAGCTGGATCACATCCCTTCTGGCTGCCAAATCAGCCTGGAAGGATGCGATCCAACTGGCAGTGCGTCTTACACACTTCCGTCCGATCCACTTCCATCCCATTTTTCAAAATCACTCTCACAAAAATATTCAGCAACCGAGTGGAAAGATGTTACACATCAATAACAGATTGACATACCAAACTGATTTTACTACTAAATGTTTGCTTGTTTTATTCTTATGTCTCAACATAATCGCCAAAGCGATTGAAACATTTGTAGTATCGTTACACCAGCTTTCCAATGCCCTCGGAAAAGAATTCTGCCGCCACTGAGGTGGGTATGTCTGGACAGTCTCCTGAAGTGTTTCCTTTTTGGTGAGGCGTTGCCGCCCAACCATACCTTCAATTCCCGAATAAGGTGAAAAGCATTCAGTGCTGGTTTGTACTAAACGGCAGATGTTCCAAAACTTCACACTTGAATTCTTTGAAAAAGTCTATCGTAACGTTGGGACAGTGCGGTCGTGAATGATTTTCAGGATTAGGGGAATAATCCCTCACAAATGGATACAATCGTTAATAATAATAATAATAATAATAATAATAATAATAATAATAATAATAATAATAATAATAAGCCCGGGGCCTCATCACGCAAGTGTTGAGGAAGGAGGAGGGGGAGGAGTAACACCTCGTTAAAAAACCTGGGTCCATCTGGCTCCGGATGGTAGCACCCTGTGAGGGCCCCTGCCTAGGGTTACTAGGTGAAAATTTTAAATCCAGACACGTCTGTGTGGTAACCACCGGTACTCTGGTCGGCGTCTGTTAGCTCTGTGAGCCCGGCTGTGATCCAATCTTCTGGAATTCAAAACTCCAGTCGTAATTCTGTGAGATCCCTTGGGGTTTCACCACCACAACTTGAACATAAATCAATAATCATGACAGAACGACGTGAACGAACACACTACCCTGGGCCCCAGTCAATAAAACTGGGTATTGTACCTGATCATCGGATTCCAGGGGATCAGGTATGTCATGAAGAGGAGAATTGCTTCTCAAAAACCCTCAAAACTAAGAGAATATTTTACATGGGAACACTCAACGTAAACACACTCCTGAAACTAGGTAAAGTGAAACAACTAACAAACATCATGGACACATTCAATATCAGAATACTGGCTATACAGGAAACGAGATTCTCAGATGAGAATCTCTTCGATTCGGGAAGTTACAGAATATACAAGGGGAAACCAGCCATAACTATTCCAGGAAAAAATCTCAAACTCTTCGGAACAGGTTTTGTAGTCCACAACTCAATATTGGACTCTGTAATAGATTTCACCTCAAAATCTGAAAAAATTTCCACACTTACGATACGTTCTGGTAACAAAGCGTATACAATAATCAATGCTCATGCCCCCACAAATAACTACAATAACAAAAATCCACAGATGTTAGAAGAATTCTGGGAAGACTTAGAAGAAATCACCAACAAAATCCCCACTAAGCATGTTAAATTATTGCTTGGTGATTTTAATGCACAATTAGGCCGCGAAAGAAAATTCAGAGACACAACAGGAAAACATACAGCGCACCAGAGGACAAACAAGAATGGAGAGAATTTGATAAACTTCTGTAGGAATTTTGACTTCAAAATCATGTCAACACAATTCCAGAAACCCTACAAGAAACTATGGACTTGGAAATCTCCAAACAGCGCCCTCGGAGAATTTCAGATAGACCACGTTGCGATATCTACAAAAAACACCAGAGAAGTTATGAATATACGAACGAGAAAAGGTTTTTTCGAATCTGATCATCATCTACTACAAATCAAGGCTAAGTTTATACCAAACAGACAAACTAAGAGAACAACCAGAATTTTCAGAACAGACCCAGAGTATTTACAATTAAACAAGAAAGAAATAACACAAGGACTTAAGAAAATTGAGAGTAACAACTGGACGGAATTGTCCGAAAACATGAAAGAACTGATAAAAATGGGGCAGCCCCCGAGGAAAAGGAAGCACAGATGGTGGAACGTGACATGTGACAGAGCCATAGAGGATAGAATACAAGCCTGGAAAAAATTTAACAGCCATAGAACACCAGAAAAATGGGAAGAATTCAACAGGATACAAAAAGACTCTTCGAGAATAATCCGCAGAGAAAAAAGAAACTACGATAACAACAGACTCAAGGAGATAGAAGAGGATTTTACCAAAAATAACACACGAAACTTCTATAGAACATTCAGAGAGAATATGACTGGATATCGACCACCGAGCGTATGCTTCAAAAGACAAGACGGAACACTGGAGACAAACCCGAAAAAGAACTGTACGATACTGGCACAATATTTTGACTCACTGCTTAACTGTGATAAACCAACACACAGATTACAGTTCGAAAAGCCAGAACCTAACATTGATTCCAAACCTCCAACACTTGAAGAAATCGTGGAAATAATAAAATCACTAAAGAACAATAGAGCGCCTGGAGAAGACGGATTGATTTCGGAAATCTGGAAATTAGACCACGAAAATGTTACACCAAAAATACACAAAATCATCGAAAACATCTGGGAAACAGGGAAGGTACCAGAAGAATGGAAGTCAGCTCTAATACACCCCCTCCACAAGAAGGGAGACAAAACGAACCCTAATAATTATAGAGGGATTTCACTATTACCCGTCGCATACAAAATTTTCTCCAAAGCCCTGTTAAAACGGATAGAGCCTCAGATAGATCCACAGATAGGAGAATACCAAGGAGGGTTCAGGAAGGGAAGATCGTGCAGTGAGCAGATTTGGTGCCTGAGAACAATACTAGCAACGAGAAAAACCAGGAACACAACAAGCACATTTGTCGACTACAAAAAAGCGTACGACTCCATAGATAGAGAAACACTTTTTAACACATTAGAAGAAATGAAGGTCGACAATAAGTCCAGAAAACTAATCCAAGAAACATTAACAAATACAATATCCAAAGTTAAATTCATGGGAGAGATCTCGGAACCCTTCAAAATTAATACAGGAGTGCGACAAGGTGATGGTTTATCACCCATTCTATTCAACTCAGTTTTGGATAAAATAATCAAGACATGGGAAAAAGGAGTCAAAGGCATAAAAATGGCAAAACACCAGAAAAGGACAGTCAACATTAAGTGTCTGGCCTTTGCCGATGATGTAGCGATTATAACAAATAACAGAAAAGAAGCTCTAGAAACGCTACATGAAATCTCTGCCAAAACAGGGTTACAAATCTCATACGAAAAAACACAGTTCATGGACACAAAATCTACAGACAAGCACCCACTGGAAACCAAGTATGGAAAAATAACACAAGTGGAAAGTTTCAAATATCTAGGAGAGATTATACAGAAAACAGGACTGAACTTGGCATCCAATGAAGACAGGATCGCTAAATTGCAGAAAGCATACCGACTTACATGGAACCACTACAATAAAAAAAAGTATTTCCATCAATGCCAAATTACGACACTATCGTACAGTAGTCTTACCAGAGGCCTTATACGCTTCAGAAACGACAGCAATCAAGGGGCGAACAAAAATCAAGGAATTAGAAAAACAAGAGAGAAAAATTCTGAGAAAGATCTACGGGCCAGTTCAGAAAGAGGGAATATGGATGAAGAGACCGACAATAGAACTGTACAAACAGACAGAGACGATTACAAACAACATAAGGAAAAGAAGGGCAAAATTTTATGGACATATACATAGGATGACCGAAGACAGACTGACCAAGAAAATTTTTAATATAGTTACGAATAGCACACTAAAAACCAATTGGGTAAAGGAAACCGTTGAAGACCTTAAGAAACTAAACATCTCTACAGAAGACATCGCAGACAGGAGCAAATACAGAGAAAAACTTAGACTACAGAAGTTTGAGCAAACTCCCAAAGAGAGACAACCAGCAAAGAGGTGGACAGAAGAGAGAAAGAGGAAACATAGTGTGTATATGAGAGGTTTTTGGGAAAAAAGAAGAAAGGTCCAGAATGAAACATGAAAATTGATTGTGTTGTAACGCTCTCCTTGTGGGGAATCAACGAATAAATAAAAATAATAATGTTGTTGGGTTTACCTCCCTTTTAACTACTCTGGCTTTTAGAGACGCCAGGGTGCCGAAATTTTGCCTCGAAGGGGATCTTTAACGTGCCAGTAAATCTACTGACACGGCTCCCTTGAAATTGCGCACCCTTAAATGCCAGCTGACTGCGCCAGGATACCAACCTGCAACCTTGGGCCCAGCAAGCTAGAACGTTGCCGCTGAGCCACGCAGCCAGTCAGGAGGGAGGGGGGGAAGGGTACAATCGTGTTGACCGACTAAAAAACATCAAATTTTTATTGCCATGTAACTTTGTCGTTCTGTATTTTACTAATCCGATTCCCTAGTAACTGCTAAAGCATATCGCGTATTACAAAGCACTATTTCTCACGTGTACTTATTGATAGGGTCTGTAAAACTGACCAAAGTCTGGATGATTGTTCGTTAAATAATCCAGGAAAAGAATATAAAAAGTTCCGTTATGTTCATTTATGACATTGTAAAAAATACTACATTTAATAACATCAGCTCATTTTTATCAATATACAATATTAGCCATGCACAATAATGTAGCTATTATTGACGTCAAATTGAAGAGCAATTGCTTTATTTTTTTTCCGATTAGACCTGGAACACTTGTAACAAGAAGACCATCTCGATCAACACAAAACTAAGACACTACCAGACAATGATTCGTCCGGAAGCCATACATGCAGCTGAATGTTTGTGTATGACAAAGCAAGGATTGATCAAAAAGTTGGAGCTAATAGAGTGAGGGGCAAGGCTAGATTTGTGGCGGTACGCACCGGTACGCCGTACCGAAACCTCTGATCGGGGGAAAAGTCGAATATACGAGTATAACATGATTTTTAAAACTGTGGAACGTTAGTTGTAAGTCAAGGTCAACTTGGTCTTTGACTGGACTGTACTTCAAATTACGTGGAATCGTGGCTACTTCGGGGACGGCTCTCCGCTCTGGATACTAACAGCAAGGTGAGGGAGAGGGGAGGCACTTACAAAGGAAACTTTTCTAAACTTTGGACAATTTTATAAACTGTGAGGTAACAACATGTTTAAGTACAGTACCTTTTATAATAAATAATTATTTCAGAAAACTGTAAAGACAAAATTATAAAACAATAAATGAAAGATTGGTTGGTTGGACAACGCAGTCATGTAGCCCCGTGTAATTTGGGTGTGTGTAGAATCAGTCTGATAACCGGTGTTAATTGTGATGGCTGTATTAGTGTGTGTTATCTGTTTTTTAATTCAAGTAAGGACTTCAACTTTGAATGCTTCAAATAGTTCCTACTTTTGCCGCCAAACGCCACCGTCCACGACTACTAGGCCTAGTTCAGAACTTAGCTTCTAGACGCCACCGCAGTCGGCTCTTGGCAACGTTGTTTACATTCTTAACCTATACAATTTAGCTTCACACAGGTGTAATTATTGAAGGTTCTTTAACATGCCATACATCTATGACATGGGACCGCCGGCTTTGCTTCCCCTCCGAACGAAGGCATACTGAGGGATTTTAAACGCTCTTAAAAAATCCGACGACTTTGGCCGGGTTTGAACCCGCTATCTTGGGCTTAGAAGCTCAGCATGCTACCAACTACGCCACCGAACCATCTGAAATAAAAGATTGTTGGTGAACATGTGTGTATCACCAAACCGAATGTATTTAATTTTTTAAATTACATAAAAAATATTGAAATAATGTACATTGTTTGAATGGTAGCCTAGTTGGCCTACATTTAAATTTAATATAGGTCGGCTATGGTAAGAAAAATGTTGCTACAGCAATCAAAATTAGATTGCTATTTTGTCCACTGATTAACTTTTAAAGGTGTTCAGAAAAGCGTAAAAATATCGTTTTTAGAACTCTATATTTCAATATTCCATGAAGCCCCCCTACCCCACTCCCACCACCACCCGGTACCCCACAGTACCGGAACCTCTTTTCTTACAAATCAAGCACTGGTGAGGGGTATTCTTTGGAACCGAGACGTCCCAAAGAAATGTAAAAAGGTACTATATTCAACCTATTACGAGCCTATACTAACATATACAGTTCGAACATGGAGAGAGTAGTGTAGAATACAAGCAGCGGAGATGAGGCATAGAAGGCCAGACCACAAGAGTTAAGAGTTAGAAATGAAGAGATAAGAAAAAGAACAGGAATCTTGAAGCTGCAGGACAGGATAGAAATGACAAAGTTAAAGTTGTACGGTCACATGATGAGGATGGAAGAGGAGAGAGTACCAAAGAAACCTTTTTCCGAAAAGATTACAGGGAAGAGACCACGAGGAAGACCCCGAAAGAGATGGGCGGATACTGTCTGGGAGTGTATAGGAAAGAGGGGAAGAAAACCTAAAGATGTAGTTAAAAATGGAGAGGAGTGATGGAGAGGCAGGCAACGATGGAGGTCTTTAATTCACAACCCGACCCAGGAAGCTGCAAACGGGAAATGAAGATGATGTTGATTCTTAGGAAGATACTTGGAAGAACAGAAGATGGGTCATATAGAAAACAAGTAGTTCCGTGAAGAACTATCCAGCCTATTTTCATATATCCTACTCATGTCAATTGCCTTTATCAACATAAAATGTTTCAGTTTGATTGCTGTAATAGATTCGTAGATATTGAGATCCATCTAAATATTTCGGATAGCCGCCATGTTGGATGGTTATATGTATAACCATAGAGTCATGTACTGCCCCCGTAAATTGAATTATATTGAGACCACGGCGGTTGTATTGGAAAATATGAAGAAAGTTATGGCTGTCATAGTTGTGACGTGGATATCTATGACGTAGGCACGGATGACGCAGACTTCACGCAAGTAGGCTGCTTGAGCTGAGATTCTTGGTGACGTCATGATTTTGTTCGAGAAAGATCTGAGATTTACGACGCAGTCGCAGGGAAACATGGAATTGTGCTGAGGAAGAAGTTACGCGATTGGAGGAGAGACTCGAACCAATGAACGATAGTTTGGAGGGAGACGGAGATTACTGAAACTATCATATTTAATTACTTCTGGAATGCAGAATTGTGGAAATCTATTTTCAGTTATGGCATTGATTTGGAATTTTGAAGAAATTAATTTTGAGTTTTTGAAATTTGAAAATCCGTCAAGTATTGCCAAAGTTAGAACTTCTAGCGATGACGGAGAAACAAGCTATGGAAGGGATGGATACGCCCCTGAAGAAGTTGATAAAAGGTCTTGCACAGCAGAGAGGAGCTCTCATAGCTCATATATATCTCATACCGCATATATATATTTCTGATGTTATATAGTCGTTTTCGAGTGATTAAGTGAAGCAACTCGTCTTTAGCGCGTGTGGTATAGCCCACCGCATTGAACGAGCTTCGAGCGTGCCGCAGTTCCATTTTACGGTGTTTGAAACTAGGTGAAGTTGAAACGCACACATTAACGCGTCTATAAGATAATATATCAAGAGTTGACTAATGCCTTTAAGCTACTTCTATTGTGCAGTACTATATTAAAGTGTGTAGAAAGATTGAACATTTTCAAGATTATAATTTAGAAGATATTGGCATTTTAACACGGCAGACAAAAGTGATTTTCTCGCCATCTGAGAAGCACTTTCATAATATCACATTCTACGCTACGGCTGACACTGGTATTGCAACCGTGCTACTACATATTGCATTTGGTGTTATAACGCTGCATTCTAACATGGAACAATATAATATGGCAGTTCTTTCAACTATTATAACGGAAATGGAGATGGAAGGCTAAGGACTTTAATGCAATTGGGACATATATCAATGGAGTGAAATAGCAGCATGGAACTTCGCTAATCGTCTTTCTACAAAAGCGAGCATGTAGTGAACATCCAACTACACTCATGCATCGTTGTCCAACGCTGAATTATATCAAATGGCAGTGGAAACATATTCATACTCCACAAATATGAATATTTCTGCGGAAATAACTGCAATAAACTTCATGGCGAATTTCTGCCAGAACTTCAGGGAACTATCAAGAGAGGCCAGGGTGGACCCGGCTCACAAAGAAGAGTTTTGCCAGAAGGATGTCTATCGTATACAAGGAGCAGTGCAATTTCCGGAGGAGGAAGCAGTTCTATTCTCCGAGGGCGCTGGTTCCAGGTTCGAGGTCGGAGCACATCTTTTGGGTGAAATGGAACCATCACCAGTCTTCTTTGGAAGATTTTCCTCTAGAACTTCAATCAACAGATAAGGTAGTCGTGAACGTTTCTTGTTTTATTTGAGCCATTTAGCGATGTCTGAGCAACAATTTTTCTCATATTTTCTGTCCTATATTTTGCCCCATATTCTTGCTTGAGATGTCTGTACTCAGTACACTTTGATGATTTATGCTTTTTCTACGATTTATTAAGACATTGTTATGTCAGTGGCATAGTTAAATAATTTTGGATCAGTTGAGACTGATAATATATTCTTTCAGTAATTTGCATATTTTTGAAGTCACGATTTGACTGTAAAGTTAACGATTTTCTATGGCAGATTTGAATTCAGACAGCGTGTCACTTTATTAAAGTAATTCTATTCAGTAAATTACTTTGACCAATTTTCTGTCATCCTCAAGAAAGAAGAATAATTAAAAGATTTTAGAGCGTTAAAATCTATTACTGTATCGACGATCTTGGAAATACTATTCGTTTTATAAACATGATTGCAACATAGACATTTATCGTCAGTTCTGAAATTACCATGGCATTATAGACAATTTTATGAAATATGAACTTTGATTACGATTTATTGAATACACTATAGTAATGAACATTTGATAGGAATTTTTCTCAATACTAGATTGGAACAATAATGTTTGCATTCCAAAGTCTAATTGTATTCTATTCAATTATTTATGCAGTTTAGATGAACTTTGTTTGAAGATAGTATTTTATACTACGATACTTAGGAGATATTAATCTCAATTTTGATAGACCAGAGAGGCGTGTCTAATCGTATTTGCTATTAAATTTATTTGTGATTGGCAAATTTTTACTTCATATCGATTCATGAATGAAACCCACGAAGGTTAAAATAATAACAGTTTTGAAACAATTAATGAATATAAGAATTTTTAAAGTGGAACTATGGATGTATAATCGTTAGTTCAGTGGACATGTAAAAGTCGCTGATGAATAATGCCCTGGAATAAGTGAAGGAGATTCCCACAGTAATATTAATGAAGTTGATGAGATTATAAGTGGAGGTTTTGTGTATGGATTGTGGAAGATTTTTTTGCCATATATATGGAAATATATGATGAATTCTGGGCCTATTTTATGCAATTTGTGCATTTGAGCGAAGTATTTTTCCGCTGAGTTTATTGTCCAGGTCCTTTGAAAATTAATCATGTGAAATTACTGTTAAAATTAACAAGAGTGTTAAATAATTTGACATAACGATTTTGAATGGAGGTTACCGTCACTAATAATAATATTAATTATTAAAACTTATTAAACCTGGATTTATAACTTTTAAATATAACTAAGCTTCATTGGTCGATTATATTAACCTGATTTGAGTAATTATCAACCGGATAAACGTGTGTGGTTTAATGTATTTCTAAAATAAATAATACTAATATTGTAAATAATTGTGTAAATATCTTTAACAATAATGGAAATGAAAGGAATTAATAGAGGCGTGTATAGATTTTTCAATTGTCGTTTGACAATAGTATAAACAATTTATAATTGTTATAAACAATTAATGAGCATTTGTTATAAACATTAAGAGTTTTGTTAATATACTCTAAAGAACGCTAATTATACAAGTGGATTATGCAATTAAACAAGTTTTGGTATTATTAGAGTAATCCAGTAACATTTGATTGAAGCATTTAAAAGATTTGCGTGTTAATATTTGAGTTGAGTTGAGGACATTTAAAATGTTTGAAAAGGAGCTAGGCTCTGAGGTTACGAGCATATGCTAAGGTTAGCTGGACAGGTGGGTCCACTTGACGACGTAGGCATGCGACTTGATGTAGGGTGGATCGCAGCTGGCCTGACAACTGTATGTTAGAGGCCAAGGTAGACTATACAACAGGCTTGCAGTTATAAATAAAGTGTGATGTTTATGAAAGAGGAAAACAATTGCTACATGTCTCGTCCCAATTCCCTCATCCATTCCAAGTGTATTACTATTATTACGTTCTTTATAAGCTAGTAAAGCTGAGATTTTGTATGTAACGTCTACAAGTCCTACAGGAGGACATGATTATATTGACAATGGCTTCTGATTGCCACGTGTATTTTGTTGTCTATTTTTGTTAGAGTCACCCCTTTATGTGAAATAAATTATTGTACAGTTTAAGGTTTCTTGTTCCGTCTTGGTTCATTTTAAATATCATGGTGGAGGTTATTGTGTGGGCATACTTTAAGTGATCCAGTTGGCAACCCATACCCGAGATTAATTTGAAGAGGTAAGTAAAGGTAAGTATGAACCCCCGTATATTTTGGTGTGTTCCACAATAATTTCTTGTTAACTGCTGTGCTCTAATCTCGGTAGTATCTGTCAGTGCCATTTTCATTGATGTAGCTGTGCCGGTGCGTTTGATTATTGGCAATCCGATTGAGGGGGCGGATATCTGACAGCCTACTATCCGGATTTACGGGGACAGTACCATTAAAGGAAAATTATTGCGTAGGTTTATTATTCAAACTTTCATTTCGATCGCATGATTACGACACAAGAAATAAAGACTAAATTTTAAAATTCGCACAGCCACCATCTTGAGGTTATGTAAACAATTGAACGAAGTTAGATGTCGGTCCATTACAATGTGTATAAACATATACTGTACCAAGTTCGATTGCGTTTGGTTGGTTGGTTAAATCGCGAGAAACGTCTATTTAAATTCGCAAATTCGCTTGGCCGCCATGTTGGTTTTGTAGTTACCAGGTTTTCAAAAGTCACATAGGTGATCTTCCAGTAGTTCCCTTTATCACCGTAAAAATTCCAGGGTGATATCGGGAATAGTTTCGGAGATATTGAATGCTGGTGAAATATTTCGCACAGGCGCCATGTTGGATTGGTGAGACGTAACAAAATTTGAAGGGCTCGGTCGGGGTCGTCCGGAATAGTGCTATGAAATCGCACCAGCCGTTTAGAAGTTATTAGGAGACACACACACACACCATCACACACACACGCACACGCACACACAGACACGCGGACAAAAGGTAATTTCATAAGCCTACTTTTTCATAAATGAAAATAGGCTAAACATGGAGAGGAGTGGTGGAGAGACTGGCAACGATGGAGCTCTTTAATTCACAACCCGACACAGGAAGCTGGAAACGGGAAATGAAGATGATGTTGATTCTTAGGAAGATACTTGGAAGAACAGAAGATGGGTCATATAGAAAAAAAGGGAACCAAGAATTGTACCTTGGAATGGATAAAATCACGGACACCATCCGGACAAGAAGGGCCATATTCTTTGGACATATCAACAGAATTTACCCAGGTAAATTAACCAACCACATAATGAGATTCTTTGCGACCAGGAAAACCACAGGCCGCTGGTATCAGGAGGTGAAGAAGGACCTAGAAAAAATTGCAACATCTGAAGCTGAAATCAGCAACAGGGAAGCCTACAAAGCCATAATTAGAAATTTCACGGGTTTTAAGAGTCATCCTACATCACGGATCCAGGCACCATGGACTGAAGAGAGGAGGAGAATGCAGCGCGGTAGAATAAAGGAGTATTGGGCAAAAATAAAGATCTAGAAGCTGAAATCAAATTAACGTGGCGCACAGTCGGCCTAAACGACAGAAGGAGAAGAAGAAGAAGATGATCCATAAAATGCTCCATAACTAGGGATAGGCAAAATTCGCTATGGCGAATTTCACGAATTATTAAATTAGGTAATACACAAGTGGTAATTTGTTTTAATAACCCTAAAATTGGCCCAAAAAACGTTTTTATACTCGCAAAATTTCGTGAATTTTAGCTTCTTTTTTGTTTTCTCAATGCACTCCCGAAAATTCGCAACTTGCGTGAATATCGGCAGTTATGTTTTTAACTTAGAAAAAACAAAACTATCGGTTAAAATATTGAAATTTATTTTTTGAGCACGCAAAAAAATTATATATAGTATAACACTTCAAGAAGCAGATGCAAGACAGGACCAAGACAAACATTGTTGACGTTTTGCTAGGAATGACATTTGTATTTCCAAAGTTCGAGAATCTGTGCTGACCATTTGGATACCTGTGAATGGTTTCTTTCACCTTACACTAGCACGTTGAGTGATATGCGTCACCTTTTGTCACAAGTGAATTTGGATCTTTTCACTGAAGTACAGTTTGAAGGATGAACTGTGAAATGTGTCGTTAGTGTACAGTATTTTAATATTTTATCCATGATATAAAAAGGTACCGAAAAGTGTAATTGAAACCACCAAATGTTCCACTTTAAAATATCGCTTTCCTCGCTTTGAAATCACCTAACCCTATTTATAACGCATCCTTGAAATACGAATATCCTGGTTTTGTATTTATTCAGCTGCGATGGGCAGGCTCCAACTGGCACGCAGCCACGCTCTCTCGCTCATTACACCGGACATTGCCATGTTTACACACAAATTAGCATGTTCACTTTCACCCCAGAGTCGGCATTGCTGTCCTGTGTACAGCTTCATCCATTGGGCAGAAACAAGCAAATGACTTCACGTCTTTGTATAGAGAGCTATAATAGTACATTATGCAACGAGCCTATAATGGCTATAATTAAGACACGAGTATTTTTTATAAAACGGGCGTATGCGAGTTTTATAATTTTCATACGAGTGTCTTAATTACCATTATAGGCGAGTTGCATACGACTGTTTATATTCGACGATAATTATAATTTTATTATATGTTTTAACATAAATATTCATAAATATCTGTTGAGAGTCAGCCGCAAGAATTTTGTTATCGGAGAGCGAGCGCGAGACATCTCTCTGTCTTTCAAGATCTTTGAACGACCGACGCATGCGCTCTGTGTGCTTGCAATGCCATATGCAAACCATATGTTTACATCTGCCGTCCCTCAGTAATATTGTCACCGGAGTCGTTTGAATGCGCTGTGTAGAAATTAGTGTTGGTGATTTTAAGGTACAGTGCTATTTCTTGTTTCATATTCGCCAGTTTATTTACGCGAACATATGGACGGTGCGTATTCCATGTCGGTAATTTATTATAGTTCCATGTTGTGTTTATGTCCGACATGTTGAATTTTGAGCGCATGCGCGAAGGTATCGTTACCGAATTGGTCAATGAACGAGCTCTGATTGGCTGGAGAAACTGTATCATAATGAAAATAAGTGTTATAATGACCATCATTATGACACCGTTTTCTGACACATAATAATGAGGGTCGAACATAAAGACATTTTTCAGTGTTTCCATATTGACAATTGATATTTCACTTTTAAGTCGGTTTAGACAATGTAATCCCAATTACTGGGACATGCGAAAAAAAACAAACCTGAAAAAAATAACATGTGATTTAAAAAAAAATGTTTGTCAGGAATTACGGAAAAGCTGATAAGAATGATATGTTTCACTAGTCAATTGCGCATCATCAGGTTCAAAAATACAAGACAAAATAGCTCTACTAAGCCCTACCAAACTCACAAACGCTCTCTGTCCTCAAAATATAAAGCGCATGGCTAAAACTTAAAGTGTAGCAATTATTACATCTACAATGTTGCAAAACTTAGAAATGATGATCCATCAACAAACAGTCTACCTCCACTGTACCTACTGTTGCTATGATACACTTAGCCCCAAACTACAGCAGATTTGTAAACTTATACACAGAAATGACCTACAAGTACTCTACTGTGAAGATGGTAAAAAGCTACAACTGTAACATACAAGAACAGTGTTTGTCTTTGTCTACTAATAATATGTTGATATGGAGACTTATCGGATTTGTGAAATGTCTGGAAGCTACTGTGACAACCACTATCCTGAGAGCTGAACTTTGCTCAGGGTGTGAACTAGGCTGGACCAACGAAATAAAATAAAAATAAATTAAATTAAAAGATTTAGACAAATCTTGACCACCTCGTCTGGGTTTGATTCCCGACGCTGCCAAGATAGTTAATTCTAGTTTGAGTGGAGGAACGGGTTCCAATCAGCCTCGTGTGGCAAACTTGAGGAAAGTTGGGTTCGATCCCCACCTCATATATCCTATGGTTTTCTATTTCTAATTCAGGCCAATGCCGGGAAGATCCCACATGGCCTCCTCCCCCGCGATAGCACTGATTCCCATGATGTGCTAGCCCCCAAATGAAACAACAACAACAAATATTGGTATTTAAAACTCAGCAATTTTTCTAGGTTTGTGCCGTGTCATGTGCGGAGTTTCGCCTAGGACACCAAGCTGGCTCATCAGCGGGCTCTCGGTGTCCCCGCCCGGACCCCCACAGGAGTAGCGAACTGCGCGCTACCTCCCTTCTTATGAAGCGCACCTATGCCTCTTTACTTCAGCGGCTTCGGTGGCGTAGTCGGTAGCATGCTGAGCTTCTATGCCCAAGATAGCGGGTTCAAAACCGGTCGAAGCCGTCGGATTTTTTAAGAGCGTTAAAAATCCCTCAGTATGCCTTCCTTCGGAAGGGAAGTAAAGCCGGCGGTCCCATGGCATGTTAAAGAACCTTCCACTAATTGCACCTGTGTGAAGCTAAATTGGATAGGTTATTGTAAACAACGCTCTTAGGTTTCTAAGTTCGTTGCCAAGAGCCGACTGCGGTGGCGTCTAGCAGCTGAGTTGTGAACTTAGCCTAGTAGTCGTTGACGGTGGCGCTTGGCGGCAAAAGTAGGAACTATTTGAAAAATTCTAAGTTGCAGTACTTAAATTAAAATAACAGATAGCACACACTAATACAGTCATCACAATTAACACCGGTTATCAGACAGATTCTACACACACCCAAAGTACACGGGGCTACATGACCGCGTTGTCGCAGCCCCTAAACTTAAGAACCAACCAACCAACCTCTTTACTTCGAGAACCAAAAGCTCAAGTAGCCTTAACCTCCCTATGAAGGCTTCCAAAAAGATGGTGTATTGGCTTTCACGGTATTTAAGTTCATTATTGAGAATTCTTGCCGTTTATATAATAATTGGTGAACAGACGTTTCGCCTTGAAAGTATCCTCCACTGTCACTATAAGTAAAACTACAATAGTATCTGAAGATGTTTTCTGGATGAGCGAAATATGTCACCTCCGTTTGCGTTTCTTACAGTGAATATGTGATGACCCTGATGAGTAAGTTAATAAAATGTGTTGTCTTTACAAGTGCCGCCATTTTTTTTCGAAATGTCGGTTTACGAATTAATTTATTAGAGACTGGCAGCGTGGCTCAGCTGTAACGTTGTCGCCTGCTGTTCCCAACGTCGCAGGATCGAATCCTGGCACATTCAATTAGCATTTGAGGGTGTGCAAATGTCAGGAAGGGGCCTGCGTGGCGCAGGTGGTAGAGGCGCTAAGCCTCTAACTGAAAGGGAGTGGGTTCGATCCCTACCCAGGTAGTGGATTTTTGAAACAAAACTACCACTTTCGGGAACGCAAAAAATGAGAAATGAGTACCAGGGTAATTCCTGGGAGCAAAGACGGCCGGACGTGGAGCTGACAAATCCATCCCATCTTGTGCTAGCCTCTACCTTCCACTACTCCCAGGGCCTCCATGGCCTGTATGGTGTTGGCTTTCAAATGTGAGGAAGCCGGATCCGTAGATTTACTGGCACGTTAAGGAACCCCTTCGAAGCCGAATTCTGGCACCCCGACGTCTCTAAAAGCCGCAGTAGTCAAAAGGGAAGTAGGCTAATACCAATAGCATCTTATTATATAATACGCTAAGGTGTATGTTTCACAAAACTCAAGCTCCTACACCAATATCTTCTAAATCGTCTCAATAGTACCTGAAACGTCTTGCATTTCTTGAAAAGTCAACGGAAATATATATATATTTGTTTATAAAGTGCTTTTAAACAAGTAAACAAGACGATAGCCCCTGGCAGAACTGTGTCGCGTACATACCGCATAGCATTAGAGCCGGGCGGGTAGTCTGTACACATGGGGCGCATACAACCCATTACTCGAAAGTTCTCGAACGAGTCCGCTAGTTATTTATTAATACATTAGTCTGAAAATATTCTGAAAATTAACTCAAATAACGATCAGAAATGCACCTTACTTGCACTACTCCCTACAATACAGTAGGTAAGGCAGATTAAAGTATCCCGTAAGTTTGTTACAACGTCAATAACGCCCGTTACTAGAGTTAATGCACCCAGTGACTAGCTATAACGAAGCCGGGAAGAATAGCACCGAGGGGACATGGTGACAGGGAGGTCCCACCACAACAAACAGAAACTAGAACTTGTTTGTGCCGCTCATGAATAATTCCCGTCTGCAATTAACAGTGGTGACCTCTGAGGGCACCGCCATTACTCTTGTGTGTCCTTGGAGACCGCACTCTGCCTTATGTAACTAGCGTTAAAAGTGTTTTAATACACCTCAGTATCGTATTCCTTCTCCTACAACAAGTTTACTCCATATGTGGCACTACTGTCCATCACGGGGCACAGTCAATACTCTTGTGTGTCCTTGGAGACTGCACTCTGCCTAATTTCACTAGCGTTAAAAGTGTTTTAATACACCTCGGTAGCTTATTCCTTCCCCTACAACACGTTTACTCCATATGTGGCACTACTGTCCATCACAGGGCAGAGCCATTACTCTTGTGTTTCCTTGGAGACTGCACTCTGCCTAATTTCACTAACGTTAAAAGAGTTTTAATACACCTCAGTACCTTATTCCTTCTCCTACAACAAGTTTACTCCATAAGTGGCACTACTGTCCATCACAGGACAGAGTCATTACTCTTGTGTTTCCTTGGAGACTGCACTCTGCCTAATTTCACTAACGTTAAAAGAGTTTTAATACACCTCGGTACCTTATTCCTTCTCCTACAACAAGTTTACTCCACATGTGGCCCGTGGGCCACTAATGCCCTCCTGCGGTAGCTTATATTTAATGCTGCACTCGATTTGTGCATGATTTGATACCTCTCGTTATTCCAGTTCCTACGGGATTGACACTAAAATTATAAGAGTTTCTATGTGGCAAATAGATTTTATGACGTGATGTCCTTTTTGATGCCAAACTCATGAGAAGAGTTAGGGAATGAAAATTTGCAAGGAGTACTAAGGAAATGACCGTGAACTATTGTTGAACATGAAAATAATGTGATTTCCTAGGTCGTTAAGCCCCGAAAGACGTGAAAAACGCTTAGCCAAACAAAAGGCACTTAGTGTAGTGGAAATAATTTTAAACATCTATTTATGAACTACAAGCTGGATAAACTAGAGGTCTTGGAAAGGAGAATCCTCAGAAAAATTATGGGTGCTGTTCAAACCGAAAGTGGATGGAAACTTCGAAGTAATGAAGAAGTTTACCAGATAGTAGAAAGAATCTCTGAGACTATGAAGAAGAACAGGTTGAAGTTTCTCGGACATCTATACAGAATTGACCAAAATAGACTCACCAAACGGATATTTGATTACTTCTGGAGAAAGAAGACCACAACAGCATGGATTAAGGAAACAAAGGCGGATATGGAAAGATCTCGGAAGACCAACTGTTAGACAGAAATAGATTTAGGAACATACTGAGTAATTTGGAAGGGATTCAAGCCGCAAGAAGACCTAAGAAGACCGGAAGAGCCCGGACAGACGAACAGCGTAAACAGGCCAGCGAACGCATGAAGGAGTATTGGGTGCAGAGAAAACTTCGCACCAAGAAAAAGAAATGAAGTTGTAGCGTGATCCTAAGTGGTCTATTCGCGTGTAAAAAATAATAATAATAACGCAGCCAATGGCCATTTATTTTTATTCAGGGCGGGTCAGAGAAGACCGTGAACCTGTTGAAAGGAACCGTCCCGGCATTTGCCTGGTGATGAAAATGGGAAACCACGAAAACCATTTTCAGGGCGGCCGAGGTGGGATTCGAGATCACATTCTCCCGATGCCAGCGAGGCATGAGGTAGTGCATTAGTGCTCTCAGCCACCGCGGCTGGTTTACATACCCATTTATATATTGTCTAGAAGAAGAATCGAACGTCCTGTTTCTTTGTTCTTTACACTATATTGCGCTTCTCTCAGAAATTATGCCGGGAGGATCCGCTTACGGTTTGTTGTTCTCCAAAAATAGCATGTTACTTTTATTTATTTATTTACTTATTTTAATTATTTAACTAGTTTATTTAATTTATTTTTATTTATTTATTTAATTTATTAATTAAATACCAGTTTCGGCAACATTTTGGCCTCCTTCAGTTTTTCAAAGAAGAAAGAAAAAACTAATCGAAATCTACGAGCAAAGCTTTTGAAACAACGTTTATTTATTTACAAGCTGTACCCGGCATGCGTTGCAATGCCAATCAAAGGAAGTGTTGGCGTTGAAATTCTGTTTCTTGAAGTGATTTTGGATACACAACATGTTAACTGCCTCTAAGCTATCGTAAAATGGATTTTCTAATTTGGAACCATTCGTGGGAGCGTGCACAACAACTTTCAAAAGTTTCATCGCTGTCACTCATTTGTTGAATCTACTCGTACGCTACCTATTATGAAAAGGATTTACTAAGTCGAAACCCTTCCCTGGCGTGTACACAATAACTCATCAATGATTCATCGCAATCGGATGAATGGTATATGCACGTATAGGGGTTTTTGTTTAAACGATTCGTGCGCTGTCACTCATTTGTTGAATCTACTCGTGCGCTACCTATTGAGAAATGTATTACTAAGTCGAAGCCCTTCCCTGGCGTGTACACAATAACTCATCAAGGTTTCATCGCAATCGAAGAATGTTATATGAACGCAATAGGGGATTTTGTTGAAACGCTTCGCGCGTCGTCACCCATTTGTTGCATCTACTCTTGCGCTACTTATTGTGAAATGGATTTACTAAGTCCCCTTCCCTGGCGGGTACACAATAACTGATCAATGTTTCATCGCAATCGGATGAATAGTATATGAACGCATACCTGATTTTGTTTAAACGATTCGCGCTCCGTCACTCATTTGTTGAATCTACTCGTGCGCTACCTACTGTAAAATGTATTTACTAAGTTAGAAACCGTCACGTAAGTGTCCACAACATCTCACCCAAGTTTCATCGCTATCGGACTAATGGGATATGAAGACATAGGGGACTGTATTGAAACGCTCCGCGAGTCGTCGTTCATTTGTCGAATCTACTCGTGTGCTACCTACTGTGAAATGTATTTACTAAGCCAGAAACCTTCCTTGGAGTGTCCACCATATTTCACCCAAGTTTCACCGCTAACGGCAGAATGGTATATGACCTTATACGGGACTTTGTTGAAACGCTTCGCGCGTCGTCCCTCATTTGTTGAATCAACTTGTGCGCTGCATATTGTATAGGGGATTTACTAAGCCAGAAATTTTCCATTACGTGTACACAACAACTCACCCAAGTTTCATAGCTACGGACGAATGGTACATGTATGCATACGGGACTTGGTTGAAACGCTTCGCGTGTCGTCGCTCATTTGTTGATTCTACTCTTGCGCTACATATTGTAATATGGATGTACTCAGCCAGAAACCTTCCCTGGAGTGTACACAAGATCTCACCCAAGTTTCATCGCAATCGGATGAATGGTATGTGAACGTATACGGGACGTTGTCGAAACGCTTCGCGCGTAGTCACTCATTTGTTGAACATAAACGTGCGCTTCGTATTGTAAAATGGATTTACTTAGCCAGAAACCTTTCCTGGAGTGTACACAACATCTCACCCAAGTTTCATCGCTATCGGATGAATGGTATATGAAATTATATGGGACTTTGTTGAAACGCTTCGCGCGTCGTCGCTCATTTGTTGATTCTACTCGTGCTCTACCTATTTTTAAAGGGATTTACTAAGCTAGAAACCTTCCCTGGAGTGCACACAAAATCTCAGCCTAGTTTCATCGCTATCGGACGAATGGTATATGAACGCAAACGTGACTTTGTTGAAATGCTTCGCGCGTCGTAGCTCATTTGTTGAATCTTCTGGTGCGCTACCTATTGTAAAATGTATGTACTAAGCCAGAAACCTTCCCAGGAGTGTACACAACATCTCACCCAAGTTTCATCGCTATCGGATGAATGGTATATGAAATTATATGGGACTTTGTTGAAATGCTTCGTGCATCGTCGCTCATTTGTTGAATCTGTTCGTGCGCTATCTACTGTGAAATGTATTCACTAATTTTGAAACCTTCACGTAAGTGTACACAACATCTCACCCAAGTTTCATCGCTATCGGACGAATGGTATATGAACACATACTGGACTTGTTTGAAACGCTTCGCGCATCGTCACTCATTTGTTGAATCTACGCGTGCGCTACCTATTGTAAAATGGATTTACTAAGTCAGAAACCTTCCTTAGAGTGTACTCAACATCTCACCCAAGTTTCATCGCAATCGGTTGAGTGGTATATGAATGCATAGGAGACATACACACCCACAGACAAACTATCACGTAAGATTGATTTTTATATATATAGATTTACTCGTGTCAGGAACAAAAATATTACATAAGAAATTATGTACAAAATGGGCAACAAAAATGACAAAACTTGAACATTTAAGGTTCTAAATAATGCATGACCAATATTTTGCCATATAACGTCCATTTGGTGAAGCCTTCACCAGATCCTCCATGGTGCACAGTATAGGACACAAACTGCACTGAAGCAGATGACCCATAGTCTGTTCTTCACCGCATTCACAAAGGACTGAGTCGCAGCCAAACCCAGATCACAATCTGTTGAGAGACTTCCAAGTTGTCCAAGCCTCTGTATGTCCTGCTGGGAGCCTTTCAGATGGAGACATCCACTGAGTAATGTGGGGGCTTCTGGTCAACCAAGCCCTAGATCTCTCACATTTAGTTGCAACTTCTCTTCTGATATCTGGGGGTGCAATGCCTGCTAAACAATACAGTTTATCACATGGCGTGGGTCTCAGGCAGCCAGTGATGAGTCTAGACGTTTCATTTAATGCAGTATCAACCTGCTTGGTATTACACGACCTATACCACATAGGACATGCATATTCTGCTGCAGAGTAACAGAGTGCTAAAGCAGTGGTTCTTATTGTTTGAGCTTGAGTCCCCCAGCGTTTAAACTTGGTATTTCCTAATAATAGAGCATTATGCAACGAGCCTATAATGGCAATAATTAAGACACGGTAATAATTTCCATACGAGTGTCTTAATTACCATAAGGGAGAGTTGCATACGACTGTTCATATTCGACGATAATTATAACTATTTTATGCTCGAACGTAAATATTCATAAATATCTGTCGAGATTTCGCCTGTAATAATAATAATAATAATAATTATTATTATTATTATAATAATAATATCGTATGGCCTCGGATGCCGGATGCAAGCTTTGTAATTTGACATCCAGAGGGTAGCTTGCATGTCGAATTTCGTTGTTCCTTGTATCACTATGAAAGTCAAGGAGGTTATATATCTAAGCTCTTTGAACACCATAGCGCTTTCTAGTAGAGAAATGAGGAACTTTTGTGTTTGCGGAAACTTCCGAGATTAATTTTGCCATTATGAACACGGCCTACTGAATTCAAATGGGTTCTTTGACATGCCAACATCATATGACATGCGTGTCGTATTTTTGCCGAAAGATCACTTACCACGACCAGGAGCGAACCTGCAATCTTGGGGTTAGTAGACCAACACGCTATCCACTCACCCACCGTGGCAAGCTATTTCTCAGTTATATGTACTGAACAGAGCGCTTGGGACGCAGAGAATACCTTGTATTTGACCATGGCCTCCTCAAATACCCCTACTATGACACTAGCCACGCAGTGAAATTTAAAGTAGGAGGCCGTGGAAGTCAGCGCAGATCCTATTCTATCCTTACCTAATTGGTCACACAACTGTTTCTTGAGCTCTGATTGGTGGGAGAAACTGTTTCATAATGAAAATTAGTGTTTTATAATGACCCTCATTATGATACAGTTTTCTGACATATAATATATACATTTTGACATCGTCGATCATAAATATAGACTATTTATAAAACAGATCTTTCACAAATGTGGGCTTCAATTTGATAGGCTAGTGTAAAATAATTTTGTGAAAAATGGCATAAATCTAAAAAAGGAATTGTGTTTGTATTCCCATAAATAGACTAAACGTTGTTCTTTAAACATCTTAATATGGTCATTATCTATGTTCGCGCGAGTAAACACGCCAAGCTAAGCCGTCTGTGACTGGCGCAGATCGCGGGCGAGCGTACATGGTTCAGCCGGTGGTGGCGCGCTCCGCTGACTCATCGTTAGTTCACACGTGTTTTGATATTCATATGGACGTGTATCTGCAAAGCATAGACGTTAGTGTTGCACGTTTAGTGAGTATTGTGATTACTTTGATTGTTGGTCATGCCTGGACACCAATTCACATTGCGCGAACGTGTGTATATCCATAATTCGTATATGAATAGCAGAAAGTTTTTTTCTGAAACGAGACGAAAATTTCAAATCAATTGTCCACGAAGACCTGTACCTAATGCCAGTACAATTAGGAGGCTCGCTAAACGATTCAAGAAAACAGGCTCCGTAAATAATAAAGGAAGTTAACAGATAACGTTGTGTTCTTACAGAACAAACATTAGATGAGATTGTTGTCCATTCTTCCATCAGAAGATATCAGGTGTGTGTTACAAGAGAGGGAGGACATTTCCAGCATCGCTTATGAGCACTGTGCAGGGCTGGTTAAAACAATAAGGACACCACCCATAAAGTAACTTTTGCCACTTGCCTTAAATGTATTGGTAATGCGCTATTTTCGTAATTATTAATACAACCTACAGAGAATAAGCAGGCTTTTAGTAAAAACACATGGATTTTGGTTGAAAAATACGAAAGTTATTGCCAATTTTTAAGTACCGTATGGTACAAAAATTAACACTTGTATGCACGGAAACCCCCATCATAAGAGAAAACGGGGGCACGTACACATTTGAAATTTGGCATATCAATAAACCTCATAAAGACCTACCAAACGTGTAATGTGAAATTATTGAACAAAAATGTGAGGATGAGTGAGAAAGCGATACATTTCTTTTGAATTATTTGAAATTTTCAGGAAAAATCCCAATTTTTTATGGTGTTTTTTAAAATTTTATGTTTGGCACCAGCGCTCAAATGTTATCACAGCCTACTTGATACTCATCTGTTTAGGCGGGAAATGATGTTTGGGAACAGCTGATTGGTTTGTTCTCTGAGCAGCTTGTGATATTTTTGAGGATAAGTGCGTACTTCGCCCAGTTCAGGAATTTGTTGAAACAAAATGGGCCGTCACTCATCCTCACATTTTTCCTCAATAATTTTACACTACAAGTTTGATAGGTCTTTATGTGGTTTATTGATATGCCAAATTTCAAATGTGTACGTGCCCCCGTTTTCTCTTAGGATGAGGGTTTCCGTGCATACGAGTGTTAATTTTTGTTCCATACGGTACTTAAAAACTGCCAATAACTTTCGTATTTTTCAACCAAAATCCATGTGTTTTTACTAAACGCCTGTTTATTCTCTGTAGGTTGTATTAGTAATTACGAAAATAGCACATTACCAATACATTTCAGGCAAGTGGCAAAAGTTACTTTATGGGTGGTGTCCTTATTGTTTTGACCAGCACTTTATGTACACATTATTGAACATGTTTGGTAAACCGTGTACGCGCGCCCGCGATCTGCGCCAGTCAAAGCTGGCTTATCTTACCGTGTTTATCTGGGCGCACATTTATATTGACCATACATGAGATGAAAGAATTCTTTGCTGAGTGGAACATACGTTGGAATGTTTATTGTAATTATCCTCTGCTCCAATGAAAAATTTTGATTCAATATGGAAAATGATGATGGTGCTTGACTACTAACTGATGTGCTGTAATCTATGGTTGATTTTGATATAAGTTATTGTATGCGTTGGTTTTCATTAGTATTGTTCATGGAAAGTAATGCAAATCGTTCTTGTTTTAAATACAAGTTATCAGATAAATTCGACACACACCCTGCTATACGGGGCTGATGACTAAGCCCCTAAAATGAATTAACCACAACATGTGTTCCCGGCTGCCCTCCCCGAGTTGTCCTTTTGTGCATTAAGTTCCAATATTACTTACTAGGGATACTCGGCCGCTCATTACATCGTAAGAATTATCGCACAATGCCATTAGTGGCTCATATCTGGATAATGTATGAGCTTGACAAAAACAACGCACCACTGAGAATAGCCTCGTCATAAATACTAAAGTAAATGGCGACCACAGAGAAGAAGGAATTTTGAAGTGCACTCGCTCGCATGTTTGCCAACCTTAACATCGATAAGCATAGCGCAGACATTGCAGTGTTAATGCAAAATACTGCTCCCGCGGTGAAGGTCAATCATATGCAGATGTTAGAGGTAAGATCTGATAGCATGAACTAGTCTGACGTGTGTTCATTAGGCAATGCGATTATGATCGAAGTAACTGGAATTTATTTTCCTCCCAGAGAAGGTCAGTTCACAGGTAATTGGTACGTAGAGCTCCCTATGATCTTTCTTGTGGAATACGCTCAAGTGCAATCTCTGCCAGTGAAACCATCTAGTGTTTTAAAATTTTGAATCGTTCTTATTGGAATGTATCGTAAGTGTGTAATGATTAGGGCGAGGGTCTCGTCATAACGGCCTATTTTTATCCTCAACCCAGAATTGTATGCTCATCAGTAGAGACCGGATTGTTTTTGAAAATGCATATTTTGAGGGTTTATTGGATTGTTTGCATATTCTGAACATATCAGCATATTTTATCATATACAGTGGAAATTAAGTATAATTTAAACAAGAAGTTCCGTGACGAACTAAGGAGCCTACTTTTCTTAAAATTTAAGATTCATGCCAATGATTAATCTATATGGATCTATCAAGAATACTGACGAAATTAAGTTGGTAATATCGACATTTCTAATTAGTTCGAAATACTGTATACCTGTCATAATGTAGCCTAATAGAGAACTACAGTTGGCAGCCCTGGTGACTGAATATATTCTTAGTTCCATCTCTCAAGGTACAGAATACAAAATTTGGTTGAAGTCCAATGGATAGCATGGACGTTACATGCAGTTAAACATTGGATCTAACAGCGCGCGTAAAATCATGTTGGCAACGATGACATACATGTATTGATCAGAATTAATCTGAAATAATATGATATATTGTTGTGTCAATTTTGAATGAAATCCATTAGTTAGTATAGAAGAAACATGCATTTTAAAATTGGACTATCAGCAGACTTAGAATCATGTTGGCAGCACTGGCGTAGGCCTATATTAGTTACTCCAAATTAATCTAGAATGCCAGGTATTATACGTGTGCAACGTTTAGAGCTATTGGCTTGCATACTTTATGATATATTGATATTAGGGTAACAGAAATACAGACAGTATTCATTAACAGTTGGCAGCCCTGGATACTCGTAAGAATCGGCATTGTCATATCTGTTATGGTACACATAGCACATAAGAAATTTGGTTGAAATCCAAATGATAGTATAAAAGTTACATGTATTGAAATTTGGACCTCTCATTAGGCTTAGAATCATGTTGGTAGCACTGACGTATATAAGTTACTCCAAATTAATATAGAATGTCAGATAATATACGTGTGCATAGTTTAAAGCTGTCGGCTTGCATACTTTCTGATATATGGGTATTTGGATTTTTTTAAATGAGAGCATTTATTAAAAGTTGGCAGCCCTGGTGGCTCTTAAGAATTCGCTCAATCACATCTGTTTATGTACACATAGCACATACGAAATTTGGTTGAAATCCAATTGATAGTGTACAAGTTATATGCATTTAAAATTTGGACCTATCAGCAGGCTTATAATCATTTTGGCAACACTGCCATTTATTGCCTCCTGGAAATTAAACTGCAATATTATTATCTATACGTGTGCCAATTTTGAAATAGTTCCCATTCATACCTTCCAAGATATCCAGCATGGAGCTCAAATTTCAATTGCGATTTTTCAGCAGTTGGTAGCACTGACGTCATTTTCAAATATGGCCGTGAGATATTAGATATAGATCTTTACTCCTACCAAATGTTGTTTCGATTGCTGCAGCCGTTTATGAGTTGATAGGGGGGGGGGCACACAGACAGACAGACAGACACACATTTGCCCGATCTCATAAGTCTACTTTTTCCTCATTTTTGCAAAATGTGAAAAGTAGGCTAAAAATTCTTCAATAAAATACAGTAGGTTTCGCTTGCGTGTTGGACATCCCTTGTAAGCAACCCTCTGAGCAGCAGATTAATAACTAGTATTTTATGCAAGCATGCTGCCTGGCTATTTCAAGAAGGGAATGGGGTGGGACATTCTGAGAGACAGATAACGAGATGAGTCAGAAGACAGTATTCGTACTTTATGTTCGATGATGTCGAAATGTAAATACTGTATTATACAGGTTGTCTTTTATGTACCTTTGGAGAATAATAGGACGTGTAGGGGACCGGTATAGAAGTAATTTGGGATAGGGAACTTAGGGTCGGAGCGGCCTCCTTTCCCCTAAAATAAGGGTTGATTCAGGCCGTCCACTCTGTAAGTTAGGCAACCGACCCAAGCCTCGATTACCTCTCTCAATCCTTAAACTCTTGGCAAGAATGATTTCACCATGTGGCGCTGGCGTAATGGATAGCCTTGCGGTGCGAAAGGCCGGTACTCCGGTGTTCGATTCCTTGCTTGGGAAAAATCTTGCCAAGTGTTAAAAGATTGAGAAAGGTAATAGAGGCTGTGGTCGGTTGCCTAACTTACAGGGTGGAGGGCCTGGATCAACCCTTATTTTAGGGGTAAAGGAGGCCGCTCCGACCCCAAGTTCCTTATCTCAAATTACTTCTATACCCGTCCCCTACACGACCCATCATTCTCCAAAGGTAATACAAGACAGCCTGTATATCAGAAAACTGTATCATAATGAGGGTCATTATAACACTATTTTCCATTATGAAACAGTTTCTCCCACCAATCAGAGCTCAAGAAACAGTTGTGTGACCAATTAGGTAAGGATAGCATCGCACCTGCGCTGATTCCGCGGCCTTCTATTTTAAATTTCACTGCGTGGCTTCTAGTGTCATAGTGGGGTATTCCAGGAGGCCATGGTGTTCTCTGCGTCCCATGCGCTCTGTTCAGTACATAAAACTGGCGAAATCTCGACAGATATTTATGAATATTTATGTTCGAACATAAAATACAGTAGTTATAATTACCGTCGAACATAAACAGTCGTATGCAACTCGCCTATTTTTTATTTTTTTTAGCGTTTGGCTTTTAGTGCCGGGAGTGTCCGAGGACATGTTTGGCTCGCCATGTTGTAGCTGCTTCTATGCGGACACCCATGGGGTGAGCTACAAGTACCGTCGTGTGTGGAGTGTTGTCTGGGGAGGAAAGTTTGAATGTAAGGACGAGGAGTTGGAAGGTAACGGCTGTGGCTTATAGTTAAGGACCAACCCCGGCATTTGCCTGGAAGGAAGATGGGAAACCTAAGAAGACCATCTTCAAGGTTGCCGGTGGGGGGATTCGAACCTACTTGCCTCCCGGATGTGAGCGACTGCCTGCAGCCACCCCTAACGACCACGGCTAACTCACCCGGTAACTCGCCTATAATGATAATTAGGAAATTATGAAACTCGCTTCGCTCGTTTTATAAACATACTCGAGTCTTAATTATTGCCATTATAGGCTCGTTGCATAATGTACTATTACGCAATGCTGCCTGCGTATTTGAAGATGGGAATAGAGTGGGACATCCCTTTCACCATCTCCAAAGTCAGTAGCCCGGGGTTAGTTTTGTGAGGAGTTTCTTCAGTTGAAGTGTTACTTTATTCTTAGTCTGCATATCCTCTACTCAAAATGCCTAAAGAGAAGAGCATCAGAAAGTATTTTATGTTCGACCCTGACTATTATATGTCAGAAAACTGTACTATAATCAGGCTCATTATGACACTATTTTTCATTATGAAACAGTTTCTCCCACCAATCAGAGCTCAAGAAACAGTTGTTTGACCAATTAGATAACGATAGAATCGTGGCTGCGCTGAGTTCCACGGCCTTCTAATTTAAATTCCATTGCGTGGCATAGTGACATAGTAAGGTAATCGAGGAGGCCATGGTCAAATACAAGGTATTCTTTGCGTCACAAGCGCTCTGTTCAGTACATAAAACTGGTGAAATCTCGACAGATGTTCGAACATAAAATAGTTATAATAATTATCGTCGAACATAAACAGTCGTATGCAACTCGCCTATAATGGTAATTAAGACACTCGTATGGAAATTATAAAACTCGCATACGCTCGTGTTATAAACATACTCGTGACTTAATTATAACAGTGGCTGCCAAGTAATAGTGATTATTCAACTGATGGCAGGGACCGGACATTTATGCACTGAAAACGATTAAAATAGGGGTAATTTGTCTCCTGAAAACATTGAAAAATTGTGATGCTTTTTTCTGCAGTGAATGATACATGTACACACATCAAAAAAAGTTTTGCATCACCTCGGTTCCAAGAGTTCCGGAACCGTTAAATACAAAGGGAATAGAGATCAACACAAACAACATTTCAGCTCGTTTTATTGCTCATGAGACCCACACATTGCATGTTGTACCATCATACAGCTAGACTTTCAGCATTTGTGGTCCAGATTGCAGTACACACCACTACCTCTAATACCCAGTAGCACGTCCTCTTGCATTGATGCATGCCTGTATTCGCCGTGGCATACTATCCACAAGTTCATCAAGACACTGTTGGTCCAAATTGTCCCACTCCTCAACGACAATTCGGCGTAAATCTCTCAGAGTGGTTGGTGGGTCAAGACGTCCATAAACAGCCCTTTTCAACATATCCCAGGCATGTTCGATAGGGTTCATGTCTGGCGAACATGCTGGCCACTGTAGTCGAGCGATGTCGTTATCTTGAAGGAACGCATTCACAAGATGTGCACGATGAGGTCGAGAATTGTCGTCCATGAAGACAAATGCCTCTCCAATATTCTGCCGATATGGTTGCACTATGGGTCGGAGGATGTCATTCAGGTATCGTAAAGCCGTTTCGGAGCCTTCCATGACCACCAGTGGCGTACGTCGGCCCCACATAATGCCACCCCAAAACATCAGGGAACCACCACCTTGCTGCACTCGCTGGACAGTGTGTCTAAGACGTTCAGCCTGACCAGGGTGCCTCCAAACACGTCTCCGACGATTGTCTGGTTGAAGGCATATGCGACACTCATCGGTGAAGAGAACGTGATGCCAATTCCGTGGGGTCCATTCAGCATGTTGTTGGGCCCATCTGTACCGCGCTGCATGGTGTCGGGGTTGCAAAGCTGGACCTCGCCATGGACGTCGGGAGTAAAGTTGCGCATCATGCAGCCTATTGCGCACAGTTTGAGTTGAAACACGACGTCCTGTGGCTGAACGAAACGCATTATTCAACATGGTGGCATTGCTGTCAGGGTTCCTCCGAGCGGCAATCCGTAAGTAGCGGTCATCCACTACAGTAGTAGCCCTTGGGCGGCCTGAGCGAGGCCTGTCATCGACAGTTCCTGTATCTCTGTACCTCCTCCATGTCCGAACAACATCGCTTTGGTTCACTCTGAGACGCCTGGAAACTTCCCTTGTTGAGAGCCCTTCTTGACACAAAGTAACAATGCGGACGCGATCGAACTGCGGTATTGACCTTCTAGGCATGGTAGAACTACAGACAACATGAGCAGCGTACCTTCGTCCTGGTGGAATGACTGGAACTGATCGGCTGTCGTACCCCCTCCGTCTAATAGGCCCTGCTCATGCATGGTTGTTTACATCTTTGAGCAGTTTTAGTGACATCTATGAACAGTCAAAGGGACTGTATCTTGGATACAATATACACAGTCAACGTCTATATGCCGGAGATCTGGGAACCGAGGTGATGCAAAACTTTTTTTGATGTGTGTATAAAGTGAGCAAATAAGTTTGGCTTATTGTTAAGTGCATATCTTCTATATTTTAGTGCATAATTGCATGCATAGCTGAACCGTTTTCAGTGCATAAATGTCCGGTCCCTACTCATTAGCCTAAAATCTGTTCCAATCGATTTGCGAAGGAAATACGTGGGCTTTTCAGTGCCAATAAATGCTTTTCCGTGCATTAGTGCCTATTTCGAATTAGGTATTGTTGTTTTAAGGGGCGGAACTACGAGGTCATCTGCCCCTCTTAACACAGATTAAAGAATACAAATTTGGAATTGAATTTGAAATATGAAAAGACCGAAAATTAATCATCATCATCATCATCATTTATTGCATTAAACGGGCCTTTGAGGCCTACAGAAGAAGGACAATAGGAAAAGATATATATCACAAATATTACAAAAAACAAAAAGCAACAAAAAATATATAGGCTAACAAAGGAAAACAAGTATTACAAAACACAAAGATCCAATAAAAGCAAAGTCAGGCAATCATAAGAGGAGGTATTTGTTGCAGATGGCACTCCATCTTGTCCGATCTTCATCATCCTTCACGGCTTCAAGGATCGTCGTCACTCGATCCTTCCATCGTGTTCTCGGGCGTCCTCTCGGGCGTTTTCCCGTGGGTTGAGATTGGAGGACTCTCTTAGGAAGGGATCCGTCCGCTCGTAAGATGTGTCCTAGCCATTGTAGTCGCCTCTGACCCATTATCCGTCCAATGTGTGGCTTCCCAAACCTCTGGTACAGGTCTTCTTTCTTTCTTTCTTCTCTCCCATTTACCTTCCATGTTATTATAGACGGACCCATATATCTTTCGAAGTACCTTTCTTTCAAAAGCACATATTATTGAATTTTCTGTCGTTGCTGATGTCGCCCAAGTTTCACAACAGTATAAAAGTGCTGGCCTCACCAGTGTCGTGTACAGGTGGGCTTTGTTCCTCTGAGATATCAGACGCGATTTGAAGATATTGTTCAGACCAGAGAACACACGATTCGCAATTGTTATGCGTTGATGTACTTCTTTCGTCACTTCACTTTTGTTGGTTAATATTGAGCCCAGGTACTTGAACTCTTCAACTCGTTCGAAGGTATGTCCGTCTACAACAACCGAAAATTAATAAAGAAAATATTAAATAAAACTAATAATTATAAAAATAAACAAAACAATTATCATTTAAAAACGAACAAATCGTTGAGTCAATGTACACTGGAGAATTTATATTGCTGGCCCTAACCCAATCTCACTTATAAAGCGGATAACGCGATCAGCAGCCACCGCGTCATCGCCTAATATAAGTTTGAGTGCGTATTTCGAAGTTGTTTGCATGTGAAGTGCCTAAAACGACAAATATTAAGTTTAGTCGTATTTTTCCACCCACCTCTACTTTGTTAGTTTTCCTTACCAGATAGCCAATGCAAGCAGGCAATCTTTTCAGGTAGCTACCAAAGACAGGCACATAACCCTTGAGAGCTGGCGTGAAACAAGAAGTTCCGTGACGAACTAAAGAGCCTACTTTTCTCATAATTTAAGATTTATGCCAATCTATATAGATCTATCTAGAAAAATAGCGAAATTAAGTTGGTAATATCGGTATTTCTAATTAGTTCGAAATACTATATAGGCTACCTGTCATAATGTAGCCTAATAGAGAACTACAGTTGGCAGCCCTGGTGACTGAATATATTCTTAGTTCCATCTCTTAAGGTACAGAATACAATATTTGGTTGAAGTCCAATGGATAGCATGGACGTTACATGCAGTTAGACATTGGATCTATCAGCGCGCGTAAAATCATGTTGGCAACAATGTCATGCAAGCGTTGGTCAGAAATAATCTGAAATATTATGATCGCTTGTTGTGCCAATTTTGGAAGAAATCCATTTTTTAGCATAGAAGTTACATGTATTTTAAAATTGGTCCTATCAGCAGGCTTAGATTCATGTTCACAGCACTGACGTATATTAGTTACTCCTAATTAATCTAGAATGTTAGGTACTATACGTGTGCAAATTTTAAAGCTGTTGACTTACATACTTTCTGATATATTAATATTTGGGTAAAAGATAGAAACAGCATTTATTAACAGTTGGCAACCCTGGTTGCTCTTAACAATAAGCATAGTCATATCTGTTATGGTACACATAGCACACCCGAAATTTGGTTGAAATCCAATTGATTGTATAGAAGTTGAAAAATGAAATGAAAATCCACAGCCTGCTTCCAGTCTCCGACCGGGTCAGGAATGGAATGAATGAAGCCCCCATCTAGCGGCGAGGATATGAACTGTGCCGGCTGCCGAGGCCTGACGCACTCCTCTGGGGCAATGATTAAATGAATGACAGATGAAATGAAATGATAGTGGAGAGTGTTGCTGGAATGAAATTTTGACAGGGAAAACCGGAGTACCCGGAGAAAAACCTGTCTGCCTCCGTTTTGTCCAGCACAGATCTCACATGGAGTGACCGGGATTTGAACCACGAACCCAGCGGGAGAGCCCGGCGTGCTGCCGCCTAAGCCACAGAGGCTTTGTATAGAAGTTACATGTATTTAAAATTTGGTCTTATCAGCGGGCTTAGAATCATGTTGGTAGCACTGACGTATATAAGTCACTCCAAATTAATCTAGAATGTCAGTTACTATACGTGTGCATAGTTTAAAGCTGTCGGCTTACATACCTTCTGATATATTGGTATTTGGATAAAAGAATAGAATGAATATTTATTGACAGTTGGCAGCCCTGGTGATTCTTAAGAATATGCATATTACATACAAAATTTGGTTGAAATCCAATTGATAATATAGACGTTATATGCATTTAAAAATTGGACTTGTCAGCAGGCTTAGAATCATTTTGGCAACACTGCCATGCATGGCCTCTTGGAAATTAAACTGAAATATTATTATCTAGACGTGTGCCAATTTTGAAATAGCTCCCATCCATATCTTCCAAGATATCCAACATGGAGCTCAAATTTCAATTGTGGTTTATCAGCAGTTGGTAGCAATGACATAATTTTCAGCTTGAGATATTCTTTACTCATACCAAATTTGGATTCGATTGCTGCAGCCGTTTAGGAGTTGATAGGGGGACACACACACAGACAGACAGAAGGACAGACAGACAGAAATTTGCCCGGATTGATCTCATAAGTCTACTTTTTCCCCATTTTTGCAAAATGTGAAAAGTAGGCTAAAAATATGACACGAGGACTGGCGCCGGGTCATTTTGACCCACAGTGCATCACTCCCTTTTTGTCGTAGTCGTACGGATTTTAATGTAGTAATTTTACACCTGTTGTCTTCCTATGAAATATTCCCAATATAAAATGAGGTTTATTTATGTTTTGCAATCTTAACATGCAGACAAATGAGAATAATTTTCGTAACACTATAATTGGCCTTGCCGGCCCCGTGCACCTGCCTCTTACCCGGAGGCCACGGGTTCGATTCCTGACTTTGTCAGGGATTTTAGAAGCTGACGTGAGGGCTGGAACGGGGTGCACTCAGCCTTGTGAGGACAATTGCGTAGGTGTCCGACAGTGAGGCAGCGCCCCGGTCACGAAAACCAAGATTAATGGCCGAGGGGACCCGATGCGCTGACCACGCGTCACCCTAATACCTGCAGGTCAAATGGCTGGGCAACGGTCGGTCGGTAGTCCTAGGCCCTTCAAGGGCTGTAGTGTCAGGGGTTATTTTTATAATCGGCCTTGATAGTGGTAGTAAAGAAGTCACCTCGATTTTTTGAACAAAGGAGCTGATAATTAAGGTGTCCCTAGACCCTAAACGTAGATCAACAAGAACGTGAGCTATGTGATCGTGCTGCACCAAAATAGCTGGATTTTTTCCTCTAATTTCTATAGATTGTTCCGACTAACATAAGCCGAAAATTGTACGGGAGGACTGGCGCCATGGGCAAATCTGACCCATCCGTAAATAATATAGAAATAGTTTGATTGTTCAAAAGGCTACGGACATGTTTCTTTTGCAGTGTGAAGTTCAAGGCTGGGAAGGAAGGTACAGTAAGCGACAGGAAAAAAGAGCTGACCAAAACGAAAATATAGAACATTATTTCAGCCTCGGGTCAAAATACCCAAGTGCCAGTGGGATTAGAGAGGACAACAGCGTTCTTTCTGTGTTCTGATTTTGCTTGGAGCGAGCTGGCCTTCAATCTGCACCCTGCTGTAGGGTGGGAGAAGGGAGATAAGAGGGAGAGAGAGAACAAGCACGGTCGGACGAGCTGATATCAGTTTACTCGTTTTGCGCAAGCTGCAAATAATTTTGGAGTTCCTGGAATCGTAAAAATATGTGTTAAAGCCAGATTGTTTGTGGACAACGTGCATTGTTGTTTTAAAAATATATTAGCTTACAACAGGCAAAGATTTACTGTGCAAAATGTGGAACAATACCTGGTTGTCCATTGTAAAATGCATTTGAAGTGTCGTGTTCACTTAATAATTGTCTGGAAGATATAAGTGTCTTCAATTGTATTAACCCTAGAACTGCTGCAGGTTTATCTGTCAAATGCTGCAGCAAATTCCCATAAAGTACACACTAAGGGAATTTGGTATCTGTAAGCATACTGTGTTCATGAATATGACTTATCATACACCAATATAAAGCTGAAAGACTGTTCTATATTATATTGATATAGGTGAATCATTCAGACTCGTCACTTTGAATTAATCATAAAAAGTATTTTATAAAAAATAAAAAAATAAAAAATTATTGACTTTTCTGCTCTAGAAAACCATATTGCCGAGTTAAATGTTCATCAGAGACATCATAAATGAAAAGTTCGTAGTTTTTTGTTACTAATTCAAGAACCAGTTTCAATTAATTCCTGTTATTTACTAAAAAGAAATTATTTTTACAAAAATATGACATTTCTCGATTTTGAAGTACATAATCGGCGCGCGATTACGGGGAGGCAAGTTCACAGGCCCAGGATGATGAACGATAAACGGTACATTTTTACCTGGAAAGTCACTTTCTTCGGGTTGAATATCAGTCTAGTTCACACTTACCACTTCACGGCTAACATTAGGCATGTGTACAGGGTCTGTCGGAACATGATAATCATCGCTTGCATTGATGGGGATTTCCATAACTTGCGTGACATCCTGTTCGCCGGTATCACTGCCACTACTTTCACCATCTTCATTTTCATACGAATCCACACAATAATCACTGTCATCATCCATACTATCACACGAATCGTCAAAAATCAAGTGCTAAATTTCTGAATCGTCTACATAGTTGGCGGCCATTTTGCTCAATGCAACTTCAATATCAACATGGAAGTACTTCCACAACTGCAGCCAAATAATAGCTTGCATACTTTCATTTGTTTGCCAAAGACTTACACTACGAAAGATAAAAGCATCGGGAACCAGCATAACTTGAAATTAGTGCCATCTGAAGGCTAACAGTAGTACTATATTTGAATTCCAAGACCGTCTTTCAGAGAGACGGTCGCACTTGATTAAACAACACACCGTCTTCCTGGAAGACGGTCCGCAGTTCTAGGGTTAATAATAATTATAATAAATGGTAATCATCATCATCAGATTCTCTGCCTGTTGGCAGGTTTCCTCATGGTCGGTCTCTCCACCATATCCGGTCTTCACCACCACGTTTCATCAGCTCAAAAGATTTATGAATCTTGATGGAATCCAGCATCTGAAACCTTCTTCTTCCTCTTCGGATTTTCCCTTAGACTGTCCCTTCTAATGCACTTTTCACCAAACCATCTCCCCTCATGCAGTGTCCAATCCAATTCATTTTCCTTTTCCTTTTCTTCTTTAGCAACATTATTTCTTCTCCTACCTTCTTTAATACTTCCTCATTTCTCACTTTGTCCTTCCAACTTATTCTCCCCATTCTTCTCCACGCCCACATTTCGAAAGCCTCTATTCTTCTCTCGTCTTCTCTCCTAAGCGTCCAAGTTTCCTCTCCATACATTGCTACACTCCAAACAAAACATTTCACTAATCTCTTCCTTAGGCTTACTTTCATTGCTCCACAAAATAATTGTCTTTTCCTACTGAAGGCTTCTTTCGCTATCGCAATCCTTGTTTTTGTTTTTAGTGCATATCATTTCTTGTGTAACACAACTTCCTGGGTATTTAAAACTATCTACTTGTTCAATTTCATCTTCTAATTTCATTGTAATCTTTTCACGTTTTCCACCCATCACCATACATGTTTTTTCTCATTTATTTTCATAATAATAATAATAATGAAGCTGATGGGCTCAAGAGATACTGGCAAGATGTCAAAGCCGGCAAACGAACAACACGCAGACACTGAAATGAGAGTGGTTGTTAACACGCAGTCCATAGAGGCTCAAGTCGACGGTTAAAAAAATTACGAGCCTTACAGTAGTCGCGTATGATGTGTAACATCTGACATTTTATTCCAATAATTCCATATTACTTACTCGCATTTTTTAAAGAATGAACTCATAGTGCTACCTTGTGCCAGCAAACATGAAAGGATTCTCCAATGCATCTGCAGTAGTGACATATACCTGCAACTGTATGCGGGAGCAATCCATTGCCTACTTGATGCGAGCTGCGCTTTATACCGTCCAGTTAGTGAACCCATGCCAGCGGTGTTATTGAAAATGGCCTCTTATTGCCGATATAGCGCACTGCCAAGTATAGGCGCGATTAAAAATTAAGTGTGCAGTAGGTATATTAAATGCGTTTCTCCCAGTGATACGTTTAGACCAACGAAGTTTCAATTATTGTTAGTAGTATACTGAATTCCTACGTTGTTTGGAGTGTTGGTTGATGCGATATAGCACTCGAAGTATCGAGTGCTTACATTAAACAACAATACAGCAAAAGTATGAAGATTTAATAAATCGTAATTGTTTTCAGCAAATATGATATAATGAATATTTTCACACCAAAGAACGACAACTTGAAGATGATTTGTTGTAGGAATTTCTTTAATGGGGCCTCCAAACCTTGAGGTAAACCATATGCGATTTACACTCCACATAGTCACGTGGCTTACAGTACGTCGTTGTACCGATCTCCGCCACCGCGCGCGCTCATTGTTTCCGTCCCATGCACTTCCGTCCCATCCACTTCCGTTTCTTTTCCAAAATCACTTCCACAAAAATATCCAGATACCGAGTGGAAAGATGTTACACATAAAAAAAAGCATTATTACTTTTACCGTTTCTTGATTTGGGTGGCACAAAACCTTTAGATGAGAGCGAAGCGACATGATTGCGAGTAATTTTAAATGCTAAGGAGATGGTATAATTGGGTTGGTTTTAGTGCCTATAAATCCTCACCGTAGTAATGCTATAGGTGTCTTTGAAGCTAGTGTTGCCATATTGACAATTGATATTGCAATTTTGCAGTCGGTAAACACAATGTAATCTCCTGACTGGCTGCGTGTCTCAGCGGTAACCTTCCCGCCTGCTGTATCCAAGGTTGCTGGATCGATTCCTGGAGCAGTCAGTTGGTATTTGAGGGTGCGCAAATGTGGTGTCAGTAGATTTACTGGCACGTTCAAGATCCCCTTCAGAGCGAAATTCTGGCACCCCGGCGTCTCTAAAAGCCTTTATAGCTACAAGGGATATAAAAACAATAACATTATTAATTTTACGTCAGAAGAGCAGTTTGTGCGCTGGTATTTGGGGCGGCTTCGGTGGCGTAGTTGGTAGCATGCTGAGCTTCTATTCCCGAGGTCGCGGTTTCAAACCCAGCTGAAGTTGTTGGATATTTTAAGAGCGTTAAAAATCCCTAGGAGAGGAAGTAAAGCCGGCGGGCACATGTCATAGATTTATGTAAAATAATGGTAATGGTAATGACTTTTATGTTCGACCCTGACTATTATATGTCAGAAAACTGTATCATAATGAGGCTCATTATGACTATTTTTCATTATGAAACGGTTTCTCCCACCAATCGCAGCTCTAGGAACAGTTGTGTGACCAATTAGGTAAGGATACCTTCGCGCATGAGCTCAAAATCCAACATATCTATATAAATTACCGAAATTGCACCGTCCATATGTTCGCGTAAATAAACTGGTGAATATGAGAATATAAATAGCACTGTACCTTAATATCCCCAAAGCCAATTTCTACACAGCGCGTTGTTTTCAAACGATTTCGGTGGCAGTTCTACTGAATACTGGTGCACAATTTGAACATATGGCATTGAAGCACACAGAGCCCATGCGTCGGTCGGCCAGAGAGCTTGGGAAACAGCCCCAGCGCAGCACCCGATCACAAAATTCTAGTGACTGAACAGATATTTATGAATATTTATGTTAAAACATATAATAAAGTTATAAATATCGTCGAACATAAACAGTCGTATGCAACTCGCCTATAATGGTAATTAAGACACTCGTATGAAATTTATAAAACTCGCTTACGCTCGTTTTATAAACATATTCGTGTCTTAATTACAGCCATTTTAGGCTCGTTCAGTAATGTACTATTATTGATCCAGAAAAGGCCTATGATAGCACATCTAGAACAAAAGTTTGGAAAAGCTTAACAAATAGGGGGATAGGCAAGGAACTGAGAGACATGATAAAAGGAATGTGCATGGAGTGCTACAGTAGTGTGAAGACTAGAGTCGAGACATCGGAATGGTTTAAAATTGACACTGGACTAAAGCAAGGAAGTGTGTTGTCACCATTAATGTTCTTAATGGTGATGAATGACATCATGAAGGCAGTAATGAAAGACTATAGTAGGGCAAAGATTAAGTTAATGTTGTTTTCAGACGACGTTGTGATCTGGGGCGAGGATGAGATGGAGGTACAAGAACAGTTAGACGTAATAAATGAAAAGATTGAGCAATGGGGATTGAAGATAAATGTGGAGAAGAGTAAAACAGTGGTGATGATTAGAGATAAGAAAGAAGGAAAAGGAGTAATCAAAGTAGGAGATAAGGAATTGGGAGTAGTGAAACATTTCAAATACTTGGGAAGTGAACTGACTGAAGATGGAAGACTAGATTTGGAAATTAGTAGAAGAATACAACTCGGGAGTGCTTTCTACCAACAGGTACGGGGACTAGTATGGAACAAGGATATACCAATAAAGGCTAAAGAAGTTATGTACAAAGCATATTATGTTCCTATAATGACATATGCAGCAGAAACTTGGACAATGACTAAGAGGGATGAGAGCAGACTACAAGCAGCTGAGATGAGATTCCTGAGAAGTATGGTCCAGAAAACGAGGAGGAACAGAGTGAGAAATGAAGATATACGGAAAGAACTGGCAGTACAGAAACTACCAGGTAAATGACAAACTGGAGAAAAACAGATTGAGATGGTTTGGACATGTCAAACGGATCAATGAAGTAAGGCTACCAAGACGAGCACTGTAACGACGGATGACAGGGAAGAGAGGACGAGGAAGACCAAGAATGCGTTGGATGGTCTCTGTGGAGAATAGTATTAGAAAACGGAACCTGGATTGGAACACTGTGTCGGAAGAGGAATGGTGGAACGACAGAACAAAGTGGAGAGGAACCATATTTGCCCCCACCCAGTGTCAACTGGAAAAAGGGAAATGAAGATGATGATGATGAATCGTCCACCAACTATAATTGTGTGAAGATAAATTTGTAGGTAATATTTGATTAACGATCTATTAAGTTCCAACGTTCGGAGCCAGGTGGCAGTTTCGGTGGCATCTATTAGCCAAGTTCGCAGCTAGTTGTTGTTGACGGTGTAACGTGTTTTTCGAGGGGATTTTACGCCACTGGCATAAGTCAGTAGGAAGCCTTTCTATATTTATTTACGCGGCAAATTGTTCAGCCAAGAGAAGTTTTCATGTAACTTATTATTATTATTAAGGTATTTCTTTGGAGCATTTCTTATAAAATTATAAGTTTACCGATAGGTTTTCTATGTTGTAGAAAACACTATTGAGCAAATTATTACGAACAACATTATCATAGAAAATTACGTGAAAACGGAGTCGGATAAATTACTGATTTTACTCTTATTCCCAAGCTATGAAGTTACTGAAATACTGAATATTAAACAAAGAGACGAGAGATTACGTAGTTCTGAGTCATTCGCGCTTACCACTGGAAATTGCCGTAGCATTTCCCTCGTACTGGATGTTGTAGAGAGCTTCCCACAGCCTCCTGGTCGTCGTCATCTTCTTCGTTAGTTGATGAGATACTTGTAGATATGATAACTTATGGTCCGAATATCGGAACCAACCACACGTACAACCACACTGGTTAAGTTTTACAAAGATAGTCGCCTTGCCTTCACGGCGCGCAAACCATATATGCACTCCTCGCATCCCCTCTCCGGACCCCGTCTTCAAGTCACCCGGTCTCCACTGATTTGCTGACCCACCACGCTCTACTCCCCTCCTCTGGGTCATTACACTCGGCGGGAGGATGATGTCGTTTACCGGTCCAGGCCAATTCGCCTTTTCTTGACGCTGCAACCCAGCTTGCGTCACGATTCCCGACAAGATTAAGCCTGTAGCCGAATTCCCAGTGAGTCATCTCTCTCATAATACCCTAACTGACAAAACTCCGAAAAATTCCGTAATCATATAATTTTCTATGATAATGTTGTTCGTAATAATTTGCTCAATAGTGTTTTCTACAACATAGAAAACCTATCGGTATACTTATAATTTTATAAGAAATGCTCCAAAGAAATACCTTAATAATAATAATAAGTTAATAATAATAATAAGTTACATGAAAACTTCTCTTGTTCTTAAAATCCCCTCGAAAAACACGTTACATATTCGCCTCGGATCATCGGATGATTTACCGTGACGACGGTCCATTATCCGATTATCCTAGACACGTTAATAATCCCCATCCAAAATACATATTACATAAATGAAATCACCCTAAATTATATATATATATACACTCATAATTTTCTTTACGCACTTTGCGTCAAAGTTTGTTGTCACTATGGATTGCACTTTGCAACCAGTCCATTGTTTTTCATATAGAATAATGTTCCACGGATATTTCCGCCTCTCAAATTTCTCTATGTTG
This sequence comes from Meconema thalassinum, assembly GCA_946902985.2. Taxonomy (NCBI): domain Eukaryota; kingdom Metazoa; phylum Arthropoda; class Insecta; order Orthoptera; family Tettigoniidae; genus Meconema; species Meconema thalassinum. The sequence goes on along the minus strand of OX336396.1, from coordinate 27,415,918 downwards.
GAAAAATAGACATAAATAATGTTTGAGCACTATGTATATAAGATGTCACATCACACGCATCAAAGGTGTTCTGATATATTTATCACCACAGAACTTCCTAATTTCACTGGAGGTTCCTTCCTTATGGTGAAATTTAATCTCACTTATCCCTGAGCACACGATCACACTATTGTGGCAGCGCATCGTGACCATAATACTTAATCTCTCTTTATATAAGACGACATTAATATTGACTTCTGAAAAAGAAAACAGTAAGTGCGCATTACATATAACACCAAATATTTCTGTGCCGTAATCGCCCTGTCTTCTTAAGTTCCCGTAGACCATATTCTACTTAATACTAGTTCTCAACTCAGACCAGTTCTCCTCACACAAATAATACCTTTGTACAAATTACCTCAAATTACACACTTACAAATCTTACATGGCGAGGCCGTAAACAGAAATCACGTGTGCTGTTATGTATGAGTTTCATGAAGGACTGTCTCGCCTTCTGATGGACCATCTTTTGTCTCGTGGACGCCTTAAGCAAAAATACCCTGTTCAAGCGCTCACCCTTCTCTTGGAGACAAATGGGAATTCACCAGCGCTGCCAAATTCTGGCCTTGGTGTATCGAGACATTTTAGTGCTCAAGAGCATCCGACAATCCCGTCATATTTCCTTGTACCTTAAAAACTCTCAATTACTTACATACTACCCCCCTGTGTGACTTCTGATACGCCTGCCTGGAAGACCATATCCTCCCACGCACCAAATACCACACTTACTCAATTGATAGGCTGGCTCGCCAGCTAAACACACTTACTTTATGACACATACTTTCGTAGACTATGTATATTATACGTCCCATATAATCTGTTTCCCTCACTATTCTCCAGCACATATGCTGTTTTGCCAATACTTTGGAAACTATAAATGTTTCTGTGTCACCTGCTTCCAAGCTTGCAAGTGGCTCCCTTAAATGAACGTCATCACGTTGCTCTACCTACCTATTTCTCAGTGTCTGTAACGATGCCCTGTTGCTACTGTCCACGCATGCTAACCCTACTTTCCTCTGGTGTCACACCTCTACTCGACACTTTATGACCTAAAAATGTCACTTCTGACTGACAGAATGACGACTTAGACAGCTTCAAAGTGAACCCTACCTGATCTAACTTCTGAAAAACTATATCTAAATGACGTAGATGCTCCTCAAAACTGCGTGAACTAATTACCATATCATCAATGTAAATGGTTACAAACTCTCCTGTGTCATCCCCTAATGCGATGTTTAAAGCCCTAATTAAAGCTGCTGAACTACTCTTTAACCCATAAGGTGTTCTACAAAATTGATAAAGGTTATATTTATGACTAAAAGCTGTAAATGGTCTATCTTCGTACATAAGTGGCACTTGCCAAAAACTGGAACTCAAATCTACACAAGTGAAATACTTCTTCCCGTCAAATGTTTACATTAATTCCTCTATTGACATAGATTTCAGCTGATCTGAACTAATTCTACTGTTAACCAAACAAGCGTCTAAACAAATACGAACTGTGCCGTCGGCCTTGGGTACCGTGATCAAAGAATTAACATATGGACTGTTTGAGTGCTCAATAATCCCATCTTCAAGCATCTGGTTAATTTGTGCCTCAACTGCACTCTGATAAGCGAAAGGTACAGGATATCTATGTCCTGTGAATACTGACCTATCAATAACGTTCAACGAATGTGTATAGCAATTGGCCATACCAATGCCATCTTCAAAAACTCTCCTATTACACAATAACACATCATAGAGCCGAACACACTGTCCCACCTCTATATTTCCCTGAAATGCAGCATCACGTAACGAGTCCTCTAGACTACCGTTCGTAATCACACTGCCCACAAAACATGGAGAACCCCGCTCTACGGCTGGCGATATCTCATTTAAAGTACAAATCACACCTACAACACTACTTCTCTGAATATGGTCATTGAACGCTACTTCTACTTCAGAATCATCCCATTTAAATTTAAAACTCCCTACATCATAACATAAGTTACCAGACACTCTACTTAGCCACTCTGAACCCAAGATAACACTGAATACTAAATTTGGAATTACAAGACAAATCTGCTTTTCTATATGATTATTAATTTTAATGTCTACTAAAGCTTGCTTAGAAATTACTTTAGACCTCTTCCCAACAGCTGTTATAACAAAAGTGCTTTTAATTGGCATCTCCTCAAAATTTACTCCAGTTCCTTTCATTTTATCATAAAATGCACTACTTATGCAACTCTTCATACAACCACTATCAATTAAAACATCTGTGTACGCCTCGGACACGTTAAATTTAACTATGGGGCTCTTACTGACCACCTCCTGAATAATACCTTCATCATTTAGTTCACGTATTAATTCATTTCTTACATTTAGGTCATAGGGTTCCTGTATAAGTGTATGGACAGGGCATGTTACAGACTGAGATTCTGACCTTACATCGCAGCCTGGTTCGTGTTTAAAGCATTACTACCGCTTGGTGTAGTACTACTTACTACTGCACTGGTCTGGTTGTTCTGGGTTGTATTAACGGTATCTCTCTGTCCGTTATTACTATTGGGCTGATTCCCTCCTTGACCCCTGTTCTGGTTATAATAATAATAATAATAATTATAATTATTATTATTATTATTATTATTATTATTATACCGCCCTTGGTTACCCCTATAATCGTTATTTCGGCCTTGATTTCCCCTGAAATCATTATTTCTACCTTGGTAGTTTGTACCATACCCATTTCCTCTGTACTGGTTTTGCTGATTATTATTATTATTATTATTATTATTATTATTATTATTATTATTTTGGTTCCCCCTATTTTGAACGTTGGCCCCTTCGCCACTGTTCCCTTGAACTTTTTGACTCCTATTCTCATTAGGCCTGTTATTATGGTTACCCTGGTTCCTACCGAAATTCTCCTCGTAACCACCTCTTCCCTGAGCATCGAATGTACGCAATAAATTTTCCACTTGTGAAATAGATTTAACATTTTGTATACAGGCAGCTTCTTTGATTCTATATGGAAAATGTCTTAGTAATAGCCTGACTACATCACTTTCCTCCTTCAAACCATCCAGATATTTACACGTCAATACCTGTCCTAAAAAGTACTCCGTCATAGTGTAGTTTCCTCTCGGGTTATATTTCCCACACACAATTCCCTCATGATGCTGAGACTGAATTACCTCATTCCAAAATTTCTCACAAAATTTAACTTTAAAATCTGAAATATTCTCGAAATTGTCTCTGTAGACAGCAAACCAGTTTCTTGTCTCCCCTACAAACGCTTGCTCTAAAATCTCAACTACCTGACACCACTCAATACTACCATCTTCCAACCTCTCCCCGAATTTATTTTCTATTGTATTCATGAACTCCATTGGACAACCCCGTCGATTACAAAAAACTCCTCCTGTACTTTTCCTAATTTTCTGTCTACATCTGCAATAATCTCTTTAGCCTTCTCTTCCATCACCCCCCCCCCCCTGATCTCACCTCTAATCAGTTCAAATTTATCACTAATTTCCCTACTGTTTTGTTCAAGTTTAGTATTTAAGCTATCGCTCAATTCCCTATTACTCTCTTTATTTTCCCTACTATTTTGTTCAAGTTTAGCGTTTAAAGCTTCAGTACTCTCTTTATTTTCCCTACTATTTTGTTCAAGTTTAGCATTATTTTGTTCGAGTTTAGCATTTAAAGTTTCAGTACTCTCTTTATTTTCCCTACTATTTTGCTCAAGTTTAGCATTTAAAGCGTCTGTACTTATTTTATTTTGTTGCATAAACTGAAGAAGCAAACTCTCTAACCCTGCTTGACTGTTTTGATTACCCCCCTCAGTATCGGGATTTACTTCCGACATCCCTGTACTGCTTTCATTTCCAATACTAGCCATACTGCTCGTATCTTCACTATCCAACTGGTGACCACTACGCAACTTCATCTCTTCCTCAGCACTACCCATGCTGATACACACCGATATATGAAAAAAACCCAAAATACAGGCACAGAAATATATACCCTTCTCCTTCCACAAATGTTATTAGGTTTTCATCCCCAAGTTGGTAGCGACAAGTGAAACGGTTTTGTTTGCTCCACGTTGAGCGTACAAGTGATTTTTGCCCCCACCCAGTGTCAACTGGAAAAGGGGAAATGAAGATGATGATGAATCGTCCACCAACTATAATTGTGTGAAGATAAATTTGTAGGTAATATTTGATTAACGATCTATTAAGTTCCAACGTTCGGAGCCAGGTGGCAGTTTCTGTGGCATCTAGTAGCCAAGTTCGCAGCTAGTTGTTGTTGACGGTAGCATTTGGTAGCAAATGTAGGAACTACTTGAAATTGATCGTCTGCAGCCCTTACCTGAATTACAGATAACCAGGGCCCGGATGTTGATGACCTAAAATTATCGAAAAATGACCTATAAAATGCACTTAAAATTCTCTTAAAATGACCTCATTTTTTTTAAATGACCTAAAAATTCATTTAAAAAATTACCTAAAAATGATCAATTTCATGATTGTCTTGTACAAATAATGGTTCGAATAACAAACATTCTCAGTATAATTAGTGTAAACTATTAATCAATAGATTAACAATACGTCATTTTCATTTCTACTACAAAGTGAAAAAATATATTACTAAATAAACATACCTTAGTTAGCGTTGCAATACACCACCATCGTCATCCTCAAGTTATCAAAGGTGAAGGAACTGCGGTTGTCAGCTAATACTGTTTTATATTTCGAGAAACTTCTCTCCACTTCCACTGATGTAATAGGAGCATATTTGAAAAACACTGTGTCACTGGCTGTTAAATCCTCTTCAAAAATGTCAATTCTGAAGTCTTCTCCCGACAAAATACTAGCTATTTGACACACTGTCTGATACTCTTTATTCTTGTCCAATACAAATTTTATTTTCTGTCTGACCGAGTCCCCAATCTCACCTTTTACATGTTTTATACAACCTTCAGCATTCCTGACTATCTCTATTGACTTGGCCAATAGCATGCCACTTTCTTCTAAGCAGATTATGGTTTCTGGCAAAAATGAAAAGTTTGATTTTATGCAAGCCAAATTACCTTCCATTTGAGGATCAGAAAACAGGTCCTGTGCACTCCCAATAGCCTTAGCATCTGTCCTATCAAAGCCATTCACTACTTCTCTCACTATGTGAAAATTGTCACAATAGTATATACATGCAGTCAACCAGGTACCCCAGCGTGTTAAAACTGGTGCGGGGGGCAAAGCTACATCAGGGGCCTTGTCTTTGAAACATTTAGTGCGGGATGGTGCGTTGACAAAGACTTGCTTTACTGTGGAAACTAGTCTATCTACTTCTGAAAATTTTGATCGGACCTCTTCTGCAATTCGATGAAAAGCATGGGCCAGACAAGTAACATGCACCATCTTATTGTAAAATGCTTTGATAGATTTTGCTGCCTTTACCATGTAAGGCGCTGCATCTGTTAGGAAGAGGATCACATTCTCATGTTGTATTCCCATAGGCCATATTAAACACATGGATCCATCGAACAGTTTGCATATCTGAGTGTGATTAACCGCTTCCAAAACCTCTGAGGTCAGCAGAAAAGTTTGCCCGGGACTGTTTGTTTCTAGGGTCCCTATCACTACATTTCCTACACAACGTCCCTCTGAATCTGTAGTCTCGTCAGTTGATACGTTTTTTTTTTTCATTCACACATTCACGTATTCGGTTTAACGTGTCTTCGTAACATTTTGATAGGTAGTTTTTACGCAATGTTGATTCTTCTGGAATACTATGACCAGTGTGGCGTTCGAGGAAATCACTTAATGTAGGATTTCTTAGTTTTCCGAGTGGAATATTAGCACTAACAAACACTTCACATAATTCTTTATAAAGGGAAGATGACTTGTTATTTGATGTCGAAGCAGTTTCTTTTAACAGTAATTGAGACACTTTCCTTTTTTCCACATTTTCAAGACCTCGCCAATGTTTATCGCGCCCTACGTGTTGTTGTACGGTGAACCGCTTATCTGCAGCGACTTTGATTTCGCACACTTTACAGAACAAAATAGTTCCATCAGTTGAGAATATGTTTTCACCGAAATCTGACACATACTGTTTTAAACGGCTTGCAGTTGACTGCTTTTGTTTTGGCATTTCAATTGCACTGCACAACCAAACGTCACACACCTACAACACAAACACACCTTAAAAGTCCTATAGTTGGCGGGTAGCTGAGTGAACGATCAGACGTCAGAGCCGGCCAGAGCTGTGAACACTTCTAATAAAGATAAACTCGACACAAACCACATGGCGCTGAGGGGATTACCCCGTTTCTTTTCTCAGACTGACGCAATACTCACGTGCACGTGAAGAAATCAGTGACGCAAACCGTACAAACAAATGCTTCGTCGAGAAAAATTAAATCAGCTGCGTAGATAAGAAACGAGTAATGAAAACAGATGAGCACTGCAGAACTACAGTATGTAGTCATGTTAGTCCAAGAATGTTAACGCTGACATGTTTAGAAATACAGATACTAAAAACATAACTTTAAAATGAGCATTAAACCATATTCAATTTAAAAAAATGACCTATAAACGTATAACACCTGAAAAATGACCTAAAATGCCCCTATATGTTAGAAAATGACTTTATTCTGCAAAATGTAGGAAAAATGCATTTTGATGACTTTTTAAAAACCCCATATATCTATCATATTTATTGTAGAATACACTTAATTACCACTAAGCATCGTGTCCGTGTACTCAGAAAAAAGATGACTTTTCATCAAAATCCGGGTCCTACAGATAACACACACTAATACAGCCATCATTGAGAGAGTAAGTTTTAGAATGTTTTTAGTCAGCCTGTGATCCCTCTTTCTGAAAATATGCCCATAAAATTCCAAACGTCCGAGATTTTCTCCGAATGCTGATAAAGCTCCTGGTACAAACTAGGACAAATATCTTCTCCAATATTTTTCTTTCTTGTTTTTGTATATCTTTAATCAGTGATCTGCCCCCAATGATCAGTTTTCAGAGGCGTATTGCGCCTCGGGTTTGATCACCGTGTTGTTATGTCGTATTCCTCAGAATTACCGAGGTTCTTAAGGGGACACCTCAACAATCCCGAATCCATCTATGGCGTGCAAGCTGCAATCGCTCCGAAGAATGGCTGACACCTATTGAAGAACTACCACCTGGTCATATGGAGAAATGGAGTACCTGGAGATCTCTGAACAGATTACGGGCAGGCGTGACAAGATGTAAAAGTAACCTGCAGAAGTGGGGTTTCGACATCGAGTCTTCGTTGTGTGAATGTGGTGTAATCCAGACTACGTCTCATTTGTTGCAGTGCAGCAGTGAACCCATGTACCATTGGCTCAAAGGAGGTCGAATCCATGTAATTTTTGTAAAAGGAAGGAAAGAAATATACAGTCCAATGGGACACATAGAAAGATTTCAAGCAAGGATGCTAGCCTAACGTTGTGCAAGAAGTTAAACCAAGTGGCCAGGAAATGACATCATGCTTGACTCATTAAAAAGGAGCCAGTCACGAGTATAAATAGACTGGGTGGAAAGTTTCGACTGTAAGACAGAGAAGCACGACTCGGAAATCAACCTTACCTTGCATTAAAACGGCAACACCGCAACTGTGCCAGAAGAGGAATAATTAAATTTAACCCATTTGCAGGAATAAAAGTAAGTAAATAAATACAGCATTGTGAATCATTTCGGAGTAGAGATTTTTGTGTGGAGAAAAAGCTTTTAATAATATTCCAGGAAAGAAATGCAAACGTAGCCATACGTCATAGGGGAATTACCGAAGCCCGAGGAGATGGGAAATAAAAATCAACAGCAACACCCACACAGCTGAAGACTAAAAATTAATTAATATCTCGGAAATGCACGATCGATTTCCATGCGCAGTGAGGACATTTTACGTTTGGAAGACGAGCTTTCTGGAGATATAATTTTTATAATTGTGCGACAATTATTTTAAAAGTTGGTCACGAAAAGGACTAGGATTTTATTTATTTTTGACTAAATAGTATAAAAGTCCAGGCCAAGCCAGACCAATCATGCAGTATTCCGACAGCCCGAGAGGGGGCGTGACGCTGTATCAGTACATGCAGTTTCAAACAGCCCGAGGGGGCGTCACTACGCATCAGGCAGTTCACGACAGACTCCTTGAGGGGAGATGCTACAACACGTCATGCAGTTTCCGATAGCCCAGGGGGCGTCATAGTGCTACATCACGCCGAAGACTCTACAAGTATTCCTCGAGGGGAAACGCTGTATCACCGCATAGACATTATCCGATAGCCAAGAGCGTCGCGGTATATATAACCAACGAGCATCCATAAGGAGTAGCCAAGAAGTATTAATACAGTATCGCCGTGTGGAGAATTAGGAAAATCCTAGTTACAGGATATAGTTCCGAAAGTATAAAGTTTACAGCGAAAAGTTCAGAAATTACAGTCAAAGCAGGCTGCGAACTTAGAGCCTAGGGCGATAGGTCTTAAATTAGACGACCAAAAGTATCATAACGTATTGAAGTAACGGAACAGCGAGATAAACATTCTATCAACTGTAAAGAACCCGTGTAGGGACGGACAGAACGAGGTTCGCAAGGTATTCCTGAGAGATAGGAATTCGAGAACCGAATAAACGGAAAGGAGAAGGAAACTCTAGACATTGCTTCAAGAAAGCAAACGAACTATTCAAAAAGCACTAAGTTACGAGGAGTATTAGTTGCTAGAAATCAATAGGTCACCAATAAATTATCTGGGGGACCGCGGACGGAATAGACTTTCGCTAGACCAACCAATAGGGTCTAAAAGGGAGCCATTCGAGTCAAAGAAATAGCAGATCGTCAGGAACGGGAGTTGAAGGAGAATTTTTCCAGGGAAGAAGTAGGTGGTTCGAGACTTTTACATTCTGACAGGATAGGAAGCCGACATTTACTAAATTTCACCCTTGGAGACGGGAGGTCAAGAAATCACGTGTGAAGGCTTAATAGCAGCCTTAGTGATTAGAATCTGTGAAGTGTAAATATATATAAATTTGTGTTAAAAGTAATAATTTCAGTGTTTTTGTCGTGTATTCTGAAGGAATACACCAGTATATTTAAAAATGTTATCAGTGTTAAATATATACGAGTTAAGTGTGTGTCAAGATATGTCAGTACATGAAATGAATTTGTAAAAAATGGAGTGATTTCAAAATAGTGGGCAAAAATGAAGCATCGCAAGAAAAAGAAAGGTCAGGAAGACCTATAACATGTGAGTAAAGATTTTCATTATGTTTGTGTTGGGAGAGTGTTTGTGTACAATCCACCGGAGTTTGAGATAGAGGGATATTTCTAATTAACAAATAACAGAGTAAGAGCGCGGTCTGAACGAATAAAATTTGAGAAATTACAAATAAATTATGTGAAATCCTATAGAGGAAATGTATGAAATAAAATGTCAGTGTATTTGACAAATACTGTAAAAGCAAGCGTAATAATAATACTCATAATGAAAGGTATATAAATAAAGATAAATTTGAATTATATGAAAGATATAGCTTTTGAGCTTTTGTAAGGAATGAAGGCATGATAATAATATATAAATAATAATAATAATAATAATAATAATGAAAGAAATATAAATAAAGATTAAAATTGAATGATATGAAAGTAAGAGCGTTTGAGCCTTAATAAAAGTATAAGACATGGTGTTAATGCATGTTCTTAAAATATAGCGAGTATGGCCAAGGGGAAGGATTAATGTAAAAATTGAGATATGGATCAATTGTTAATGTGGAATTTATCAGTTCTTTGGAAGACGCTAGGCCTTAAAATAATGTAGAGCGCAATGTAGCGCATTAAAGTAAATTGTCACGCTAGGAACGCGTAGAATCGAAATGTACTTGGTAAATTACTTACGAGGGGTAGTTGATTGCGGTAATTGAGCTATGTTGTAAGTCCTCAAATAGTGACGTAGATCACGAGGCTATGTGTGTTATGTTAATGTAATAGGGAGCAAATGTATGGTATTATGAGCGCAGGTAATGGAGGCCACGGCCGACCCTAGTCGCATTTATATAAGCCCTCAAGTATGGGAATGGTTCCCGAGGCATGTTAAAGAGAGTCGAACCTAGACTCGTCAAATTGTGAAGCCCCTAAATATTCGTCGTTGTATGTGAATTACTCTTACCAATCAATGAGGACCCTTCGTAATTAATCAATGCCAAGGTTACGAAAGGGGTTTATGAACCTAATAATGTTTGTTGAAAGTATATGAAAGAAACGCTAGGTCTCTCCAGAGAACTGAAGAAAGAAAGATCTGTTTTAAAAGCATTGAATAGAGCTGCCACGCTTGCACGGCAAGAGGGTCCCCTCTTAGTCATAAATCTCGCCCAAGTGATTACGGTCTACCCTTGTTATTGCAAGTGTCCTAGGTCGGGAAAAAGACCGTCTGAGAGAAGTAAATATACACCGTGAGTGTTTTAAAAGTAGTAAATGACCCGGGATTTGAACCGAGGTCTTTGTAGATGAAAGTACCGCTTGCCTGTTCACATCGTTAGCTTTCTTATGTGATAATGGTCTTATAAGATAAATAAACAAATAAAAATCCCTAATGTAATGTTGTATGAACGTAGGATGCCATGAGTTTAATGAAGATAACTAGATTCCGGGAGTAATCATAGTTTTTGACTTTGTCAAGTAATCTTTTATAACTCTGGAGTACACAAGTATTTTCCCGATCACTGTAGTGGATTTGTGAAACTTGAGAGAGATGGTAATGTTGAGAGGATTGTGGAATGCCCAAACATTTAAGTAGAGAAGTAATATGTACTTTAAATATGATTATATATTTGTTTGATGAAAAGAAACTCATAAAATAGTTAATGAGGTGTGTAAAAGAAGGACACCGTCATTATTGAATAGTATCGAGCCATTAGAGCTCGTGATTATATTGGACTTTAAGATAGATACATTATGGAAGTGAAAATAATTTTGAGTTGTTGGTTTGAATGCAACCATTATTTTTAATATAATAATAGTTTGTTTTTTGATATATTCCTTGTTCACTTTGGACAAGTAGAAGGAGTGGTCAATAGTTTATTTATTTTATTTGTTTGTAGCGCCATAATTTTGGTTAATTAAATGTGTTAAAATAGGAGTTAAATTTGTTTTTATTTTGAAAGTGTATCCTCTATTTAATCCAAAATGTGTAAGTCACAGAGTGGGAGAACATACCAAAACCCCGAAAATCCCGATTTGATCTTTGCTGGCATACTGTGATTTGCATATTTCTTGCTGGAAGGGCACAGCAGGTGCCCTCAAACATGCACAGTACAAGATTTGCTTCAGGCGAGAGAAAATGCACTGGATGTCGCTAACTTCTGGGCAAAAGTAGTATAGACTCTTGTTTGTTTAGTGTGACTTTGCATTGTATTTAATCCAGTAAGAGTTTTAATGTATACATGTATAGTATTAATGCTTCTGATACGAATAAATAAATAAATAAATAAATAAATGTCGTAATTAACAAAATGAATATCTCCACACGAATCAACCTGATTCGCAAACTAGTAGGGACACAATGGGGCTCACATCCAGAGACTATTCGCACTTCTGCAATGGCATTGTGCTTTTCTACTGCTGAATTAGCTTCCCCAGTTTGGTACAGGTCATCTCATGCCAGACAGGTAGATACAGCTCTGAACGAAACCTGCAGGTTGATAAGAGGTTGCTTAAAACCTACCCCAACAGATACGCTCTACTACCTGGCTGGAATAGCACCACCTTGTGTACGCAGAGAGGTGGCTGCCAACAGGGAGAGGCTGAACAGCGCCCACCCACTGCATGGATATAATCCTCCTCAGCAACGGCTGAGGTCCCGGAAGAGCTTCCTGAAGACATCTGAGTGCTTACCGTCTCACCGGAGAAGGCATGGAAGAAGTCGACCCCTCACACCTGCGGTTGGATGCCAGTAGCTGAAGAACTACCACCCGGACACAATGAAAGCTGGTTGGTGTGGAAATCCCTAAACAGGTTACGATCAGGAGTTGGAAGATCCGAGACAATCTGAGGAGATGAGGCCTCAGTACAGGTGACACGTGTTGTGAATGTGGACAAGAACAAACCACAAGACACATGCCTCATTGCCCTCTGTGCCCTTCATCTTGTGCAGAGGAAGATCTCCTGTTAGCCACTCCGAGCGGCTTGCATGTTGCTCAGTATTGGGCACGTGTTATATCATTAGACAGTTTTACCCTTTTATGTACCTGTATAGCAATTGTACATTTGTATGTTTCCGACACGAGAAATAAATAAATTACGTAATTTAGCTTAACGAGAGATGAATTTCTTATTATACCTGATCTATGTGGTTCTGTGGGCTCTTTGCAATTTAGAGATTCTCTCCTTGTTTGCATGGGGCGTGATGGCGTAGTGGTCAATATGTTAACCTCTCACCAAGGTGAACCAGGTTCGATTCCCAGTCAATGCATATGAGATTTTCGAAGTGAAATGACATGTCCTGTGGTTCGGATTCCACGTAAAAAGGAGGTCCCGTGGCTCATGATCGCATGATTAACAATCACGTAAAAACAAAAGCTTCCTTGCCTCCTTCTCTTTGTTTACATTACGTTTCAGGGCCGAGGGCTGGACTATTATTATTATCATTATTATTAAATGAGGGTTCCGGCAGAAGTAATTGGAAGCCATGTCGATCATTGCGGTGGCCCCATGGTTGTCAAACTCTGAACATCCAAGTGGCATGTCTGTTGGTAATTGAGCCGATATGAGACTTTAAAACAAAGTTTGTGAAACAGAGAATACAGGCCACCACTTTAAAGTTACAATCTATCCGAGTACTTGTTGAAGCTGTCTCTGTCTCGCCATTACCAATTCATTGTCGTTGAAGACCTCCCGACCCCTTAAGTGCGACCTCGCTGCCAGCTGAGATGAAGATAGGACACTAGTCCTGCTCACAGCGTAACAGAGCGTTAAGTCAATGGGGTTTTGCAAGTTTGGAGATCTGATGTTCAAATCTCGACGGACATTTTGAGTTTACAGTAGTTCATAAAGGTAGACCTTCAATTGTTTCCAGTCTCGGCTAATTTGTGTGGAAAGGAGGCTTGCAGTTTATCTCGCGGTAATTAGCCGCGGGACCTCCTTTTTTTTTACCACAGGACGTGTTATTTCACTTCGTAAGGGGCGAAACAGTGAGATCATCTGCCCCTTTTGGTGAGAGACAAGCACTCCTGGCTTATATGACATATCCAAAATCCAGCTCTCACTTCCCTACATCAAAACATAATACAGGAATTGAAAATTCACTGCCTTGACTTCCGTCTACATCTTGACTCTATCTCTTTAACAATCCAATGTGTCAAACTGTAGACTTAACAGTTCCTTGTGGCTTATGTTGATAGGCAGTAACTTTTTCAACTCAATTTACTCCTTGATCCACACTGGCCGTGTGGACACTTTCACCCAGGCTTGGTTGTTGAGCCTCAATTGTTTCCCGCGTTCTGTAATGTTTACAAACAGTGTTTGCCTACACGAGCTTTGCTATTACCAAGTTAATGTACAACTGGATAGTGAATGCTGTTGTTCCTGTAAAATGCCGCGCATAGAGAATTCAATTCAAAGCGAAAATATCATGGCAATCAACATCCCGAACGCCTAGAAACGCCGCAAGAATAATAATAATAAAAAATGACAGTGACAATGTGCAATGTGTGAATGAGGTTAGTTCGCCCCCAAGTGCTTCGAAACGTAAGCTGTCTTAAAACTGTGACAGATAAGATATTAGTCTAAACAGTGAGAACAGTAGCTATGTGAAAAATTATATTATCGTAGATTTTAAATCCCTGATTAACATTATAAACAGCGTGGCAAAGTGTCGGTACTGTGACAGTGATAACTCTCTTGCATTCTCTGAGGAAGCTAACTCAAGGAGAGGCTTGGCATGTAAGTTAAATTCATCTTGTAAAACCTGTGGTAATTTTAAGCAACATATGAGTTCCCCTAGGACTCAGTAATGGATGCTATTATATATTTTAATGATGATGTTAGCAGTAGGAGAAATGTTCTCGAGAAATTAGGTATCCTTCGTGGTTCAAATAAGGCTAGTGCGCTACTCATGATCGACCGTCAGAGGATAAAGGAGGCAGAGATATCAGCTCAATCAATGACTAAGGAGGCCATATCAAATAAAAGAGCTCAAAAAAGAAGGAGGACAAGGATGGTCAGAGTCAGGACGAATACCAGCCAGGTTTATGCTAAGCCACCTAAAGGTCAGTAATTCTGTCATTAATTTTCAATATGCTTTCCTGTAAAATTGATATTTTGCAAACTTAGGTACATTTATATCCCAAGGTATTCCTTGTAGAGTAATATAATTTGTGATATGGATATATACATACACACTCTATGTTTTATGCCTAAAATGAATAAGTTTTGCGAATAAGAATAATTTTTTCTTGCATATTTATGCAAAGAAATCAACAAAATATTGGCATAAATATTATTATTTAATTTTTCTTATATTAATGACTCCAGACAAACAAAACCAGGCAGGCCAAAATGATGTTCATCTTAGAGAAAAAACTACACAATTTGGGGTCGTTTCATGGAATAATTTCCAAGGAATGTGTACCGAAAGTTTCTTCCGCAAACTGAGAATTATAAAACATTCAAGGACTTTTGTTGGCATAACGGATACAAAAATAACTGCAGCTCAATGATACTTTTGAAACAGACAATAGATGATGTGTGTAATGTGTGTATGAAATTTCACGAAAATCAAATCAATAGTTTTCAAGAAAATTACCTTCAAAATTGTACATATTTTGGTATACTCTCACGTCCGGGTCCCCTTAACAATAAGCTACTACTTCCTGAGAGAGTACACAGCCCAAGTTCTTAAAATGGTCTACCTGCTCCAATTTAGTTCCCCTTCTCTAGCATCCTATTTTCTTGTGTTTCTGTCCTACCGACATCACCTTCGTTTTAGGTAGATTTCATTAGAAAACTGCCTATTGCAATGAGTACCTTGTTGTGGCTTCTTGAAAATGTCCAGATATATTTGCATTTCACATTCCCCAGACTCCGAAACACCCCTCAGTTCCTAAGTTATACTGTATACAGGCTTTTGCATATTAATGTCAACAAGCAGGCAAGTTTAGCTTTTTAAGTAATAAAGAGGTCGCTTCCCTTGCGTAGTGGTCAGCGTGATTAGCTGCCACCCCGGAGGTCAGCGCACAGTAGATCAAAATCGAAATATATGGGGACAACATTATTTTTACGTTCTAATCATGAATTTAGAGTGAAAGCAACGTATATAATTTGTTTACTTCATAATAAACATCAGTTAAGACCTTTTTTAAGCTACGTCTACACATGCAAGAAATTGTCTATGACTAGAAGTTGGATAGAGCATTCAGTTATCTCTTCAGAACAATTTTCTACCCCTAATTTACTTTTAACAAAGTCACAAAGTTCCACTTTTGATATAATCGTCGAACCCAGTGCTTCAAACAGTTGTAAACGTGTGAGAACTGGTTGCACGGCATCTTCTAAAACCTAAAATAACTAAGTAAGTTGCAAAAAGATGCAAAAAATCTTATGACAGGCGTAAACTACAAGACTTTATCTACATTTTAACATTAAGTAGAAAGTGACGCAGAGTGACGCGACATACGAACAAGTAGTTCCGTGAAGAACTATACAGCCTATTTTCATATATCCTACTTATGTTAACTGCCACTATCAACATACACAATTTCAGTTTGATTGCTGTAATAGATTCGTAGATATTGAGAACCGACTAAATATTTCGGATGGTTGCCATGTTGGATTTTATATATGTAGGTCCTTGAGTTATGTACTGTTACATGCAGATTATTGTGAACGTGTAGTATTCAAACTTCAATCGCATAATTAGGACATAAGAAGTAACAAGGAGATTTCGCACAGCTGCCATTTTGAGGTTATGGAAACAATTGAAATAAATTAGATGCCAGTGGATTACCATTCGTATAAGGATTTACTGTACCACGTTTCACTGCATTCGGATGGTTAAATTGCGAGAAACGTCCATGTGAATATTTATAGTTCGCGTCGCCGCCATGTTGGATTTGTGGTCACCAGGTTATTTAAAGTCCTATAGGTGAACTTAAGTTCATAGCCCCTATGAACATGAAAAAATTCAGTTTAATTGATATAATAGATTCGTAGATATTCCGAGCCGTCTAAATATTTCGGATGGTCGCCATGTTGGATTGTTAAATGTATAGGCCATATAGTCATGTACCATTAAAGGAAAATTATTGCGTAGGTTCATTATTTAAACTTTCACTTCGATCGCATGAATACATCACAAGAAATAAAAACTTAATTTTAAAATTCGCACAGCCGCCATCTTGAGGTTATGTAAACAACTGAACTAAATTAGATACGAGTGCATTACAATGTGTATAAATATTTCCTGTACCAGATTTCAGTGCGTTTGGAACATTAAATCGCGAGAAAGGTCTATTTAAATGTCGCAACTTCGCTTGGCCGCCATGTTGGTTTTGTAGTTACCAGGTTTGCAAAGGTCACATAAGTGAACTTATATTAGTTCCCTTTATCACCATACAAAATGCCAGGGTAATATTGGTAATAGTTTCGGAGATATTGAATGCTGGTGAAATATTTCGCACAGCCGCCATGTTGGATTGGTAAGTCGTAACGAAATTTGAAGGGCACGGTCGGGGTCACCATGAATAGTGCTATGCACTTACCGGGTTTCATTGAAATCGCTCCAGCCGTTTCGATTTTATTAGGGGGACACACACACACGATTCACACACACACGCACACACACACGGACAAAAGGTGACCTCATAAGCCTATTTTTTCAAAATTGAAAATAGGCTAAAAATCTAAGTGAAAATATAATTGTAACAAGAAGTCCCGTGACGAACTAAAGAGACTACTTTTCATGCCAATGATTATTCTACAGTGTATGAACCTATCTAGAATAATGACGAAATTAAGTTGGTAATGTCGAAATGTCTAATTAGTTCGAAATATTCCCGGTATAATGTAGCCTACATTTGGCAGCCCTGGTGACTGAATATATTCTTAGTTCCATCTCTTAAGGTACAGAATACATAATTTGGTTGAAGTCCAATGGACGTTACATGTAGTTAGACATTGGATCTATCAGCACGCGTAAAAGCATGTTGGCAACAATGTCATTTGTGTGCTGGTTAGAAATAATCGGAAATATTATATCTTTTTGTGCCAATTTTAGATGAAATCCATTTGTTAGTATAGAAATTACATGTATTTTAAAATTGGACCTATCAGCAAGCATAGAATCATATTGGCAGCACTGACTTATATTAATTGCTTCAAATAAACCTAGAATGTTAGGTGCTATACGTGTGCAAAGTATAGAGCCGTTGGCTTGCATATTTTCTGATATATTGATATTAGGGTTGAAAATATAGACAGCTATTATTAACAGTTGGCAGCCCTGATTGCTCTTAAGAATACTTATAGTCATATCTGTCATGTTACACACAGCACATACGAAATGTGGATGAAATCCAACTGAGTGTATAGAAGTTACATGTATTTAAAAATTGGTCCTATCAGCAGACTTAGAATCATGTTGGTAGAACTGAAGTATATAAGTTACTCCAAATTAATCTAAAATCTCAGGTGCTATACGTGAGCATAGTTTAAAGCTGTCGGCTTGCATACTTTCTGATATATGGGTATTTGGATAAAAGAAATTGACAGCATTTATTAACAGTTGGCAGCCCTGATGGCTCTTAAGAATACGCTCAGTCATATCTGTTTATGTACACATAGCACATACGAAATTTGGTTGAATTCCAATTGATATTGTAGACGTTATATGCATTTAAAATTTGGACCTATCAGCAGGCTTATAATCATTTTGGCAACACTGCCATTTATGGCCTCCTGGAAATTAAACTGAAATATTATTATCTATAAGTGTGCCAATTTTGAAATAGCTCCCATTCATACCTTCCAAGATATCGAACATGGAGCTCAAATTTCTAGTGTGTTTTTTCAGCAGTTGGTAGCACTGACATCATTTTCAAATATGGCCGTGAGCTATTCAGGTATGGATCTTTACTCCTACCAAATTTTGTTTCGTTTGCTGCAGCCGTTTAGGAGTTGATAGAGGGGGACACACACATAGCCATGCAGACAGAAGGACAGACAGACAGACAGACAGAAGGACAGACGGACAGACAGACAGACAGACACACATTTGCCCGATCTCATAAGTCTACTTTTTCCTCATTTTTGCAAAATGTGAAAAGTAGGCTAAATATAATAGTTAAATATTACGTAATGCACATATAGCTAAAATTACGTATTAATTACGCCCATTAATAACTGAAACACGTTACGAAGATCATACTTTCAGCTGCATGTTCCATCTTAAAGCATCACACTAACCACAAAGACAACCAAACCACAGCCACTTACATTCACCCTCCAATTGAGACTGCTCGAACAGTGGTGTCAGATTTACACTAAGATGCGTTTATATCCCGGAATAGTTATATGAGAATGTAGTAGAAGTTATACATTTCGATTTTTTAATTATAAAAATAAAAATAAATAATTTTGTCCTCCTAGATTTCGATTTTGACCCACTGTGCAGCGGTTCAATTCTCGGCTCTGCCACGAAATTTGAAAAGTGGTTTGAGGACTGGAACGGGACCCAAATGGGTAGAAGGGGTTCGATTCCCACCTCATCCATCCTCAAAGTGGTTTTCCGTGGTTTCCCACTTTGTCTTCGGGCAAATGTCGGGATTGTAAATGCTGTTTTTGAATGCTGAATTTTCGTTTTTCCGTAATTTTAATTATAACTTTTATTTAATTTTTTGTTTTTTTGTTTTATTAATTTTCGGTCTTTTCGAATTTAGGTGTCCACCTGGGTAGATTATTGGCTGAGGAATAACCCACCCACCAAGGGAAGATGATTAAGAAAAGGAAGTGGGTTTCGGACTGGAGAAAAAGGATAGAGAAATAGGATGAGAGTTCCACAAAAGTTATAAATTTAGCTTTAAATACACTCAGAGGCGGTTGCCACTGAAAATTCGTTCTCGGATATCTAAAGTGGGTAAGGACTTGGTCCAAGCTAACGGGAACCGCAGCTAAGACTTGGGCGGTTTGCCAGAGAAAGGCTTTAGTGTATTTCCTCCCAAGCACGCATAAGACTACTATAGGGAAGGGTGATAGTCTGGCAATACAAATAATAGCAGATTTGTTCTGTATTAACGATGGCATGCACTTGGGAAGAGTCAGGGAAGACAGGATCTTGCTTAACCGTTGGGTTTTCGAAATTATAAATCCAAAAACAAATATTTAATTTATTTAACAATTCAAAAAAGTTTATAACTTTAACAAATATATATTTTTCTGACAAATATGGATCATTTAATTTTTTTAACAATGGGGTCGCAGACCTCCTAACATTTAGAGATTGCTCCAGGCAAATAACAATTTATTAGGTTTCAAACCTTATATATGTTCTAAAATCTTTATAAGATTTTACAAAAAGACAAATGAAGTAATTAAAGTTTAAACATTAAATCGAGTACAAAGAGTGTACTTTAAGAAATTCTTGAGAGAATGTTCTAGAGAGAAAAACAACTTCGAAAATAACAATAAGAAAACCATGAAGAATAAGATAGAAGTTCCTACAACTTCCTATATTTAAGTAGAAATACTTTATAACAATTATACAAAAGAGAGCAGGTCACTTACGGTGAAACCTGAAGAAAAAGGTCAAAAGGAAGGTTCTAGACTTCCTATGTTTAAATAGGAATCACGAGCCAAATGGGGCAGTTTCCATTTCGTGAGACCTAGAAATAACTCACTCAAGAGTTGAAAGTATTGTTTTCCCTGATTACGGGGAAGAAACAATGTAAGTTTGAACCGTGTATAAAACACGTAGTTATACAGTAATTAATTAATGATAAACAAGCAAAATGGAAGGACACTTCGTAGAGTGACACCTTATAGAATAGTTACAATTTTATTGATATGGTTTGTTAGTAGAAGGTTGAGGAGAGATAATTGGGATTTCGGATCAATGTTCATGGCCTTATTTAATGTAAGCGGACGATCGCGACGCGGTAGAAAAGTAGAACAAGCACTAGTTTTCACTATAGTCTGTAAAATGGATGCAAAGTCCACTGTAAAAAACACGGAAGTTTATGGGAAAGAAAGTTATTGCAATAATGAAGAAAACTGGTTTCACCAGGTAGGCGAGAATCTATTTCTTGAGAAGATTGTGAATTACAATTAAATACGCCAAGAACATTCCAACGGTGGACGAAAGTTTGCTATTGCAGTAATTTACAAGGAAGATTCCTCATTTTAAAAAGTATTTTCACAAGTGAGTGAAAAATACCTAACGACAAGACTCGCAGATAGAGTACAGGATCTGGAAGGTTCCAGAACGATCTTTATAGAAGTATGGGGTCAAAGTTAATCCAGCGGAGGAACTTGCTTTGTAATTTATATACAGCGGGTATTAGATAATATCCACGTGGTGAGAAGATTTCTCATTTAGCAAGCATAAGAAATGCTCCTTTCCCCCAAGAGTGGCTTGATTAGGCAAAAGCCCAACATGGAAAATCCCGCGAAGGAGGATTTTTGCCCCAAAATACGTAATTTCACACTGCCTATAAAAGATCGTTAAAAGCATGTAGTCGATAAAATCATGAAGATGAGGTTAAAACTTGAAGCAGGTACTTATCTTTGTTGCATGGCGAAGGTGAAGTTCCCTTAACCGATACTAGTGTGCCAACATGGCGTAGAACGGAGAGAGTGTCTCTTGGTTTGAGGAGACTAGCTCGAGTTGAGCCTTAACTGACCGAGTCAACTGCCGACTTAGAAGTGAGACCTGCTCAGCGAAGCACAGAGGGACCAAGGAAGGGAAAAGAGTGGGGGTAGGAAACAAAAGGAGAACATATAAACATAGCCAACATTACAACAAAAAATTGATCTTCTCTTGCTGAGCCGGTCTTCAAAGAGTTCATAACAGATGATACTAGCGCAGCATGGTGAGTAAAAAGGTAGACGTAGTTCTCTTGCTCACGGAGAAAATAGCTGGCGATGGTAACAAGATCTGGCGGCCAGATGGATAAGTAAATCCTCTGGCACCAGGAAGAATTGAGGAGCTTCAGAGATTCGCTGCGAGATGACGCTAGGTGAGCCATAGAAGATATATATCTAGAACAGACTCATAAAAGATATAAGAGACCTGATCAACAAAGAGAAAATAGAAGATCACTGTTGGTGTTTGATAAGAAAGGAAGAAATGAACATGCAAAGAGCATTAAAAATTGGATTCTCACGTACCGTGTATTCAAAGAATACACCACCACCTCTATATATTAAATTACATTCCAAATTTGTGTACTTTAATCTGTGTTAAGAGGGGCAGATGACCTCGTAGTTCCGCCCCTTAAAACAACAATAACTAACAAACTAAATAACTGTTTCTCATACCACATTTTATCAGTATGCCTTCCTTCGGAGGGGAAGTAAAGCCAGCGGGCCCATGTCGTAGATTTATGGCATTTAAAATAACCTTTCACTAACTACAATTGTGTAGGTTGTAGGTTAGATTTGATTAACGCGCTATTAGTTCCAACGTTCGCCGCCAAGTGCCAGTTGCGGCGGCATCTAGTAGCCAAGCTCACAGCTAGGTGTTGTTGACGGTAGCATTTGGTAGCAAAAGTAGGAACTAGTTGAAATTGATCGTCTGCAGTCCTTACCTGAATTACAGCTAACACACACTAATACAGCTATCACAATTAACACCGGTTATCAGACAGATTCTACACACACCCAAAGTACACGGGGCTACATGACTGCATTGTCACAGCCCCTAAACTGAGGAACCAACCAACCTTCGTACCACATTTCCTACATTTCTGTACAAGTTCTAACCTGTTGCCATGTGACCTCTCGAATGAGATTGTCCTTACAGCCAGGTTATCAGCATAAACCAGACTAAAAAGCAAGGAAGCTTGTAGTTTAACGTGACCATTAATCTCGCGATCAGAAGCCACGGGACCTCCGTTTTACGTGGAATCTGAACCACGGGACATGGCATTTCATTTCCAAAATCTCACATTGACCGGGAATCGAACCTGGTCCACCTTGGTGAGAGGCATACAGCTTGACCGCTGCGCCACCACGCCCCCATAAACCGTACCTAGTTTCCACCTAATTGAATCCCACCCAACGATGTCTAACTTTAAACCAAGAACTCATCTTACCATAAACTCTCACTGCAGCCTGATTATCAACATAAATAGTTTCCCACTTTGGGTGAGTGGTTATCGTGAATGACTACTAACCCCAACCTTGCAGGTTCGCTCCTGGCCATGGTAAATGATATTTGAAAGGTGACAAAAATCACGGCACGCATGTCATACGTTGTTGGCATGTTAAGGAACCCGTTTGAATTCAGTAGGCCGTGTTCATAATGGCAAAATTAATCTCGGGATTTTCCGCCATCACAAAGTTCTTCCGTTCTCTACTAGAAAGCGCTTTACTGTCAAGAAGCTTAGATATCTAACATTCTTGAACTTTCATAGCGCCCCAAGGAACTACAAAATTTGACATGTAAGATGCCCTCTGGGCGTCAAATAACAAAGTTTACACCCGGAACGTTATTATTTTATTATCAACATAAATACTTTCGATGCCGTAATCCCTCAAGATGCTCTGCATATTTTCCCTTTCTTGCTTGTTTTTCTTTTCGGGGCAGAATATACCAAACTAAAATTCCTTGGGAGAGCCGAAATTCGACTCTGGACCTGATGTATGATAGCCAACGGTATACCACGAATCCTGACGGTCTTTAGTTTCTAAAAGCCACGACATGGGCAAGGGTATCGGACTCCCAGAAAGTGCTGCTAATGATGTCTTCACCTCTGCTCCCCTAGTCCGTCTTTGACAGTGTAGCCAACTCCTTGACACTAAAGAACCTTATGAGCTATTTTAAGGAAACCTCCATTGTCAAGTGATATTGCCTTAAACTTTTGTGTGGTTCCAACGTACACGTTTAATATTTTTTTTAAATAAGTCCTATAATAATATAAACCTTAATCCTCTACTACAAACGGATCTCTAAAACATCAAGAAGGCGGAGAGAAAAATCATCCAGAAGGTCTTGGGTCCTAAATTCACAGATGAAGGATATCGTCTACAATCAAAGAGAGATACTCCAACATCGAGACAGATTTGCGCAAATGACGACGGAGTTTTTACGGCCACATCTTGAGACTGAATGACGACCGATTAACAAAGAGAAGGCGGCTTCGGTGGCGTAGTTGGTACATGCTGAACTGCTGTGCCCAAGATTGCGGGTTCAAACCCGGCCGAAGTCGTCGGATTTTTTTAACAGCGTTAAAAATCCCTCAGTATGCCTTCCTTCGAAGGGGAAGTAAAGTCGATGGTCCCATGTCATAGATTTATGGCATGTAAAAGATCCTTCCACTAACTAAACTTGTATGAAGCTAAATTTCTTGGTTAGATTTCGTTACCCTCTATCAAACTTGCAACGTTCACCACTAGGTGGCAGTGACATCTGGTAGCGAAAGTTGGAACTACTTGAAAGTGAACGGAACTTGTAGCTCACCCCATGGGTGTCCGTTTGAAGCAGCTACAGCCTCTCGGCACTAAAATCCATACGCTAAGTTAATAAATAATAATAAAAAAAGACACGGATAGTCAGTCTGAAAGACTGGACTTTATATCATTTTAAATGCTAGCAGTCGAGTACCGAGAAGGCAGTGCGAGAACAGAGTTTCAAGATTCTATTTTGTTTCTTCACTGCCTACTTGATTGTTCTCGCACTGCCTTCTTGAAACTCTGTTCTCGCACTGCCTTCTTGGTACTCGGCTGCTACATCGTACTATGACGTCACACACCTTAGTGCATTCTCGGTACATTTCGTCCCGTCACCGTAACGTAACGCCAGACCTCAGCGTAACGACGAAGTCGACAAGATCATTTAAAATGATAAAAAGATACGAGCCTTACAGTAGTCGCATGTGATGTGTAACTCGTATACTACACAGCTTGGACATTCTTAAGATGTTAATTTACGCTCCTTTTACATACTGGTACTGTGATGGATGTCTAGATTGAATTGGAGATATGCTACTGTCACACTTGTTTGAACAAACATCACATATTATATTGTAAATTAAGAGGAGGAATGAAACAATAGTCTCTAGCCTATCTATAGACTACTAGAAATAATTTTCAATACAATCAAATTTCCCAACTCCTGCTTGGTGCGAACTATTGTAATTAAAATTAGATAAATCGTAATTTCATGTAGATTCTGTTAAAATGACGCATAATGTTATGATAGATATCGTTTAAATCGATAGTCCGATAACAAAAAAAAATTGCCGGGACTGGGGTTCGAACCTGAGACCTCATGATTTGCATAGCAAGATGCTATCAACGCAGCCATTACAACCACAGAAATTTAGAGTACAAGACAGTTACTCATTTTCACGTGCCGGTAATAACATGGAAGTCTTTTTTATGCTCCATTAATATTTTGCTTTTTTCGATCATGTTCCTGCGTGTAATTGAGTTTTAAATTAGTTATGAATACGCCTACTTGACAGTAAAGGGAATTCCTTTACTGGTCTATGAAAGGCTAGCCCAGTTCCTGTATGAAAATATCGATATATATTACATTGATCACTGCATTACCGCAATGTGGGTTAATATCTGAATAGCCATTGTGCGGAAACATAATACCGGCTTTGCCGACTAGTTACAATGTTTCATATAAAAGCACATCATCATTTAAATACTGATTCGAAGACATGTGGTTTGTGTTTCAATGAGTTGACACCAGAGCTCGCATGAGCGTTTGCCGTTCAGTATGAATGTGTTGAGCAAAGTTACTCGGAGAGTAGATGCCCATCACTTTATCCAGAGATTGGAAAACAGACTCTTAATAAATCATAATTGTTTTTAGCAAATATGATATAGTCTAATGAATATTTTTACACCAAAGAACGACAACTTGAATATATCTGTAACTAGCAGAAGTACCCGCTCTTTGAACGGTCTTCGGTATTAATAACCAGACGCTATCAATTGAGCTACTGTTGCAATGGTTAGGGGCTTGTCATTCCTTCATAAGTTTATTAGAACGAAGTTAGTTTTCCTGGTATATCATAGACACTGTTAATTTAAGGGCCTTTGAATGGGGTTTTCGGAGACCCATTATAGACTCCCTAGTTTTGTGCCACACATTGAGAAGCGCAAAATATGCTTTGGTCGTCTTTCTAAGATAATTTTTATTTTTCGCCTATTTTAGCATGTATTTTGAAAAGGTTTTCCCTATACCAACCCTTCTATGAGAAGTACAGTGAAAAGTTTTATAAATGATTGGTGTATTGACTCACGGTTACAATACCTAATTTTACGATGCTCCAAGCACCCGAACACGAGTTATAGGCGTACATAAACATAAAGATATATCAACCACACAGTGTCAAACAAAATCATCTTTACGATGAATCCGTTTGTCGACAAAAATATGATTAGTTAAAATGTGCTCTCAAACTAAATTCACCTAACGTGTACTTCCAGACGTGAAAATAATATTGAAAACCTTGTTGACAAAACGCAATATATGTCAAATAAAAACTGACCCTCACCGTTGTGGAAAGTCCCCATCCCCAGGAAGACTCCTTTAATAAATTATAAACGCTTGTGGTGCATGCAAATTCAGGATTTTTAGCCTCCAATGGCCAAATTTCCAAAAGCTGCAAAAAACACTATTTCAATTCAGGAATTTTTGAAAATAATGTTGCTATTTGGAGATATAATAGACCTTCTGTACAACATATCGCACGTGTAAGTTGCGTTTAAAAATTCTAGGGTACCCCGTGACCCCCTTAAGTGAATTAATGAATTTTACGGTCTATGTTTGTTTCCATGATAACCTTATAGCCATTTGAAAACTTTTACAGAAATTTAATAAATTGAATGGCATTTCTTCTTACAGAAATCAATGGAAGGTTGGATGTCACCTCTTGTAATACTTTTGTCATGGTTACCGGCTTGCATTCCTTCATTAGTTTCTTCTTCTTCTTCTTCTTCTTCTTTCGAATGGGCCAGCTAAGGACCATGACGTGCAACTTTTCAGCTTGGCGAGGGACTTGATGTTTGCCCAATATTCGCGCATTCTCTGGCTATGTTTCTCCTTTCTCTTTGCCAAGATGATTCTTACAGGGTGGTCTGTCCTGGAAACTCTCCTGTGTAAGTATCTTTCTGAGATGTGATCGGCTTCTAATATCACTTTCCATTATCTTCAGTTCTTGGATGTCCTTGTTAACTTCTGTTAACCACGCTCTTTCTATTCTCCAGTACTTGAGAAGCCGGTTGGTTAGTCTTGTTGGGTTCATCCTTGAGACATGTCCGTAGAAAGCTAGATGTCTCTTCCTGGCCACATCTGTGATTTTCTCAGTATATCTATATAGCTCCTGATTTGGTCTTCTGTACCCGTCGTCTATTTTACTAGTTTATTAACTGAAATGAGTTCTCTGGGAATATCTCAGAAATGTGATTTTAGAGCCTTAAACCGTAGTAGCCTCCGAGCCACCGAGGGGCTGAAAATTAGTTTTGTCTCGCCCTTGTATGCCATAATATAATAATAATCAAAATAATAATTTAATAATATAGGGATGGGGATATAATAGTCCTTTAGTACCACACCCGCACGTGTAAATTGCGTGAAGAAATTCAAGAGTACCCCTTGACCCCCTTAAGCGCATTATGTACGCATTGATGAATTTTACAGCATAAGTTGGTTCCGTGATAACCTTATAGCCGTTTGCGAACGTTCACAGTATTGTAATCAATGGAATGGCATTGCGTTTTTCAGAAATAGATGGACTTCTGAGATTGTGTTGCGATGGTTACCGGCTTGCATACTTTCAATAGCTTAATAAATGATTTTTTTTTCTGCGAATATCTCAAAAACTGTTGGCTTTAGGTCCTTAAAATGTGGTTTTCGGGGCCCGTAGGGCTCCCGAGTTTTGTTTCTCACATTGAGACGCAGAGAATGAGCTTTGTCTCGTCCTTCTACGCCTATTTCAGCGTGCATTTTAAGGGGGTAGGCCCTCTTTTATGAGAGGTATGGAGAAGAGTTACATCAATGATTACTTTCGTGCCTCTGATGGACATCTGTACCAAATTTTACGTTGATCCACTCAGCCGTTCTCGATTGAAACGCGTGCAAAGTTGTACACAGACAAACAGACAGACAGACAGACAAAAATTTGGTTTTTGCGCGCAACCGTCATAAACCAGTCTGAAACGCGTTAATAACTCAAATTTCCTTGGAAATTCAGAAAAAACAGACAAACTTTCATTTATATATATATATCTCTTATATAACAAGAAGTTCCGTGAAGAACTATACAGCCTACTTTTCATGCCAATTATTATTCTACAGAATATGAACCTATCTAGAATAATGACGAAATTGTTGCTAATATCGAAATTTCCAATTAGTTCGAAATACTGTATACCTGGCATAATGTATCCTAATAGAGCACTACAGTTGGCAGCCCTGATGACTGAATATATTCTTAGGTCCGTCTCTTAAGGTACAAAATACAAAATTTGGTTGAAGTCCAATGAATAGCATGGACGTTACATGCAGTTAAACATTGGATATAACAGCGCGTAAAATCATGTTGGCAACAATGTCATGCATGTATTGGTCAGAAATAATCTGAAATAATATGATCTATTGTTGTGCCAATTTTGAATGAAATCCATTAGTTAGTATAGAAGTTACATGCATTTTAAAATTGGACCTATCAGCAGGCTTAGAATCATGTTGGCAGCACTGACGTATATTTGTTACTCCAAATTCGTCTAGAATGCCAGGTACTATACGTGTGCAAAGTTTAGAGCTATTGGCTTGCATACTTTCTGATATATTGATATTAGGGTAACAAAAATAGGGACAGCACATATTAACAGTTGGCAGCACTGGTTGCTCCTTAGAATACGCATAGTCATATCTGTTATGGTACACATAGCACATACGAAATTTGGTTGAAATCCAAATGATAGTATGGAAGTTACATGTATTTAAAGTTGGACCTGTCAGCAGGCTTAGAATCATGTTGGTAGCACTGACGTATATAAGTTACTCCAAATTAATATAGAATGTCAGGGACTATACGTGTGCATAGTTTAAAGCTGTCGGCTTGCATACTTTCTGATATATTGGTATTTGGATAAAATAAATTAGGAGCATTTATTAACAGTTGGCAGCCCTGGTAGGTCTGAAGAATACGCTCAGTCATATCTGGTTATGTACACATACAACATACGAAATTTGGTTGAATTCCAATTGATAGTATAGAAGTTATATGCATTTAAAAATTGGACCTATCAGGAGGCTTATAATCATTTTGGCAACACTGCCATGTTTAGCCTCCTGGAAATTAAACTGAAATATTATGATCTGTACGTGTGCCAATTTTGAAATAGCTCCCACTCATACTTTCCAAGATATCCAACATGGAGCTCAAATTTCAATTGCGATTTTTTAGCAGTTGGTAGCACTGACATCATTTTCAAATATGGCCGTGAGATATTCAGGTATAGATCTTTACTCCTACCAAATTTTGTTTCGATTGCTGCAGCCGTTTAGGACTTGATAGGGGGGGGGGGGGGGACACACACAGCCAGACAGACAGACACACATTTGCCCGATCTCATAAGTCTACTTTTTCCTCATTTTTGCAAAATGTGAAAAGTAGGCTAACAAGTGTCCTGACTGACTGACTGACTGACTCATCATCGCCCAGCCAAAACTATTTAAGTTAGAAACATGAAATTTTGGGGATATGTTCGTGGTAAGTCGAAAACGCGCACTAAGGAAGGATTTTTGGATATTCAGGTTTTAAAGGGGTGTTAAGGGGGTAGACCTGCATTTCATTGAATAACAATATCTCCCGATTGGTTTCATTGGGAGATGTAATACTCGGCATATACACTCACCATTAAAAATAAGAAGACACGTGTCTGAGGGTTTTTCGATGTGGTGTATATTATGAGGTGAAAGGGGTGAAAAGTGGGGGTTGAAGGATTCCTAACGGAGCGTGTGTCTCTTAAACGACATAGGCGAGGAGTTTGAAACTCAGTGGAAAAAAATCAGCTTAAAAAAATAAGTAAATAGGTGTTTGACCGTTTTTTCATAAATCCAATTTAAGGGGCCCATAGGGAGGGGTGAAATTCTGGGGAGAAAAAACAGGAAATAAAGTGTCCTAACTGATTGACTGACAGACTCACTCATCAAACTCAGGGGGAAAAATCTGCTTAAAAATAAGTAAATAGGTGTTTGACAGTTTTTTTCATAAACCCAATTTAAGGGGTTCATGGGGAGGGGTGAAATTCTGAAAAAAGGAAATTGTGAGAAAAAATCCTGACTCACTCACAATCGCCCAGCCAAAATTATTGAAGTTAGACACATGACATTTTGGGGAATATGATCATTGTATGTCACAACAGTCCACTAAGGGAGGATTTTCGGATATTCAGGGGTCTTAAGGGGGTGAAACCTGCATTTCATTGAATAACAATAACTCCCGATTGGTTTCATTGGGGGATGTGATACTCGGCATATAAACACATCATTAAAAATAAGAAGACATGTTTCTGAGGGTTTTTCGATGTGGTGTATATCATGAGGTGAAAGGGGTGAAACGTGGGGGTTGAAGGATTCTTAACGGAGCGTGTATCTCTTAAACGTCATAGGCAAGAAGATTGAAAGTTGCTTAAAAATAAGTGAATAGGAGTTCAACCGTTTTTTCATCAATCCTATTTACGGGGCCCATAGGGAGGGGTGAAATTCTGGAGAGAAAAAAGGAAAGAAAGTGTCCTAACTGACTGACTGACTCACTAACTCATCAAACTCAGGGGTAAAACAGCTTATAAAATAAGTAAATAGATGTTTGACCGTTCTTTCATAAATCCAATTTATGGGGCCATTGGGGAGGGGTGAAATTCTGAAAAAAGAATGAAAGAAAATGTTCTGACTGTCTCACTCACTCATCATGGCCCAGCCAAAACTATTGAAGTTGGACAAATTACATTTTGGGGATATGTTCATTGTAAGTCAAAAACTTTCACTAAGGAAGGATTTTTGGATATCCAGGTTCTCAAGGGGTGTTAAGGGGGTTAAACCTGCATTTTATTGAATAACAATATATCACGAGTGGTTTCATTTCGGGATGTAATACTTGGCATATAAACTAATCATTAAAAACAAGCAGACACGTGTCTAAGGATTTTTCGATGTGGTGTATCAGGTAAAAGGGATAAAAAGTGGGGGTTGAAGGATTCCTAACGGAGCGTGCATCTCTTAAAAGACATGGGCGAGGAGTTTGAAACTCAGCGGGAAAATATCAGCTTAAAAGATAAGTAGATAGATGATCGATCGTTTTTTCATAAATTCAATTTAAGGGGCCCATGCGGATGGGTGAAATTCGGGGGGGGGGGGGGTGTACAAGAAAGAAAGTGTCCTAACTGATTGACTCACTCACACACTCTTCAAACTCAGGGAGAGAAAACTGCTTCAAAATAAGTAAATAAGTGTTCGACAGTTTATTTTTCATAAATCAAATTTAAGGGGTTCATGGCGAGGGGGCAAATTCTGAAAAAAAATTGAAAGAAAATGCCCTGACTCACTCACTCACTCACTCATCATCGTCCTTCCAAAATTATTGAAGTTAGAAACATGACATTTTTGGGATATGTTCGTTTTATGTCAAAACCGTACACTAAGGGAGGATTTTCGGATATTCAGGTTCTAAAGGTGTCTTAAGGGGGTTAAACCTGTATTTTATTGAATAACAATATCTCACGAGTGGTTTCATGTGTGGATGTGATACTCGGCATATAAACTAATCATTAAAAATAAGCAGACATGTGTCCAAGGGTTTTTCGATGTGGTGTATATTATAAGGTGAAAGGGGTGAAAAGTGGGCGTTGAAGGATTCCTAACGGAGCGTGTATCTCATAAACGACATACGCGAGACGTTTGAAACTCAGCGGAAAAAAACGGCTTAAAAATAAGTAAATCGGTGTTCGACCGGTTTTTTTTTCATAAATTCAATTTAAGGGACCAATGGGGTGGGGCGAAATTCTAGAAAATAAAGGAGAGAAAGTGTCCTGACTGACTGACTAACTCACTCACTCATCAAACTCAGGGGAAAAAGACAGCTTAAAATATAAGTTAATAGGTGTTCGAGGGTTTCTTCATAAATCCATTTTAGGGGCTCATGGGGAGGGCGTACAATTCTGGTAAAAATAATTGAAAGAAAATGACCTGACCAAGCGAGAAGTTTGAAATTCAGCGGAAAAAATCCACTTAAAAATAAGTAAATAGGTGTTCGACCGGTTTTTTTTTTTCATAAAACTATTTAAGGGGTTCATGGGGAGGGGTGAAATTCTGGATGAAAAACGTCCACTAAGGAGGGATTATTGGATATTCACTCACATCGACCAACCAAAACTATTAAAGTTAGAAGAATGATAATTTGGGGATATGTTTGTTGTGTGAAGAAAACGTCCATTAAGGAGGGATTTTTGGATATTCACGTTCTAAAGTGGTGTTAATGGGGTTAAACCTGCATTTCATTGAATAAAAATATGACACGACTATGACGCGAGCGAAGCCGCGGGTACCTGCTAGTATATATATATATATAAAGATGACGCCTCCAAACCTTGAAGTAAACCGTATGTTATATACATTCCACATGGTACCACTGCCAGCTGGATTGCATCTGTCCTGGCTGCTAAAGCAGCTAGGAGGGATGCGATCCAACTGGCAGTGCATCTTATACACTTCCGTCCGATCCACTTACGTCCCATTTTTCAAAATCACTCCCACAAAAATATCCAGCAACCGAGTGGAAAGATGTTACACATCAAAAATTACATGAAATTAATAAATACACTTGGATGACGAGTTTCGATCGTCAAGCGATCATCATCAGGTCCAATACACTTATGCCCTAAAATGTATGTCAGAAAGTATGGGGGGCGTGGTGGCGCAGCGGTCAAGCTGTATGCCTCTCACCAAGGCGGACCGGGTTCGATTCCCGGTCAATGCATGTGAGATTTTCGATGTGAAATGCCATGTCCTGTGGTTCGGATTCCACGTAAAACGGAGGTCCCGTGGCTTATGATCGCGAGATTAACGGTCACGTTAAACTACAAGCTTCCTTCGCTTCCAGAAAGTATGGTCATAAATTTTAGCGCCTAAGTGTAATGGATCTGATGATCGCTTGACTATGAAATTGGTCATCCAAGTGTATTTATTATTCTCATGTATTTTCTTTCAGGATTAGGGAACAACCCATCTCATTTGGCTATAATCGTGTTGACCGACTGAAAAGCATTAAACTTTTGTTCACGAAGGCAACAATGAAAAATGGCTTCAAGCTCCATAATATTCTAACCTTAATGTATGTACCCCTACAGTTCTTGTCTTCAATCCTTCCTTCCATAACTAAGCTTGCTATTCTTGGGTGTCTTAGCATGTGTACTACCAACCTATCTCTTCTCTTCATTGGCAGTCGCCAGATACATATATCCACGCCCACTGGTCTTAATTCCTCTTCATTCGTAACCCTATCTACCCATCTGATCTTCATCATTCTCCTGTAAGACCACATTTCAAACGATTCTATTCTCCTCTTTTCTGCTACACCAATAGTCCAAGTTTCACTTCCATAGAGCGCACTTCCTAATTTCTAAATCTGTATTTGATTATTAGGAACAGCACTCTATATTTGATGTCAACAGATTCCTCTTCTGTAGAAATGCTTTGCTTGCCTGAGCCAAACTACATTTTATATCCTCTTTGCTTCGTCCATCACTGGTTATTTTGCATCCTAAGTAACAGAAGTCTCCTACTTCCCTTAGCTTTTCACCTGGTCATTTGACGTTCATAGGTGTTTCTGATTTCTGTAAAGTTATTTAATTTTTAAACAAATTTTAATTCGATTTGTTTGGAGTTGTTTATAATTAGCTTTAATTAGTTGTCTTACATTTAAGTGTATTATTACTTTTTAAGTTTATTTTGAGCCTATTTTAATTTATAAAAATCCAAGATGGCGACCATCCGAAACATTTAGACTGTTCTCAATATCTATTAATCGATGACAGTAATCAAACTGAAATTTTGTATGTAGATAAATGCTATCAACATAAGTAGGATATATGAAAATAGGCGATTTAGTTCTTCACGGAACTACTTGTTTCTGTTAATGTTGTGCTGAAGATAACTCCAGTGTGCGCCTTTATCATTTATATGATTTAATTTATGCATCTGCATTCTTTTGATCTCTCAACAGATCCTCTCTTGAGATTCGCGTCTGGAAGGGCATTCGACCGTGAAAGAATCTGCCACAAAGATATTCATTGCATCACATCCCCAACCCCCATAAAAATGGGAATATTAAGGGGTCTAAAAGTCCCCTTTGTGATGTTCTAAACCCCCTAATTTGGCGACACTGAGCAGTAATTAGCCGGCGACAAGGTGCGCAAGTTGGTACGCGGAACAAGAACATCATAATCCTGCAGGTTAAATTACGTTTTAAAATTTAAACCCCACTTAATCTCATGTTACGACACATCAGCGCCGAGACCAGTCGTGCAGCACTGTTGCCAACTTTGATGCTGTAATACCACTAAAAGAGGATCTAGTGTAGGATATAAACATCTATGGCCCAAATTATGATAGGTACCTAAATACGAAGGTGGAGCAAAAAGTTAGTTGCATAACGCGCTGCAGCAGCGCGCTGTGTGTCGCAAACGTGGAAACAGAGGAGAAAGGGACAGACACTGCCCACACACCTGTTAGGCAGGTCGCTCTTGTGTCTCGTCTTGTATGGTGTGAATAACGGCAAAATGCAATGGCGCGTCGACTGGACGTTCACTCCAAATATGAGGTGCGTGCGACAATCCTATTCCGATCGGCCTTAAGGAAGAATTGCACGGATATTCATCGTGAAATTAGTCCTGTGTTTGGGGAGCGGGCCATTTCCAGGCAAGGGATCGTAAAGTGGTGTCAGCAATTCGAAGCCGGGCGCACGGATATCACGGACGAATATCGCGAGGGCAAGCCAGCAACGTCCAGGACCCGTGCAAATGTCGACAGTGTGAATGCGATCATTAGACAGAACGGTGGTCGACATTCCCAGACCGATGAGGAGGTGAAGGCCGCTGTCTCCGTGTGGTTGCAGAACGCTGGAGGACCTTTTTATGCATCCGGCATCGACAAGTTGGTTGTGCGTTCGCAGAAATGTTTTGAGTCTCTTGGAAACTATGTGGAAAAGTGACGTTACATTGTATGTCGTTATAGGCGTGTTGCTGTTGTATATGTGGTGTAATTAATGGCCATAACTGGGAAGTGAAACTTATTTTTTGATCTGCCCTCGTATTGACTTAATACATTATAGATTATCAGTGTTGGTTGTTTGGTTCCTTAGATTAGGGGCTGCGACAACGCGGTCATGTAGCCCCGTGTTCTTTGGGTGTGTGTAGAATCTGTCTGATAACCAGTGTTGATTGTGATGCCTGTATTAGTGTGTGTTATCTGTTTTTAATTGAGGTAAGGACTGCAAACATTTAAATTTTAAGTAGTTCCAACTTTTGCTACCAAATTCCTCCGTCAACGACCAACCAGTTCTGAACTTGGTTACTAGATGCCACCGCAGTCGGCTCCTGGCGACAAACGTTGGGACATGAGAGCGTTTGTCAAATTTAACCTATAATTTTAGCAACACACGAGTGTAATTAGTGAAAGGTTCTTTATCATGCCATAAATCTATGACATGGGACCGCTGGCTTTACTTCCCCTTCGAAGGAAGGCATGCTGAGTAATTTTTAACGCAATTAAAAAATCCGACGACATAGAAGCTCAGCGCTACCAACTACACCACTGAAGCCTCCGTAGATTATCAGTGTTGGAAGCTACTATTTAAACTTTGCAAACATAGTAACGAACTCACCGTCACTTGTTAGTTATTGTTGTTTTAAGGTGTGGAACATTTATTTAAATGCACCGCATTTTCTCCAAGTTCCGCATGGTTGAAAAGGCTTCAGTTAGAATTTCAGTATCCAAAATGTTACCCTTATTTCCTGTGTAATTTTCTCACTAATACCAATAATTTCCCCCCGAGAAACATTTACAAAGGGCTAATGGCAGGATATGTCAGCAGCCTCCGCGCCCTGCGTGAGGAAAGAGGATGGAATACGATCTCCATACCTTTGAGAATTCCTTGACAATCTTCTGTTGAATATTCAACACTTCCAACGTGGGATATGTTTGCCAGGATTAAACTGAGAATAGCTATGGCAATATGTTTTAACGACGCCGTGCTAACAATTAGGCCTATTCGTGTATTTTTAGCCTACTTTCGATTTTTGAAAAAAAAATGGAAGTAGATTTATGAGATCATTACAGGTCGAAAAAAAAGTGTGTCTGTATGTGTGTGTGTGAGTCTGTGTGTGTGTGTGTGAGTCTGTGTGTGTGTGTGTGTGTGTGTGTGTGTGTGAGTGTACTCTGAATGTCTGTCTGTCTGTCCCCCCCCCCTATCAATTCGAACACGGTGAGGGTAAATTGAACGAAATTTGGTACAGAGGTAGCACTAGCAAAGGGCACCTCAGTGTCATGTTTTATATCACCGCCATCTTGACGGAAACGTATTGGCGGCCACACAAATGTTCAAAGCTTAAATCAAATTACGACTAACCTAATCATCCGATCTCTACCAAATTTTGCAACAACATACCTTTATGGAGGAAGCATCCTTTGACAAATCTAATAGGTCATTAGCCTAATAGTTTACGGATGGCGGCCATCTTTGTGTCAAAATCGATTACCCCTATTAATTCGAACACGGTGAAACCGAATGGAATGAAATTTGGTACAGAGGTAGCACTAGCAAAGGGCACATCAGTGTCATGTTTTATATCGCCGCCATCTTGACGGACACGTAATGGCGGCCACACAAATATTCAAAGCTTAAATCAAATTACGATTAACCTAATCATCCGATCTCTACCAAATTTTGCATCAACATACCATTATGGAGGGAGCATCCTTTGACCAAACTAATAGGTCATTAGAGTAGTGGTTTTGTAGGGGTTCTATATCCACCTCCACCTCCCCACCTCACAAGATGGCGGCGGCGCGATATCTCTCGAACGCATGGTCGGATTTTGATGAATGAGGTGTCATTTAACTCGGGCTGACACCCCCTTTCCAATGGACAACATATTTCAACTCTAAAAATAAAATCTACCCTACTAGGGGGTGAAATTGTAATTTTTTAGAGAATCTCTCTTTCCAATTGCAACATGTGAGAGTTTGAATGCCGATATGGATTTAAACGTTGTTCTACATAAAGTGCATGTGTTCGGTGGATAGCCGCTATGAATTAACATGCTTGTTTTTGTTTTTGTTTTTTATGCATGTCCACTCATGGCTTTTGTAAGAGGGTGGGGGAGTGGATCCCTGTGGATGGGTTATTGTAGACAGGTCATTGTTGACAGGTCCTTGCGGACGAGTCCTTGTGGACAGGTCCTTGTGGACGAGTCCTTGTTGACAGGTCCTTGTGGACGAGTCCTTGTCCCTTTGGACTGATCCCTTTGGTCGGGTCCCTTTGGCCTGGTTCCTACGGACTAGCCCATGAATTTATTTAAATTATGTCAAAGGACCTAACTACATTTGTGTGTGTTGAATTGACGTTGTTCACCACTACTATAATGGGATAACGATATGAAAGGAAAGTGACGAAATACATGTGAACATACAAGGGATCTAACTTGGTGGATGGATGTGTTCTAACGAGTCATTTGTAGTTGAAAGAGAATAATACATGTTCTTAAGATGTTAAAACTGAGGAGATGGTATGTGCAGTAAGACGTCTTGTTATATTTCCTGTGTCATATTACAGACATGGCAGAGAGCGCACAGATCTCTTGCTATTACTAACGCTGCAGTAATTTGAATCCGCAAGTGTTCATTAAGACAATGGGTGATGATCATGCAAAGTTAGCAGTTATTGGATATTACACAGGTGTTCCTTCCGGTGTCATGTTGCTGACATGGCAGAGAGCGCACACTGCTGTTGCTATGACTGACGCTGCAGTAATTTGAAACCTCAGGTGTTGATCAAGACAATGGGTGATGATTATGCAAAGTCAGCAGTCATTGGATACCACACAGGTGTTCCTAGTGTGCTTTGGACTCTCAGCTGTATTGGGAAAGGAATTGCAATGATCTGCAAAAAACTGCTGACACGAGCGATGAGAGTTTATATAAGAGGGGTGTCATATATCTCCCTACTGTCAGTCTTTATTACTCGCTTTGAGTGAACAGTGCTCTATTACTGCTCAAGAGTTGTAAAAAAAGCCGTTTTGGTAGAAAATCATTAAATTATTTTGCAAGGTAAGTACTTATTATTAATGGATTGTAGTCTTTTTTTACTAATTGATGTTGAAGTTAATGATTGGAATGTATTGATTGATTGATTGATTGATTGATTGATTGATTGATTAATATGTTTACAGATAATTGGGTACCTGTAGGTTACCAGATTCCTACAATCTGTTCATTCAGTGGCAGCAGTTGATCAATTATAAAAAGGTAAGTGCCCCTCTAATAACTTTTAAACAGCTAGAGTATTATTTTCCAATGTTCACCACTACATGTCAGTGAAAATGGTATATTTAGCAGTAAAAAGTTGGAACTACTTGACCATGATGTGTAAAGCTAAATTTGTAGGTTAGATTTTGATTACCACTCTATTAAGTTCGAATGTTCATTGCTAGGTGTCAGTGACAGAGGGAATATTTAAAGTCTTAACCTCAGTTCACTTAACTTTACCTAACTTAACCTTGTCATGTGACATGTTTTACAAGTTTAAACTTGTTTTAAGACTGACTATGACGTCACACATAGGTCACTTAACTGGCGATCGCTGGTTTCCAATATGTGACATGTTCTACAAGTTTAGACTTGTTTTAAGACTGGCTATGACGTCACACTTAGCTCACTTAACTGGTGATCGCTGGTTTCTATCACGTGACATGTTCTACAAGTTTAGACTTGCTTTAAGATTGGTTATGACGTCACACTTAGCTCACTTAACTGGCGATCACTGGTTTCTCCCACTCTATCAAGTTCCAATGTTCACCGCTAGGTGTCAGTGACAGTTAGAACTACATGAAGTTAGACTTGCTAGGAGTTCACAGATGATCGATTTAAATACCCTGCTATAACCATTGACTGGAATGTAATTAAACTATTTATATTGTACTTTTGTTTATCATTTATTAACATTTATGATTTCTTTCTTTTATAGGTAATTTCGAAAGGGATCATCATGTTCAAGTGTGGTGACTGTAAGAAACAGTTCTCAAGACCTGACAGCCTTCAACGACACGCAAATGTTAAACATGACATTAAAATGTTTGTGTGCAGTCATTGTGCTACCACATTTAACAGACAAGATAATCTTGCACGTCATGTAAATTTAATGCATGTTAGTTCAGCACCATTTTCATGTTCAGTTTGTGAACTCGGTTTTTCTGCTGTAAAGCGATATCAATCCCACATGGTTGAAGTGCATGGTGAACAACAAGAATTAAAAACTGTAAAACCAACAACTAGCACGGAACCTTTAAATGAATGTGATGCTCAAAAGCGTAAACGTTCTCAAGATTGTTAAAATAGTTGTGCAACAAAAAGAAAGAAGAATGGTGAACCTTCGATAACACATTGTGATGTATGTAATATTTGATATACCTTTATCAATCATTCATGGACATTTACGCAGTATTAATCATAAAAATAACGCTTGCCATGAAAGAAATTCTGGAAATGTTCAACAAATTGGTAGTGCATTTAAAAGTCGAATTGCTAGTTATAGACTTTATAGTAAAGAAAAAACTCGAAGTATTGAATCATTTTTAAAAAATGGTCAACCTACTGTGTTTGACTTGGTAGAAAATGTTTTATTAGAGCATAAAACAATTAAAATGTATTTTGAACTTTTTGGAATCTATGTAAAAACTGGGAGCGAAGGTGAAATTACAGATATCAAATCTTTTAATACAAAAAACATAATTGTTAGCGAATCAACTAATATTAGTGATATATACCAAAATATTTCAAGTGCTATCATTGTGAAGAGTGAAGAGTTCCAGGAAAGGGAGTCAGGCTGGGCGTTGGTTGAAGTACTTTATTTAGAAACCAACCTGAATAAATACAACCCCCTTCGAGCATCATCATACATTGATTTACCTGCATGGATTAAACGAAAGAAAGCTGTTGTGAACGTTTTGAATAATGATGACGCATGTTTTGCGTGGGCTGTAACCTCAGCTCTCCATCCAGCAGTGGAGAATATGGATAGATCATCATCTTATCCTCACTATTCTTCAGTGTTAGATTTAAAAGAAATAGAATTTCCTATGGCGATAAAAGACATTCAACGTTTTGAAGAGCTGAACAATGTAAGTATTAATGTTTATGGAATTGAAAATAAGAGTATAGTTGGTCCTCTATATTATGCACAGGAAAAAAAGGATGCTCATGTAAATTTACTATACATAACCGAAGATGAAAATGCTCACTATTGCTGGATAAAACATTTATGTAGACTTGTTGGTAGTCAACTATCAAAATACAAAGGTAAGAAGTGGTTGTGTGAAGGCTGTTTGCTCTACTTTACAAAAGAGGATCAACTAACTCAACATCAAAAATGGGGGTGTAATCATGTGTGTACGGTATTACCGACTCCTAAAAATAACATTCTAAAATTTAAGGATTATGAGAAACAGCTTCGAGTACCATTTGTTATATATGCTGACTTCGAGGCTTTGCTAAAACCATTTAATACATGTTCATCGAATCCAGCCCAACCTTTCACCAACACTACTCACATTCATGAACCTTTTAGCTTTGCATATTATATTAAATGTAGTTATGATGACTCTTTAAATAAGTTTGAGCTCTATAGAGGACCTGATGCACCTAAAGTTTTTATGGAAAGGCTTGAGAAAGATGCCATCCGTATATCCTCTATTTTAAATACGATCATTCCAATGGAGCCACTAACTTCATCAGAGCAAATTAATTTTGAAACTGAAACTAATTGTTTTATATGTGGTGAATGTTTATATACAGACAGGGTTCGCGATCATGACCATTTAACAGGAAAATATCGTGGTGCTGCTCACCAAGAATGTAATTTAAATTATAGAGTAAGTAAATTCATTCCAGTCATTCTACATAACGGTAGCAAATACGATAACCACTTTATCGTTAAAGAATTTGGAGCTTCAGATGTGAAAATTGATGTGATTGCAAATAATAAGGAACAATACATATCGTTCACAAAATACATCAAAACTAGCAATAAAAAAACATTAAACTGCGATTTTTAGATTCATTCCGCTTTATGCCGAGTAGTCTTGATAAGCTGGCTAGTAATTTAAAATCAGATCAGTTTCATGAAATTCAACGTGTCTTTCCTAAAGAAGATGATTTTAATTTGATTCGTCAAAAGGGTATATTCCCTTATGAATATATTAACTGTGTGGAACGTCTTGAGGAGTGTTCTTTACCACCGAAAGATGCATTTTACAGTTCCTTAAACACAAGTCATATCAGTGCTCAGGAATATTTACATGCACAACGTGTATGGGCACAGTTTAACATTCAAACTTTAGGAGAATTTTCAGACATATATTTGAAGACAGATGTGTTGTTATTAGCAGATGTTTTTGAAACTTTTCGGAATGTTTGTATGAAAACTTATGACCTTGATCCTTGTCAGTATTTCACAGCTCCTGGGTTAAGTTTCAGTTCAATGTTGAAAAAAACGAAAGTAAATTTAGAATTAATGACTGATATAGACATGATCAATTTTATAAAATCATCAATTCGAGGTGGATTAAGCCAATGTAGTGGACGGTACTCTAAAGCGAATAATAAATACATGCCTAGCTACAACCCTTGTGAAGAGTCAAAGTATATTGTCTACCTCGATGCAAATAACCAATATGGTTGGGCTATGAGTCAATATCTACCACTGAAAGATTTTCGCTGGCTGACACAACCTGAAATTGATATCTTACATGTTGACACTCTTAATGATAACGATGATAAAGGATATATTTTAGAGGTAAATCTTGAGTACCCTAAAGAGTTACATGACGATCATAATGATTTACCATTTTTTCCTGAGAATATGAAATCTCCATACATCACATCACGAACAAAAATGTTAATTGCTAATGTAAATGATAAATGTAAATATGTAATACATTATCAAAACTTGAAACAGTGTCTACAGCATGGATTGAAATTAACTAAAATTCATCGCGTATTGCAATTTCATCAGTCAGCATGGCTCAAACCGTATATTGATCTAAACAATAATTTAAGAACACAGTCAACAAACGCGTTGGAAAAAGATTTTTATAAACTCATGAATAATAGTGTTTTTGGAAAGACTATGGAGAATGTTGATAAACGAGTTGATGTAAAGCTGATAACAAAGTGGGAGAATGATGGTAAAAGGTATGGTGCGAGCAACTTAATAAGCAAGCCTAACTTTCATAGCTGTTCAATTATTCATGAGGATTTAGTTGTAATACAAATGAATCGTCTTAAAGTAACTTACAACAAACCCATATATGTGGGTTACACCATTCTGGAATTATCAAAAACACTTATGTATGAATTTCACTATGATTATGTAAAGAAAAACTCTCTTGATAATGCTAAATTACTCTACACAGACACAGATTATTTTATTTATGAGTTTAAAACTGATGATTTTTACGAGGATATCAAAACTGAGCTAAATAGGTTTGATACAAGTGACTACCCCAAGGATAATATTTACCACTAGCAATAGTGCCCGGCTTCGCTCGGTGGATTTGTTTGTTTTATGGATGATAATGAATACTACTACAGAACTGGCATATGTGTAAATTAACAGAAACAAATATTTTAAAAATATATCTTTTTGTGGTGGTAGTGGGGGTGATAAGTAGTACAGTATAATTGACGTAATATTCAGGTCATTTTCCCGTAATGATAGTGACAATAATGAATAGGGAAATGCCTATTTACTAACTACAGTACT
Source organism: Meconema thalassinum (assembly GCA_946902985.2). Classification (NCBI taxonomy): domain Eukaryota; kingdom Metazoa; phylum Arthropoda; class Insecta; order Orthoptera; family Tettigoniidae; genus Meconema; species Meconema thalassinum. The sequence continues at coordinate 27,373,592 of OX336396.1, read as the reverse complement.
GACACATGTAATTTACAAACGAATTGAAAAACATGATTAAAAAGAGGAGTATGTGACATAAAAGACACTGCCTAGGGCTTATGTCTCATTGGCTGTTAGAAAAGTAGAGATCAATAGTGTCGTCCTTTGTCACATAGTGCCATAGGAAATCTTCGGCTGTCCCGAGCTCCTGAAGTAGCAATAGTGTCATTTATCGCCACATACCGCTCAAGGATAAGGATCTGAATAAATGAAAGTAAATTTGAAAGCACCAACGCTTATTGCAGCTGATTACCTCTATGTACTGCACCAACACCATCGCACTTATACAGAGGCATAATATTTTCATGATGATAACTGTTTTACGGGGCCTATGAAATCTTCTTGGAATAATTACTCCCAGCGACTCTAATTTATACGCAGCGCATGTTGTAACTATTTTCGCAATTCAGGTAGGGGCAACGTGATGCAGTTCGCATTGCCAGCCAACAATTGACTTATTAAAATATTCTTACAGTTACACTATACGGACATGAATGGTTCTAGGTCCTTAAAACGTAGTTTTCAAGTTCATTTTGTCTGTTGTTCTAAATGTAGGGAATGGATAGAGTTGTTCAAAATATCAAGTGGATAGTGTTACCCGCAGGGTTTCTAAGGGTAAGTACATTAAGTGTGGTTAAGATCGGTGAAACGATGTAGACTTGTGCCAAAGGGCCTAAATGCAGGGAATGGAGTGATCTGTCCGAAATTTCACGTAGACAGTGTTACTCGCAGGTTTCCAAAGGGTAAGAATACTCATTTTGGTTCAGATCGGTGAAACGGTGTAGATTTGTGCCAAAGGGCCTAAATGCAGGGAATGGAGTGGTCTGTCCAAAATTTCATGTAAACAGTGTTACTCGCAGGGTTCCAAAAGGTAAGTATACAAATGTTGGTTCAGATCGGTGAAACGGTGTAGATTTGTATAAATAACAGACAAACCAACATTGAGCTTTATACCGTACTAGCAGTAGTACCCGGCTTCGCCCGGTGGAATGATGATAATATTTCAGTCTCCTTAACACTCAACGTCATAAATTATATTTATTTATGTATTCATTTCTTACATTATCAAACCCAGTGACAATGTGTATACTTAAGTCACTATGGGAAGGCTCTGTAAAATAATGATCATTCTCGTGATATTTGTCTTCAGTCCGAGTCGAGATATGACGTTAGCGGTCCCAGAATTCGTGACATCTCAGTCGTAGAAGACTATATATGTGGTGGTGATTAGAAATATAATGGACTTAAAATCTATGTCATTTGCCCCCAATGACGTTGAGGGCGTAACATCTAGGTAATTTGCCCTACCGATCAGGATGATATTGAAAATTACTACATAACTGACATGAAACTTAGAAAATAATAGAAAAAGTTATTTTTAGGACTCACATTTCGGGAAAGACTTGATTATTGTTTGCCAAAGAGCTCCCACTTAGATCGCTATCTGGTTAAAAGTTTCGTCTTGTTAAGGTTTAAACTGTACGATAAATGTCTGAAGCAATTCCTCCAAGAGAAGCTTCCAGATTTCTCAGTCGATATATCGTTAACGTTCCTGAGCATCCAGTTGTATTTTCTTCTGTCGCAAAACATCTTCTACATAGTGATGATGAACATAGAAGCGACTACTGGACATATAACTTATCAACGAATGGGAAAAATTGATACTTTAAAGGAATGAAAGGAATAAAATAGAAAAGAGATGTACGATATACCATAACACTCGCTGTGAATTTTCTACGTGACCGGCTTACATGTTTCGATACACGTTCTCAAGAAGAGGAACCAGATCATTGGCATAAATGAATACAGTAACAGTAGATTAAATAGTATCCTAGACAGATGACACGCAAAGTAACACGGCCTAATATACGATGTAATGGTTGAACTTCAGAGAAATGTTTCATCTCACTTCGCAGTTGTTATTTAATAAATACTAACATGTTTGTAGCTAACATTGAAATTAATGGAGTGCGTTAGGATAAACGATATTCCTTGTTTTTCCCTCTGGTGTATAAATAAATAAATGTTTAGGTGTGCCCACTCTTGAGCAAGCTACGTATAACTGATCATGAGAGAAGCATAGACTTTCCAGATTAAGGCCTGCTAGCTTGAGCGACTGTCCTTGGGCCTTGTTTATGGTCATTGCAAATGCCAGACGTGCAGGGAATTGCATTAGCTTGAAATCAAAAGGCATATCAGTAGGGATCAAAGGAATTCGGGGAATGAAGATATCTTCTCCTTTGGCATGGCCTGTCAATACGACTACTACTGAACGGGTATATCAAACTTACAAACTAATGGAAATACACATTTTAAAAATCGCAGGCGATGAAGACTGTGGTGTTACTTAGTAGTATAATGGACGTAACATCTAGGTCATTTGCCCTTTTGATGAGGATGGTAATGAAAACTACTATTGAATTGACACGACAAACTTGCAAACTACCGTGGTAGAAAGAAATATTTCAAAATTCACAGGTGATGAAGAGTTATTGTGTGTGGTGATTAGTGGTATAATGGGCGTAACATCTAGGTCATTTGCCCTTATGATAATAATAAGGTAATGAAAAATGACTACTAAACGAACATGGTGTAATTTTAAATCTGATATAGGTAATTCTGATTTCTACCTTCGATGTCTTCCAATGTCTGAACGTTATTTTCTGGCTTAGGCCTATACTCGATGCGTGTAGTGAAAGAGCTTATCGAGTACTGCTCGGGTCCAAGCTGCACGAACCAGAGAATATCGCAGATGATGAAGATATATTATGATGACAGACGTTCGGGTGGGGGTTCCCGGTCCTATTCACATTGACCGGTGAATCACTCATTCTTTCGTAACACTACAGTGGTTTGAGCAAAGACGCAATATGAACATCAGCATAGTCAGCAATACCAGGTAACACGGTGGGGTCTGGACATTTCTCTCATGTCACCTCGCGATGAATCAGCAAGCTATTCTCACACCTGCCCCCCCCCTCCCCCTCCACCCACCAATGTCTCACAACTTGTGGGACGTGGGTTTGCGACCACGGGACCCCAGCTGAGTCCGGCATTGCTTCTACTTACTGGTGCCGGGCTCCTTTCAGTTCTCTTTCCTGTCAGCCTCCCTTGGTCAAACTCTTGTTCTCTTCCGACCCCGATGGTATCAGGGTATCCGAGGCCTAGCGACTCTTTCACTTTCCCGCCTTAATTGGCCCTTGTCTAATCATTCCTGATAGCCTCATTCTTCGAGGTGTCAGCCTTCTTTTTCTTTTCTTAATATCTCATGTCTTCTGCTCAAGACCCTCAAGGAGGCAGGGTGTGTGTAGCCCCACCACTTTGGGTGCACCCTGGATAGTGCTACATCCTCAAGGGCTCATGGCTGGTGAGTTCGGGAGCTGGCAACCCTGAGGGTTTCCTGAGCGGGTCCGGTTTTACCCCTTTTTTCCATTGCCTTTGGGACGGACCCTGTCCTCTTTCCGGGAATGGAGTGGTCTGTCCGCAATTTCAAGCAGACAGCGTTACTCGCAGGGTACCAAAGGGTAAGTATACACAATTTGGTTCTGATCGGTGAAACGGTGTAGATTTGTGCCAAAGGGCCTAAATGCAGGGAATGGGGTGGTCTGTCCGCAATTTCAAGTGGACAGGGTTACCCGCAGGGTTCGAAAGGGTAAGTATACAAATTTTGGTCCGGATCGGTGAAACGATATAGATTTTTGGCAAAGGGCCTAAATGCAGGAAACGGGGTGGCCTGTACGAAATTTTAGGTGGACAGTGGTATTCACAGGGTTACAAAGGGTAAGTATACACATTTTGGTTCAGATCGGTGAAACGGTGTAGATTTGTGCCGAAGGGCCTAAATGCAGGGAATGGAGTGGTCTGTCCGAAATTTCAAGCAGACAGTGTTACTCGCAGGGTTCCAGACGGTAAATAACAACTTTTGGTTGAGATCTGTGAAACGGTGTAGATTTGGGCCAAAGGGCCTAAATGCAGGGAATGGAGTGGTCTGTCCGCAATTTCAAGCAGACAGTGTTACTCGCAGGGTACCAAAGGGTAAGTATACAAATTTTGGTTCTGATCGGTGAAACGGTGTAGATTTGGGCCAAAGGGCCTAAATCCAGAGAATGGGGTCGTCTGTCCGAAATTTCAAGTAGACAGGGTTACCCACAGGGTTGCAAAGGGTAGGTATACACATTTTGGTTCGGATCGGTGAAACGGTATAGAAGTTTGCCAAAGGGCCTACATGCAGGAAATGGGGTGGTCTGTCCGAAATTTTAAGTGGGCAGTGTTATTCACAGGGTTACATAGGGTAAGTATACACATTTTGGTTGAGATCGGTGAAACGGTGTAGATTTGGGACAAAGGGCCTTAATGCAGGGAATGGGGTGGTCTGTCGGAAATTTCAAGTGGACAGGGTTACCCGCAGGGTTCCGAAGGGTATGTATACAAATTTTGGTTCAGATCGGTGAAACGGTGTGGATTTGTATACATAACAGACAGACAGACAAACATTGAGCTTTATATATATAGATTTACCTCTAGTAAACAAAAAGGTTCTTGGGAAATTTAAGGATGAATGTGCTGGTGTTATTATAGACACCTTTGTAGGCACAAAATCTATATCATACAGCTATATGACAATTGATGATGTAGTAGTAAAAAAAAAAAAAGGAGTGAAAAAGAATGTTGTTAGTAAAGAGTTAGATATAAGTGATTATAAAAACTATATAGTTAGTAACCCACCTGTATTATATAAGAAAATGTGTGTATTTAGAAGTAAAAATCATCAGCTACATACCAATTTGTTGAACAAAGTTGCTTTAAGTAATGAAGACAACAAACGATTCATTATACCCAACACATTTGATACTTTTGCTTGGGGAAACAGTCGCATTGACGACTATTACTTTACTTAAGTCTAATGATCACTATATTGTAATATTTGTAGTGTGTTTTATATTGTAATATTTTTTTTTGTAAAAAACTCTAAGTAGAATGTATAATGTTAGGCTACTGTAGTTTAGTAAAAATAAGATAAGTAATACATTTTAGTGTAAAATGTTTGCTTTTGTATATTACGAAAAAAGATTTTTAAAAAATGTACAGAATGTGTGAACTAAACAAGGGAAATGTAAAAATGTAAAGTGGAAAATTGAAAATATCCATGTGTGAAAAAGTGAAATAGTTATCACCATTTTAAAATTAAAAGACATTGTGATCTGGTAAACCTTGTTTTTATTTCACAACAACAAAAATGCACAGAATGTGTAAACTAAACAAGAAGAATGTAAAAAAATGAAAAGTGGAAATTGTAAATATTCATGTGTGAAAAAATGGAATGGCTATCACCATTTTAAAATTAAAAGACATTGTGATCTTGTAAACCTTGTTTTTATTTCACAACATATATGGCTTTACAAAATAGAATACAAAGACATACCATTTCCTCAATCCTTTTCAATGTTCATGTCCACTCATCATTAACTTCCCTTTTATAGCAGTAATCACAATGAGGGCTGCCAACCTCTCCCCCACTGAGCCATTATAGGATGTCAAACGTTGCTTAGCTTTTCAACGATACTTTATCCACCACACGCATTAAAGCATAATGACTATGACGATAAGAAAGGTCGTGTTCTTTACATGCTTAATCCAATGAAATAATAGGTATTTACTTAACACAGGGTCTTGAGTCCATGAGTTTGGTACATGTTGCAAGATTTCTTTCACGGCATTGACTGTCACAAAATAAATGAAAACTTGGAGAGCACCAATAATTCATCTTTGGTAAGACTATCCAGGATCTTGAGTCCATGATTTTGGTATAAGTTGCCAGATTTCTTTCACGGCATTGACTGTCACATAATAAATGAACAACTTGGAGAGCACCAATAATTCTTCTTTGGTAAAACTATCTGCATATCGATGACAGATAACCTTTTAGTTCCATCCTTAAAACAACAACACTACCTCTTGCATAATCTGCGATGTTGATGGCTCTTGAGACGTGAAAGATGGATTAAACATAACTTTTACATCAACAGGAGTTAGACTTTGCTCAGTAAACAATGCACTGTCATGAGCCACAGTATTTTTTTTTCTTGGACTTGCTTTTTTCTTTTCTTTATAAGTGTTTGAAACGGTGTATTAAAAGAGAATGATAAACATCCAAAGGGTAAATAGAGTAACAAATAAAGAGAAATGAAAATGATACTTCCATATCAATTGTCAAGCATGAACTAATCTCTAGCAAAGTTCACTCAATACTATAAATAATAGTTTAAAGTGGGTGCAAAAGTGAGTGCAAAAGTGGGTGCAAATGTGGGTGCAAAAGTGGGTGCGTAAGTGGGTGCAAATGTGGGTGCATAAGTGGGTGAAAAAGTGGGTGCATAAGTGGGTGCAAATGCGGGTGCATAAGTGGGTGAAAAAGTGGGTGCATAAGTGGGTGCAATAGTGGGTGCAAAGGTAGGTACAAAAGTGGGTGAAAAAATGCCCCCCTTTTTGAATCTCGCTAACGACTGATCCCTATGGACTGGCCCATGCATTTTATCCAAATTATGCCAAAGGGACCCGCCCACAGGGACTAGTCAACAAGGACCCGTCAACAGAGACTGGTTCGCGAGATATTAACAAAAGTGCACTTAGACCCTTTGTCAAAATTTCAAAAAAAAATAGATTAAAAAAGGGGGCGTTTGTAAGTATTTTCGATCTAAACACCATTTTGTAAGTATTTTCAATCTAAATTGCATTTTGTAAAAAAAATGAGTGGGGGCTGACATATTGTGAGTATTTTGAATCTAAATTATATTCTGTAAGTATTTCAATATTGCAATTTTGAAGTATTTTCAATTGCATTTGCATTTTGTTAGTATTTTGAATCAGATACGGCATTTTCAATCTACATTGCATTGTGTATTTTCAATTTCAATTTAACAGGCGTGACTGCTGCAAGGGTAGCTACGTATTACTCCCAAACTGTTCGATTACAGTGCTCCGGACATTCGAACTTCAGACATGAACATGCCACTGTCCCAATTATTACCGAGGGTGAAAGTTGAACACCCGCCGTAAAAGAAAAATTATTGGGTGTGTGCGACTACGAGGATATTTGAGCGTGACAACTTCTTCTCGGACTGATTTGTTTAAACTGTCGCTCTTGCGAAATTTCAGCTTCGTACATTATTTAATTACTAGCATTACCTGTCGCGGCGAATATTCTAGTTGTAAAGAGTACACTTAGAAAAATCTCAATCATGAGAGCTTTGGCTGATTTATTCTTGGTATGAATAATCAGACTTTATCAATTCAGCTACTGGTGCAGTGGTTAGGGGTTTGTCATTCCTTCATAGGAATATCAGAGCGAAGTTAGCTTTCTGGGAATATCACACACACTGTTAATTTAAGGGCCTTTAAATGTGGTTTTCGGAGACCCTTTATAGTCGGGTGAAAATGACCTTTCGTACCACACTCACACGTGAAAATTGCGTGAAACAAATTCTAGAGTGCCCCTTGACCCCCTTAAGAGCATTATACTGTATGTATTAATGAATTTTACAGCTTAATTTGGTTCAGTGATAGCCTTATAACCGTCTGGAAACTTTCACAGTAATGTAATAATTGGAATTGCATTGCGTCTTACAGAAATAAATGGACCTGTGAGATTCTGTTACCATGGTTACCGTGTTGCATTCTTTCATTATTGCATTGTAAATATACATGTTTTAAGGTATTTATTTAATTCTGAGGCATTTAACGAGTAAGTGAGTGTGTTTCGCTTACGCATTGGGTTATGCTGAACCTGTAGGTACCCCATATGTGTATGTTGATGTTAATGGGACCTTATTTTCGGTACAAAATTGGAATGGGACCTTAGCAAAATAATATAGGGAGGGGTGTATTTTGCGGAACGGAAAGTTCACAGGCGAAATGAAGAAAATCTGAGTTTCACTTCCAAGGAAGCTCCAAACACAACCACTTTTCTCTGAAGTTTTAACTCAACACGACTCGACAGTTTGCTTCTGCCTGTATCTGGGATAATATGTTCGCCCACTAGCTAGGCTGTAACTTGGGTGATAGGCTCGCCTCTTAGCCAGCTCGTTAACTGTCGCCTCAGTATTTGAATGGAGTTTGTTGGAAGAAATGAAAACGTAAAGACACTTATAGTGAGCGATGTATTGAAGATAGGGATATGTTCTCGCGGACTTTTTTGTAGAACTCTTCATGCTGAACAATTCTTACACTAGTATAGGCCTATAGATATTTTTAATAGGTTGCCCACCATAAGCTTAAAAAAATTACAGTCAGTCTGAAAGACTAGACTTTATATCACTTCAAATGACGCATGCTACAAATGCTACACATGTTAGAAAGGCTCAGGAGGGCTCTTTCAACAGACTCCATTACTCATTAACTTAGGCTTCCCGCGCGGGCACCTCTTTAAGGGTCACCCTGTATTTGAGTCTGACATCTTTTACAACTCTTTAAGGGTCACCCATTATTTGAATCTGATATCTTGCAAACCTCTTTAAGAGTCACCCTGCATTTGATTGAATCTAACATACTGTACACCTCGTTAAGTGTGGCCCTGTATTTTGCTCTGACATCATGCACACCTCTTTAGGAGGCACCCTGTATTCTTATCTGGCATCTTGTATATCTCTTTAGAAGTCACCCTGTATTCTTGTGTGAAATCTTGTACACCTCTTTAGGAGTCACCCTGTATTCTTCTCTGCCATCTTGTACACATCTTTAAGAGTCACCTTGTATTCTTATCTGGCGTCTTGTATATCTCTTTAGGAGTCATCCTTTATTCTTATCTGGCATCTTGTAGACCTCCTTAGGAGTCACCCTGTATTCTTTTCGCTTCGCTCGAAGCCCCAGGTCGCTCGACGCCCCAGGACTCTTTCAACAGACTCCATTAACCATTAACTTAGACTTTTCGCGTGGCTGCTTGACGTCACGCACTCGCCGTCCTTTACCCATTAACTTAGGCTTCCAGCGCGGCTGCATGATGTCACAGTCTCCGTCCCGCGTAACGTTAGACCCAAAGCATAACGACGAAGTCGACAAGATCATTTGAAATTATAAACGCGCACGGACGCCATGGTTTTTTTTGTTTGTTTGTTTGTTCTTTTATTTTTCTTACTGAAATCGTTACTGCTCGGCTTCCTTTGATCATAAATAAATTATTTTGTACAGAAATCTTCCACGAGATATCCTTTACAGAATGGTGAAACCCGCATCAAAATCCATCCAGAGGTTCACCCGTGACATCCAATACGACAGTAGCGTCACTCGAGCGCAGCAACAGAAGAGAGAGAGCGTTACAGCAGGAGAGAGAGAAAACGTATCATCACCTTTCTCTGTAACACTTTCACGAAAGTCACTGTATGCCAACAATTTATTTGATGTTGTCAAGTCAAAAAGACTAGCGTGACGCTGTAGTGCACTGGCAGGCGTATCAACGCACTCTCCTATAATGCTTAATCTGAATTTTTAAAACAGAGTGGTTGTCTGGCAGGCAGCGCTGATGTAATGCAAATGTGTGTTAAAATGTGCTAACACATACACAACGTCTATAGGACGAAATGGAGCATGGAATAAGGAGAGTGTCGCTAATAACAGTCTAGATGAAAGCTGCCATGGTGGTCTGGACACGCTTGAGTTGGGCCCACGATCATAACACTCCTCTGCGCATGACCGCCCTTCCCCTGCGTCCCTTGTCAGTAAGTAGGTCTATTTGTTGAAGTTCGGATCCTCGATTGTATTTGAATGTCGTTCTTGATATTATAACAAGTATAAACAAGTAGTTCCGTGAAGAACTATACAGCCTATTTTCATATATCCTACTCAATGTTAATTGCCTCTATCAACATACACAATATACAATTTGATTGTTGTAATAGATTTGTAGATATTCAGGGCCGTCTAAATATTTCGGATGGTCGCCATGTTGGATTCTTAAATGTATAGGCCATAGAGTCATGTACCATTAAAGGAAAATTATTGCGTAGGTTCATTATTCAAACTTTCACTTCGATCGCATGATTACGACACAAGAAATAAAAATTTAATTTTAAAATTCACACAGCCGCCATCTTGAGTTTATGTAAACAATTGAACTAAATTAGATACCAGTGCATTACAATGTGTATAAACATTTCCTGTACCAGATTTCATTGCGTTTGGATCATTAAATCGCGAAAAAGGTCTATTTAAATTTTTCGAATTCGCATGGCCGCCATGTTCGTTTTGTAATTAACCGGTTTTTGAAAGTCTTATAGATGAACTTCCAGTAGTGCCCTTTATCTCCGTACAAAATTTCAGGGTGATACCGCTAATAGTTTCAGAGATATAGAATGCCGGTGAAATATTTCGCACATCCGCCATCTTGTGGTTATGTAAACAATTGAACGAAGTTAGATGTCGGTGCATTACAATGTGTATAAACATATATTGTACCGAGTCTTATTGCATTTGGTTGGTTAAATCGCGAGAAACGTCTATTTAAAAGTCGCAAATTCGCGTGGCCACCATGTTGGGTTTGTAGTTACCATTTTTTCAAAAGTCACATAGGTGAACTTCTAGTAGTTCCCTTCATCGCCGTAAAAAAATCCAGGGTGATATCGGGAATAGTTTCGGAGATATTGAATGCTGGTGAAATATTTCGCACAGCCGCCATGTTGGATTGGTAGGACGTAACAAAATTTGAAGGGCACGGTCGAGGTCGTACGGAATAGTGCTGCGACCTTTCCGAGGTTCATTGAAACCGCTGCAGCCGTTTAGAAGTTATTAGGGGGGACACACACTCCTCACACACACACACGCACGTACGCACACACACGGACAAAAGGTGATCTCATAAGCCTATTTTTTCAAAATTTAAAATAGGCTAAAAATTCATTTCAATATCAAAGACAATTATTGAAATTATAATTTCCCCATTTAATGATTTCTATAATAAGTCTTACCACTTTGGTCGCTGAAAGCAAGGAAGAGCTCGAGGATATCATTATGAAAGTTAAAGAACAGAGTGAAACCATGGGCTTGTACTTGAATATCAGCAAGACAAAACTAATGACAACAGGTTTACCATCAAACATTATGATGGATAATAAGTTATTCACAGAGGTGAATAGTTTCTGTTTGTTGGGATCAACCATTAGTAGTAGTGGCTCATGCAGTCAAGAGATTCGCCGAAGACTTGCCCTAGGAAGAGCAGCTTTTAAAGGCCTGGATTAGATCTTCAAGTGTTCCGATGTTTCTTTGCCTACTAAAATTAGAATGGTTAAGGCACTAGTCTTTCCCATAACTTCATATGGTTGCGAAAGCTGGACCAGAAGGAAACGAGTTAGGAAGTATATTGATGATTTTGAGGTCTGGTGTTGGAGAAGGATACTGCATATTCCTTGGACAGACAAGAAGACAAATGTATGGGTAATTCAAAAAGTCAAACCAGATCTGTCTCTTGAAGCATTGATAACACGATTACAGCTGTCACATTTTGGACACATTATGAGGCGTTCTGATTCGTTGGAAAAGACAATTATGCTTGGAAAGGTGGAAGGGTCTCGGAGACGAGGGCGGCCAGCATTGAGATGGATCGACTCCATCAAATCCAACATTAATATGTCACTGATGGATCTGAAGTATGTGGCTGAAAACCGATGGAGAAAGTCCATCCATGCAGTCGCTAGGAGTCGACGCCCACTTCATGGCACCTGATCATCATCATCATCATCATCATCATCATCATCATAATAACGTCTTAATTGGGTATTTATGATAAAACATGGTGACCACTACTCCTGGACAACCTAGAAATCCTGGAAAACTCCTGGAAAATGACGAAAAATTTGAAAACTCCTGTAAAATAGCCACTGAATTATAAAAATCTCTCCATCCACTGCTAAAGTTCCCAGTCCGCTCTTAGTCCTGGACGTCATGATGTCGCGGATGGGGTAGCAAGGGCCATCTAGCGGTCGCTCTGTAAACCCTGTTTATTTTTAACCGGAAATTTAATGCGCCGTGTTTTATCTTAAATATTACTCCCGCTGCGGTATTGGGTGAGCACTCTATCGTTAACGAAATAAATTTCCTCAGGCTACCTGTTTCTGTGTAGGAGAACACGCGATAGTACTTTTGTAAAACATATTGAGTCTAGACAACTTCACCGCAATAAAATTGCAGGCGGCATTCTTTTCTCTTTTTTTAAGCGGATGTTTGAGTCACAAAGGCTTTTTTAAAACGACAATTAAACATCCGTGTGTAGGCTTGCGTATCAATAACGCAATCACCACTATTTTTTGTCAACATCTGTATAAGCAGACCAAACACAACTGCTTTACTTTGGTCTTGAAGTAGGGAACGGATAAAGCCCCCCCTCCGGGACTCCCGCTTATTTTTAAGTCTGGAAAAATGAGAATTACTCCTGGAACAATCCTGGAAAACTCCTGGAAAATCTTTTGACCGATTTGAGTGGCCACCATGTAAAACATTAATCCTAACGTAATCTCTTTCTTCTCAATTTCTTCTTCATTATTTCACAGTGACATTATACATATTTACTGTATATATATTCACTCACACACATGTTCACGTCAGTTGTATAACCTACAAATGTGCCATGCACATATAATAACCATCACTGTTTTATCGTCAAGCTGCTTTTTTATCAAGATGTATACCTTTCAATTTATTAATACATTGTAACAGATGTGATATTTAAAATGTTTAAGTGTTTTTCAGTCTTATGACTGTTAGTATTTTAATTTATTATTTTGATAACAACTTTTGATAGGGAAATTTTTGTATTTAAGTCTTGCTTCTTTTCGTATTTTAAAATATAACGCTGTCAAAAGTCACAATGTGGAAGAAACCGGTACTGTGATTAAAGTACAACTGTTTATTGACTCAAGGTTTCAACTTACTGAATATTTTACTTGTTATCTTATATATAAGGTTCGTTCAAAAAGTAACGAGCCGGAGGCATAATTACAGAAACCAGTACCTGTATGTTAAAAGTATTGGCCCTGGCTGTTGAGGCACTTGTCCCACTGTGACACGAGGCGGTGAATGGCTGTCTCATAAAATTCCCTGGGCTGCGATGTGAACCAGTTCCGCACGTACAGGTGGACGTCGGCGTCCGAGGTGAATCGTTGGCCCCGCAGATCGCTTTTCAGGGGACCAAAAATGGCATAATCACAGGGAGAGAGGTCTGGACTATATGGCGGGTGGCCGAGAACCTCCAATTTGAATTTCAGCAGGAGTGCGGCGACTGTGTTGGCCGTATGAGGTCGTGCATTGTTGTGGAGCGACCACGGCGTCTATGGCGTTTACTGTCACTCGGCGGTCCTGGGTAATGAGTGCATCAACTAGCTGGACGTTGTCATCGGTAATGCAGTGGGGTGCCCCAGACCGGGCATCATCGGCTAACGACACCCGTCCTTCCCTGAAGCGCTTGTGCCACGCCTTGACCCTTGCAAGGGACATGCAGTGTTTGCCGTACACTTGTGACATTCGGCGATGAATGTCCGTTCCCCCTACTCCTTCCGCTGTCAGAAACCGAATAACACATCTCTGCTCTTCGGTTGACGCCTCCGTGTCACTGTTTGCAATGCGACTGGCAGTGTTGGACGATTGATGCATGCTGCTGCTCGCTTTGTGTCGTCACGTGACGTGCACGCGTGCCCTCTAGCGACTGGCTGTGACTTTCCACGCTCGTTATACACGCCACGATTAGCCGATGTAGTCACCGGTTTGCGCATTCCAGCCTTCGGCTCGTTACTTTTTGAACGCACCTTTTAATTTTGTATTTGGGATCGAATAAACATTTTAATAATATGATACAGTGTAAGCACACGGGGATGATGACGTAGCTGTCCAATCTCCTAAACGGAATTAACAAGCACAATAATAATTGTAGAGGGTAGGATGCAGATTGACTTGTGACGCTACGCCTGTGGGACCAAGTCAAGAAGTTAATAATAGCCGGGACCTGAGGGTAGTGGAAGCACCACAGAGGGATGGGGGATGTAATTAATTGGTTGACCACTAGCGTGATCTCAGGGGCGCCATTGTATTAGTGTCCAGGTAACGCGACAACAACATTCACTCGGAGCATAACGCTTTCATTATACACCTGGCGATAGGCCTATGTATGGGACACAATGTATGGCCCTCATAGGAACAGTGATCGACACCTCGAGAGATCATCATTATTGTCCCATTCCTGCTTGGTTGGATGGTTGGTTGGTTCTTTAGTTTAGAGCAGGGTTTCCCAAACTTCTTCTGACCATCGCCCACTTTCAAGATTCAATTTCAATTTTGAAAAAATAGGCTTATGAGATCACCTTTTGTCCGTGTGTGTGTGCTGTGTGTGTGAGGTGTGTGTGTGTCCCCCCCCCTAATAAAATCTAAACGGCTGGAGCGATTTCAATGAAACTCGGTAAGTTCATAGCACTATTCCCGGCGACCTCGACCGTGCTCTTCAAATTTTTTTACGTCTCACCAATCCAACATGGCGGCTGTGCGAAATATTTCACTAGCATTCAATATCTCCGAAACTATTACCGATATCGCCCTGACATTGTGTACGGTGATAAAGGTCACTACTAGAAGTTCACCTATGAGACTTTCAAAAACCTGGTGACTACAAAACCAACATGGCAGTCAAGCGAAATTGAGACTTTTAAATAGACATTTCTCGCGATTTAACTATACAAACGTAATGAATCTTGGTACAGCAAATGTTTATACACATTGTAATGAACTGGAGTCTAATTTAGTTCAATTGTTTACATAACCTCAAAATGGCGGATGTGTGAATTATTTCACTGACATTCTATATCTCCGAAATTATTACAGATATCATCATGCAATTTTGTACGGTGATAAAGGGTACTGATACAAGTTTACCTATGTATATTTCATAAACCTGTAAAGTACAAAACGAACATGGCGACCAAGCGAATTTGAAATATTGTAATAGACTTTTCTTGTGATTTAACTCTCTGAGCGCAGTGAAATGTGGTACAGTAAATGATTTTGCAGATTGTAATGCACTGCCATCTAATTTAATTCAATTGATTACTTAACCTCAAATTGGCGGCTCTGCGAAATGTTTAAATTAAGTTTTTATTCTTGTGTCGTAATCATGCGATCGAAGTGAAAGTTTGAATAATGAAGCTAGGCAATAATTGTCCTTGAATGGTACATAACTCTATGGCCTATACATATAACAATCCTAAATGGCGAGCTTCCGAAATATTTAGACGGTTCTCAATATCTATGAATCTTTTACAGCAACCGAACTGAATTTTTTTATGTTCATAGAGACTATGAACATATGTTCACCTATAGGACTTTCAGTAACCTGGTGAGCACAAATCCAATATGGCGGCGACGCGAAGTATAAATATTTAAATGGACGTTTCTCGCGAATTAACTATCCGAGTGCCGTGAAACGTTGCACATTAAATGCTGATACAAATGTTGATCCACTGGCATGTAATTTATTTCAATTGTTTGCATAATCACAAGATGGCTGGTGTGCGTACTTTTAAAATCTCGTTTTTACTTCTTGTGTTCTAATCATGCGATTGAAGTTTGAATACCACACGTACACAATAATCTTAATGTAATAGTACAAAAATAAAAATCCATCCTGGCGACCATATGAAATATTTAGACGGTTCTCAATATCTACGAATCTGTTACAGTAATTAAACTGAAATTTTGTATGTTGATAGAGACAATTAACATGAGCAGGATATATGAAAATAGGCTGTATAGTTCTTCACGGAACTACTTGTTTTTTTCCGCCCACCTCATTTCAAAAAACGCACAAATCTTAAAATTACGAACACATACATTCAAATACCTACATATAAGTTGAGAAATGAGTATTTTTACCGACATTTTTCTCATGTTTATTTAGATATAGCCTAATTATGTACATTAAACATTTTCAAGTAATAGGTCCAAAAAAGGAGTAACAATCACTGAAATGAATTAAAGAAAAAAATAATATTAAAACTACATTCATTTTTAAATCTAATTAATTAAACAATTAAGCCTATGTCTGATTAATGTATTTTTGAAAAACTACTGTAGTTGTAAACAGATTAAAAAGGAAGCATAATTTGACATCATTAAATTACTTGTTTGCTTTTTTATGTTATTCCTTGTTTTTATGGGCAAAATTTTCTCGATCATATTGTATACCGGTACATAAAATAATGAATTATTTTCCCACCAATTCTTTTTTCAAATCACCCATCGAATTCACATTCTGTCAGTTTCGCCCACTGGCGTGCTAAAACCGCCCACTACTGAGCGAATTCGCCCAGTTTGGGAATCTCTGGTTTAGAGGCTGCGAAAACGCGGTTATGTAGCGCTGTGTACTTTGGGAGTGTGTCCAGTTTGTCTGATAACCGGTGTTAATTGTGATGGCTGTATTAGTGTGTGTTATCTGTGATTCAGGTAGGACTGCAGACGATTAATTTTTGAAGTAGTTTCTACTTCTGCCACCAAATGCAACCATCCACGGCATCTAGCTGAGGACGTGGCTACTAAATGCATCGCAGTCAGCGCCCGGTGGTGAACGTTCGAATTAATAGAGCGTTATCAAACTAACCTACAACGTTTTGCTTCCACAATTGTAATTAGTGGAAGGTTCTTTTCCATGCCATAAATCTATGATATGGGACCGCCAGATTTACTTCCCCTCCGAAGGAAGGCATAAGGAAGACTTTTAACGCTCTTAAAAAATCCGACGACTTAGGCTGGATTTGAACCCACGACCTTGGGCATAGAAGCTCAGCATGCTACCAAATACGCCACCGAAGCCGCTGAATGTATTAAATCTCAGTCACTGGTTCCCCAATGGAGTCCAGGTTTTCACTGCCAGGAGGAAAACAGATCATCGGAACTGGCCCAATTGGCTCCGAATCGAAAGATCAATGCCATAATAGATGAGCTCATACTACTATTATTATTAATATTATTAGTAGTAGTAGTAGTATAAATTATTATTATTATTATTATTAATACTAATAATAATAATAATAATAATGGTGTTTTTATTTTATTTAGCCTATGGCTTTTTGTAACGGGAATGTCCGAGGGAATGTCCGAGGACATGTTCGGCTCGCCAGAGGCGCCTTCAGGCTAATAACTAGTCGGGAGCCCAACATCAAACACCTAGCTAGGGCCGTCTTGTTGATGATAATTGTTGTTTTAAGGGGCCTAACATCTAGGTTATCGGCCCCTAATGGTTTGGGTGATAGTGAAAGATGAGATGAGAATGAAAACTATAACTAATACTAACTATAGACTTACATACTAGAAGAAGAGATGGTAAACAAATAAAGGATAAGGCAAATAAAGGACGGCAAGAAAAGGAATGCCTTCAACCCTCGAAGAATGAGGAATGAGGGACTTGGAAGGAAGGAGAGCCATGAAAGGCAGATGGGAAAGGGAAAGGAGAGGAGGGTCCACCCCAAGGTCAGAGGAAAAAGGGGACAAAACGGACCCAGCTCAGGAATCCCTCGGGGTCGCCAACTCCCAAACTCACCGGCCGTGAGCCCTTGAGGGTGTAGCACAATCCAGGGTGCACCAGAAGTGGTGGGGCTACATACACCCTGCCTCCGTGAGGGCCTTGAGCAGAAGGCTGGAGATAACATGAAAAGAAAACGAAGGCTGATTCCCTGAAAGAATGAAGGTATCAGGAAAGATGAGACAAGGGCCAATTAAGGTGGGAAAGTGAATGACTCCCTAGGCCTCGAATACCCTAATACCGTCGGGGTTGGAAGAGAACAAGAGTTGACCAAGAGAGGTCGACAGGAAAGAAGACGTAGAGGAGCCCGGCACATGTAAGCGGAAGCAATGTCGGACTCAGCTGGTGTCCCGTGGTCGATAACCCACGTCCCACTAGATGTGAGCCCCTGGGGGGATATTGGTGTTATTCATATGTTCACAATGCCATTGGGTACAATGCACTATTTAATTGACAATAATTGCAAGATGAAGTGAAGTTCTTTATGTTGGTAGCTTGAGGAACGAACGAACTATGGAGCACGTCTCTAAAATGACTGCTTTCTGCATACTGATTGCGATGGAGCTCCAGTTTATCAAGGTTGGCTCTCATGGACGTCGGTGGGTTAATAAGCATTTACCGTACCAAGTTTCACTGCGCTCCAATGGTTAAATCGCGACAAACGTCCATTTGAATATTTACATTTCGCGTCGCCGCCATGTTGGATTCATTATCACCAGGTTATTGAATGTCCCATAGTTGACCTTAAGTTTATAGCCACTATCAACATACAAAATTTCAGTTTGATTGCTGTCATAGTTTAATAGATATTGAGGACCGTCTAAATCTTTCGGATAGTCGCCATGTTTGATTTTAATATAATTAGGCCATAGAGTTATGTACTATTAGATATGGATTATTGTCTAGGTTCATTATTCAAACTTAATTTTAAAACTTCGCACAGCCGCCATCTTGATGTTATGTCAACATTTGAACTAAATTAGATATCAGTGCATTGCAATGTGTATAGTCATTTGCTGTACCTAGTTTCACTGCGTTCTGATGGTTAAATCGCGAGAATTGTCTATTTAAATGTATCAACGTCGCTTGGCCGCCATGTTCGTTTTGCAGTTGACAGTTTTTGAAAGTCACATGGGTGAAAGTGTAGTAGTGCCCTTTATCACCGTACAAAATTTCAGGGTGATATGAGTAATAGTTCGGTGATATAGAATGCCGGTAAAATATTTCCAACAGCCGCCATGTTGGATTGGTGAGATGCAATAAACTTTGAAGGGCTCGGTCGGGGTCGGCCTAAATAGTACTCTGATCTTATCGATATTCATTGAAATCGCTCCAGCCGTTTAATAGTACATTATGCAACGAGCCTATAATGGCTATAATTAAGACACGAGTATTTTTATAAAACGAGCGTATGCGAGTTTTATAATTTCCATACGAGTGTCTTAATTACCATTATAGGCGAGTTGCATACGACTGTTTATGTTCGACTATAATTATTATAACTATTTTATGTTCGAAGATAAATATTCATAAATATCTGTCGAGATTTCGCCAGTTTTATGTACTGTTAAGAGCGCATGAGACGCAGGGAATGCCTTGTATTTGATCATGGCCACCTCGATTACTCTACTATTACACTAGGCAAGGCAGTGTGATTTACATTAGAAGGCCGTGGTACTCAGCGCATCTAATTATCTAATTGGTTAAACGACTGTTTCTTGAGCTCTGATTGGTGGGAGAAACTGTACCATAATGAAAAATAATGTTATAATGAGTCTCATTATGATACAGTTTTCAGATACATAATAGTCAGGGTCGAACATAAAAGTTATTAGGGACACACACACACACACGGACGCAAATGAAAATGGGATAAAACGTTATATTAAGAAAACGTGGATTTCGCATTTATGTAGCATTTTCGCATTTTGAGTCAATTTCGCATTTTTTGCTTTCTCAAAACGCATTTAAAAGTGGTTTACGGGTCATGAAGAGTGAAAATACAAGAGTACAAGCCATTATAAACATTTCGTGCTTTATCGCATTTGCGAAAAAACACCACCCCTAGTCACCACACAAGTTCTACTCACACCAAAATACACGGAATTGCGATGTCGCAAAGCCCGCTAATGACTGAGAGAGCTAGCACTAACAGGGGAAGAAATCTCAAGGATAGTTTCAGACAGGGGATCTGGATATAAATTTCCAAGTTGTAAGCACCGCAGAAGGGAAGGCAGCAGTAAAACAATTCAATCGTATGAAATATACTGTGCGGTGTTTCTGTGTTGTGGAAGTTGTACATCACACGAGGGAGGAAGTGAGGAGCACCTGCTCTCAAAGCATCGCGCACAATAAAGTGTGAGATACTGCAGCCATTCCACAAGACGGCACACTCTCCCCCTAGGTCATCTGCAGCTAGCGATAGTACATTATACAACAAGCCTATAATGGCAATAATTAAGGGATCCGGGACGTGTGAATCGATAGAAAAATGTGGTTTCCCGGTGTTTAGTAACATAACTCAGAAACTACAATAGATATTTCCTTGAAGTTCTTTTGGTGTAAGGTGCGTTCAAAAAGTAACGAGCCGGAGGCATAATTACAGAAAGCCGTACCTGTATGTTAGAAGTATTGGCCTTGGCTGTTGAGGCACTTGTCCCACTGTGACACGAGGCTGCGATGTGAACCAGTTCCGCACGTACAGCTGGACGTCGGCGTCCGAGGTGAATCGTTGGCCCCGCAGAGCCCTTTTCAGGGGACCAAACATGGCGTAATCACAGGGAGAGAGGTCTGGACTGTATGGAGGGTGGCCGAGAACCTCCCATTTGAATTTCTGCAGGAGTGCCGCGACTGTGTTGGCCGTATGAGGTCGTGCATTGTCGTGGAGCGACCACGACGGCTATGGCGTTCAATGTCACTCGGCGGTCCTGGGTAATGAGTGCATCAACCAGCTGGACGTTGTCATCGGTAATGCAGGGGGGGTGCCCCAGACCGGGCATCATCGGCTAACGACAACCGTCCTTCCCTGAAGCGCTTGTGCCACGCCTTGGCCCTTGCAAGGGATATGCAGTGTTCGCCGTACACTTGTGACATCCGGCGATGAATGTCCGTTCCCCCTACTCCTTCCGCTGTCAGAAACCGAACAACACCTCTTTTCTCTTCGGTTGACGCCTCCATGTCACTGTTTGCAATGCGACTGGCAGCATTGGACGATTGATGCATGCTACTGCTCGCTTTGTATCGTCACGTGACGTGCACCCGTGCCCTCTAGCGACGGGCTGTGACCTTCCACGCTCTGGTCGGAACCACACCTCATTACACACGCCACGATTAGCCGATGTATTCACCGGTTTGCGCATTCCAGCCTCCGGCTCGTTACTTTTTAAACGCACCTTATATGTTCAGAGTACGTTCATCGTTATGTGAGTAGAATTTGAAGCTTCAATGTTGAATATTTTGTGCCAGAGAGAGCATTACAAAAACAATCTAAAAATATATATTGTTAAAAGATTCCCTAAACTCATGTCCATTTTTCTGACTAAATACTTAAACCAGACCCAACAAACTTTTTATGCATAATATTGCAACCCTTTTTTGAGCTACTGCAGTAAAAGTATTGTCCTATTGTGTACAGGAGTTGAGTTTTTTTTACAACCTAGTTAAAGACTAATTTTCTGTAAAATTGTCAGTGCTTTTCAAGCTGTTTTCCATGAACTAATCAAGATACCTGAATAAATTTACTTCCACTAGTAGATCTATAGAGTGTCTTAGAGACTACCAAGTTTCAAATACATTGATCAGATAGTTTCTGAGATAATGGTACATGAAGTTTCAATAAATAGCCTATGGCTTACGGAAAACACAAAAAAAAAGTGTGTTTATTGCATCAAATATCACTTTAGCACAATAATTGATACACCAAATTCTTCAGGAAAGATGGGAGATTTTTTAAGCTAACGAAATTGACATTTTTGAGCCTAACACACGTCCTGGTTCCCTTTCACACGAGTATGTTTATAAAACGAGGGAAGTGAGTTTTATAATTTCTATACAAGTGTCTTAATTACCATTATAGGCGAGTTGCATACGACTGTTTATGTTCGACGATAATTATAACTTTATTATATATTCTATCGTAAATATTCATCTGTCGATTTTCTGTCGGTTGAATTCTTCTTCTTGGGAATTATGTGGGTTCAGCATTTGATCTCTACCCAGTAACGAATACCAAAGCTTTGAAACATTGGGCGCGTTCAGCGGGCTCAGCAATCTGCTAACCTGCTAGGTGGCTGCTGACTTGTTGCTAGGCTAGCAAGCGTGAGCCCGCCTGAACGCTTTGCTACAAGCTGACGCGGGAACTTTGAGCAATGCACAGAGTTCCTTTGAAGCTACCATACTTATTGGTCTATGATCTATGATAAATACATAGAAAATAATAACTTTTAAGCGACAGAGCTGTAGACACCCTTGTTAATGCGCGACGCTAGGCCGTGGAGCCAAGCTATCTGCGGACTCGGGAGACGTGAGTTCAAATCTCACCGTCGGCCGTCATGTACATGGTTTTCAGTGGTTTCCAATCTTCAGGTCCAGGCAAATACCAGGACATTACCTTCTAATAGTACCCAAAATTGTTGAAAACGGGAATAATAAGGGGTTGACATCCTGACGATAAGAATAACTCTTCTTTTGAAATTCACTTTTATTCTAGGCTAGTCCACTAATTATTAGTCTTATTAATATTAGGCTGATTTCTTATTTAAACATCCGCCTAAATTTGTAAAGAAATAAAAATTGTCTCTCCTACGTGTTACGTGCGGAAGATGACCTCGCTGTTCCACCCTTTAAAACAACAATTATCATTGAATACCCTACTATCAAACAAGCCAATTGTTTGGGGCAACATAACCCACAAAATTAACATGTATTATTTCCATCAAATCCAATCAAACAAGTTTGTTCATATTACTGCTGCCCATAGTGGTAAAACACAGCAATGTATGTAAATAATTGTAGTGCAAGGCTATTGGCAAGCTATTTTGCTTTAGCTGAAAATTAAGAAAATGAGGGATATCACTATGTTGCCCCAAGCCCTTCAGTTATTTAATTCCCCCATATATTTCAATAAGGTAGCATACCAGATGCGATTAAAAATTTATATACAAAAATGTGTCAAGTAATAAATTACTTAATTCTTGAAATAATTCTTTAAAGGGGCAGATGACCTCATAGTTCCGCCCCTTAAAACAACAATAACTATTTCTTTAAGGTTTGGGTGATAAAATATTAATTGTTGCTCCTCTCCCAAACTAATTGGACAGAATGATGTTGACTGACTGAAAAGCATTCTGTTAATGAAAATTTAATAGGAAGTTTTCACAGCTAGGGGAGACATTCTCTATTCAGTCAACTAAGACTTGACCAAGTTTTAGAAAAAAATTCTTGAGTGTCGCCTTTGTTATCTAAGAAAGAATCCATTTTCAGTCGCTAAACACAGTATGTGCCCGAATAATTTGTCACACTAACTGGAAAGAATTTAATTGGCCACATTGCTGTGTTGAGTGTTGACTGTCTGAAAATAGATTCTTTTACTATTATAAAACTTGAGGGTAGGGCGGATACTCACCATAGAATACTGTAATATTGGAATGCAAGAGAAATATACATGTCCTTAATGATATGGATTCAAAATAAGGTTGAACATTTGGTATGGTTTCCCTATGTTGGCTCACAGATGGACAGAAAATATTTACTACAGTAATATTCAATGCCAGCTATTTGTATTGAATTGTGCTCTTACCTGGTAATCTATCCATTCGTTTATCCACATTTTGTTATAAGGGTATAAGTTAGGGTGTCCAGAAAAAGAATTGAAATTGACATATTTTTTAAACCATTGATTAACTTAATTAATATAAATTTATTCAAAATTCATTGTTAATTTTTCTCTTTTTTAGACCTTGGTTCCATCCCATCACCATTTTACAGACACTTAATGCAACAGACAATAGAAAAACACAATTAGAAGAGGAAAAAGTTTCATAATTTTAAATATAAATGAGACAGCATGAAATGCACGAGTAGGCTACTCACACATCCCAAGAGAAAAGATGCGGGTTCATCTTGGCTCTATTATACAACTTCAACAACACTGAAATAACATTTCAGTTCGACTCGGATCGAATTTAGGGGCGACAGCCGAGAACACTAGTCGCTGTAACACGAGGTGAACAAGTTTATTTATAAAGGACCTCCTCCTTCATGTGGACTTGTGACCAGCAGGCGGAAGCAATGAAGTACAACCCACGGGCGAAGTTGCCTAACCAACACTAAACCTAATTACCCTAAATAAATATTGCAAATGGCATTGCTACAAATAGAAAGCGTAAGTAGGTTGTACAATTTACGGCTAAACCAACACTTCTTTTTCTTCACAAATTAAACTAATTTTTCCCATCAAATCATTCCTCTTATGAAAATATTTGTTGCATTGTTGGGACAGTTCAGTCCCTCTAGCAACTGCCTGCCATAGGCAGCACAACTTCAACTTCTAAGCTCCAGTGTCAGCATTGACTTGTCTATGTAGCTCCATGTTTGCTATACTTGGTCTGCTTCTTAGATCGCTCCTTGTTCCACTGGTGAGGCGATCTCCCTCAACTTTGTCGATATGGTCAGTCGAGGGTTGAATGTCTCATCGTTGGAAAGAATTGCTTCAAACAACTTGTAAATCTCTCACTGGACTGAATCAGAATATGTTGAGCGACTGGAATCCCGGATTTTTGTAAACGTGACCTCCATATTGCAGAATATACATCCCCATCAGGTGCCTAAATAAGAAAGGAACACATAATTAAAAAAGAAGTGGACTGCCCATAAAAAGGTACTTCAAAATGGAAAAATCTTTTTTGCCCTAGGGGAACAAATTAGAAATAAGGAGTATGGGTATACAAGTATTTTAGTTGAAGCACTGCCCAGGGTTGCTATACCGTACATAGCTGCTTTTGAGACCATGGGGAGTGTCGGTGATGTCCCTGACAAGAAAAATGTACGCTGTCATGCATGTAATAGATATAAAAATTGGTCTAGCATGGGTGAGTTGAGCCAAAATTTCCCATTTTCTCTCAATGGCAACAGGTGGAATAGCAACTAGGAATTACTCCTAGGATCACCAACACATTCAAAGAAACTTTTTAAATGAAATCCTTTTGATTGGTAGGCTCCAACACCAAATCCATAATGAATTTAATGCTTAGTATACAGGTACCTTCCATGGGGAGCATAAGTTTGGAACTCATAATATAGCAGTCTTGAGTCATACTGTTATATGGTCAGTGGTAACAGTAACAAGTCGCAGTTGAACTTTATAAAATACTGAAATTAGCCAAAATACCTTTTCAAATGAAAAATAAATCAGAAAATGATGTAGTAACTTAATAGATGTTTACTCCTCTGCTGACCTTAACCCACCCACCATCCCACGTTTAGATCACGACTTATATAGTAAAATGCCAGCTGTGCTGGCCATTATCCACGTGAATTATGTAACGTACAGTATTGTCAACCCCAACGTAACCCCATTCGTACGGTACTAATCGTATAGGCCGTCTAGGGTAGCGTTCTGGGACGGGTTCAAATGAAAGAAACAGTGGTTTTGACAATGGTTACAGCCTAACTCGTCCAGATCAATGGTTACAGCCTAACATGTCATCAACAGTGCCCCGCTTACCGCACTTCAACCCGACCATTCTAACCTTTGTTTTATCCAATCCAATGGGTTCTGACAATGGTTTTAGCCTGCGGGCGCGCTTAACCATGCATACACCCCTGCACGCACAGTGGGGTTGTCGCGTACCTAATCTTTAATTAGTGTGGTGTATTTTTTATCCCACATGTTGGCAATAATGTGTGCACCTTGTTGACTCAACGAGATTCATTTGCCATCGGAACATGGCTGCCGTTGTTAAAAGAGCAATAAATAAAAGTACATATTTATGTAGTTTAGCATATATTTCAGGTGCAGTAATGACTATGGTTACTAATTTGAATTGGTAATGCACCCTAGAAGATGAAAGCCACAATGACATCTGATGCAAGTATAAAAGCCACGTTCTGGTCTCATTCAGAATTAATGTTTCATCTTCTGGGTGACATTCCCAATACAAATTACTAACCATGATCCCTACTGCACCGGGAATATGTTTTAAATTACGTAAATATGTGTTTCTATTTAAGCCTCCGTGGCTTAGGCGGCAGCACGCCAGCCTCTCACCGCTGAGTCCGTGGTTCAAATCCCGGTCACTCCATGTGAGATCTGTGCTGGACAGAACGGAGGCAGACAGGTTTTTCTCCGGGTACTCCGGTTTTCCCTGTCAAAATTTCATTCCAGCAACACTCTCCACTATCATTTCATTTCATCTGTCATTCATTTAATCATTGCACCAGAGGAGTGCGTCAGGCCTCGGCAGCCGGCACAGTTCATATCCTCGCCGCTAGATAGGGGCTTCATTCATTCCATTCCTGACCCGGTCGGAGACTGGAAGCAGGCTGTGGATTTTTCATGTGTTTCTATTTCTTGATAATTCAACGACAGCGGGCGGATGAGGTCTCTTCAACTGGTACCAAGACTTGCACATACTGATGTCACTACTGTTACCAACATGTGAGATACAAAATATACCACATAGGCCTGGTCTGGATAAAGATTATTGATGTGCGAGTACCCTACTGTACGTGACAAAAACCAAAAGTGTATATACGACTAACGTGGCGGGCCGCTCTACCTAATAATTATTGGTCCATGCAAAACCCATTGGTCTGGATCTAACATATTTTACTATTACAAAAAACAATTACAGTGAAATATTACACACATTAATAACACAGCAGCCAATTATTACACACATCAAATACGCACGTGGTGGGCGTTACTCAGTAGCGGCGGAAGTTCCTTTTAGCGGGTGGGAGGATTACAGTACGGTACCGCCTATATACACAGTAGTACTGAAATATTTTCAGCTCAGTATAAGCTCTCTCCCAGTTGTTCAATTTTCCAGGCAGAACTTTGGGCCTTCAAGTGTGCAATAGAATGGGTTAAAGCTAACAATAAAAGAGTGAGGATTTTCAGTGATTCACAATCCGCATTGCATTCTATAAATGACAAATATAATTCTAACCCAATAGCTGTCTACATCAGGGCAACAGCCCAGGAGTGCTCACATATATGCACATCGTGGATAAGGGGACACACTGGATTGGCTGGTAATGAAAGAGCAGACCAAGTAGCAAAATCAGCGGCTACGACACATCTTGAAATAACATATAGTAAGTCTCCTATATGTTACGTTAAAAGCCAGATAAGGAAATACATATTAAACGAATGGAATATCGCATGGACATGTAGCCTGAAAGGGTCTGTAACAAGAGAAGTATTCTTCCCGGAAGTACAAAATCGACTGTTATCAAAATTATTAGTGCCAAACTTTGTCCTCACACAATTTTTAACTGGTCATGGAAAATTCAAGTCTTATTTCGAACGTTTTAAAATAGCAACAGACGACTATTCATGTTTATGTGGATTGCCTCAATCGGCGTGTCACCTTGTATTTGAGTGTCCTGTTTTTGAAAAGGAAAGATACAATTTACAATGCCACCTTTATAGCTGTAACCTGGAACTTTCAAAACCGCTGTACCATATTTTCAAGAGGCAATTTCTTACATTCATCAACAAAATTTTTTGTAAACTATGTCAGTAATATTTGTATTTGCTTTGTTTTTAAGCTATAACCCTAATGTACCTCTGGTAAAATAGAGTTCCTGTATTGTTTTCTGGATATTCAATAATAATAATAATATACACAGTAGTACCGTATTCGTGGGGCTGGCAATACTGCATTTGTCGATAATTCACTCATAGAATGGCAGACAGTTGGAATTTTGCTATATTAGTCGTGATTTAGAAAGGGGATGGTGGGTGGGTTATGGACAGCAGAGGAGTAATCATCTATTATCACATCATTTCCTGATTTATTTTTCATTATTAGAAAAGGTATATTGGCTAATTTCAGTGGTACTTTAGAAAATGTTAGTGTAAGATGAGCTCTCATTCAGCGTTACCGAGTGGTTCCTCCCACCATTAATATTGCGATACATATCTTGATGAGGGTAGGTGCCTTCGGTTGCATATAGTTCAAAGCAGTGGAAAGGCAGCAGACCACAGCAACATCGCCACTGCATATACTGTACATGTAACTACCATCGTGTAAGTTTGAAGTGATTTAATGATTTTAAAAAAAAAGTATAATTATATGAACACCCATGGGTCAAATACAATTTGCTGTGACCATCACTAAGGATGATAAAATGATTTCTTGAAAACACCACCCTTTAAAACTAGGCAGACTTTGCAACTGTCAAAGATTTTTAGAACAACAATTTTCTACAATAAACCAAAATTCTAATAGAAAAATTAGATGTGTTAAGAAGTGCCCAACTGCCTCTCAAGTTCACAATTAAGGTTATCTCCTAAAGGACTAAAAACTGACATTGACCAGGGTGCCACCAACCACAGAAGTTAGCCTACGGTACCTACCTTGCCTTCTGGTCAAGTCAGCTCCACCATCGCTGGGAGGCCAATCTTAGCAGAATTTATTTATGTACAGACAAAATGAATGTTACAGTGGTACCGGTATGTAATTGTACGAAATATGAACCCTGCTTGCTCTACTATACTGAAATTCAAGACTATGCCACCTATTCGCCAAAAAAGCTCGTAGGCTACACAAAAGGCATAGGCCTAACGGTATCAGAGCTGAAATGTAAATTACTGCAATAAAATTCTACCTCTGGTATCTGATGCATGTAGAAAATGCGCAGCATCTTACCCATGGGAATTCATCGCCGGAGCTACCTCTTCCCACAAGACTTTCTGGTACGGTACTTTTGAAAAGATCGTTCCTCTTCCTATAGGCCCTACTCATTCATCCAAATGTCCCCAAATTAACTACATAATTACCATTAAAGCAAAGTTTTACATGTTCTGCAAATACCATCCCAAGTGCAATACTAGTTTTAAAACTTACCACCGAGAAGAAGGGGCCGATTTTCTAGATTATACAGCCATCTCCATGTTTCTGCAGTTTTCTTGAATATAATTAGTGGCAAACTCGTGACCTAACATACAAGGAAGAGACATCAAAATGCTCAGAAACAGAAAGTCAGAATAATTCCATAAATAACTCTTCAGTAGCCTACTCACACATAATTTGGCCATGGGAAATCCGAAAGTAGGCTACATTTAAAACATCTTTCAGCCCAAAAGTATGGTTAACAAAGTTAAGAAAAGCTTCTGTTCTAAATATCGCGTTCATGCGCTACCGGTACAAAGTGGCATTTAATTTCAACCCGATTTAACAGCGGGAAGACTGTAATAGGTTTAAATCATACACAAAAATAGATAAAGAATACGAGCCGGATTTGCCTTGACCAAACCAATTCCTTAATACAACATAAAATAACTATTAAAAGTCATCATCCTTCAAGAAAACAACTAGACCTAGGCCTAGTGAGTTTAAAGTTGAATTTTAGAAGCGTAAAAGGTCCAATTACAACAACTATGCTATTGACAAACATTGTATTATATTACCTGTCGCCATTCTTGAGTGTAGATCTTCGTCTCTAGAATTTAACAAAAAAAACAAAACATAATAGGTTCATTCCCCGAACGTGCAGAACTTGATCAATTTGATTCCCCGCCATGCGCCGCAAGTCAGCAGACACAAGCTAGCAAGCTAGCAGAGAAAAAGTTTGCTGGCTCTGCTGAGCCCTTGCTACCTACGTCACATCCGCTAGCAAGCCCGCTGAACGGCAAACTCAGAATCTGCTGAACGTTTGCTGGCCAGCAATGAGCCTGCTGAACGCGCCCATTGTTTATCCTGAAGTAGCACCAACAGATAGCGCATAGGTACAATGTTGGATCATTTTGTTATTTTGGTCAACTAACCCAAAATAGGCTATTACAAACGCTTCAAAATTAAAACGTAACGTATTATCAAATAGTTATTCTTCAAATCCGATGCGTATAGAATGTCAACGGAAGGCAAATCAATTGAGTCCCAATTAGAACAGTTATGACATCTGTCCCTTTACTGAACAGAGAGCTGGGTTATAATTTCCGTGGAACTAATGTCATACGCCTGCTTCCTGCATTACGTTCTGGTGTGCTTATGTCAACAACGGAATTCACTAAAATTGTCGGTGAAATCTTACGAATGTGTAGAATTTGGAGTTGCGCATATTAAGGTAAAGTGCTATTTCTTTTGCAATAGTGTCCAGTTTTTAGCCTACTTTTCACATTTTGCAAAAATGAGGAAAAAGTAGACTTATGAGATCGGGCAAATGTGTGTCTGTCTGTCTGTCTGTCTGTCTGTCTGTCTGTCTGTCTGGCTGTGTGTGTGTCTGCCCCTATCATTTCCTAAACGACTGCAGCAATCGGAACAAAATTTGGTAGGAGTATAGATCTATACCTGAATATCTCACGGCCATATTTGAAAATGATGTCAGTGCTGCCAACTGCTGAAAAATCGCAATTGAAATTTGAGCTCCATGTTGAATATCTTGGAAGGTATGAATGGAAGCTATTTCAAAATTGGCACACGTATGGATAATAATATTGCAGTTTAATTTCCAGGAGGCCATACATGGCAGTGTTGTCAAAATGATTATAAGCCTGCTGATAGGTCCAATTTTTAAATGCATATAACTTCTACACTATCAATTGGAATTCAACCAAATTTCGTATATGCTATGTGTACATAAGCAGATATGACTGAGCTTATTCTTAAGAGCCACCAGGGCTGCCAACTGTTAATAAATGCTCTCATTTTTTTTAATCCAAATACCCATATATCAGAAAGTATGCAAGCCGACAGCTTTAAACTATGCACACGTATAGTACCTGATATTCTATATTAATTTGTAGTAACTTATATACGTCAGTGCTACCAACATGATTCTAAGCCTGCTGAGAGGTCCAACTTTAAATATATGTAACTTCTATACTATCATTTGGATTTCAACCAAATTTCGTGTGTGCTATGTGTACCATAACAGATATGACTATGCCGATTTTTAAGAGTAACCAGGGCTGCCAACTGTTAATAAATACTGTCTCTATTTTTGTTACCCTAATATCAATATATAAGAAAGTATGCAAGCCAACAGCTCTAAACTTTGCACACGAATAGTACCTGGCATTCTAGATTAATTTGGAGTAACTAATATAGACCTACGCCAGTGCTGACAACATGATTCTAAGCCTGCTGATAGGTCCAATTTTAAAATGCATGTAACTTCTATACTAACTAATGGATTTCATTCAAAATTGACACAACAATAGATCATATTATTTCAGATTATTTCTGACCAATACATATATGTCATTGTTGCCAACATGATTTTACGAACGCTGTTAGATCCAATGTTTAACTGTATGTAACGTTCATGCTATCCATTGGACTTCAACCAAATTTTGTATTCCGTACCTTAAGATATGGAACTAAGAATATATTTAGTCACCAGGGCTACCAACTGTAGTTCTCTATTAGGCTACATTATGCCAGGTAGCCTATACGGTATTTCGAACTAATTAGAAATTTCGACTTTACCAACTTAATTTCGTCATTATTCTAGATAGATCCATATAGATTAATCATTGGCATGAATCTTAAATTTTAGAAAAGAAGGCTCTTTAGTTCGTCACGGAACTTCTTGTTATGCATAGTAACTACACTGGTTGATCCAATATAGGGTACATTGCCAACTTTCAAATCATGTAATTCATGTCCAACATGTTGGATTTTGAGTGCATGTGAGAAGCTATCCTTACCTAATTGATCAATGAAAAAAAATATTGAGCTCTAATTGGTTGGAAAAACTGTGTTATAACGAAAAGTAGTACTTTAATGACCCCCATTATGATACAGTGTTCTGACATATAATACTTACATATCGACATCGTCGAACATAAATAATGTGACGTTATGGAGTTTAACTACTGAGGGTTGTAGTAGCTATAATGCTTGGCTGTCGTCCCTGAGGTCCAGGTTCGATTCCCGCCTCTGCCTGAGGGCTGGAACTGAGTGCACGTAACCTCTTGAGGGTAAAACTGAGAAGAGATGGGTTCGATTCCCACATCAGCCATCCGGAAAGTGTTTTTCCGTGGTTTTCCCACTTTTACTCCAGGCTAATTCCCCGATGGTTCCCAACTTAAGGCCACGGCCGTCTCTTTCCCAATCCTCGCCTGAAATACAAATACACACTAATACAGCCATTACAATACGACAGGTTATCAGACAAGTACGCGGGGCTAAATGACCACGATATCGCAAAGCATCTAAATAAATCAACAACAACTACTGAGACGCCAGGGTGCCGGAATTTGCTCTGAAGGGGATATTTAACGTGCCAATTAATCTACTGATAAGGCTCCCTCAAATGCTAACCGACTGCGCCACTTAGCCAGCTGAAACAACTATCGGCATAATACTACTAACTTCTAACTTATTCCAGAAGAGAAATGGACAAAATTATAGGAATACCGATAATTTATTTAGCGTATGGCCTATAGTGCCGGGAGTGTCCGAGGACATGTTCGGGTCGCCTGAGGCTGTAGCTGCTTCAAGCGGACACCCATGGGGTGAGCTACAAGTTCCGTTCAATTTCAAGTAGTTCCAACTTTCGATACCAGGTGTCACTGACACCTAGTGGTGAACGTTGAAACTTTGATAGAGTGTTTCAACGAAACCTAACCTAAAAATTTAACTTCACACAAGTTTAGTTAGTGGAAGGATATTTTACGTGCAATAAATCTATGACATGAGATCAGCGGCTTTACTTCCCTTCCGAAGGAAGGCATACAGAAGAATTTTAACGCTCTTAAAAAATCCGATGACTTCGGCCGGGTTTGCTACCAACTACGCCACCGAATCCGCTATACCGATAATAAATGATGAGGATTGAGGGACTTGGAAGTGGAGCCATGAAAGACGAATAGAAGACGGAGAGGGGAGGGCACCCGCCCCAAAGTCACTGAAAATAATGGGGGGTGGGGAAAAAAGTATTTCCTCCGCTCTACCACAAGTGGTTTGCGTGCTTCACTTTGAGGATCATATTCTAGAATATTTATACGAGGGAAACAGGAATCGAGTTAAAGGAATGCGAAACCTTTCCCCCCAGCATGAGACAGAGTAATGAATTCAAGACGGATCTGAGGAGAGAAATCAGACTCGCAGTGGCGAGCCGGAAGTAAAATCCATTACTCAGTAACAAGATATAAGCTAGGGGTGCCAGACCAACGTCATCCACCTAACATTCCAGCAATTGGGGGCTCCGCAACGTACGAGGGATGTTTTCTCTTTTTTTTTTTCAAGTTCCGATGGACTGTATAACAAGAAGTTCTTTGACGAACTAAAGAGCCTACTTTTCATGCCAATGATTATTCTACAGTATATGAACCCATCTAGAATAATGACGAAATTAAGTTGGTAATACCGAAATGTCTAATTAGTTCGAAATATTCCTGGTATAATGTAGCCTAATAGAGCACTACAGTTGGCAGCCCTGGTGACTGAATATTTTCTTAGTTCCATCTCTTAAGGTACAGAATACAATATTTGGTTGAAGTCCAATGGACGTTACATGCAGTTCGACATTGGATCTATCAGTAAGCGTAAAAGCATGTTGGCAACAATGTCATGCGTGTGCTGGTTAGAAATAATCGGAAATATTATGATATCTTGTTGTGCCAATTTTGGGTGAAATCCATTTGTTAGTATAGAAGTTACATGTATTTTAAAATTGGACCTATCAGAAAGCATAGAATCATGTTGGCAGCACTGACTTATACTAATTACTCCAAATTAATCTAGAATGTCAGGTGCTATACGTGTGTAAAGTATAGAGCTGTTGGCTTGCATACTTTCTGATATATTGATATTAGGGTAAAACATATAGACAGCATTTATTAACAGTTGGCAGCCCTGATTGCTCTTAAGAATACTTATAGTCATATCTGTTATGTTACACATATTACATACGAAATTTGGTTGAAATCCAACTGATAGTATAGAAGTTACATGTATTTAAAAATTGATCCTATCAGCAGGCTTAGAATCATGTTGGTAGAACTGAAGTATATAAGTTACTCCAAATTAATCTAAAATGTCAGGTACTATACGTGTGCATAGTTTAAAGCTGTCGGCTTGCATACTTTCAGATATATTGGTATTTGGATGAAGAAAATAGAGAGAGCAATTATTGACAGTTGGAAGTCCTGGTGGCTCTTAAGAATACACTCAGTCATATATGTTTATGTACACATATTACACACAACATTTGGTTGAAATCCAATTAATAGTGTAGAAGTTATATGCTTTTAAAAATTGGACCTATGAGAAGACTTAAAATTAGTTTGGCAACACTGCCATGTATAGCCTCCTGGAAATTAAACTGAAATAGTATTGTCTACATGTGTGCCAATTTTGGAATAGCTCCCATGCATACCTTCCATGATATCCAAAATGGAGCTCAAATTTCTAGTGCATTTTTTAGCAGTTGGTAGCACTGACTTCATTTTCAAATATGCGCATGAATTATTCCGGTATACAACTTTTCTCATGGTAAATTTTGTTTCGATTGCTGCAGCCGTTTAGGAGTTGATAGGGGGACATACACACACACACAACCAGCCAGACAGACGGACAGACAGACAGACATTTTTGCAAAATGTGAAAAGTAGGCTAAAAATAACAGATTGACGTGCCAAATTAATTTTACAACTAAATGTTTATTTGTTTTATTCTTATGTCTTAACATAATCGCCAAAACGATTGAAACTTTATTTTGTCGTATCGTTTCACCAGCTTTTCAATGCCCTCGCAAAAACTTATGCCGCCACTGAGAGGGGTACCTTTGGACAGCCTCCTGATGTGTTTCCTTTTTGGCGAGGCGTTGCCGCCCAACCATACCTTCAATTCTCGAAAAAGGTGAAAATCATTCAGTGCTGGTTTGGACTAAACGGCAGATGGTCCAAAACTTCACACTTGAATTCTTTGAAAAAGTCTATCGTAACGTTGGCACAGTGTGGTTGTGAATGATTTTCACTTTTTTCGAGTATTGAAGGTATGGTTGGGCGGAAACGCCTCGACAAAAAGGAAAAACTTCAGGAGACTGTCCAGACGTATCCTCCTCATTGGTGGCAGATTATATTGCCGAGGGCATTGGAAAGCTGGTGTAACGATACGACAAATGTTTCAATCGTTTTGGCGATTATGTTGAGATATAAGAATAAAACGAGCAAACATTTACTAGTAAAATCAGTTTGGTATGTCAATCTGTTATTTTTATACAGCCCTCTTATCTGCGTGCTTACAACAGCAATCTGCGAAACCTTAGTTACTGGCAATGTAACCTCACCTTTTGTCCCCCAAAATTACAAGCATCGTAATTATAGTTTGTGCGTTTGAACGGGGTGTACTCAGCCTCGTGAGGCAGACTCAGAAGTGTCGGGTTTGATTCCCACATCAGCTGTCATAGAAGTGGTTTTCTCGTGGTTTCCTACTTATGTTCCAGGCAATGCTTGGATGGTTCCTAGTTTAAGGCCACGGCGACCTTCTTCACAATCCTGATCTGAATTGCAAATACGCACACTTAAACACCCATTGCAGTAACACAGGTTGGTTGGTTCCTCAGTTTAGAGGCTGCGACAACGCGGTCATGTAGCCCCGTGTACTTTGGGTGTGTGTAGAATCTGTCTGATAACCGGTGTTAATTGTGATGGCTGTATTGGTGTGTGTTATCTGTAATTCAGGTAAGGACTGCAGACGATCAATTTCAAATAGTTCCTACTTTTGCTACCAAACGCCACCGTCAACGACAACTAGTTATTAACTTGGTTACTAGATGCCGCCGCAGTCAGCTTCTGGCGACGAACGTTGGGACCTAAGAGCGTTAGTCAAATCTAACCCAAATTTAGCTTCACACAAGTGTAATTAGTGGAAGGTGCTTTTATATGCCATAAATCTATGTCATGGGACCGCCGGCTTTACCAATCAGACAAAATCCACACCCACCCAAGTACACGAGGCTTCCTGATCACGGTGTCACAAAGACCCTGGATCAATCAACAACAACAACAAGAAGAGTGTAGGATGGGGGTAGATGCTCTGGGTTTGAAATGATGTACCATTCCGGTACGGCATATTCCTGGAGTGAGTGTGGAAGAATGCTGGGAAAGCCCCACTCAAAATACCTGCTATCAGTGCCCAAGTTTGAGTCGACAGCGGTAGCTACGCTCGCTAACGTCCTTGAAATTGTTTTCAGTGGTTTCCCATTTTCAACTCCAGGCAAATGCTGGGACGGTACCTCCTGACAGGCCACGGCCGCTTCCTTCCACATCCTTTCCCAGTTTCATTCACCATCATTCATTTCATCTCTCATTAAATCCTCTCATGAGGTTGGCGTCAGGAAGGGCATCCGGCCGTAAAAACCATCTGCCACAAAGCCTTTCTTCGCAACTCATCCCCCCCCCCCCCCTCTCCTGGAAAACGGGAATAATAAGGGGCAGACATACAGTGCCCGAGTTCAAGTATTTGGAGCTTAAAACTCGCGGCTACGCTGACAGGTGTGGTTAAGAGACACCAAAATCACATTAAAAACCCTCAAGGGCCGCAACGAGGCTAAGTTGACAGGCGTGGTTTAGGAACGCAAATATCACAAATAAACACCCTCAAGGGCTGCACTTGGCTACGCTGACAGGTATGGTTTAGGGACGCTTGTATCACATTTAAACACCCCCACGGGCCGCACGTGGGTACGCTGACAGGTGTGGCTTAGAGACGCCAATATCACATTTAAACACCCTCAAGGGCCGCACGTTCCTACGCTAACAGGTGTGGTTTAGGAACGCTTGTATCACATTTAAACACCCTCAAGGGCCGTACGTGGCTACGCTAACAGGTGTGGCTTAGAGACGCCAATATCACATTTAAACACCCTCAAGGGCCGCACGTTCCTACGCTAACAGGTGTGGCTTAGAGACGCCAATATCACATTTAAACACCCTCAAGGGCCGCACGTTCCTACGCTAACAGGTGTGGTTTAGGGACGCCAGTATCACATTTAAACACCCTCAAGGGCCGTACGTGGCTACGCTGACAGGCGTGGTTTAGGAACGCTTGTATCACATTTAAACACCCTCAAGGGCCGTACGTGGCTACGCTGACAGGTGTGGTTTAGGAACGCTTGTATCACATTTAAACACCCTCAAGGGCCGTACGTGGCTACGCTGACAGGCGTGGTTTAGGAACGCTTGTATCACATTTAAACACCCTCAAGGGCCGTACGTGGCTACGCTGGCAGGCGTGGTTTAGGAACGCTTGTATCACATTTAAACACCCTCAAGGGCCGTACGAGGCTACGCTGACAGGTGTGGTTTAGGAACGCTTGTATCACATTTAAACACCCTCAAGGGCCGTACGTGGCTACGCTGACAGGCTTGGTTTAGGAACGCTTGTATCACATTTAAACACTCTCAAGAGCCGCACATGGCTAGGCTGACAGGTGTGGTTTAGGGACGCCAATATCGCATTTAAACACCCTCAAGTACCGCATGTTTTACCATCTCGTCTGTTGTTACTCGAATCTTAATTTAGCTAAGAATAAGATTTGTCGCTCTCGGTTCGAAACTCAATAAAGAAGGAGCCTGAGCTCTAAGCCAGCACACACGTAAGAGAAGAGAAAGTGGGGTTAAGTCTGTAATTGGTTATTATGCAAATTGTTCTGCTAAGACTTTGTCTCTCGCAGCAGGTGATGAGCAAAGAGAACAATCGGTCTTCTTCTTTGACACCAGTTAACGATGCTGAAAGGTACAGTGTCTTCCCACTCAAATGAGGCAGACAATTGCATGGAACTCGAGACTTAGTTCTAACGACATCACACGAGAATCTTCTTCACACTGTAGAAGGCGCTCATGCTGAACAATCCCTCGTAGCGTTGCCAATTTGGCGTAATTTCTACTAAGTTTAACGAATTTATTAACATTGCTAGCGGGGAAGCGTTAAATTCCCCTATCAGTGAATTTGCCGTAATATGAATTATTTAGACGAGTTTTCGAACACGGCTTGTTTAAGTTTCTCAGCGTATTTTTGTTGTTTGACTGTTTTGATGCAGCCCTCCATGCCTGTCCTGAGCTAATCGTTTCATCTCTACATAGCTACCACACCCTACATCCGAGGTAATCTCTTTAAGATATTCTAACCTAGGTCTACCCCTACAGTTCTTGTCCTCGACCCTTCCTTCCGTAGCTAACAGTAAGTCTCTATTCCTGGAGGTCTTAGTATGTATCCTACGAACCTATCTCTTCTCTTCATTAGCAGTCGCCAGAAACATCTCTCCTCTCCCATTCGTCTTAATACATCTTCGTTTGTAACCCAATCTACCCATCTGATCTTCATCATTCTCCTGTAACACCTCATTTGAAACGCTTCAATTCTCCTCTTTCTGCTGCACCAACAGTCCATCTTTCACTTCCATAGAGCGCCACGCTCAGACAAAGGCTTTCAAAAATAACTTCCTATTACCTAAATCTAAATTTGATGTCAACAGATACATTTTTTGTAGAAATGCTTTCATTGCCTGTGCTAATCTACTTTTTATATCCTCTTTGTTTCGTCCATCACTGGTTATTTTGCTTCCTAAGTAACAGAAGCCTCCTACTTCCTTTAGCTTTTCACCTGCCAATTTGATGTCCATAGAGGTTTCTGATTTATTGCGGCTGCATTCCAATATTTTTGTTTGATATGTATTATTCTGGCAGAGTTTTATGAGATCTTCACAGGCCCAAAAATTGTGTGTCTGTGTGTGAGTGCGTGTACTCTGAATGTCTGTACAGAGCAAAGGGCACTTCAGTGTCATGTTTTATATAGCCGCCATCTTGACGGAAACGGAATGGCGGCCACCCAAATGTTAAAAGCTTAAATCAAATTGCAACCAACCTAATCATCTGATCTCTACCAAGTTTTGCAACAACATACCTTTATGTGGGGAGCATATTTTGACCAAACTACAAGAACATCAGCCCAATAGTTTGCAGGTGGCGGTCATGTATGTGTGCAAAACGATTCACCATATAAATTCAAACACGGTGAAACCGGATTGAATGAAGTTTTGTACAGAGGTCGCACTGGCAAAGCGCAGCTCATATTCATGTTTAATATCCGTATAACACGTTTTATTTCAACAAGCTACTACAACCAACATTCAATTATACTCCTTGAAAAGGACAAAGAGTTATAACAATACCCATGCATTTAGGAGAAAGTAGGCTATATGTTCTTTACTGAACATCTTGTTTTTCCTGTCTTATCTAATTGGATAAAAATACCTGTCGACCGATTGAAAAGTTATCATCTGATTAGTAGTAGGCAACAATGGCAGAAGGCTCAAAAGCATTCTATGATGGACATAATGAAGTTAGGATGTGATTCGCCAGCCGGAATAAATAACTACAGAGAACAGCAGTTTCTGAGAAACGGATAAATAGCCTGGTGTTTAATTCGCAGCGTTTTTATCGTCAATGAAGGACAAACAAAAGCTTACACGCGCACAAAACATGGACAACACACAGTTAAATTAGTTTGTGAGGACAAACTTTTAATTGATTCTCCTTCGCCCACACAAAGACACAGCTGGTGATGAGTTCCAGGGGCTCAATATTACTGTGCTCCAACCAGGCGCTTAGGACATCCCTGCTCATCAGCCCCGACTGCTTACCACGGTGGGTGAGTGGTTATCGTGTCGGACTACCAACTCCAAACTTGCTGGTTCGCTCCTGGCCATGGTAAGTGATTTTTTTGAAAGGCGACAAAAATCGCGGAACATATGTCATACGTTGTTAGCATGTTAAAGAACCCATTTGAATTCAGTAGGCCGTGTTCATAATGGCAAAATGAATCTCGGGATTTTCCACCAACGCAAAAGTTCGTCCTTTCTCTATAGTGCCAAGGAGCTTATATACCTAACTTCCTTGGCTCTCATAGCGCTCCAATCAACAACAAAATTCGACATGCAGGCTGCCCTCTGGGCGTCAAATAACAAAGCTAGCACCCGGCATATGATATTATTATTAGCCTCGATTGGCTGCGTGGCTCAGCGGTAATGTTCTCGCCTGCTATGGCCAAGGTTGCAGGATCGAATCTTGGCGCAGTCAGTTGGCATCTCAGGATGCGCTAATATGAGGGAGCCGTGTCAGTAGATTTACTGGCACGTTAACGAGCCTTTGTAGTTAAAAGGGACGTAGAACCAATATAGTACATTATGCGACGAGCCTATATTGGAAATAATTAAGACACGATTATGTTTATAAAACGAGCGTATGCGAGTTTTATAATTTCCACACGAGTGTCTTAATTACCATTATAGGCGAGTTGCATACGACTGTTTATGTTCGACGATAATTATTATAACTATTTTATGTTCGAACATAAATATTCAAAAATATCTGTCGAGATTTCGCCAGTTTTATGTAGTGAACAGAGCGCATGTGACTCAGAGAATGCCTTGTATTTTACCATGGCCTCCTCGATTACCCCACTATGACACTAGGCAACGCAGAGAAATTTAAATTAGAAGGCCTTGGAACTCAGTGCGGGTGCGATGCTATCCTTATCTAATTGGTCCAAACAACTGTTTTTAGCCTACTTTCGATTTTTGCAAAAAATGAAAGTAGACTTATGAGATCTACACTGGGCCAAAAATTGTGTGTCTGTCTGTCTGTCTGTCTGTCTGTGTATGTGTGTGTGAGTGTGTGTGTGAATGTGTGTGTGTACCCTGAATGTCTTTCACCCCCCCCCCTATCAATTCGAAAATGGTGAAACGGTATGGAACGAAATTTGGTACAGAGGTAGAACTAGCAAAGGGCACCTCAGTGTCATGTTTTATATCGCCGCTATCTTGACGGAAACGTAATGGCGGCCACCTAAATGTTCAAAGCTTAAATCAAATTACGACTAGCCTAATTATCCGATCTCTACCAAATTTGGCAACAACATATATTCATAAGGCGAGCGGCTTTTCACTAAACTACAAGGCCATCAACCCAATAGTTTGCAGAAAGCGGCCATGTATGTGTGGAAACCGATTCCCCCTATCAATTCAAACACGGTGAAACCGAATTGAACGAAATTCGGTACAGAGGTAGCACTAGCAAAGGACACTCCAGTGTCATATCTTATATCGCCGCCATCTTGACGAAAACGTAATGGTGGTCACCCAAATGTTAAGAGCTTGAATCAAATTACGACCAAACTAATCATCTGATCTCTACCAAATTTTGCAACAATATACCTTTATGTATTAAGAATCTTTTTACTGAACTACAAGGTCATCAGCATAATAATTTGCAGATGGCGGCCGTGTATGTGTGCAAATCGATTCCACCTATCTTTTCAAACACGGT
Source organism: Meconema thalassinum (assembly GCA_946902985.2). Lineage (NCBI taxonomy): Eukaryota > Metazoa > Arthropoda > Insecta > Orthoptera > Tettigoniidae > Meconema > Meconema thalassinum. The sequence goes on along the minus strand of OX336396.1, from coordinate 27,332,526 downwards.
GAAACCGAATTGAACGAAATTTGGTACAGAGGTAGCACTAGTAAAGGGCACCTCATATTCATGTTTAATATCCGTATAGCATGTTGTATTTCAACAAGCTACTACAACCAACATTCAATTATACTCCTTGAAAAGGACAAAGAGTTATAACAATACCCATGCATTTAGCAGAAAGTAGGCTATATGTTCTTTACTGAACATCATGTTTGAGCTGTGATTGGTGGGAGAAACTGTATCATAATGAAAAATAGTGTTATAATGACCATCATTATGATACAGTTTTCTGACATATAATAGTCAGGGTCGAACATGAACATTATTATTCTTGTTTCTTCGTTATGCTCACTTAACCCTTTATGGGCTAGTGGTTTCTATAGTAACCACCTATCATAAGGAGAGTTTATGCTTTCAAAGATGCTGATAGCTGAATTTTTCAGCAAAATTTTGGAGAATTGCCAGTATTTCTAAAAATCAAAAATTACATGCGTGTCTACTTGACGCAATGTGTTGGACTTAAAACTAAAAACATTATTAAATAAAGTGTAAAAATAAAATATAAATTATAATAATAAAAGAAATATAAAAATTAAATTAATAAAACTGAAAGAGAATTATGAAGACAATTGTAAAAATCAATTCGATATTAGTTAATTAATTAATTCAATAAAAATATCAAAATTAAATCTATAAGAACAAAAATTGAAAATTAACAAGAAGTTTTTCACGCCAATGATTATTCTACAGTATATGAGCCTATCTAGAATAATTACGAAATTAAGTTGGTAATATCGAAATATCTAATTAATTCAATATATACCTGGTATAATGTAGCCTAATATAGCACTTCAGTTGGCAGTCCTGGTGACTGAATATATTCTTAGTTCCATCTCTTAAGGTACAGAATACAACATTTGGATGAAGTCCATTGGACATTACATGCAGCTAGACACTGGATCTATCAGCACGCGTAAAAGCATGTTGCCAACAATGTCATGCGTGTGCTGGTCAGAAATAATCTGAAATATTATGATATCTTGTTGTGCCAATTTTGGATGAAATCCATTTGTTAGTATAGAAGTTACATGCATTTTAAAATTGGACATATCAGCAGGCATAGAATCATGTTGGCAGCACTGCCTTGTATTAATTACTCCAAATTAATCTAGAATGGCAGGTGCTATACGTGTGCAAAGTATAGAGCTGTTGGCTTGCATACTTTATGATATATCGATATTAGGGTAAAAAATATAGACAGCATTTATTAACAGTTGGCAGCCCTGATTGCTCTTATCAATACTTATAGTCATATCTGTTATGGTACACATAGCACATATGAAATTTCGTTGAAATCCAACTGATAGTATAGAAGTTTCATGTATTTAAAAATTGGTACTATCAGCAGGCTTATAATCATGTTGGTAGAACTGACGTATATAAGTTACTCCAAATTAATCTAAAATGTCAGAATATACGTGTGCATAGTTTAAAGCTGTTGGCTTGCATACTTTCTGATATATTGGTATGTTGATTTAAAAAAATGGAGAGAGAGCAATTATTAACAGTTGGCAGCCCTGGTGGCTCTTAAGAATACGCTCAGTCATATCTGTTTATGTTCAGATATATCATACAAAATTTGGTTGAAATCCAATTGATAGTGTAGAAGTTATATGCATTTAAACATTGGACCTATCAGAAGGCTTAAAATTATTTTGGCCACACTGTCATGGTTGGCCTCCCGGAAATTAAACTGAAATAGTATTAGCTACATGTGTGCCAATTTTGGAATAGCTCCCATGCATACCTTGCTTGATATCCAACATGAAGCTCAAATTTCTAGTGGTTTTTTTCAGCAGTTGGTAGCACTGACATCATTTTCTAATATGGGCGTGAGATATTCCGGTGCACATCTTTACTCATACTAAATTTGGTTTTGATTGCTGCAGCCGTTTAGGAGTTGATAGGGCCGGACACACACACACAGCCAGACAGACAGACAGACAGACACACACATTTTCCCGGATCGATCTCATAAGTCTACCTTTTCCTCATTTTTAGCCTATTTTCAATTTTGAAAAAATAGGCTTATGAGATCACCTTTTGTCCGTGTGTGTGTGTGTGTGTGTGTCTGATTCGTGTGTGTGTGTCCCCCTAATAAAATCTAAACGGCTGGAGCGATTTCAATGAAACTCGGTAAGGTCATAGCACTATTCCCTGCGACCCCGACCGTGCCCTTCAAATTTTGTTACGACTCACCAATCCAACATGGCAGCTGTGCGAAATATTTCACCAGCATTCAATATCTCCGAAACTATTACCGATATTACCCTGACATTTTATATGGTGATAAAGGGAAGAACTATAAGTTCACTTATGTGACCTTTGAAAATCTGGTAACTACAAAACGAACATGGCGGCCAAGCAAAGTTGCGACTTTTAAATAGACGTTTCTCGCGATTTAACCAACCAAACGCAATGAAACTTGGTACAGTATATGTTATAAACATTGTAATGCACCGACATCTAACTTCGTTCAATTGTTTACATAACCACAAGATGGCGGATGTGCGAAATATTTCACCGGCATTCCATATCTGTGAAACTATTAGCGGTATCTCCCTGAAATCTTTTACGGAGATAAAGGGCACTACGGAAGTCCATCTATAAGACTTTCAGAAACCGGTTAACTACAAAACGAACATGGCAGCCAAGCGAAGTTGAAAATTTTAAATAGACCTTTCTCGCGATTTAATGTTCCAAACGCACTGAAATCTGGTACAGGAAATATTTATACACATTGTAATGCACTGGTATCTAATTTAGTTCAATTGTTTACATAACCTCAAGATGGCGGATGTGCGAATTTTAAAATTAAGTTCTTATTTCTTGTGATGTAGTCATGCGATCGAATTGAAACTTTGAATATTGAACCTACGCAATAATTTTCCTTTAATGGTACATGACTCTATGGCCTATACATTTAACATGGCGACCATCCAAAATATTTAGTCGGCTCTGAATATCTACGAATCTATTATAGCAATCAAACTGAATTTCTTAATGTTCATAGGGGCTATGAACTTAAGTTCACCTATAGGACTTTAAGTAACTTGGTGTTCACAAATCCAACATGGAGGCGACGCGAAAAATATAAAAATTCACATAGACGTTTCTCGCAATTTAACCATCCGAGTGTAGTGAAACTTGGAACAGTAAATCCTTATACGAATGGTAATCCACTGGCATCTAATTTATTTCAATTGTTTCCATAACCTCAAGATGGCAGCTGTGCGAAATTTTAAAATCTCCTTGTTACTTCTTGTGTCCTAATTATGCGATTGTAGTTTGAATACTACACGTACACAATAATCTGCATGTAACAGTACATAACTCTAGGACCTACATATATAAAATCCAACATGGTGACCATCCGAAATTTTTAGTCGGTTCTCAATATCTACGAATCTATTACAGCAATCAAACTGAAATTGTGTATGTTGCTAGAGGCAATTAACATAAGTAGGATATATGAAAATAGGCTGTATAGTTCTTCACGGAACTACTTGTTGCATAATGTGAAAAGTAGGCTAAAAATAAATATATGAACATTAAAATTAGAGAAACAAAAAATAACATTATTAATAATTATATTCATTAAAATAAATTAAAATGTAGAATCACATAAAAGTATAAACTAGAGCGCGTTTGTACTTTCTTCTTCTCCTCCCAGAATCTCTTCATGAACTCTCTGTGCTGTTTCTTGCGTTCCTTTGTCCAGGGGAGGATCTACGGGAGGGCGAAATGGGCGAACGCCCAGGGTCCCGCGCCATGGATTTTTAGCCTACTTTTCACATTTTGCAAAAATGAGGAAAAAGTAGTCTTATGAGATCGGGCAAATGTGTGTCTGTCTGTCTTTCTGTCTGTCTGTCTGTCTGTCTGTCTGTCTGTCTGGCTGTGTGTGTCCCCCCCTATCAACTCCCAAACGGCCGCAGCAATCAAAACCAAATTTAGTATGAGTAAAGATGTGCACCTGAATATCTCACGTCCATATTTGAAAATGATGTCAGTGCTACCAACTGCTGAAAAAACGCACTAGAAATTTGAGCTCCATGTTGGATATCTTGGAAAGTATGAATGGGAGCTATTTCAAAATTGGCACACGTACAGATCATAATATTTCAGTTTAATTTCCAGGAGGCCAAACATGGCAGTGTTGCCAAAATGATTATAAGCCTCCTGATAGGTCCAATTTTTAAATGCATATAACTTCTACACTATCAAGTCGAATTCAACCAAATTTCGTATGTTGTATGTGTACATAACCAGATATGACTGAGCGTTTTCTTAAGACCTACCAGGGCTGCCAACTGTTAATAAATGCTCCTAATTTATTTTATCCAAATACCAATATATCAGAAAGTATGCAAGCCGACAGCTTTTAACTATGCACACGTATAGTACCTGACATTCTATATTAATTTGGAGTAACTTATATACGTCAGTGCTACCAACATGATTCTAAGCCTGCTGACAGGTCCAACTTTAAATACATGTAACTTCAATACTATCATTTGGATTTCAACCAAATTTCGTATGTGCTATGTGTACCATAACAGATATGACTATGCGTATTCTAAGGAGCAACCAGGGCTGCCAACTGTTAATATGTGCTGTCCCTACTTTTGTTACCCTAATATCAATATATCAGAAAGTATGCAAGCCATTAGCTCTAAACTTTGCACACGTATAGTACCTGGCATTCTAGACGAATTTGTAGTAACGAATATACGTCAGTGCTGCCAACATGATTCTAAGCCTGCTGATAGGTCCAATTTTAAAATGCATGTAACTTCTATACTAACTAATGGATTTCTTTCAAAATTGGCACAACAATAGATCATATTATTTCAGATTATTTCTGACCAATACATGCATGACATTGTTGCCAACATGATTTTACGCGCGCTGTTAGATCCAATGTTTAACTGCATGTAACGTCCATGCTATCCAGTGGATTTCAACCAAATTTTGTATTTAGTACCGTAAGAGACGGAACTAAGAATATATTCAATCATCAGGGCTGCCAACTGTAGTGCTCTATTAGGATACATTATGCCAGGTATACAGTATTTCGAACTAATTGGAAATTTCGATATTAGCAACTTAATTTCGTCATTATTCTAGATAGGTTCATATTCTGTAGAGTAATCATTGGCATGAAAAGTAGGCTGTATAGTTCTTCACGGAACTTCTTGTTTTAAATTTGATTAATTAATTAATTTATTAATTATAATTTTAAACTAATTTATAATTCGTATTCCTTTTTTCAGTGCAGCTATGACCTCCCGTTACGTTTAGCAAGTTTAGATTTCAGTGAAATAATAGAAGACTTCAGTCGGGAAAAAAGTCGCAAAGTAATATTTTAATATTTCATAGTTTACATAATCTTCTTCAAGGGGATTTAAAGGTTTCTTTCATATTATTAAACAAATGTACTGTAGTGTATTCAAAATATTGTAACTATTCTTTATTGAATTATTATTATTACCAAACAATTTTCCATTTGATTTGATATTTTTAGCCTACTTTTCACATTTTGCAAAAATGAGGAAAAAGTAGACTTATGAGATCGATCCGGGAAAATGTGTGTCTGTCTGTCTGTCTGGCTGGCTGGCTGGCTGTGTGTGTGTGTCCCCCACCCCCCTATCAACTCCCAAACGGCTGCAGCAATCAAAACCAAATTTAGTATGAGTAAAGATATGGACCGGAATATCTCACGCCCATATTTGAAAATGATGTCAGAGCTACCAACTGCTGAAAAAACGCACTAGAAATTTGAGCTCCATGTTGGATATCATGCAAAGTATGCATGAGAGCTATTCCAAAATTGGCACACATATAGATAATACTATTTCAGTTTAATTTCCAGAAGGCCAACCATGGCAGTGTTGCCAAAATAATTTTAAGCCTTCTGATAGGTCCAATGTTTAAATGCATATAACTTCTACACTAACAATTGGATTTCAACCAACTTTTGTATGTAATATCTGTACATAAACATATATGACTGAGCGTATTTTTAGGAGCCACCAGGGCTGCCAACTGTTAATAATTGCTCTCTCTACTTTTTTTTATCAAAATACCAATATATCAGAAAGTATGCAAGCCAACAGCTTTAAATTATGCACACGTATATTCTGACATTTTAGATTAATTTGGAGTAAGATATATACGCCAGTTCTACCAACATGATTATAAGCCTGCTGATAAGACCAATTTTTAAATACATGTAACTTCTATACTATCAGTTGGATTTCAACCAAATTTCGTATGTTCTATGTGTAGCATAACAGATATGACTGTAAGTATTGTTAAGAGTAATCAGGGCTGCCAACTGTTAATAAATGCTGTTTTTTTTTACCCTAATATCATTATATCAGAAAGTATGCAAGCCAATAGCTCTATACTTTGCACACGTATAGCACCTGACATTGTGGATTAATTTGGAGTAATTAATACAAGGCAGTGCTGCCAACATGATTCTATGCCTGCTGATCTGTCCAATTTTAAAATGCATGTAACTTCTATACTAACAAATGGATGTCATCCAAAATTGGCACAACAAGATATCATAATATTTCAGATGATTTCTGACCAGCACACACATGGTATTGTTGGCAACATGATTTAACGCGCGCTGATAGATCCCGAGTCTAACTGCATGTAACGTCCATTGGACTTCAACCAAATTTTGTATTCTGTACCTTAAGAGATGGAACTAAGAATATATTCAGTCACCAGGGCTGCCAACTGTAGTGCTCTATTAGGCTACATTATACCAGGTATATTTTGAACTAATTAGATATTTCGATATTACCAACTTAATTTCGTCATTATTCTAGATAGGTTCATATACTGTAGAATAATCATTGGCATAAAAAGTAGGCTGTATAGTTCTTCACGGAACTTCTTGTTTATTTCCTATTGTTGTGGGCCCCTCCTTATCATTTGACCAAGGGCCCTGCATGGCCTGGATCCGCCACTGTCTCTGTCAATTGTTTACCAGTGGTCTATTTAGCTTTCTCCGTGAAAGTGTGCTTTGCAACCAGAGTTCCACAGGCCTTGTGATTCCTGATGGAATCTTCTCTGATGTTTATCCCTTTTAAGCCCTGCTTGATTTCTTCTAACCAACTGATTATCTATACTAATATAATAAACCTGAAGAGTTTGTGTGTTTGTGTGTGTATTTATGTTTTTAAACGCACCAATATCTGGAACTACCAGTCGGATTCGAAAAATTATTTGCAAAAATGAGGGAAAAGTAGTCTTATGAGATCGGGCAAATGTCTGTCTGTCTGTCTGTCTGGCTGGCTGGCTGGTTGTGTGTGTCCCCCCCCCCCCTATCAACTCCTAAACGGCTGGAGCAATCGAAACAAAATTTGGTAAGAGTAAAGATCTATACCTGAATATCTCACGGCCATATTTGAAAATGATGTCAGTGCTACCAACTGCTAAAAAATCGCAATTGAAATTTGAGCTGCACGTTGGATATCTTGGAAGGTATGAATGGGAGCTATTTCAATATTGGCACACGTATAGATAATAATATTGCAGTTTAATTTCCAGGAGGTCATACATGGCAGTGTTGCCAAAATGATTACAAGCCGGCTGATATGTCCAATTTTTAATGCATATAACTTCTACACTATCAATTGGAATTCAACCAAATTTCGTATATTGAATGTGTACATAACCAGATATGACGGAGAGTATTCTTAAGACCCACCAGGGCTGACAACTGTTAATAAATGCTCTTAATTTATTTTATCCATAATACCAATATATCAGAAAGTATGCAAGCCGACAGCTTTAAACTATGCACACGTATAGTACCTGACATTCTATATTAATTTGGGGTAACATATATACGTCAGTGCTACCAACATGATTCTAAGCCTGCTGAGAGGTCCAACTTTAAATACATGTAACTTCCATACTATCATTTGGATTTCAACCAAATTTCGTATGTGCTATGTGTACGATAACAGATATGACTATGCGTATTCTTAAGAGCAACCAGGGCTGCCAACTGTTAATATGTGCTGTCCCTATTTTTGTTATCCTAATATCAATATATCATAAAGTATGCAAGCCAATAGCTCTAAACTTTGCACACGTATAGTGCCTGGCATTCTAGATTAATTTGGAGTAACTAATATACGTCAGTGCTGCCAACATGATTCTAAGCCTGCTGATAGGTCCAATTTTAAAATGCATGTAACTTCTATACTAACTAATGGATTTCATTCAAAATTGGCACAACAATATATCATATTATTTCGGATTATTTCTGACCATTACATGCATGACATTGTTGCCAACATGATTTCACGCGCTGTTAGATCCAATGTTTAACTGCATGTAACGTCCATGCTATTCATTGGACTTCAACCAAATTTTGTATTCTGTACCTTAAGAGATGGAACTAAGAATATATTCAGTCACCAGGGCTGCCAACTGTAGTGCTCTATTAGGCTACATTATGCCAGGTATGCAGTATTTCGAACTAATTAGAAATTTCGATATTAGCAACTTAATTTCGTCATTATTCTAGATCCAAATAGATTAATCATTGGCATGAATCTTAAATTTTAAGAAAAGTAGGCTCTTTAGTTCGTCACGGAACTTCTTGTTTTTGTATATGATAGCCAAATTCTAGAGGAATAGTTTAGGCTTTGTAGCATTATGCTACACCTCTCAGGTAACCTTAACAATTGATTTTTGTTCAATTAGTCGGAAGAACAAGCGCTCCAGAACGGCTTCAATAATACCTAAGTCTATTGTTGCCTGGCAATGTGGGCTGCATCACGTCGCCCCTACCAATGTTCTGGTGCAGAATTGCGAGCTGCTTATAAATTGCAATCACGGGGAGTGCAAAAAGATGTCTTAGGCCCCTTAAAACAGTTATCATCATGACAATAGTATGCCTCTGTATAAGGACGATGGTGTTGGTGGAGTATACTGAGGTTATCAGCTGCAATAAGCGTTGGTGCTTTCAAATTTACTTTCATTTATTCCGATCCTTATCCTTGAGCGCTCCAGTTCTGTAAAACTAATAAATCCACCGGGCGAAGCCGGGCTCTACTGCTAGTTATTACTGATGTGTAACATCTTTCCACCCGGTTGCTGGATATTTTTTGTGTGAGTGATTTTGGAAAAGGGACGGAAATGTGTAAGAGGAAACATCGCATACGGTTTACTTCAAGGTTTTGAGGCCCCATTAAAAATATTCCTACAATAAATCACCTTCAAGTAGTTGTTGTTGTTGTTGTTATATGGTGTGAAAATATTCATTACACATATTTGCTGAAAACAATTATGATTTATTAAATCTTCATACTTTTGCTGTATTCTTATTTAAAGTAGCCTAAGCATTCGAAGTACTGTCGGCCATGTGGCTATGTGGAATCTAAATCGCATACAAAATTACTTCAACGTTTTGAGGCCCCATTAAAGATATTCCTACAATAAATCATCTTCAAGTAGTAGTAGTAGTAGTAGTAGTAGTAGTAGTAGTTGTTGTTGTTGTTGTTGTTGTTCTTTGGTGTGAAAATATTCATTATATCATATTTGCTGAAAACAATTATGCTTTATTAATTAAATCTTCATACTTTTGCTGTGCAATGTATATCGTCTACGGTTTACTTCAAGGTTTGGAGGCCTCATTAAAGATATTCCGACAATAAATCATCGGTACCACGACCTACCTCGCGCATGCGCACCGATCAGGATTTGGCACTGAGTTTTACAAGTAGTTATTCCAATGACCAACAGAGTTCACTGTTAACAAGGGATTTGCGCTCCCGACAAAACTAATAGATCATAGAATTTTTAATAGTTTTACAAGTTTTACAAGTAGTTATTCCAATGACCAGCAGAGTTAACTGTTAACAAGGGAACACTAATAGATCATAGGATTTTTAATATCTCGCGAACCAATAGCTAGGGACTTGTATGAGGATTCCTAGGACTCGGTGTGACAGCCCCCGTTTTCCTATAGCTCCTTTAATTTAACCAAAGGACCCAAAACTAATAGGTCATCGGCTTTTTAATATATCGTGAACCAATAATGCAAGGGACTTGTATGAGGTGTCTTAGGAGTCGGGGTGACGCCCCCCGTTTTTCTATCTCCCTCTTAGTTTTACCATAGGACCCAAAACTAATAGGTCATCGGCTTTTTATTACCTCGTGAACCAATAATGCTAGGGACTTGTATGAGGTGTCCTAGGAGTCGGGGTAACGCCGCCCGTTGTTCTATCCCCCTCTTAATTTAACCAAAGGACCCAAAACTAAACGGTAATAGCTTTTTAATATTTCGCAGACCAATAATGCTGTATGAGGTGTTGTAGGACTCGAGGTGACGCCCCTCCCCCCCTTTTTCATGATTCTGTGATTCGCAGAGATGGGTAAATCCAGAGCAAAATATATGCGGAATTATCGACAAAAGAAACGTGAGAAAAAAATAAAACTGGATGAGTACAGCCGAAAAAAATCGACTTCACATATATTTCATCTCCATGTCATAGTAGAATAACAGGTCAGATGTTACACATCATATGCGACTACTGTAAGGCTCGTTATTTTTTTTATTGCTTACTTAACTTTTATCGTTGTGGCCACTAGGAACCGCGAGATCTCAACTGTTTTTCTTCTTGTTAGCCCACCACGCCATCACCCTTTCGGAATGGGATTTCTTCCATTCATCCGAGTGAACATATCTCATGCTGGGATTTACTTCCTCTTGATGAACCTGGCGGTGTTTTTGTTTCAATCGGGTTCTGAGCAAGATATCTGATTCAGAAATGTCAAACTTTAACAAGTCCTTATCCACTTCCACCTGCCAAAAAGGCATCCATCACCTTTAGATAATAGACGGTTGGAAAATCTACTAACTGGCATTCTGAGCAGGTGGGCATTGAATGTTATTCTCCGTTTCCGGATTACACTTGAGATCTTTCCAGTGTGGGAGTATATTTCTGAATTACTCCAGAGCTTGTAACCTCCATCTTTGAACGTATTATTATTGACGTGTAACATCTTTCCACTCGATATCTGGATATTTTTGTGGCGCTCGGTAGCTGGACATGTTTGTGAGGGTGATTTTGGAAAAGGGACGGAAATAGATAGGACGGAAGTACATGGGACGGAAACAATAAGCGCGCGTGGTGGCGGAGATCGGTACAACAACGTACTGTAGGTCATGTGGCTATGGCGAATATATATCGCATACAGTTTAGTTCAAGGTTTGGAGACCCCATTTAAGGTATTCCCACAATAAATCATCTTCAAGTTTTCGCTCTTTGGAGTGAAAATATTAATTTTATCATATTTGATGAAAACAATTACGATTTATTAAATCTTCATACCTTTGCTGTATTCTTATTTAATGTAAGCACTCGATGTACTGTCGGCCATGTGGCTATGTGGAATCTATATCGCATCAACAAACATTCCAAACAACGTAGGAATTCAGTATATTAACGCCGACTACTAACAATAATAGAAACTTCGTTGGTCTAAACGTATCACTGGGAGAAACACATTTAATATACTTTCCGCACACCTAATTTTTAATCGCGCCTATACTTGGCAGTACGCTGATCGGCAAAACGAGGCCATTTTCAATAACATCGCTGGCATGGGTTCACTAACTGGCTGGTATAGAGCGCAGCTCGCATCAAGTAGGCAGTGGATTGCTTCCGCCACGGCAAATAACAATTATGATTCATTACGGTCAGGATTTGGCACTGGAGTTTTACAAGTAGTTATTTCAATGACCAACAGAGTTCTTTGTCAACAAGGGATTTGCGCTCCCGGGACATACATAGTAGGATAACATGTCATATGTTACACATCATATGCGACTACTGTAAGGTTCGTATATGTATTTTTATTTTGTTTATTATTCGCTAATCGTCCATATAGGGACCACGATAAGTTCCACGGTACATTCTGGCGTTTATTCAATTTACTATTGGTCCTGTAGGTTTTCAGTAGCTTGCTGTGTCAAGCACGGCCTTCATCCGACCACTTTGCACCGGTTGTCCATTTCTTGGAAAGTCCCAAAAGTCACGATGCTTATTCGGAAAAGGTATCGTTTGTGCGCGTCATCTGATCGTAGGCCCATTTCTTGGAGGTCTTTCTTGACGTTAACGTACCTGGGAATTGTTGTTTTTGGTTTTGAGTCGAAATTATTAAATATATGTTTTGTCCATCCGTGGCAAGTGTCCGTAGAAGCGAGCCCTGCGTTAGCGCATTGTGTCTGTGATCTTCTCTATCTTAGAATAGATTTCTTGCCTGGATTATTATTATTATTATTGTTTATTTTTTGACATCATTATCACGGTAAATACCCGATTACATTTTAAGTAACAGCCTGGTTGGGCCTTAGCAAGAAAGTATCTGTACTGAAATACAATCTATGTAAATTACACTGTGCAGGAACTTGTGATAGAATCCATTTGTCGGTGCCGCCTAATTATATTAAATAAAGCTTTTCAGTCTGTCAACACGAATGTTGATAGACTGAAAAGCTTTCTTTAATAACTGTACACGAACCTTACATTACAATTATTATTATTCTTTCTTCTTTATTAGGAATATTCTACTGTAACCATTCTGATTACAAAGCTCAGCTCTTTTAGGTTAAGAAAATGGTGCTTGCTGGGAGTGCTGTTTGCATCTCTGTGTGGCATGGCAGGTGGCCTTGCCAATGAAGTTTCTTTTCTATGTTCCTTTTTTTGATGTTGTTGTTTTTTATTCCGTGACTTTGTATTATAGGTAATGTTAGTTCCATGTTTATTGAGATGCTTTGATGATAAAAAGAAAAGGAGAGAACAATATTGTTAGGAAGGAATGAGATTAATGAAAGAAGAAAGGAGTAATGATAAAGAACAAGATGTGTGGAAAGTTATGCGTTATTGTAAGTAAAGATAAATACATGTTTTTTTAATTGCTCTCCCTTTGTGTATATACAAGCACGCCCCGATAACCACAAAAGAAGAATGTACGGTCACACTACAATACAGTAGTTTTCTTTCAACCCAAAAATACTCTACTCCTCCCACAAATTCGGTCTTCAGCATCTTCCTCGGCTAAGCCTCTGGTAGCCAAGCTTCTCTTAACACCATCCATCCATTGTTTTCTTGGTTTAACCCGTTTCCATTTGCCTTCAGCTTGCCAATGTAACATTACATTTGGAATTCTACTATTCTGCATCCTTTTCACATGTCCAAACCATTGTAATACTCTTTCTTCAACCACTTCTAGTATATTTCTTTTTTACCTTTGAAAACACAAGTCTGCGCTTTCCATCTCAAGAACAGACTGGCAAAGAGGAAACTGCATGTACCGTGGGAAGGCATGCTGTTGGATCACTGTGCGAATACGTGCACTCACGTATGAAAGACATTGTCTAAACACCAAAAATAAGGTATCTGCAAGAAACTGCCTCCTTCGCAAATTATCTGGTACCAGCTGGGGTACTCAAGCTCAAACAATGAGAACCACTGCTTTGGCACTCTGTTACTCTGCAGCATAATATGCATGTCCTGTGTGGTATAGGTCGTGTCATACCAATCAGGTTGATAATGCATTAAATGAAACGTGTAGACTCATCACTGGCTGCCTGAGACCCACGCCACGTGATAAACTGTATTGTTTAGCAGGCATTGCACCCCCACATATAAGGAGAGAAGTTGCAGCTAAATGTGAGAGATCTAGGGTTGATGTGTCTCAAGCACATCCTTTGTATAGACTTCAACCAGCCCACTCTCGACTGAAGTCCAGAAGAAGCTTTCTTCACACAACTGAGAACCTAACTGACCAACCTCAGTTTTGAGGATTACATCTTGGTTGACCAGAAGCCCCCACATTACTCAGAGGATGGCTCCATCTGAAAGGCTCCCAGCAGGACATACAGAGGCTTGGACAACTTGGAAGTCTCTCAACAGATGTTTTTTTTTTTTTTTTTTTGCTGCGACTCGGTCCTTTGTGAATGCGGTGAAGAACATGGGTCTGTGTCCTATACTGTGTACCATGGACGTGACATAGCAAAATATTGGTCATGCATTATTAGATGTTCAAGTTTTGTCATTTTTGTTGCCCATTTTGTACATAATTTCTTATGTAATATTTTTGTTCCTGACACGAGTAAATAAATACCTGCATAATTTCTCTGACTCTCGTATTTCTAATTTTATCCAATCTTGATTTTCTTGCCGCCCTCCTCCAATAATCCATCTCTGTTAACACACTGTGTATGCTTGCTGTCTGTTTAATGTCTAAGTTTCTGCTCCATATAACAAAATACAGTACTGTGTACCAATAAACATTAGGTAAATAAATTTCTTAGTTTTCAATTATTATTATTATTTTTATTATTATTATTATTATTATCATCATCATGTATAGATATGAAATTAACCATATCTGAAACAAATTGGTCCTTATTGAAAAATGTAATTGAAATCTAATGGGTAATAAATAAATCCACCAATAGTCAATAAATATATTATTATTATTATTACTAGTTTCGACCACAGTTCGGTCATCATCAGCAATCTTAACATGTTGTCGGAAGAAACTGTTAAAACATATCAAGTTGCGAGTAATTGAAACTAAATGATAATTTGCGATTTTCTTAAAATATTCCAAAACTATCAAAATCAGATTAGTTACAACGTTATCTAACTAACACATGTAACAAAATAATCAGAACTGGCATTACCCGCGAATATTCTAGTTGTAAAGAGTACACTTAGCAAAATCTCAATCATGAATGCTATGACTGATTTATCCTTGGTATGAATAATCAGACTTTATCAATTCAGCTACTGGTGCAGTGGTTAGGGGTTTGTCATTTCCTCATCGGTATATCACAGCGAAATTAGTTTTCTGTGAATATCACAAACACTGTTAATTTAAGGGACTTAAAATGTGGTTTTCGAGACCCTTTGTAGTCGGGTGAAAAATACCTTTCGTACCACACTCACGCGTGAAAATTGCGTGAAAAACTTCTAGAGTGCCCCTTGACCCCCTTAAGCGCATTATACTGTATGTAATGATGAATGTTACAGCTTAATTTGGTTCAGTGATAACCTTATAACCGTCTGGAAACTTTCACAGTAATGTAATAATTGGAATTACATTACGTCTTACAGAAATAGTTGGACCTGTGAGATTCTGTTACCATGGTTACCGTGTTGCATTCTTTCATTATTTCACTGTAAATATACATGTTTTAAGGTATTTATTTAATTGAGAGGCATTTAAAGAGTAAGTGAGTGCGTTTCGCTTACGCATTGGGTTATGCTGATCCTGTAGGTACCCCATATGTGTAGGTTGGTGTTAATGGGACCTTATTTTCGGTACAAAACTGGAATGGGACCTTAGCAGAATAATATAGGGAGGGATCTCTGATACCACACGAAAACGAAGGGTTAAATTCTTTGGACATGTTTCAAGAATGCCTGACAACAGACTCACTAAGAACATTTTTAGCCACTTCAACAAGCCCAATAGAAAAAGTAACTCTAATGAAAAATAGTTTTCTAACACCAAGAAGGATCTACAAGAAATGAACATCACTGATCAAGATCCGCAACAGAACCACTTTCCGAAATAAGACACACACATTTGAGGAATACATGGCGCCAAGGAAAACTGAAATCACGAAGTGTTATTTCCTCCTGATGAGAACCGCATTGATGCTTTGCTTTTCCCCACTTTCGTGGTATTCTTTGAGAGTTTACACTCTTGTCCGATGTCACTGTAAGCGACAGTTTTGTATGAGACAAGTCTCAGATGTACCCCAAGGACAGCGGACGTGGTCCTTAGTTTGCCAAAGTCGATTATGATGGTAACAAAAGAATATAAATTATCTTCTAAGACACTTATAAAAGTGCTGTGTTGCTCTCGAGATTGAAAATCAGAGACACTTTGTGATTTTTACAACTGAAAGGAATATTAATTGTACGTTAAAATGAAATACAAATGTTCTAATATTTATGCATTGTGTTAGCTTCTTTAGATGTACAGTGGTGTACGTAATACTGCTCCAATGCCCAATCTGCACCTCACACAGTCCACATGAAAAACTTGCCTTGGCTCTATTCAGTAGATGTGCCGGTCACGCACGGGAGATTGCTGGGCTACTGATGGGTCGACCGCCGGTTTGTGGTCTGTGAAGTCCTCGGAGCGTTTGCCGAAATTGAATCCGAAGAAAACAAGTAGTTCCGTGAAGAACTATACAGCCTATTTTCATATATCCTACTTACGTTAATTGCCTCTATGAACATACAAAATTTCAGTTTGATTGCTGCAATAGATTCGTACTTATTGAGAACCGACTAAATATTTCGGATGGTCGCAATGTTGGATTTTATATATGTACATCCCAGAGTTATGTACTGTTACATGAAGATTATTGTGTACGTGTAGCATTCAAATTTCAATCACATGATTAGGACACAAGAAGTAACAAGCAGATTTTAAAATTTCGCACAGCTTCCATCTTGTGATTATGGAAACAATTGAAACAAATTAGATGCCAGTGGATTAACATTCGTATAAGGATTTACTGTACCAAGTTTCACTGCACTCGGATGGTCAAATTGCGAGAAACGTCCATGTGAATATTTTTACTTCGCGTCGCCGCCATGTTGGATTAGTGATCACCAGGTTATTTAAAGTCCTATTGGTGAACTTATGTTCATAGCCCCTATGAACATAAAGAAATTCAGTTTGATTGCTATAATAGATTCGTAGATATTCAGAGCCGTCCAAATATTTCGGATGGTCGCCATGTAGGATTGTTAAATGTATGGGCCATCGAGTCGTGCCATTAAAGGAAAATTATTGCGTAGGTTCATTATTCAAACTTTCACTTCGATCGCATGATTACGACACAAGATATAAAAACTTAATTTTAAAATTCGCACAGCCGCCATTTTGAGGTTATGTAAACAATTGAACTAAATTTGATACCAGTGTATAACAATGTGTATAAACATTTACTGTACCAGATTTCATTGCGTTTGGAACATTAAATCGAGAGAAAGGTCTGTTAAAAGGCCGCCACGTTCGTTTTGTAGTTAACCGGTTTTTGAAAGTCTTATAGATGAACTTCCAGTAGTGCCCTTTATCTCCGTACAAAATTTCAGGGTGATACCGCTAATAGTTTCAGAGATATAGAATGCCGGTGAAATATTTCGCACATCCGCCATCTTGTGGTTATGTAAACAATTGAACGAAGTTTGATGTCGGTGCATTAAATGTGTATAAACATATACTGTACCAAGTTTTATTGTGTTTGGTTGGTTAAATCGCGAGAAACGTCTATTTAAAAGTCGCAAATTCGCGGGGCCGCCATGTTGGTTTTGTAGATACCAATTTTTCAATAGTCACATAGGTGAACTTCTAGTAGTTCCCTTTATCACCGTAGAAAATTCCAGGGTGATATCAGGAATAGTTTCGGAGATATTGAATGCTGGTTAAATATTTCGCACAGCCGCCATGTTGGATTGGTGAGACGTAACAAAATTTGAAGGGAACGGTCGGGGTCGCCCGGAGTAGTGCTATGAACTTACCGAGTTTCATTGAAATCGCTCCAGCCGTATAGAAGTTATTAGGGGGACACACACACACCTCACACACACACACACACACACACGCACACACAGACACCCGGACAAAAGGTGATCTCATAAGCCTATTTTTTCAAAATTGAAATTAGGCTAAAAAGTTGAGACAATAAAAATGCTCTAAACCTTCAACAATGAACGATGTTATCAAACAGCACTACCAACATCAAAGTGAAAAGAAACATTCCCCCAATTTTAGAAACGTCCAAATTTCTGTGCCAGAGTGATGGAATTGTGAATTGAATATGCTGTGGAATAGCTGTCGTGAATTTTGTTTCGTCATTTATATATTTAAATGAACAGAGTAATAACGTAACAATGGAAATAACACTAAATTAATATCTACCAATTGCTCCCAAAAGCGAAAGAGAGTAAATTTGTTGCCTCAAAACTGTTTTACGGTATTTGGAAATGAAAACATAAATGGCTTCTATCAGTTTTGTTTGATTCCTCAATTACATTTAGCGTCAGAGATCATCATATCGTGTGCTTGACAACCAGTGGGAGCAATAAAGGGAATTGAGTCCGGATGGGAGTGTATATACAGTATATTTAGCCCAGCGGTTGCAGAGCGGTCGACGTCACAAAACAAGCTCCAGTGCAAGTATCAGAGGCGTCAAGTAATTTCAAATATTGTAGAGGGACCGTGACTATGCAGCAATCCCTCCCTATATTATTCTGCTAAGGTCCCTTTCCAGTTTTGTACCGAAAGTAAGGTCCCATTAACACCAACCTACAGCATAACCCAATGCGTAAGCGAAACGCACTCACTTACTCTTTAAATGACTCACAATTAAATAAATACCTTAAAACATGTATATTTACAATGAAATAATGAAAGAATGCAACACGGTAACCATGGTAACAGAATCTCACAGGTCCATCTATTTCTGTAAGACGCAATGTAATTCCAATTATTACATTACTGTGAAAGTTTCCAGACGGTTATAAGGTTATCACTGAACCAAATTAAGCTGTAAAATTCATCAATACATACAGTATAATGCGCTTAAGGGAGTCAAGGGGCACTCTAGAATTTTTTCACGCAATTTTCACCTGTGAGTGTGGTACGAAAGTCTTTTTTACCGGACTATAAAGGGTCCCCGAAAACCACATTAAAGGCCCTTAAATTAGCAGTGTCTGTGATATTCCCAGAAATCTAACTTCGCTCTGATATACATATGAAGGAATGACAAACCCCTAACCACTGCACCAGTAGCTGAATTGATAAAGTCTGATTATTCATACCAAGGATAAATCAGTCATAGCATTCATGATTGAGATTTTGCTAAGTGTACTCTTTACAACTAGAATATTCGCGGACGAAGCC
Organism: Meconema thalassinum; assembly: GCA_946902985.2. Classification (NCBI taxonomy): domain Eukaryota; kingdom Metazoa; phylum Arthropoda; class Insecta; order Orthoptera; family Tettigoniidae; genus Meconema; species Meconema thalassinum. The sequence goes on along the minus strand of OX336396.1, from coordinate 27,313,497 downwards.
GCGAAGGGTAATGCTAGTATCATGCCAGTCGTTAACGGCTTCATAGAGTACAAGATGGAAGTTTATTACGACAATAAGCAGGGTCTTACCCCGCAACGAAAGCCCCACAGGGGCTCACAACTAATGGGACGTGGGTTGGCAACCACGGGACCCCAGCTGAGTTCGGCATTGTTTCCACTTACTTGTGCCGGGCTCCTCTCTGTCATATTAACCCAGAAATATTAGGTCAAAAAGTGGTTAAAGGTAGGAATAATTAATGTAAATCTAATTTTTTTGCACAGTGGTCCAATTTGATGTGCTTAACAAAATATTAAAAATCCCCAACTTTCCGATCCCGGCTTTCTCCAATTTCAGGCCTTGGATCTCCGGAAGTTTTGGAAAAGTACATGTTCTCACTGGAATTGGCATTTAATACAAATGGTTGTATCGACATCGACCGGGGATGCCCCTAATTAAAGACGAAGGATACCTCTCAAACACTCGTGGTTCAGTCCCTATTGATCTTAAAAACATATAAACACCATTCGAAAGATAAATGCATTTCCTAAAACGTATACTGAGAGCGTTTTTGTGATATCGGCCATATTATACTGCCCACGACAACACAAACATAGAGACGGAATTGCGATCTTATTTTTAAATTTTCCGCCATTTAGCGCTTTCGGTAACGCCGGATGTTATAGGTAGAGCCCTGTGCGGATAACCGAAACGTTATCCGCATCCGCCCCGCATCCGCTTGACTGTTATCCACATCCGCCCCGCATCCGCTTGACTGTTATCCACATCCGCCCCGCATCCGCTTGACTGTTATCCGCATCCGCTTGACTGTTATCCACATCCGCCCCGCATCCGCTTGACTGTTATCCGCATCCGCCCCGCATCCGCTTGACTGTTATCCACATCCGCCCCGCATCCGCTTGACTGTTATCCACATCCGCCCCGCATCCGCTTGACTGTTATCCACATCCGCCCCGCATCCGCTTGACTGTTATCCACATCCGCCCCGCATCCGCTTGACTGTTATCCACATCCGCCCCGCATCCGCTTGACTGTTATCCACATCCACCCCGCATCCGCTTGACTGTTATCCACATCCGCCCCGCATCCGCTTGACTGTTATCCACATCCGCCCCGCATCCGCTTGACTGTTATCCGCATCCGCTTGACTGTTATCCACATCCGACCCGCATCCGCTTGACTGTTATCCACATCCGCCCCGCATCCGCTTGACTGTTATCCACATCCGCCCCGCATCCGCTTGACTGTTATCCACATCCGCCCCGCATCCGCTTGACTGTTATCCACATCCGCCCCGCATCCGCTTGACTGTTATCCACATCCGCCCCGCATCCGCTTGACTGTTATCCACATCCGCTTGACTGTTATCCACATCCGCTCAACTACATTAAAATAATATTATATCATTTTAAATGATCTTGTCGACTTCGTCGTTACGCTGGGATCTGACGTTACGTTACGTTACGTTACGGTGACGGGACGAAATGTACCCAGATGCACTGAGGTGTGTGACGCCATAGTACCGCTTGGTGCATGTGTTCCCCGACAATCTCTACTTCGTTAGCATAAGACAAAAACCCCCGATTCTTGGATGTCACGGGTAATCTCAAGAACCTCTGGATGGATTTTGATGCGGTTTTCACCATTCTGTAAAGGATATCTCGAGGAAATATTCTGTTGAAAATAATTTATGTATGATCAAAGGAAGCCAAGCAGTAACGATTTCAGTGAAAAAGTCGAAAACAAACTTGGCGTCCGTGCGCTTCATAAGCTTACGCTGGGCAAACCGTTAAAAATATCAATATACTATGAGCGCAAGAATTGGTCAGCATGAAAAGTTCTACAAAAAAGCCCGCGAGAGCATATCTCTATCTTCAATGCATCGCCCACTATAAGTGTTTTTAGACTGGATGGAAGGGGCACGTCCCCACGCGCTCGACCTTGCTTTGCCCTTGGTTTGCATTTGCCGTTGGCGAGCAATTTGAAACAAGGTAAAGTATTATAAAGCAAGATAAGTATTATGTAGATAATTTTCTAACATGTCAAGAGTCTTTGGCTTCGAGCGAAGCGAGTTGCCTCCAGCCTTTCTAGCATTTTTCAGCATTTGTAGCATTTGAAATGATACAAAGTCTAGCCTTTCAGACTGACTGTCACTTTTTTAATTAGATGAAGCATAAATTAATAAAGCAACATATTTAGACATTTGAGGAAAAAAGTCGTTCCCTTAGACTATGTATGTCATGTGCTATGATTAAAATGAATGTTACACAGCCAGAATTGCAACCCTTTCCTGTTCGGAGTGTTAGTTATGCTTAATGACATAATTTGAATGAGATTAGCTTAAATCATCATCTTACATTTGCCATGAAAAAAGCTTAACGGAAGAATATGATATGCCATAAACATCCGGGTCCTAGTTATGATATTCAGCAAGTTCGGATTGTATTCCAAAAACTATCCGCAAATTTTCTCGAAACATTATCCGCAGCGTATCCGCTATCCGCACAGTCATGCAAACTATATCCGCATTCGCGCAGGGCTTTAGTTATAGGATATGCACTACAACTACTTCAAAATCTATCTCTAGCCTTCGTCTTTATTTAGGGACATCCCCAGCCGATGTCGGTACAACCGTTCGTATTAAATGCCGATTCCAGAGAGAGCATGTACTTTTCCAGGACTCAATGTGTTCCATGGCCTAGAATTAGGAAAGTTAGGATTTTTTGATATGTTGTCAAGCACATCAAACAAGACCACTGTGCAAGAAATTTGCTTTACATTAATTATTCCCACTTCAGACCCTAAATTTTTTGGACTGTATTTCCTGTTGACCTCTCTTGGTGAACTCTTGTTCTCTTCCGACCCCGACGCTATTAGGGTACCCGAAGCCTAGGGAGTCTTTCATATGGTTTGCAGTTTACTGTACCATCTGCTGGCTCACGAAAAACTTATATCAATTCTAATGTCTCATGATATTTCCCGAATTCAACAAAGAAACTGTTCAGCGGCTTCGGTGGCGTAGTTGGTAGCATGCTGAGCTTCTATGCCCAAGATAGCGGGTTCAAACCCGGCCGAAGCCGTCGGATTTTTTAAGAGCGTTAAAAATCCCTCAGTATGCCTTCCTTCGGAGGGGAAGTAAAGCCAGCGGTCCCATGTCATAGATTTATGGCATGTTAAAGATCTTTCCACTAATTACACCTGTGTGAAACTAAATTGGATAGGTTAAGAATGTAAACAACGCTCTTAGGTTGCTACGTTCGTTGCCAAGAGCCGACTGCGGTGGCGTCTAGTAGCTAGTTCTGAACTAGGCCTAGTAGTCGTTGACGGTGGCGTTTGGCGGCAAAAGTAGGAACTATTTGAAAATTCAAAGTAGCAGTCCCTACTTGAATTAAAAAAAAACAGATACACACACTAATACAGTCATCACAATTAACACCGGTTATCAGACAAATTCTACACACACCCAAAGTACACGGGGCTACATGACCGCGTTGTCGCAGCCCCTAAACTAAGGAACCAACCAACCAACCAAAGAAACTGTTCAAGTTGTTTGTGTCTGTTTCAATTGAAATTTTTTTCGTCGGCTCTGCAAGATTTCGTCGGATTTATAAGAGCGTTAAAAATCCCTCAGTATGCCTTTCATTCGGAGGGGAGGTAAAGCCGGCGGTCCCATGTCATAGATTTATGACATGAAGAAGAACCTTCCACTAACTACACTTGTGTGAGGCCATAATTTGTTGGTTAGAACTTATAATGCTGTATTCGTTCCAACATTCGCCGCCAGGTGCTGGTAGCGATGGCACCTAGTAGTAGCTAAGTTCACAGCTGGGTGTTGTGGACGGTAGCAATTTGTAGCGAAAGTAGGAACTAGCCTACTTGAAATTATCGTCTGCAGTCCTTACTTGATTTAAAAAAAAGTCCTCTCGGCACGCCGGAAGGCGGAGGTAGATTTCACCGGACAAACTTGGGGATAGGCGAAAATAGACAGAATATGCAGGTTTTCGTAGAAGGATCAGACCTCATTTATTGCGAGAAGGTATTTTATAATTGGAGCTTAATTAACTTTGTTTTTCGTCATTTTATGCTTATTTTAAACATTTTATTGTCTTATGGGAACGGTAACCTTCTTGTCATTTGGGGTCCATTTTTATACTTGTGGTCACACTGTCCTTATGCAAGGTTTCGACACTGATGTGTAACTATGTAACGGTCTGTTACTTCTTCACGCAAAATTATATCTCCCGCAGAGATTTTTGTTGGTTCCTCAGTTTAGGGGCTGCGACAACGCGGTCATGTAACCCCGTGTACTTAGGGATGGCTGTATTAGTCTGTAATTCAGGTAAGGACTGCAGACGGTCAATTTCAAGCAGTAGTTCCTAATGTTGCTACCAGGTACTACCGTCAACGACACCTACCTGTGAACTTGTCTACTAGATGCCACCGCAGCCAGCAACTCGCAACGAACGTTGGAATTTCCCCTCCAAAGGAAAGCCTACTGAGGGATTTTTAGCGCTCTTAGAAAATCCGACGACTTCGGCCGGCTTTGAACTCGCGACCTTGGGCATAGACATTCAGCATGCTTGCTACCAGTTACGTCACCGAAGCCGCTTCACACTTAGTCAGATGGAATTCTGAATATGATCTCGTGCAAGTGCGTTATCTTGGCAACGTCTGATGGCTCATCCCTCATCAATTTAGTAGAGTTGCCATGGCAACCTCTGATAGCTCTTGGCATTTTCTTATAATTCCGAAATCATTTTTCTCATCCCTTGGCATAATGGTGGGTCATATCAAAAATTCTTTAAGACAAAATTTTAGGTAATTATTAGGGGAATATTGTCCATTTTGTATGGTTTTGAGATTGTGCCTATTAAGAGAGATAAATAGTGGAGTAGTGGTGCTTCCAACTCACTCTAGAACCCTCCTCGACCCACTACTAAGCCTCGGCCATGTGAAATATCTCTCGAACGCATGGTCCGATTTTGATAAATGAGGTGTCGTTGGACTCGGGCTGACGTCCTCTTTGCTATGGACCACTCGTTATATTTTTGAATTTTTTTTGAAAATTTTTGTTTTCAAAAGTTGGTGATAGTTTGAAAACCAAACAGGATAGAACGTTGTGCTATGGCTCAAACAAATGGTCTTTATAACCTTTATTTTCTATAATAAAACTTTTTTACTTTTTATGTTTTTTTGAAAACACTCGAATTTTGAAAATCATATATTTTGGAAACTAGAAATTATACAAAAAAGTTTGTTTGACGTAAATCAATGGTCCCTACCCCCTCTACCCCCAAAATAAATTTCAAGTCTCTAGGATGAAAACCTGTAGTAGTGGGGTAGTGAGAGAGCTGCTTACAAAAGCAAGTGGTGAGCCCCTGCGACCTTGGAATGGAAGGAGTCATGCTAGGAAGGCGTGCTTGGATTCGTTTTTTTCGTCTCGTCGTGCTCTTTACGGAAATGTAGGTGTCGAAAAGGTGAAATGCTGGAAACACGGTCTTTTTTGGGGTAAAACCGTGATTTTAAACTTTTTGCTATATTTCGCGAACCAATCATGCTAGAGGTGTGTACGACGGGTCCAAGGACTCGGGGTGACGTCCTCTTTGCTATGAACCACTCGTTATAATTTTTTTTAAAGTTGGAAACGCGATTTTGGGGTAAACATGTGTTTTTTGTGATTTTTGCCGATATCTCACAAACCAATAACGCTAGAGACGAGTACGAGGTGTCCTAGGACTCGGGCTAACGCCCCCTTTCAAATGTGGTAGATTTTTTTTTTCAGAAAAATAATTCACAAAGGGCCTAACGCCATACATGTTGAGAAACCCCTGGTTTTTTTCTTTACCTGTTTATAATGTTTATGAAGCGTGGTGGTTGAGAGAGACGATACGGCTGGGTGTGTGTGTGTGTTTCAACAAACCTGTCGCTGACCATGGTGGGTGTGTTCAATAGATTAATCGCTATTTCGGTGGGTCGGTGTATGAAAGAGCGAGCGTGCGTTTTCTGATATTTTACCTTTAACGTGTAAATGGTGATGAGAACTTGGTTCTATGTTGGTCGAAGCGAGTAGAGAAAACAGACTTGCCGAGGAGCAGGAGGTGAAGGTCATTTGAGCTTATTGGAAGGCGTTGATCTGATTTGACAATAGATGACGCTTGAAGGTGAAATAATCCGACCATCGTGGTGGTAGGGAAGAGCGAAAGGCATATGAACACATGTGTGAAACCACAGGCACGCTAAATCAGTGACATCCTGTCTTGCTTCGTACGTGACAAAATGCAAGTTCAGGTGAAATTTGATCTACCGCAGGTGTTCACCTGGGACGTTAGCTGTCCACGTGCGCGATAACTGTTAACAAGTCACATCCTGTTTGCTTCGTACGTGACAAAATGCAAGTTGACGTGAAATTTGATCTGCCTCAGGTGTTCACCTTGGACGTTAGCTGTCCACGTGCACGATAAGAGAATCTTCAAAGCATGGGGGAAAAAAAGTTTATACATGCAACGTAGCATATATAAAGACATGTCGTTATCATTTCCACGCTCACTTAGGTGACTACCTTTGAACACACTGCGTTGCATGAAACCCCTGGTCTTGTTTATCAGTTTTGGTGTTGGTGGAAAATACTTAACCTTGTTGTGGGGTAGGTATATATTTATATATTTATTGATTTTTATATAAATACATGCAATTATTTATTGATTAGGTAATTAATGATTTTATTTATTTATTTATTTGTTTGCAGATAACGTGTATAGCCTACCTGTCGTGTGTCTGTGGGAAATATATTAAAGAAAGAGAAAGACAGACCGATAGAAGAGGAAACCATTCCCACACTAGCCCACGAGACGGGAATAAAGCAAAGCATTACACGTCAAGGTGAGATTTGTTTTATTAATATATAACCTGTTTGATTTTGTTTTGTTTATGAAATGCATAAACTATATGGAATGGATATACTTATGGTGGTTTATTTTATTTCTTTTTAGATATTTGGAAAACAAAAGGGTTCACTGCTATTGCAAATTCAGTTGAAAACCAAGTGGCTTTAGAGTGGAATCATTGTCAAGCAGTCTACAGCTGAAAACTCAGGTGAGAGTGTTCTTTCAAAATAATGTATTTTGCCACTGCTACCGATAGCCTAACTTGGGAACCCTTAAACAGTTGTTTCAAATCGCGTGTGTGCTCTGGTCGTATGGTCAATGTTAGAAAAAGTTTGATTCCCAAAGAATTTTTAGAATCTTGTTTTGAAATTTTTTAAATTGAAATTTGTACAGCGCAAAGGTTGCATATGGCTTTAAAGGTGAATGCAGAACTGGTGTGCGATTTCATATATAAAAAGAAGGACGTAGAGCATAAAGATACATTTTATATTTGCAGTAAAATGCAAGAGCTATTCATAGCCCATAATTTGGAACAGTGGTATGAAACCCACGTGGTGAATGCCTTGCTATCAAAATTTGATAAACTGCAACAAGGACCGAGTGGCCTTGCCTTAGACAAAATTCATCATTTACAAATCAACATTTGTCAATTCAACCCGCTGAATGCTGGGTCTAGCTATATTAAAACACCACCAGCCATAGCTTCGAAAAATGCTGTGGTCAATATAAAGAATCGTGACAATGATTGCTTTCTGTGGTCTGTGGCTGCGTATTTGCAGCCAGCACAACATAATGGTTGTCGACCAGGAATGTACAAGGCCAAGTTTGTCGAATTGAAACATACTTTAAATTTAACTCGAGTGACGTTCCCTATGGACTTAACCGAGATCCATAGGTTTGAACAAGACAACCATGAATTTTCGTTCATGGTGTATGGCCTTGATGGTAATGAGATTGTGGGTCCTCTTTATGTCACAAAAGAACCGAAACGACACCACATTCATCTTTTATATTTATCTGTAGGAGAGGTGAATCACTACTGCCTCATTAAAAGCTTGAGTAGATTGCTAAGCAGACAAGTGTCTAAGCATGCTGGTGTAAAATATATTTGTGACCGTTGCTTGCAATATTTTAAAACCCCTACGCTTTTGGAACGTCATAGGGTAGATTGTGTTTCTCAGGAAGCGGTGAGATTGATATTGCCACAAGGGGACAAGGCTGTGTTAAAGATTAAGGACATTCATAAGCGTGACACTGTTCCCTATGTGGTATATGCAGATTTTGAAGCTCTCACCACACCCATGGCGGGATGTGAACCAGATCCCACCATCAGCTCAACCACACCCATTCAAAAACATGAACCCTTTGCCATAGGATTTAATGTGGTGTGTGCCTATGACCCCACACAATCCGTTTACAAATACCGCGAGGGGCCAGATTGTGCCAAATGGTTCTTGGATGAACTTGTCAAGTTGGCTCATGATGTACAGGAATTACTGGACCATCCAGTACCCATGAGCCTATCTCCAGAACAGCGGCAGCAGTATGAGCATGCCACAACATGCCATATTTGTGAAAAGCCTATTTTAAGTGGAGAGGAAAAAGTCAGAGACCACTCGCACTTTACGGGGGAGTTTCGTGGAGCTGCGCATAGTAAATACAATTTAAACTTTCCAGCTCCTCGTTTCATCAGTGTCTTTTTCCACAATCTGGCAAATTATGACATTCAGTTTTTGATTCGTGAATTGGGCCATGTCAACAAGGGCTCGTTTACCATTATTCCCCAAAACCATGAGCGTTTTACGGCCCTGACATGGTGGTTGGGCGACTTTAGCATTCGATTTTTGGATTCCTTTAAGTTTATGGCATCCTCGCTAGACAGCCTTGTGAATGGCTTGAATGAGGAGGAATTAAAAAATACTAGAATGCATTTTAATGATCCTGAGCAATTTCAATTGTGCATTCGGAAAGGTATATTCCCGTATGATTTCTGCAACAGCTGGGACGTGTTAAAGCAAAGAAAACTCCCACCACAAGAGAAATTTTACTCGAAACTAACACGCAGTACCGTTTCCGATGAAGACTATGCACATGCATGTCAAGTTTGGCGAGTGTTTGGCATGAAGACGCTAAGTGAATATGCTTTGCATTACCTAAAACTGGATGTATTGCTACTCACTGATGTGTTTGAAAAATTCCGTGAGTTGTGTCAACACATTTACGGTCTTGACCCGGCTCACTATTATACGAGTCCTGGGCTTTCGTTTGATGCCGCTTTAAAATACACTCAAGTGGAATTGGATTTACTCACTGACGTAGACATGGTTCTATTTTTTGAAAAGGGCATTCGTGGCGGCTTTGTGTCACTTAACCAGCCCCATGCCGAAGCGAACAATGACTACATGCCTGATTATTCACCGGACAAACAAGAATCGTACTTAATGTACTATGACGTGAATAATTTGTACGGTTACGCCATGAGTCAGCCTTTGCCCTATGGGAAGTTTGCTTGGCTGACAGACAAACAAGTGTCAGAATTTGATGTGAACATGGCTAGCCAAGAAACAGGCCGTGGATATGTGCTAGAAGTGGATATTGAATATCCCTCATCCTTGTATGATGAACATGCCGATTTCCCATTCTGCCTTGAGCAAATGGTTCCCCCTGACAGTAAAGTGAAAACTGAAAAACTCATGGGCACACTTTACAACAAAAATCGGTATGTGCTACATATCCAAATGTTGGTGCAATGCCTCGCCCAAGGCTTGGTGTTGAAGAAAGTCCACAGGGGTATTTCTTTTGCTCAAAAAGCATGGCTTGAGCCATACATGCGACTCAACACAGAGCACCGACAAATGGCAACACAGCAGTTTGAAATTAATTTTTTTAAATTAATGAACAACTGCATCTATGGCAAGTCTATGGAGAATGTTCGCAAATACCGTGACATTAAATTGGTGAATGTCTGGGAGGGGCGGTGGGGTGCCCGGCGGTACATTGCCAAGCCAAATTTCAAATCGATCAAAATTATCGATGAGGATTTGGCTACTATTGAAATGAGTAAGACCAGCGTGACCATGGATAAACCCATTTACTTGGGTCAAGTCATTTTAGACTTTTCTAAATCGGTCATGTATCGATTCCACTATGAGTTTGCCAAACGCCATTTTGAGAACGTCTCTCTTTTGTATATGGACACGGACTCATTCATTTACCACATTCGCCACTGCAACCCCTATGACGTCATGAGGCAACATAGTGACTGGTTCGACACCTCTTGCTATAGCGCTGACAACGTGTTTCAGCTGCCCATAAAAAACAAGAAGAAAATGGGCGTTTTAAAAGATGAATGCGGTGATTCCATTATGACGGAATTCGTAGGTTTGGCCTCAAAAATGTATGCTTACCGCACACTCGACTGTAAGGAAGCCAAAAGAGCAAAAGGTGTAGGTAGAGCAGTGGTAAAATCGCTACGTGTAGACGATTACCTAGCGGTTTTACGCACTGGCAAAGCTATGTCTCATACACAGTGCAGGATACAATCCAGCAACCATCATTTGTATCTTGTGGAACAGAGAAAACGCACCCTCGCCTCCATGGATAACAAGCGTGTGTGGGCTGATGACCTGCTCACCAGCCTGCCCTGGGGTTATGATCGCAAGGAGGAGAAGGTGTGATTTCATTGTTTAATCGTTTATGGGACATGGCCTTTTGTAACTTGTGGATTTAGAATTTTGTAAATATTGGTTTCTGTCATTGTAAATAGTGACAACCCACTTGAACCTTTTGCTCTTTAAAAGTTCTATGCAACCTTATTTTTTTTAAATTTTTTGATTGGTAAATAGTTTGATTCTTTTAACGCTGTACAAAGTTGAGTTTTTTTTGTAAATATGAAATAAGTAAGATTTTTAGTAACTTTAATAACTAGTATTTAATTATTTTTTCATAATGTAAATGATAAACTAAAAAGTTCTTTTGGGATGAGTGTACATGTCGAGAATGTGCTTTTGGGAATAAATAAAGTGGTTGTGTTTGTTCCCAAAGACAGGTGTGAATGTATGAGTGGAGAGAGAGAAAACTGGTGTGTATGATTGACCAGAGCAAACACGGTGAGGTAGGGTGGGGGGTATATGGTCACTTATATACTCATTTTGTTTTAAATAGTTTCGTTTTTTCATTGAAATGTGGCAGACAATAGACATTATTTTTGTAAAAACAGTCTTACCTGCAGTAGTCGTAGACCTCGACGTTTCTCCAAACACCCATAAACTCACTGCAGCATCGTCATGGTCATGCACTTGCATCAACATCATTGTCAAATCTCAACTTTCGACAAACACCAAATGGAAAAATGTGAAAACAGCAAAATGGAAAATCCATGTTTCCATATCACCAAAAACAGCAAAACTTAAAACGGACATTTTTAAAAACTGGAAATGGCCATGTGTAAAATATGAAAATTCAAAAACTTCAAACAGACATTGTTTAAAATGTGTCATCAACAAACTGGAAAAATCCATATCATCAAAATCGCAAAACTTGAAACGAACATTTTTAAAAACTGTAAATTGCAAATTGGCAAATGACAGTGTGTGGAATTCATCATGTGTGAAATGTGTAAAATGAAAAAATCACCCATCAACATCACGATTTCTTAAAATTAAAAATAACAAATCATTGTGCTCTGGTAAACCTTTGTTTTTATTTCATAGTCATAGTGAATTGACAAAAGAAAAATAGAATACAAACACATTCCAATTCCTCACTCCTCAATGTTTATGTCCATGCATTATCAACTTTCCTTTCATAGCACTCATGACAATCAGGGCTGCCATCCTTTCACCCACTGAGGCATCACTGGATGTGAAACGTTGTTTAGCTTTCTTCAATAACAATTTATCTGCCACATGTCTTAAACCAGGATGACTATGGCGATAAGAAAGGTCATGTTTCTTGCATGCTTGATCCAAAAGATTAATGGGTACATCACCACGTTGTAAACGTTTTTCGAGACGAGTTCCAGGGCCGCAAAAACGATAACCGGGAAGATGGATTTCGAAAGGTAGGTATTGAATCACTTTGTCAATGACGCCATTGCCAGTACAGGTCTGGCATATCCTTTTCCATCGATGGTAAAAAGGTTTGGTCTTCCTCCTCCTCTGTGGACGATGTTTGTGTTTGTTGTTGTTGTTGTTGCTTTTTCTCGCCATGACACCCGTGGAATGATTCAACAAAGTCTTTACATGGACTTTTATGACCGTGATTCAGTTTCACTAGCTGGCAAGTCGCACACTGACGCATAGACGGTATTTTTGCCATGGCCACTTGCTTATGGTGATCGTAATCCGTACAGGGTTGCAATTCACTCAACACAGGGTCTTGAGTCCATGATTTTGGTACATGTTGCCAGATTTCTTTCACTGCATTGGCGGCCACATAATAAATGAACGACTTGGGCAGCGCCAAGAGTTCCTCTTTGGTAAAACTGTCTAGTTTCTTTTTACACACAAAGAACTTGCCAATGGCTTTGTCCGTAGCATTGCCTTTCTCCATGGTATCACGTGCTGTAGATGTTTACACGTCGCTTGTAGAAATCTCACTGGCGTCATTCACAGGTAAATCTTGAGTTATAATTTTGTTCAACAACTCCCAGCAGGCATGAGTGGTTAACCAATGAAAGAGATGCCACGCATGCGATAGGGCTGTATGGGTAATGTTGCCACAGGAACAAGTATCCATGAGCGTTTGCAGGGAGGGGCAGCCCAACTCCATAAGGTCGATACATTGGCAGCAAGACGCCAAAAATGGTTGCAACCATTGCCGTTTTTCACTACCTTTCACAAATACCACATTGGCCGAGGACAAGTGTGCTTTCATGACCACGTCCAAATATTTATAGGAAATGGTTCCCTGATTCCAGTCTAGTTGCCTATGATTTTCAATCCACTGGGTTTGTTTACGGTCTTTTTCACACAACAAATCAAAAGCATGGGGTGGTTTAAAGAGCAAATGCGTAGCTTGCGATATCCAAAACGTGGTACAATCGATCATGGCCACTTGTTTAAATATAAATTTGTTGTCACCAATTTTAAACCCTTGGCAATCCACAATGAGTGTGCGCAACATGTTGACGCTTGCCTGGACCGAGTTCAACTGACGACTGACTGACGATCACGTGTGATCATGGCATGGACTTACCTTCCATGCTAGTTTCAAATTGAGGTTAGGGTAGGAGAGAGGGACATGCAAAAATAAGAATTTAAGAATTACATCATTTTATTATCATAACACGTCTTACAGGCTTTTCTCATTTTGGGATAAGGACGATAGCAACTGATACAACAATATAGTCTCTTGTGTTTGTAACGTCCATAACACCGATGATGTCCCAATGTCTCTAAACTAGGCGTTTTTGATGGTGAGCTGCTCACCGAAGCACCATGGATACCATACGGTCCACATGTATCGTAACTTGCTTTATTTTCATCACCCAGAGACACAAGTGAGGGATAGCTTGAATGACAGGGTATATTTCCCACTTTCATTCTGCACAGGTAGGGGCAGGTGGGTGACCAGCGCTGATGTTCCTGCATGGGTTCATCGCCCTCCTGCCATTGGTCTATGATGATGGGACAAAAGGCACATTTCACTTCATCTCTTGTTTTTAAATAGTAGAATCCAGCAGCCGCCAAGGCTTGAGGGTTTATGAAAGGCACTGGCCACGTGGCAAAAGTCTTGAAACGTTGTTCCTCAGAGTTTAAATTCATGGATGTAATGTCTCTTGAGGCTTTAAAGCAAGACATGACTGAGTGGCTTGACGTGGGATGACCTGTTATTTATACACTCGTCACTTGGTTGGATAGTGGATAATAGTTGACTTGTTTGTGATGAATAATCAAACAGTAGGCCGTGGTATTGGCTGGTACATTGTCATGCGTTTCAAAATCTAGTCGAATGTCGATATTGGATGGCTTGACAGACTCTTCCAGGTAAGAACAGTCAAAAACAATCAGTGGTGCTCTTGCCTTAAACGCTTGGGGTAGTAGCATGGGGCCGTTCTCTTTTTGATAATACGACCATCGAAATTTAGAAAACAAGTCGTACAGGGGGCCAAACTTATTTTTTGAAAAATCCAAATCCAGTCCTTCATAGGGAAACACAGCTCCGTTGAGGAAAAGACGTGCATTTCTCAATTGCAGATGATCAAATTGCGTGGCATCTTTGGTTTGTTGATACTTGCGATTCGTTTGAAAACCCACGATCAGGTAGAGAGGTCTCTCTGTATAGCGAGCTGTTTTTACAGACCAACTGTGTGTGTTGGTGGTGGGCAATAGCGGATACTCATGGAGTGCCCAGCTTCTAAATTCCATGGGTAGAGGCATATCTCTCTTTACCATTTTGAGTATGTCCAGTTTTTTGCTATCTTCAAGGGTCACATGGGGAACTTTCCATAGCAAGCGTTGTAGTTGAATTTTTGAATCGATGGGGGCATTGTCGGCTCCCTTGAGTGCATTATTATCACTCCTGTCTCTCACTAGGTAAAGCACTTGCCTTGCGTTGACCACAATGCGTTGGTGATCTTCGGCAAAGCCTAAAATCAGTTTAAGAGGTAAATATCCAGTAAAGGTCCCATCGGTGTGTACCATCCAGTCATTGGTCGAGTCAGGACACCAACCTGCCATGCAAAGTGTTTTACCTTCTTCCTCACTATAAGAGGGGTATAGTTTCATGACACTGGAAATGCCCACATTTCGAGTGCTATCCACCACGATATCGTTAATGACATACCGCACTTCAGAAAACAGAAAGGCTAAACCATGGTTGGCCAACTTGGATGTGGTAGGTGTAGAGCCATCGGCTTTCGTGAGCCGACCTTCAATCTGAATGACACTTTCATGAGGTAGGGTGTAAATATCTTGGTTGTTGATAACAAATTGAATTTCATCATTGTTATTGAGTCCAGGTGTTTGAGCTTGATAGGAATGGAGATCAATTCTTACCACTCCAGGTTGCTCCTCGATGCGGTTCGCTATCTCTAGGATAGAATTCATCATGAGGGTTGACGTGGTAACCCAAATGCTGTAAAATCTGCTTGCCTTGAGATGTTAACGTGTATTCACGTGGCAAACAACTAACACTATTCCTAGACGGTGTTGTTGCTTTATACACAAATTTCATAGTGGCTTTAGCACCAACTTGTAAGTCACTGGTGTGGTAGAATCTAGATCAATGAGTTGTTGATCTCTATTGATCAGTCTTAATGTTATATTACTAATACTATCGACAGCCACAGCATGAAAAAGCACCACTGGAGGGTTTTCACGAATAATATACCCATTGGGCGATGTCACAATAAAGTCATAAAGCGAATGCGATGGTTCTTGATTGGTGTACACTTGGCTAATAATATTACACGTCACCGACACATGATGGTCCTCAATGAATTTCACTTCATGGTCCGAATCATGTTTTTTGTTGGGCTCCAACACACGTGGTTTAAATCCTAGTAATGGACCAATGGAATCGGGATGTGTTTTAAAGTCAATGTTGAAGGTAGAGAAAATACTGCAGCGATGAGTGTTGGTATTGCCTACAAGTTCAAACTTGTGTGTTCCGTCGAGAAATGACTTTAAACCATATTGATTGATCAACACCACATAAATGTGTTCATAAATGTCATCGATCGTGTATCCACCAGAGTTCAAGGTGAGCACAGAATCATCATAGTAAAACTTGTTGTTCACATTTTCACGTATGTTGTATATTCGATTGTACGTTTCAAGAGAAACAAGTCCTAAACCATAGGGTTTTTCACTCAATTCGATAGGCGGGTAAAAGTCTAGGCTGACTTCAGGTCCACGTCCATGCAGTGTAAACGTTTTACTTTCTGTCGACATACTGTTGGCGTTTTAGCTTATGCTGCGTCTTATATAAAAAAAATTAAACACAAACGTCCACACTGTTGGCTGTTAAACGTTTGCTCACGTTTCACATTATAATATATCTTGATCCTGTTTCCAAAATAGGTCACTAGTTCCATGGGCGGGGGCAAATTCCCAAAACTGTCAAAGTACCATACCATGGATCCTTCTTTGACATAAGCTACATAATGTGTTCCTGGTCCTCGGTGATCATCCAAATTGACAACAGCACATTCCTTTTTCCAGGGTCGTGGGGGTAATTGGTTTCGCATAAACACACCTCGAAAATGAGAAAGCTTTAGTTGTTTAGCATAGTTTTCCACTTGTTGATGCGTCAGGGCATGTCTTGCTATGGATGAGGTTAATTTTTTTTTTTTTAATATTTCGAAATGGTGAAACCCCAAATCCTTGTTGATAAAAGGCTGGCTTTAAATTGGCATTTCTAGCCCCCGTGGCAATCGCTTCCATCGTTTCATTGTGTCGCTGACTTTCTTTGAGTTGTTGCTTGCCCTGCTGCGCGGCTTTAATGGTTTTTGCCACTGCACTGGCACCGCCCAAAAGTGAACCCAGAGCAGCCAAACCGGCAAATAATGCAGGTAAAAATCCCGCTCGTTTGGGGACGGGAATCACTCGCCCTTGGTTTGAACTCTGTCGCCGACGTTTTGGAATAACATGTCTCTGTGCTGCTCGAAGGGCTTTCCTTATGGTCAATACATTATTTTTTCTTTTTTTCTTTCGCAAGGGCTTGTCCACGAATGTTGTAAGCCCAGGCTTTGCCAAGGACAAAGTCCTTTTTTAGTCTTTCTCACTGCATACCTTTGTTTCACCATGATGATAATGACCAACAACCTTTCACAAGAAAGTTTAAATCACAACTAACGTTAGATGGTTATTTCATGGCTGTATATTCCAATTCCACATAAAGTGGGAAATCGTTTATGGTTTTTCCCGCTTGCTTTTCATCCCATGTCAACATAAGGTGAAAGGATAATTCGTCACCAGCATTGACCATTTCATGGTTATGGATCAACATCCTATGACCATTATCTTTATTTGTAAATGGTTCTCATCAGGTATGGCATATTTGATGTGAATGGTTCCATCATAGTGTAATCGATAGTGGCTTAAACCCGAAGCAAGCACATAGGTCAAGTGCTGATCATGGACTAGCGGTAAATGGTTTCTGTCATTCACAGGTTTATCATTTGTCAGATACACTAAAAATACAAATGGGATAAATTTATAAAGCCTTTTCATTTCATGGGTCACGTAACGCTTGGTACAGACATCGTCTTCGTCTTGCGGGTCTTCCACGTGAATAATCCGATGGTGATTAGCGCTATAGCCATTCACCGTAAGCTGGGGCACTTTGCCATAAAACTCATACACTTTGTTATCCACATACTTTTTCGTAGTAACGTCTGTAGACACTTCAGGATGTTTTACATGGGTTAACCGCTTTCCCTTAAAGTCATAATCTCCCTGTTTTGTGCGTGGCACTACTGACCTATCCACATAGTGTTTATTAGCAGGATCTGTTTCCTGTTTAGGATCATGTATGGGGACAGGCCTAGCTTTGGCCATCAACGCACGTCCAAAGACATCCATCGTCAACCTGTAGTACCAGTCTAGTGTTTCTATGACAAGGTTCAGTGTCCTGTATATAGACAGCCTGCTAGCCTGTCTAAGCCTTAGTTGAAATGAAGATTATTAAGCAGCAAGAGTCATTCCCCGTGGGGGACATGGTTTCCCATCTCTGTCCCACATCACGTGAACAACGCCATGGTTCACTGTTTCCATCTTCCATTCGCTGCATCATTGTGGGGCCTTCCGGCTGTGGAAAGACAAATCTTTTGCTAACGCTCATCACAGCGCCCAATGGTCTGCGTTTTCAAAATATTTATATTTTTGCAAAATCTCTCTACCAACCCCTCTACGTGTTTCTGGATCAAGTCATGTCTGGATTACAAAAAGGGAATATGGGTTATTTCACATTTTCCATGCAAGAAAATGTGATTTCACCGGATGAGGTAAAGCCTGATTCACTCATGATTTTCGATGATGTATCCACTGAACGTCAAGGCATCAATCAAAGCTATTTCAGCATGGGTCGACACAAACATATCGATTGCTTCTATCTTGGACAAACGTATTCTAAAATGTCCAAACAGTTGATTCGTGACAATGCCAATGTCATTGTTTTATTTCGCCAGGACGAGAGGAACAGTCGTCACATTTATAATGAACATGTGAATCCGGATATGACCTTTCAAATGTTTACAGAATTTTGTGCCAAGTGCTGGAACACTCAACGTCATGCCTGTTTAGTAATTGACAAACAAAGTGAACTCAACCAAGGACGGTATCGCTTAGGGTTTGACCATTTTATTGCTATTTAAGGCCCTGTCTCATTCCCCATCAAGTCATTGGTCAAGCCACCATGGCGTTAGCAGAGAGTCAATTGAAAAAGCATATTATTAGAGCAAAAAATACTATTCGCCAAAAGTTTCGTCAATTGAAACAATCACGTGCAAATCATGCTTTGTTTATTCAGCAACATTTAGCACCTCCACTAAAAGCCATGTTGAAACCCTCTTTCAAGCCATCTGAAACGCTACCCACCGTTTCACAAGCCACGCAGACGCTGCACGAGGACCCTGAGGAAGAGGAAGAGGAACAGGAAGATTTGACTAGTGTTAGTGAAGTTGAGGATGAGGAGGAACAAGTGTTTACGCCTCAAAAAAAGGCCGCACCCCTTGCAGAGTTTTTGAGAAAAAAGAAATCCTTGGCCATGGTCGAAACACCTTGCCCTTCCAGGGCGTCTCCGTTTTCACAACTCTTGGCCACCCCTCAACATAAAGCTCAACTGAAAACCATTTTAATAAAATATTATGGATCAACATTGGAACCCTATTTCACCGATCTATTTATTGGAAACACAGATACCACGTATGGTGTTCGCTATGAGAATGATAGTTTTAAAATTGGCGATTCATCCATTAAATTTGCTCGTACTGAAGCTGTCATTAAAAACATCAACTATAAATTAACGCCAGGACTGTTAAAGCTGCTCTTTTCTCGGACCCCCTCTTCCCATGATTATACGTCAGAGGATCTTGACAAATATAAATCCATTTTATTGGATACCCATGCCCACAAAAGACAGTATGATCCCGCTCAACAAGTGAATGCCAATATATCTCAAAAATATAAAACCATCATTGCAAAAATGTTTCCCACCAGTCAAAGTACTCGTCGTAAAGCGTCCGCTTCGGGATTGACATTTAAACCATTAAAACCCCTTGTGGATGTTACCTACTGGCACAATCCCAATAAGCTCGTCCAGCGGCTACAGTTGTTGCATGCTTCACGTCAAGCTGGCCACACCGGTCACGATTGGGAAATTCAAGAAATTGAACAAGAACTTCGAA
This sequence comes from Meconema thalassinum, assembly GCA_946902985.2. NCBI lineage: Eukaryota > Metazoa > Arthropoda > Insecta > Orthoptera > Tettigoniidae > Meconema > Meconema thalassinum. Next base: position 27,294,243 of record OX336396.1, on the reverse strand, counting down.
ATGCCAAAATTATTGTTTAAGCTCTCACCCATTAAAATGGGTATTGCTCACGAGTTGCATCGCCCAGCTAGGCGTCACTATCCACGACTCAAGGTGATTTCACGAGGTGTGGATGAACTTTGGCAGGCTGACTTGGTTGAAATGATACCCTATGCTGGCGTTAACGACGGTGTACGCTATATGTTGACCGTCATTGATGTCTATTCCAAAGTGGCCTTTGTTGAACCTGTTCTACGCAAGTCTGGTCCACTAGTCACTAAGGCCTTTGAACATATTATTGAACACTCCAAACGTCAACCTCAGCTGCTACAAACTGACCAGGGGAAAGAATTTTTCAACAAGGATTTCTCCAGTTTTCTCAAATCTAAGGATATTCACCATTACACCACGTACAGCAATCTCAAAGCCAGTGTGGTCGAACGGTTCAACCGAACATTGAAAACCCATATGTGGAAAGCGTTTACCGCTCAGGGCAGTTATCGCTGGTTGGACATGTTACCTGAGCTAGTGTCACGTTACAATGACACCAAACATAGAACGATTGGGACCAAGCCACGCCTCGTGACTAAAAATATTCAGCGATTGGATAAACTGTTAAACCCCATAAAAACAGCCGATCCTAAACGTCACCGACTGAACATTGGGGATTTTGTTCGTGTGAGCAAATTTAAGTCTGCCTTCAATAAGGGCTACACGCCTCAGTGGGGGACTGAACTATTTCGAATTCGTCGAGTCAACTTGGACACTCCAGTCACCTATTTACTCGAGGACCTCAACCATCAACCCATAAAAGGTAGATCTTATCTCCATGAACTTCAGAAAACAGCATTTTCTAAGCATTATCTTGTGGAAAAAGTGTTGAAACAAAAAGGAAATAAACTCTACGTCAAATGGTTAGGGTTTAACTCTACGTTTAATTCCTGGATCAATAAATTACATGTTGTGTGAACCTGTGTACTTTTTATTTATTCACACATGTTGTACACCCCCTATAGCTCTATGTGTACAGCGTTCCGCGCTTCGTGCATATTCATACATGTTTGTCTTTCCCTTTCCTCCGGTGTTCTCTCATACATTACCCCTCCCCTCTCCCTCCCTTCACCTCCCACCACTGCTGTTTGCAGCTCTTGCCTATCTATTGGTTGTGACATCATTCCCACAAGTTGCATCATACTTTTTACTGATTCAGCGATTCCCACGCTTTGAAGATTCTCTTATCGTGCACGTGGACAGCTAACGTCCAAGGTGAACACCTGAGGCAGATCAAATTTCACGTCAACTTGCATTTTGTCACGTACGAAGCAAACAGGATGTGACTTGTTAACAGTTATCGCGCACGTGGACAGCTAACGTCCCAGGTGAACACCTGCGGTAGATCAAATTTCACCTGAACTTGCATTTTGTCACGTACGAAGCAAGACAGGATGTCACTGGTTTAGCGTGCCTGTGGTTTCACACATGTGTTCATATGCCTTTCGCTCTTCCCTGCCACCACGATGGTCGGATTATTTCACCTTCAAGCGTCATCTATTGTCAAATCAGATCAACGCCTTCCAATAAGCTCAAATGACCTTCACCTCCTGCTCCTCGGCAAGTCTGTTTTCTCTACTCGCTTCGACCAACATAGAACCAAGTTCTCATCACCATTTACACGTTAAAGGTAAAATATCAGAAAACGCACGCTCGCTCTTTCATACACCGACCCGCCGAAATAGCGATTAATCTATTGAACACACCCACCATGGTCAGAGACAGGTTTGTTGAAACACACACACACACCCAGCCGTATCGTCTCTCTCAACCACCACGCTTCATAAACATTATAAACAGGTAAAGAAAAAAACCAGGGTTTTCTCAACATGTATGGCGTTAGGCCCTTTGTGAATTATTTTTTTGAAAAAAAAATCTACCACATTTGAAAGGGGGCGTTAGCCCGAGTCCTAGGACACCTCGTACTCGTCTCTAGCGTTATTGGTTTGTGAGATATCGGCAAAAATCACAAAAAAACACATGTTTACCCCAAAATCGCGTTTCCAACTTTTAAAAAAATTATAACGGGTGGTTCATAGCAAAGAGGACGTCACCCCGAGTCCTTGGACCCGTCGTACACACCTCTAGCATGATTGGTTCGCGAAATATAGCAAAACGTTTAAAATCACGGTTTTACCCCAAAAAGACCGTGTTTCCAGCATTTCACCTTTTCGACACCTACATTTCCGTAAAGAGCACGACGAGACGAATAAAACGAATCCAAGCACGCCTTCCTAGCATGACTCCTTCCATTCCAAGGTCGCAGGGGCTCACCACTTGCTTTTGTAAGCAGCTCTCTCACTACCCCACTACTACAGGTTTTCATCCTAGAGACTTGAAATTTATTTTGGGGGTAGAGGGGGTAGGGACCGATTTACGTCAAACAAACTTTTTTGTATAATTTCTAGTTTCCAAAATATATGATTTTCAAAATTCGAGTGTTTTCAAAAAAACATAAAAAGTAAAAAAGTTTTATTATAGAAAATAAAGGTTATAAAGACCATTTGTTTGAGCCATAGCGCAACGTTCTATCCTGTTTGGTTTTCAAACTATCACCAACTTTTGAAAACAAAAATTTTCAAAAAAAATTCAAAAATATAACGAGTGGTCCATAGCAAAGAGGACGTCAGCCCGAGTCCAACGACACCTCATTTATCAAAATCGGACCATGCGTTCGAGAGATATTTCACATGGCCGAGGCTTAGTAGTGGGTCGAGGAGGGTTCTAGAGTGAGTTGGAAGCACCACTACTCCACTACTGAGGTATGATTAATGTTTCCCGAAAAACCCACTTTTTCCCACCCCTTTGGTCAATGGTTGGTGCTATAAAAAAAAGTCTTCAAACATAAATTTTTGGGCTTTATCCGACACATAGTATGAACGTTGAACGGATTCGATATTTCACATATTAAGAGAGTTATAGCAATATTTCACTTTTTCGAAAAAAGCCCCCCATTTTCACCCCCTTCGACCGATTTAGCCCATTAACGAACTCGACCGAGATTTTATAGGTATACATATTCGGTAAAATATTCAAAGTGATTGGTGCAAAATTACGGCAGTTATCGTGTCCACAAGAAACTGATATGCATATATATATATACACACATATACATACATAAATTATATATAAACTTTTGAACTGACGGTGGTTTTTGGGGTCTGGGGGATGTGAAACGCGAAGATATGTCGAAATTTTCCGGAAGTCGAAACATGGTACCCATTGCAATAGTTAGCTTTCTAATTAAATCTACCTCTGGTTGGTTCCTCAGTTTAGGGGCTGCGACAACGTGGTCATCTAACCCCGTGTACTTTGGGCGAGTGTAGAATCTGTCTGATAAACGGTGTGAATTGTAATGGATGTATTAGTCTGTAATTCAGGTAAGGACTGCAGACGGTCAATTTCAAGCAGTAGTTCCTAATGTTGCTACCAGGTACTACCGTCAATGACACCTAGCTGTGAACTTGGCTACTAGATGCCACCCCAACCAGCAACTCGTAACGAACGTTGGAACTTCCCCTCCAAAGGAAAGCATACTGAGGGATTTTAGCGCTCTCAGAAAATCCGACGACTTCGGCCGGCTTTGAAACCGCGACCTTGTGCATAGACATTCTGCATGCTACCAGTTACGTCACCGAAGCTGCTTCCCACTTAGTCAGATGTCAAAGTCAACCCCTGGCACCATCCAGCCCATGACGGGCTAAGGCCGAACAAGCGACCGCTGCCCAGCCATTTGGCCTGCAGATATTGGGGTGACGCGTGATCAGCGCGTCGGGTCCCCTCGGCCGTTAATATTGGTATTCGTGATCGGGGTGCTGTCTCACTGTCAGACAGCTACTCAATTGTCCTCACGAGGCTGAGTGCACCCCGTTCCAACCCTCACGTCAGTTTTAAAATCCCTGACGGAGCCGGGGATCGAACCCGGGGACTCCGGGTGAGAGGCAGGCGCGCTACCCCAACACCACGGGGCCGGCTTAGTCAGATGGAAATACTGAATCTGATGTCGTGCAAGTGCGTTGTCATGGCAACGGCTCATCCCTCATCAATTTAGTAGTGTTGCCATGGCAACCTCTGATAGCTCTTGGCATTTTCTTATAATTCCGAAATCATTTTTCTCATCCCTTGGCGTAATAGTGGGTCATATCAATAATTCTTTCAGACAAAAGTTTTAGGTAATTATTAGGGGAATATTGTCCATTTTGTACGGTTTTGATATTGTGCCTATTAAGAGAGATATGATTAATGTTTCCCGAAAAACCCACTTTTTTCCACCCCTTTGGTCAATGGTTGGTGCTATCAAAAAACTTATTTGACATAAATTGTTGACACTTATCCGACACATATTATGAACTTTGAATGGATTCGATATTTCACGTATTAAGAGAGTTATAGCGAAATTTCAATTTTTCGAAAAAAGCCCCCCATTTTCACCCCCCTTCGACCGATCTTGCCCATTAACGAACTCGACCGAGATTTTATAGGGATACATATTATGTAAAAAATTCAAAGTGATTGGTGCAAAATTACGGCAGTTATCGTGTCCACAAGAAACTGATATACATATATACATATCTTATATATAAAAGTGAAAGTCTGTATGTATGTATGTGGGTGGGTTGGTTCCGTATACAAATCTACACCGTTACACCAATCTCAACCAAATTTTGCATACACATAGTTTAGGACCCAGAAGGAACCGCTGGCTACATGAATTTTCGATAGTCTTTCTCATTCTTCTGATTTCGGCCCTTTTTCACTCCAGCACAGGCTAATCAAATCATAAAATATACTCATGAAGGAATGGCAAGGCAGATAGTTTCCATGGCAACATAGCTCAAGTCGAGACACGGCCGACTGGATGCCAGTTGCGCTCTGCACTACCGGTATAGAAAATGAGGATCTTTACTTGAAATCCCGTTAGTTACTCAACTGCTCACACAGCACTGTCAACCGAGTTTAGCATAACAAAGACTTGACACTATCTTCTACTATATATTTGTCAAATACCACTCACTCATTCATTCATCACGAAATCTCAGAAACCACCAAACGGATTGGAATGAAATTTGGTATGCAGCTTCCCCAAGGGCCGCAAATGCCCACTATGAGAGGATTTTTGGATATTCTGGTTCTAAAGGGGTGTTAAGGGGGTAGACCTGCATTTCATTGAACAGCAATATCTCCCGATTGGTTTCATTGGGGGATGTGATACTCGGCACATAAACTCATCATTAAAAATAAGAAGACACGAGTCGGAGGGTTTTTCGATGTGGTGTATATTATGAGGTGAAAGGGGTGAAAAGTGGGGATTAAAAGATTCCTAACGGAGCGTGTATCTCTTAAACGACAATAGGCGAGGAGTTTGAAACTCAGCGGGATAAAATCAGCATAAAAAATAAGTAAATATGTGTTTGACCGTTTTATCATAAATCCAATTTAAGGGGCCTATGGGTAGGGGTGAAATTCTGGGGGGGGGGGGAGAAACAGGAAAGAAAGTGTCCTAACTGATTGACTGACTGACTGACTCATCAAACTCAGGGGGAAAACTGTTTTAAAGTAAGTAAATAGCTGTTCGACAGGTTTTTTTTTTCATAAATCAAATTTAAGGGGTTCATGGGGAGGGGTGAAATTCTGGAGAAAAAAAAATTGAAAGAAAATGTCCTGACTCACTCACTCACTCACTCATCATCGCCCAGCCAAAATTATTGAAGTTAGAAATATGACAGTTTGGGGATATGTTCATTGTATGTCAAAACAGTCTACTAAGGGAGGATTTTCGGATATTCAGGATCTAAAGGGGTCTTAATGGGGTTAAACCTGCATTTCATTGAATAACAATATCTCCCGATTGGTTTCATTGGGGGATGTGATACACGGCATATAAACTCATCATTAAAAAGTAAGACACGTGTCTGAGGGTTTTTCGATGTGGTGTATATTATGAGGTGAAAGGGGTGAAAAGTGGGGATTGAAAGATTCCTAACGGAGCGTGTATCTCTTAAACGACATAGGCGAGGAGTTTGAAACTCAGCGGGAAAAAATCAGCATAAAAAATAAGTAAATATGTGTTTGACCGTTTTATCATAAATCCAATTTAAGGGGCCCATGGGGAGGGGTGAAATTCTGGGGGGGGGGGGAGAAACAGGAAAGAAAGTGTCCTAACAGATTGACTGACTGACTCACTCATCAAACTCAGGGGGAAAAACTGCTTTAAAGTAAGTAAATAGCTGTTCGACAGTTTTTTTTTCATAAATCAAATTTAAGGGGTTCATGGGGTGGGGTGAAATTCTGAAAAAAGAAAATTGAAAGAAAATGTCCTGACTCACTCACTCACTCACTCATCATCGCCCAGCCAAAATTATTGAAGTTAGAAACATGACAGTTTGGGGATATGTTCATTGTATGTCAAAACAGTCTACTAAGGGAGGATTTTCGGATATTCAGGTTCTAAAGGGGTCTTAATGGGGTTAAACCTGCATTTCATTGAATAACAATATCTCCCGATTGGTTTCATTGGGGGATGTGATACACGGCATATAAACTCATCATTAAAAAGTAAGACACGTGTCTGAGGGTTTTTCGATGTGGTGTATATTATGAGGTGAAAGGGGTGAAAAGTGGGGGTTGAAGGATTCCTAACGAAGCGTGTAGGCCTATCTCTTAAACGACATAGGCGAGAAATTTGAAACGCAGCGAAAAAACATCAGCTAAAAAGATAAGTAAATCGGTGTTCAACCGTTTTTTCATAAATTAATTTAAGGGGCCAATGGGGTGGGGTGAAATTCTGGGGGAAAAAACGAGAGAAAGTGTCCTAACTGACTAACTCACTCACTCACCAAACTCAGGGGAAAAAAACAGCTTAAAAAATAAGTTAATAGGTGTTCAAGCGTTTTTTCATCAATCCAATTTAAGGGGCCCATGGGGAGGGGTGAAATTCTGATAAAAATAATTGAAAGAAAATGTCCTGTCTGACTCACTCACTCATCACGCCCAGCGAAAACTATTAAATTTGGAAAAATGAAATTTTGGGAATATGTTCGCTGTATGTCGAAAACGTCAACTAAGGAATGATTTTTGTTTATTCGGGTTTTAAAGAGATGTTAAGGGGGTAAACGTGCATTTCATTGAATAACGATATGTCATGAGTTGTTTCTTAGGGGATGTGATATTCGGTATATAAACTAATCATTAAAAATAATCAGGCATATGTCTAAGGGTTTATCGATGTGGTGTATATTATGAGGTGATAGGGGTGAAAATTGGGGGTTGAGGGATTCTTGACGGAGCGTGTATCTCTTAAAGGACATAGGCGAGAAGTTTGAAATTCGGCGGAAAAAGAACAGCATAAAATACAAGTAAATAGGTGTTCGACTGTTTTTTTTTTCTTTCATAAATCCAATTTTGGCCCTTGGAGAGAGGTGAAATTCTGGGGGGGAAAAAAACAGGAAAGAAAGTGTCCTAACTGATTGACTCACTTACTCACTCATCAAACTCAGGGGGAAAACAGATTTTAATAAGTAAATAGGTGTTCGACCGTTTGTTTCATAAATCCAATTTAAGGGGTTCATGGGGAGGGGTGAAATTATCAAAAATAAATGAAAGGAAATGTCCTGACTGACTCACTCACTCATCATAGCCCAGCCAAAATTATTAAAGTCAGAAACATGAAAATTTGTGGATATGTTCGTTGTGTGTCGAAAACGTCCACTAAGGAATGAGTTTTGAATATTCAGGTTCTAAATAGGTGTTAAGGGGGTTAACGTGCTTTTCATTGAATAACAATATCTCACGAGTGGTTTCATTTGGGGATGTGATACTTGGCATATATACTAATCATTAAAAATAAGCTGACACATGTCTAATGGTTTTTCGATGTAGTGTATATTATGAGGTGAAAGGGATGAAAAGTGGGGGTTGAAAGATTCCTAATGGAGCGAGTATCTCTTAAACGACATAGGCGAGGAGTTTGAAACTCGGAGGAAATCAATCAGCTTAAAAATAAATAAATAAATAAATAAATAAATAAATAAATAAATAAAATATGTGTTCGACCGTTTTTTCATAAATCCAATTTAAGGGGCCTATGGTGAGTGGTGAAATTCTGAAAGAAAAACGTCCCCTAAGGAAGGATTTTTGGATGTTCACTCTCATCGACCAACCCAAACGATTCAAGTTAGAAGAATGATATTTTGGGGATATGTTTGTTGTGTGTCGAAAACGTCTACCAAGGAGGGGTTTTTGGATATTCAGGTTCTAAAGGGGTGTTAATGGGGTTAAACCTGCATTTCATTGAATAACAATATGACACGACTATGACGCGAGCGAAGCGAGGCTAAAAATGAGATTATGTGCGTCTATGTATTACTCAATCACGCAAGTACCACTGGTCCGATTTACATGAATTTTACATCGAAGTAGCTGATTTACCTGGTTAAAATATAGGTTAGTTTTGATTTCAATACTTTGTACTATTTAAAGATGGCGACCATTTTAGTGACTTCACTACACCCTTTGGTTTAAAACTTTCATATTTCCATTTCAAATACAAAGAGAACGCTAAAAAATAGCAAACTTTTGATGGTATACAGTATACGAGGTTAAAAATTACATTTTCTATCCGAAAGGTATCTCCAACCGTTAGCGAGTAAAACCTAAATTTGTGCTATAAAACACGGTCAACGCCGAGCGGTGTAGTTGGACAAAATGTTCCATCCGTAATCTCCCTCTGCGCAGCACCTCGCCTATCCCCTGTTTTAACTCTCACCTTCATATTTTAATTTATTTATGACGCGTAGCGAAGCACGGGTACTTCAGCTAGTATATATATATACAGGCTGTAAAAAAAGTCCTGCACCAAACTTAAACTCCGCATGGGGGTGGGGGCGGGGAGTAATTTGAGATAGGGAACCCATGTCCGGAACGCAACCGTAACGCCCCTATGAGCGATTTTAATTATGAGTACATCTGGCGACGTCGCGTGCTATCCACGGCAGAGGACCGATTATCGCTCACAAGTCTACCTAGCTCCAGTCCCACTTCGTGGCTCTGTGTTAAAGCACTCGACCCTCAGGCGTAGGTGACTGCACGCTGGGGTTCGAGTCCTTCTTCCAACTTATTTTTTTTCCTCCGAGTAATTTGATGATGGATCAACTCAATTACCGTAAGCATGATGTTTTCAGGTAGTTTTTTCAAGAACGTTTTAAGAAACTTAATTAAATGTCTTATACAGCAATGAAGACAAAAACAAAGAGATCATTTGTGTCCAAACAAAATCCTACCGCAAAGAAATACATCCGCAACGAACACAACCAATTTGTTTTAAAACGCAAAATTTCGGCGTATAATTTAGCTCCTTTTAAAACGAAATTAGAAACAAAAAGGATCTAATCTAGCCCTATGTAGTATTTAATTGATGCAAATCCAAACGACTCGAAGAAAAAAATCAGCCCTGTCGGAAGGGGAATTCGAACCCGGTCACCTCAGTGTGATAGTTTATTAATGCCTTGCCACTGAGCCACGAGGTGGGCCTTTAGCTAGATTGATTGTGAGCGGGAATCGGTCCTCTGCCGTGGGTAGCACGCGACGATGCCAAATGTACTCATAATTAAAATAGCTCATAGGGGCGTAACGGTTGAGTTCAGCACATGGGTTCCCTATCTCAAATTACTCCCTGCCCCCACCCGCATGCGGGATTTAAGTTTGGTGCAGGACTTTTTTTACAGCCTGTATATATATACATAAATAAATTATATATAAACTTTTGAACTGACGGTGGTTTTGGGGTCTGGGGGGATGTGAAACGCGAAGATATGTCGAAATTTTCCGGAAGTCGAAACATGGGACCCATTGCAATAGTTAGCTTTCTAAAGAAATCTACCTAACACACACTAATACAGCCATCACAATTAACACTGGTTATCAGACAGATTCTACACACACCCAAAGTACACGGGGCTACATGACCACGTTGTCGCAGCCCCTAAACTAAGGAACAAACCAACCAAAGTTCTGGACGTAGACTCATAAATTTCTTGCATATTTCATGGAATGTTCTTATTTAAATGGGCCAATTTGTCAATTCGGACCTAAAACAATGTTAATTCAATTGATCTTAGTATTTTCTTCTTACCGTAAAGGTTCGTGCTGATTTTGTCTTGATGTTTGGGATTGTAACTACAATGGTTGATCCGATATCATTTACACTGTCAACTTTTCAATCATGTGATTCATGTCCGACATGTTGGATTTTGAGAGCGTTGAGCACATGTGCGAAGCTATCCTAACCTAACTGGTCAAAAAACTGTATCGAAATGAAAATCTTGAGCTCGGATTGGTGGAGAAGCTGTATCATTATGAAAAATTGTACTATAATGAGCCAGATTATGATGCAGTTTTCTGGCATATAATATTTAAATTTCTCCATGTCCGAACATAATAGTACATTATGCAACGAGCCTATAATGGCATAATTAAGACACGAGTTTTATAATTTCCATAAGAGTGCCTTAATTACCATTATAGGCGAGTTGCATACGACTGTTTATGTTCGACGAAAATTATAAGTTTATTACATGTTTTAACATAAATCTTCATAAATATCTGTTGAGATTCAGTCACTAGAATTTTGTGATCGGAGTGCAAGCGCTGGGTAGGATATCTGTGTTTTCGAAATGCTCTGACCGAGCGACGCATGCGATCTGTGTGCTTGGCAATGTTTACAGCCTGCCGATGTGCACCTGCATTCAGTCAAACTGTCACTGAAGTCGCTTGAAAGCAATGCGATGTGTAGAAATTGGAGTTGGGGATATTAAGGTATATACAGTGCTATTTCTAGTCTCATATTCGCCAGTTTATTTACGCGAACATATGGACGGTGCACTTTCGGTAATTTAATTAGACATGTTGGATTTTGATCGCATGCGCGAAGGTATCCTTACCTAATTGGTCAAACAACTATTTCTTGAGCTCTGATTGGTGGGAGAAACTGTTTCATAATGAAAAATGGTGTTATAATGAGCCTCATTATGATACAGTTTTCCGACACATGATGTTTACATTTCGATATGATATTAATTGATTTCCGAAGCAAAAGAACGAAAGCTTCTGTCAAGATATTGAATGCCTTTAATAAAAGCGAATGTTTATGTTGCACTGTATTGGTTTTTGGACAGTGGACTGTAATACTTCCCGGTCTCATTGACTGCGAAGGAACACAGAATTTAAATTAAGATAACATAACCAGCCGTTTAAATATCAATCCATATAAAATCACGAATCATGTGTAGATAAAACGTAGTTTTACGTTTAGCCTTGCATTGCTATGAGCCTCATAACAAGCCATATTTCATGCAGCTACGACAACCCAGACCCGAGAAAAAGTTGGTTTACAACATTAACAACAACTATTTTCAGAACCGTCAGATCACATTAAAAACTCCGTATACAAATTAACAATTCATTTCTTCAAGACGAATTAAAGTTTCATTACGATCTGATTAATACTTTTAATGTAATGATCTTTCTAATTGAGCGCTCCGTTAGACTTGGTAAAGCAGTACTTTTTTTTTGTTCAATCAGCTATAACATTTTAACAGGTTACAATACACATGTTTACTCAACATAGAAAAACGCAGAATAAAATCAGGAAAAGTTTGTTGTAGCTTGTTTTTAAGTAAGACTACGGGTAACGTTTTTATTAACGTCTAAACTCGACTAACAATATCCCCCCGACAGTAGTAGAGACATCACAATGATACAGGTCATCAGACATGGCCATGATATCGTAATGAATGGCAAACGAAAAGCGATTGTGCAGTGACCTGGCCCACTCGATACGGCCATGGCGACTGTTTGTATTGCCCTTCCAACGGGATCTTTATAAAAGAGACGTGGTTTATGTATTCTGACGTCGCCATCGCTCATTCCCTTTGATGCCAAGTCAATTGAGTTATTTTCAGTTCTTCATTCTTATTTTGAACGGTGTTTGAAATGTTTATAGGCTGCAGCAGACCTTTCAACCCAGTTGTGTGCCTAGCCGTATGTTCCATGTCTGTGTTTCACTGCACTGCGGGCTAGCCACGGTGGGTGAGTGGTTATCGAGTCGGTTACCAAGCCCAAGCTTGCAGGTTCGCTCCTGGCCGTGGTAAAAGTTTTTTTGAGAGGCGACAAAAATCACGACACGCATGTCACACGTTGTTGGCATGTTAAGGAACCCATTTCAATTCAGTAGGCCGTGTTCATAATGGTAAAATTAAATTCGGGGTTTTCCGCCAACACAAAGTTCCTCCATTCTCTACTAGGAAGCGCTATAGTGTCAAGGAGCTTAGATATTTAACCTTCTTGACTTTCATAGTGCTCCAAGGAACGACAAAATTCGACATGCAAGCTGCCCCCTGGGCGTCAAATAAAAAAGCTTGCACCCGGCACCCCGAGGCCATACGATTATTATTATTATTATTATTATTATTATTACTGCTCTGCGGCGTAGCCGTGCGTGCGATGTCGCTCAGCACAACTGCGATGAGGAGCTATACCAAGTCTGGAGGTCAGAGGTTTGAATCCCGGAGCTAACAGTTGTTATGCTTAGTGTGATTTCTCCCCGAGTTTATCTCTCCAACACTCGCCCTAATAATTAAAGTTACATACACTCCTACAGCTACCACAGAAACACAGGTTATCGGACAAACTGAACAAGTATACGTGCTTCAGATATCACAAGCCCCTTTAACTGACTCCGTGTAGGTTTATGAAGTCGTTCCTTGAAATTCAGTCTCTTCGTGGCGTAGGCAGTGCACGTGATAGGGACTTGGACATCGTGGTCATTTGTCTGATAACCTGTGTTATCGTGACGGCTGTATTCGTGTGTATGTACAGTATTGAAGCCATTGCTTCAGTGTTGGCTGTACAAACTGTCAGTTGTGACTCTTCAGTCGGTCAACACGAATTTGCCCAATGACTTGGCGGGGTACAATGCACATTATATAAATAATTAATAAGTAAATAATCATATCATAAACAATATTGAGGAGGAGATTGCTATTTTTTGTACAATTGTACAGGATGGATGACAGTAGGTTAACTAAGCAGATCTTCAGATTCCTGTGGAACAAGAAGTCTACGACAACCTGGGTACAAGAAGTCAAATAGGATTTGAAATGAAACAATATCAGAGAAACACCACTGAAAGATATTTTTAGGCAAAAAGTGCTAAAAATGGAAGATTTCAAGGGAGGAAGGGATAGAAAACCGGCTCGAAATGGTCCGAGGAAAGGAAGAGGAAACAGTGAGATGGAAGACGATGGTACAAACCAAATTGCGAACTCTACAAACACCAGGAAAACCTGACCGATGCCATCAGAAGGAGATGCCTGGCTTTCTACGGCCACCTGTACAGAATGGACCATCCCACCACAGACTGTCTTATAATACCTTCAAGGTAGCCAAGCCACTGGGTCCTTGTGGATCAAACAAGTTGAGAAGGATATTCAGCAAGACACAATAAATGGCAGGAGTGGCCTTTCCTCGCATCCATTACAGAAGTTCACCACAACGCGTCCTGGAAATGGTCCGAGGAACGTAAGATAGAGTTCAGCAAGAAAATGAAAGATTACTGCTCTAATAGAAAGGCTCAAGATTTCAGCACTAAAGCAGCTGCCTAACAATCCACCCAAAACACCAGAAGTGGCAGACAACAGCTAAAGCACAAGCATCGCGGTCCGTAGGTGGCCCAAACGACCGAATGTATATTATTAATATTGTTGTTGTTGTTTGAGTCTTCAGTCTTTTGACTGGTTTGATGCAGCTCTCCATGCCTCCCTGTCCTGTGCTAATCGTTTCATCTCTACATAGCTCCGACACCCTACATCCGATGCAATCTGTTTAACATATTCTAACCTTGGTCTACCCCTACAGTTTTTGTCCTCGACCCTTCCTTCCATAACTAAGCTTGCTATTCCTGGGTGTCTTAATATGTGTCCTACCAACCTATCTCTTCTCTTCATTAGCAGTCGCCAGAAACATCTTTCCTCTCCCACTCGTCTTAATACCTCTTTGTTTGTAACCCTATCTACCCATCTGATCTTCATCATTCTCCTGTAACACCACATTTCAAATGCTTCAATTCTCCTCTTTTCTGCTGCACCAATAGTCCAAGTTTCACTTCCATAGAGCGCCACGCTCCAGACAAAGGCTTTCAAAAATGACTTCCTAATACCTAAATCTATATTCGATGTCAGCAGATTCCTTTTTTGTAGAAATGCTTTCTTTGCCTGAGCCAACCTACTTTTAATATCCTCTTTGCTTATTATTATTATTATTATTATTATTATTATTATTATTATTATTTCTACATTCATTTCACCACATAAGTGGGACATATCAACATATCGTCGGCTTGTTTGCAAGACGGTATGGCTAATTCTCTTAAAGTGGCACATTGAGAAACGAGCGAACAATGGTACAGGTCTCCAAGATGACGGCCTTCTGCATGGTGATATGTAGACCAGGATGTATTCCCAATATTTGTAGATTGCGACCCAATGATATGGGGATGATGCCGGTAGAAGAAATTACTATAGGCAGAACCACTACACTTTCCTGTCTCCACATTTGCCTTATTTCCTCAGCCAAGGGCAGATATTTGGTGATCTTATCACAGCAGGTTTGTTGCAGATTATGAGAATTGGGCACTGCAATATCAATTAGGAAGGTTCTCTTCTGCACCTTGTCCACAAGAACGATATCTGGCCGGTTTGCTGGTATGGTTTTATCAGTAAAAACTGATCGGTCCCATAACAATTTGTGGCTAGGATTTTCCAAAACGGCGTCTGGAACATACTGATAGTAAGGCAAAATATTATCAGATAATAAGTGCTTTTGAGCAAGGTGTAGGTGCATTATTTTGGCCACTTGGTTGTGCCTTTTCATCTAATCAGTACAGGAGATTGCTTGGCAGCCTCCTGTGATATGTTGAATTGTTTCCGGTTCTAGTTGGCATCTTCTGCATTTATCATCCTGAATATTTGCCTTAACTATATATTTAAGATAGTTTTTGGTAGCCACAACTTGATCCTGGATTGCAACCATGAATCCTTCAGTCTAAGTGAATAGGTCCGCATGAGTCAACCAGCTGTTCGACACACCAATGTCGACATGTTTCCGGTTGAGATCATACGGATGACGACCGTGCAGAGCTTTCTGCGTCCACTGCTGAAGCTTGATGGCTGAACATTCCTCATCAGTGGCTAACTGTATATCCCTTACGTGAAGAAGATCCAGCGGTGAGCACTTGTCATCTGCCTTCACAGCGGCTTGATGTATGGGAGAGTCATGTCTTCCCAGAAAATATCTCTGAAGGTTCCTCACTTGCCTTGCATGCAATTGGATAATGTCCGTGAGCCCTCGTCCACCTCTTTGACGCGGAATTGTCAATCGCTCAACAGCTGACTTAAGATGGAGACATCTGTGTTTTGTTAAGATTGTACGTGTCCTAATTAGGATGTTCTCCAAGTCAGTCTGCGTCCATTTGATAATACCGAAAGTGTATGTCAGAGCAGGAATAGCATAGGTATTAATAGCCTTAAAGGCGTTCTTTCCATTCAACTTTGATTTTAAAATCTTGTTAAGGCGTTTATTGTAGATAGCTATGGTTCTATCTTTAATA
Organism: Meconema thalassinum; assembly: GCA_946902985.2. Lineage (NCBI taxonomy): Eukaryota > Metazoa > Arthropoda > Insecta > Orthoptera > Tettigoniidae > Meconema > Meconema thalassinum. The sequence goes on along the minus strand of OX336396.1, from coordinate 27,278,552 downwards.
CCTTTATGATCAATTCGATTAGATTGCAGGAGACCAAGATATTTGTAGGTCTCATTACCTTCCATAGGCTTTATGAAACAACCGTCATCAAGTTGAAATGCTCGGGCCTCTAATTATCCACGCCGAATGGTGAGGGTGCGATACTTATCTAATCCGAAGGACATCCCAATATCAGAAGAAAATGAAGCAGTTATTGAAATTAGATTGTGGATGTGTTTCTCAGAGGATGCATATAGTTTAATGTCATCCATATACATCAAATGAGAAATTTTGTATTTCACTATACCATGATGCTTAATTGGAAAACCACACTTTGCATTGTTCAGCAATGATGATAGCGGATTGAGCGCCAAACAGAACCATAGAGGGCTCAAGCTGTCACCCTGAAAGATACCTCTTTTGATTTGAATAAATCCCGATTCCATACATGTGTCTCCATTAGACATTAATAAATTGGTCCCCCAATGGGACAGATTCCCGGTCAATGCATGTGAGATTTTCGAAGTGAAATGCCATGTCCTGTGGTTCGGATTCCACGTAAAAAGGAGGTCCCGTGGCTCATGATCTCAAGATCAACGGTCACGTTAAACTACAAGCCTCCTTGCTTCCCAATGGGACATCATATGTTGCAGACTTATAATGATGGCAGGATCAACTTTATATATCTTCAGGGTTCGGATTAACCAGGAATGTGGCACTGAATCAAAAGCTTTCTTGTAATCAATAAAGGTCATGTATAGGTTACGCATCATCTTTCCTGCTTGTTCCATAGTAACTGCATCGATTACAAGTTGCGCTTTGCAACCTTGAGACTTCTTCATGCACCCCTTCTGCTCCTCAGCCAGGATGTTATGAAGATTTATGTGTTCACAAATCTTACGTGCAATGCAAGATGTAAATATCTTATACAGGGTGCACAGACAGGTGATAGGTCGATATTTGGAAGGATCATTGGTTCTATCACCTTTTGGCAGAAGGTATGTTTTACCTCGCATCAGGTAAGAGGGGATACGCTGTGGATTTTGGATGAAATCTGTGTAGCAGCGGGCAAGATGTTCATGAGTACAAGTGAAACGTTTGATCCAAAAGTTGTGGATGTTGTCTGGTCCTACCGCTTTCCAATTTTGGGTCTCCTTAACCACACGGGTCACATCTTCAGTTGATACCGAAGAGTCACTCATCGTGTCAATTTCTGACATTATTATTACTATTATTATTATTATTATTATTATTATTATTATTATTATTATTATTATTATTATTATTATTATTATTGAAGCCACATATGTGGTATGGCACCGAAGAAGTGGAAACCGATGTGTGGCTTCAAGAGAGAATTAAATAAAGGTGATTTATTTCTAGTGGAAGGTCTTATATTTGGTAGAAGTATGGTGTGGTAAAACAGATGCATTTCCGCCAGATAGAATGTGACAGTGTGTATGATGGATCACTGCGTGCATTATAAATGAGAGCTCGCCTGGCTTCAGTTCCTCGTGTCTACTGCCTGGTAACTGCAGTCTTTGTTGCGTAGCTGCTGCGGCGCACCAACATCTAGGTCATCTGACTCTCATAATATGCTGAAAATGTTAAAATGGGAACGACATGATAACTATAGTACATTATGGCTATAATTAAGACACGAGTATGTTTATAAAACGAGAGAAGCAAGTTGCATACGACTGTTTATGTTCGACGATTATTATAACTCTATTATATGTTCTAACATAAATATTCATAAATATCTGTCGAGATTCTGTGGGTTGACTTCTTCTTCTTGGGAATTGTGTGGGCTCAGCATTTGATCTCTACCCAATAACGAATCCCAAAGCTTTGAAACATTGTTTATCCTGAAGTTGCACCAACAGATAGCGCACAGGTACTATTTTGGAACATTTTGTTATTTTGGTCAAATAGCACAAAATAGGCTGTTACAAACGCTTTTAAATTAAAATGTATCGTATTATCAAATAGTTATTCTTCAAATTATTTGCGTATAGAATGTCAACGGAAGGCAAATCAATTGAGTCCCAAATAGAACAGTTATGACATCTGGCGGAAAAGTTTCGCATAAAAAATCCATTTACTGAACAGAGAGCTGGATTATAATTTATGTGGAACTATCGTCATACGCCTGCTTCCTCCATGACGTTGTGGTGTGTCTATATCAACAACAGCATTCAGACCTCTCTCCCTGTGATTACGCCATGTTTGGTCCCCTGAAAAGGGTTCTTCGGGGCCAACGATTCACGTCGGACGCCGACGTCCAGCTGTACAAGGACTGCTACCAAATGCTACCATCCACGGCACCTAGCTTGCGGACTTGGCTACTAGATGGCATCGCAGTCAGCATCTGGCGGCGAACGTTGGAACTAATAGAGCGTTATCAATTCTAACCTACAAATTGTGGCTTCACACAGGTGTAGTTAGTGGAAGGTTCTTTTATAAGCCATAAATCTATGACATGGGACCGCCGGCTTTACTTTCCCTCCAAAGGAAGGCATACTGAGAGATATTAAACCCTCTTAAAAAAATCCGACGACTTCGGCCGGGTTTGAACCCGCGATCTTGGGCTTAGAATCTCATCATGCTACCAACATTTGCGCACCTTCAAATGCCAACTAACTGCGCCAGGATTCGAACCCGCAACCTTGGGTACAGCAGGCGAGAACGTTAGTGCGGTCTAGCAGACACTAAACTCATCCTATCGATTTATAATAACAGGTATCACTTTGTTCCTAATTATTTAAGAAACCACCTCTTGGTGTAGTGACTAGCATTCTTCGCTGTCACCCAGGAGATCCTGGTTTGGTTCCCAGCTCTGCCACGAAATTTAATTCTGGCCTGAGGGCTGGAACGGAATACAGTCAGCCTCATGAGGCAAAGTTTAGAAGAGATGGGTTCGATTCCCACCTCAGCCAACTTGGAAGTGATTTACCGTGCTACTCTACTTCTACCCCCAGGCATTTGTCGGGATCCTTGCTAAATTAAGGCCACGGCCGCTTCCTGCCCAATCTTCATCGGAATTACTAATACACACAGTATCAGGCTAATTAAGTAAGTAAATAAATGCTTGTATATACACACACCCAAGTATACGTGGCTAAACGATCACGATCTTAATGCCCTTAAATTGAAATTGTTTTGTTGTTGTTTCATTTGAAGGACGCTGCTTTTTATGCTTCTTAGAGTTAATTTTCGAAATGTATATTGTGTTTTCTTATTATTATTATTATTATTATTATTATTATTATTATTATTATTATTATTATTATTATTAAGTTGGTAGCATGCTGAACTGCTGTGCCCAAGATCGTTGGTTCAAACCCGGCCGAAGTCGTCGTTTTTTTTTTATCTTACAGTATGCCTTCCTTCGGAGGGGAAGTAAAGCCGGCGGGCCCATGTCATAGATTTATGGCATGTAAAAGAACCTTCCACTACAATTGGTAGTGTGTAGCAAAATTTGTAGGTCTAATTGGCTGGTTAGAAACGCTCTATCAAGTTCCAACGTTCGCCGTTTGGTATCACTGACAGTAGCATCTGCTAGCCTCGAAGTTGGGACTACTTGAAACTTAACTTTTTGGGAGCCCACGGGCGTTCAATTAAATACCCTGCTAAGGCCATTGACTGCAATCATCATCATCATATATATTATTTCAGTAGTATAGATCCCTCCTGTGGCGCTCTCAAGCGACCGATCGTAACAAGTCAGTATCCAAATGAAAGAGAATAGACATTAGCAGTGACGAATTGCACTCTAATTTCATAAATATCTATAATTTCTTTAAAAATTGACTTTTAAAAACTCTATGAAGTGTGCGATTTGCAGATACTGTTGCTGCAGGAAGATACGCTCCATAATTTCTGTCCACTTCACATTTTGGCCGCTGTCACGCGTGTTTCATGTCATTTTAACATTCGGAGGTCTTTCCTTTATCATTTTGCATGGATTTCAGAAACAGTAATTTAAAGTAATGAATACTCAAATCGTATAATTTCATAAATACCGAATTACCGGTGAGTTAAGCTGTCAATCAATGGACTCAGCACACAAATGACATTAGCAGTGACGAATTGCATTCTAATTTCATAAATATCAATTTTTGTAAGAAGTGTGCGATTTGCAAATACTGTTGCTGTAGGAAAATATGCGACATCATTGCTGTTGAGTTCGCATTTTGGCCGTAGGGATGTCTCAAACGTAAATAGTGTTCTATAATCATTTGGTTCAAATGAAAACATAACAACCTTTCTCCTTTAGTCTCTTATTATAAACCTATTGGGGAAAGTGTGGCTTATGAACTCGCACGGGTCCGCTAGTATAAGGTGCGTTCAAAAAGTAACGAGCCGGAGGCTGCAATGCGCAAACTGGTGACGACATCGGCTAATCGTGGCGGGTGTAACGAGGTGTGTTTCCAACCAGAGCGTGGAAGGTCACAGCCCGTCGCTAGATGGCACGCGTGCACGTCACGTGACGATAGAAAGCGAGCAGCAGCATGCATCAATCGTCCAACGCTGCCAGTCGCATTGCAAACAGTGACATGGAGGCGTCAAACGAAGAGCAAAGAGGTGTTGTTCGATTTCTGACAGCGGAAGGAGTAAGGGGAACGGACATTCATCGCTGAATGTCACAAGTGTACGGCGAACACTGCATGTCCCTTGCAAGGGTCAAGGCGTGGCACAAGCGCTTCAGGGAAGGACGGGTGTCGTTAGTCGATGATGCCCGGTCTGGGGCACCCTCCTGCATTACCGATGGCAATTTCCAGCTGGTTGATGCACTCATTACCCAGGACCGCCGAGTGACAGTGAACACCATAGCCGCCGTGGTCGGATTGAGCGTCGGAAGTGTGCACACTATCATGAAGGAACGACTGCACTTGCGGAAAGTGTGTGCCCAATGGGTGCCCCACAGTCTTCAACCACACCAGGAAGCATGTCGAATGGCCTACTGTCTTGGTCTTGATTGGACGATTGATGCATGCTGCTGCTCGCTTTGTATCGTCACGTGACGTGCACGCGTGCCCTCTAGGGACGGGCTGTGACCTTCCATGCTCTGGTCGGAACCACACCACGTTACTCACGCCACGATTAGCCGATGTCGTCACCGGTTTGCGCAATCCAGCCTCCGGCTCGTTACTTTTTGAACGCACCTTATACATATATAATTATCATTTTTAATTTGTTTACCTTTTTGAAGTTACTCAGCTTGATTTTTGTACTCATCTCTGTAACTAATATTCACATGTGTCAGGTGATGGCCGCTCTCGCCCCAATCTCGGGCTATCTGAGATGCTGAACTGAAGGTTTTGTAATCGTAATACTTACAGTGCGCGTCGAACTGATAGAGGGCGCGCTGTTTCTTGTTATCTGCTATACTTTGCTTTCCCGATAAACGAATGGTTTGTTTATTATGTTGTAACTGCTTTACGAATATCTGCTCGTACCTGGATGGAATGGTAAACCTAGAAAGCAGTCGAAATATCAATAACAGTATGACTTGGGAATAAGCTCGAGAATGACGTTGTTTATGAGACTGTAACCCAGTTCAGCTCTCCCATAAACAGCTTTATCGTCTCATAGCGTAAGAGATTCCACCTTGATCGCGGCACTAACACATAATGTTCCAGACATGTAGCTTACTTATCCTGGTCTGTGTTGGAATCAGCGTTGCCTTGGAAATACAGTATTTATTTATCGTATGGCATACATGAACGTTATTTATAATTTGACATCAAGTTTACAAGTGCCTGTGGTGTCCCTAGGAAGAAGTCACTGAATTCACCACTGTAGGATGTTTGTGGGCATTCTTGAACTAGGTGCCGAACAGTCTGTCTTCCAGCACCGCACTCGCAACATGATGAAGATTTTTTCCTCCACTTGTACAGGAGATCGCCGCATACACCGTGATTGGTTCGGATTCTATTTACAGTAATTTTGACCAGGTCTTTCTAGCCTGAGCGAACCCTGACACCTTCTAAGTTATGCATGGCATTACTGAACTCTCTGGAGTGGCAAACGAATTCCTATCAAAAGGCCATCTCTCAGTCAGGTTGAATTTGTTAGTTGCAAGATTCTCCGCTGTGCAGATAGGTGAATGTCTTGAACGTAATCGTTTCGCATGTAGATCAGCAATGTCTCCATGGATTGGTAGTTGTTTGTTGGTCTGGATCTTTCTATATTCTCTTATCAAAATGTTTCATCGCCGCAAATGAGGTGGTGGGATCTGGCTGAGAACAGGAAGCCATTGTGTAGGAGTTGACATAATTGTTTCTGCTATCATGCGCATAGTGTTATTTAATTGTGCATCTATTAATCTTACAGGCGGACTATTTATCCACACCGGAGCACAATACTCAGAAACAGAATAAACTAAACCTAGAGCTGAGCAACGGAGAGTAGTTGCATTGGCACCCCAATGTTGTAATCCTTTTAGATCAAAAAGTTATGCTGTATGACTGTGAAATACGTAAATAAATTCACTTATTTTATATCGGTTTGTATTTGTACGAGGAATTAAGCCATGGTTCACCAGCTAGCCGCTCGGGAAAATGCTGTACAGCGTTGCTGATATGGAGCCCATCACTTCCGTGCGAGGCACGCCATGAAGCGTGATGGAGCCCGCCTTGGCAACGCAGTACAGCTTTCACCGGAGCGGCTAACTGGTGAACCATGTCTTAATTCCCCGTACAAATACAAACCGATATAAAATAAGTGAATTAATTTACGTATTTCACAGTCATACAGCATAACTATTTGATCTATAAGGATTACAACGCAACCAAGAACTACATTTTCCAACGACCCTGAGCCGAGAAAAAGTTACCTTACAAAAATGATAACAACTTTCGTTCTTGAACACACAAAATTTTGAAATTAATAAACCAGTTATACAACATTCCAATGTATATTGTGTTAAAATTTGAATTCGATCTGTTGACGGGTTTGTGAGATAGTAAATCTTAAATGTGACGCATGGTTTAAACACGCTTAAAAACGGGCACTTTTTGTGTTCCAACAGCGATAAAAAAATATTAAAATAAAAATTAAAAACTCCACCCTACATGAACTAACGTAAAATTAAACGACGAAAATGATGATGTTATTGGATTTTATGTAGGTCTACTGGTTACTTCACAAACAACCTTCAAACTCGAGTGCACATAATACTATGGTCGACAGCTTGGCCGAAGTCTCCATTTTCGAAAATAATCTCCCAGTGCAGAAAGATCATTTGTCTGCGTCTCTTCTGTACTTTCGAAACATGGATCTCTAGTAGGACTACAGTAGATCCAGCGTTATACAGGGATGTGCGTAAAGAACAGTAGAATGTAAACAAGGCAGTGTATTGTCATTAGCGGGAAATGTTATTTAACCGTATCAATTGATATCGCTGCTCTTCAGTCGGTCAACACAATAGAATTCTAATTACTGGAACATGAAAAAAACAAGTAGTTCCGTGAAGAACTATACACCCTATTTTCATATATCCTACTCATGTTAATTGCCTCTATCAACATACAAAATTTCAGTTTGATTGTTGTAATAGATTCGTAGATATTGAGAACCGTCTAAATATTTCAGATGGTCGCCATGTTGGATATTTATTTATGTACTATTACATGAAGATTAATGTGTACGTGTGGTATTCAAACGTCAATCGCATGATTAGGACACATGAAGTAAATACGAGATTTTAAAATTTCGCACAGCTGTCATCTTGTGGTTATGAAAACAATTGAAATAAACTAGATGCCAGTGGATTAACATTTGTATCAGCTTGGCCGCCATGTTGGTTTTATAGTTACCAGTTTTTCAAAAGTCACATATGTGAACTTCTAGTAGTTCCCTTGATCACCGTAATAAATTCCAGGGTGATATCGGAAATAATTTCGTAGATATTTAATGCTGGTGAAATATTTCGCACAGCCGCCATGTTGGATTGGTGAGACGTAATACAATTTGAAAGGCACAGTCGGCGTCGGCCAAAATGGTGCTATGACCTTACCGAGTTTCATTGAAATCGCTGCAGCCGTTTAGAATTTATTAGGGGAGGGGGGCACACACACACACGAATCACGCACACGCACACACAGACAGACACACGGACAAAAGGTGATCTCATAAGCCTACTTTTTCATAAAATGAAAATTGGCTAATAACTTGAAAAAAATTACCTCAAAGAGGGCGGTCATACAAGGTGAATCTAATCAGGTTGTTCATCAGGCACAATCCTGTTTATAGCAGTTGACTCGTCCAGGGGCTTCGCAAAAATACGACACTACAACACGGTGATTTTGCTTGCCACGGTGGGTGGGTGGGGTTTTTTTTTTTTTCGTGTGGCCTCCTCAGAGGCCGAGTGCAGGTCTTTCTATTCGACGCCCGTGGGCGACCTGTGCGTCGGTATGAGAGATTGAATGAATGAAAATGAATGAAACTGGGCAAGGATGTGGAAGGAAGTGGCCGTGGCCTATCAGAAGGTACCGTCTCAGCATTTGCCTGGTGTTGAAAATGGGGAAACCTCGGAAAACCATTTCAAGGACAGCCGACGGTGGGGCTCGAACCCACGCGTCTACCGAGTTAGCAGAGAGCTTGGCCCCATGACCTAACGCTGCGCTTTAGCCCGCGTAGCCACTCCTATCGGTGGGTGAGTGGTTAACGTGTCGGACTACCAACCCCAAGCTTGCGGGCTCGCTCCTGGTGTCAAAAATCACGATATGCATGTCATACGTTGTTGGCATGTTAAAGAACCCATTTGAAGTCAGTAGGCCGTGTTCATAATGGTAAAATTAATCTCGGGATTTTCCGCCCGCACAAAGTTCCTCCATTCTCCAGTAGAAAGCGCTATAGTGTCAAGGAGCTTAGATATCTAACCTCCTTGACTTTTATAGTGCTTCAAGGAACAACAAAATTCGACATGCAAGCTACCGTGCACTCTGGGTGTCAAATAACAACGCTTGCACCCGACTGCCGAGGCCATACGATATTATTATTATCTACCTCGATTGCATATACACACACTAGTACAGACATCACAGTGACACAGGTTAACAGACAACTTCTACACACACCCAAGTACATGGAGGGAGCTGCATGGTCACAATGTCGCAAAGCCCCTAAGAAATCAAAAACAGAAGGACAGGTTTTCAGACCAGTTCAATACACCCAATTACTATGTTTCTCCATTCTCCACGAGAAAGCGCTATAGTGTCAACGAGCTTAGATATCTAACCTCGTTGACATTCATAGAGCTCCATGGAACAACAAAATTTGACACGCAAGCTGCCCTCTCGACGCAAATGACAATGCTTGCACCCGGCACCCGAGGCCATACAATATTATTATTATTATTATTATTATTATTATTATTATTATTATTACTGAGTGCTGATGACCAAGATGTCCCAAAGCCCCTAAAAAGAATAAATAAGAACTTATTCCCTGGATTTCTAGTGCAAAATAGTACATTATGCAACGAGCCTATAATGGCAATAATTAAGTCTTAAGTACCATTATAGGCGGGTTCCATACGACTGTTTATGTTCGACGATAATTATAACTTTATTATATGTTTTAACATAAATATTCATAAATATCTGAGGGATACAGTTAATTCAGTTATTGAACAGGGCGCGCTGGCTTTGCTGACTGAATAGAGCGCATGCGTGTGTCAAGGCACTCCGAAAGCAGAGACCATTCACTTTGCTTGCCAACACAAAAATATGTTTGATTTTTAGCGCATGCGCGAAGGTATCCTTACCTAATTGGTCAGACAACTGTCTCTTGAGCTCTGATTGGTGGGAGAAACTGTTTCATAATGAAAAACAAGATGTTCAGTAAAGAACATACAGCCTACTTTCTCCTAAATGCATGGGTATTGTTATAATTCTTTGTCCTTTTCAAGGAGTATAATTGAATGTTGGTTGTAGTAGCTTGCTGAAATACAACGTGCTATACGGATATTAAACATGAATATGAGGTGCCCATTGCTAGTGCTACATATGTACAATATTTCATTCAATTCGGTTTCACCGTGTTTGAATTGATATGACGAATCGATTTGCACACATACATGGCCGCTATCTGCAAACTATTTGGCTGATGACCTCGTAGTTTTGTCAAACGATTCTTCATACATAAAGATATAAAGTTACAAAATTTGGTAGGGATCAGATGAATAGGTTGGTCGTAATTTGAATTAAGCTTTGAACATTTGGGTGGACGCCATTACGTTTACGTCAAGATGGCGGCAATTTAAAACATGACACTTAGGTGCCCTTTGCTAGTGCTACCTCTGTACAAAATTTCGTTCAATTCGGTTTCACCATGTAAGGAAATATAGGGGGAATCGATTTGCACACAACCATGGCCGCCATCCGCAAATTATTGTGCAGATGACCTCGTAGTTTGGTCGAAAGTTTCTTCGTACATAAAGGTATAATGCTACAAAATTTGGTAGAGATCCGATGAATAGGTTGGTCGTAATTTGATTTAAGCTTTGATCATTTGGGTTGCCGCCATTACGTTTTCGTCAAAATGGCGGCGATATAAAACATGACACTGAGATGCACTTTACTAGTGCTACCTCTGTACTAAATTTCGTTCAATTCGGATTCACTGTGTTTGAAAAGATAGGGGGAATCGATTTGCAGACAAACATGGCCGCCATCCGCAAATTATTGGGCAGATTACCTCGTAGTTTGGTCAAAAGATTCTTCATACATAAAGGTATAATGTTACAAAATTTGATAGAAATCAGATGAATGGTTGGTCGTAATTTGATTTAAACTTTGAACATTTGGGTGGCCGCCATTACGTTTACGTCAAGATGGCGGCGATTTAAAACATGACACTGAGGTGCCCTTTGCTAGTGCTACCTCTGTGCCATATTTCGTTCAATTCGGATTCACCGTGTTCGAATTGATAGGGGGAGCAGACTTTCAGAGTCCACACACACACACACACACAGACACACAATTTTTGGCCCTGTGTTGATCTCATAAGTCTACTTTCATTTTTTTGCCTCATTATGATACAATTTTCTGACTCATAATGTTTACATTTCGACATCGTCGAACATAAATTCAATTTTCTAGTAATTTCCCAAAGTGAAATAGGAATTACAACTCAATACGAAGCCACTCCACAATTAAACGTTAATTATGACTCTATTTTCATTTGGATGTTGCTGGAATATTACAAAAGGGGGCCTAAAGCCAGTCCATTTCCGCTGTTTATTTCAGCACAAAATAGGCTATCTACTCTGAGATAACGAGTAATTGAAACACACCGCTACAAGCCAATGAGAGATTACACTGCTCGTCTCGCCTGAGAGTACAGCTTGTTTCTTCTTTCTGTCGTGGAATGTAATAGTACATTATGCAACGAGGCTATAATGGCAATAATTAAGACACGAGTATGTTTATAAAACGAGCGTATGCGAGTTTTATAATTTTCATACGAGTGTCTTAATTACCATTATAGGTGAGTTGCATACGACTGTTTATGTTCGACGATAATTATTATAACTATTTTATGTTCGAACATAAATTTTCATAAATATCTGTCGAGATTTCGCCAGTTTTATGTACTGGACAGAGAGCATGAGACGCAGAGAATGCCTTGTATTTGACCATGGCCTCCTCGACTACCCCCACTTTGACACTAGGCCACGCAGTGAAATTTAAATTAGAAGGCCGTGGAACTCAGCGCAGATGCGATGCTATCGTTATCTAATTGGTCAAGCAACTGTTTCTTGAGCTCTGATTGGTGGAAGAAGCAGTTTCATAATGAAAAATAGTGTTATATATGAGCCTCATTATAGTACAGTTTTCTGACATAAAATAGTCAGGGTCGAACATAAAATAGCATTTACAACGAATAACATAACCAGAAAGCATCTGCACCATAGTAATCTAAATAAACAAGACCCGTATTCAAAGTCAGGGGTATATTCCATTACATGCCAAGATACAGGATGTCAAGCAAATAACATCGGGCAGTGGGAGAAGATTGGATACGCGATACAATGAATATAGAAACGCGATAAAATATGGGACACACTCGGCCGGGTATGCGAACACATGTCCGACGCAGGACACAGTTTCACGAACATTGAAACCGACTTTAAAATAATTCATCACGAACCGAAAGGCAGAGCACTTGACATGGAAGCAATCGAGATACACTTAGCTAAAAGAAACAACCCCAATAATTTAAATGAACACACTTTCATGGAGAGTCCACCCCTCTTCACGCTACTAGAAAAAACACCCCGTCGGAAACAAGACACAACATTACAATGTAGCCAAGCTAGATGAGGGATTAATAAGGGAAACATGTTATTGGATGAGGATGTACGATGTATCTATTTTCTTCAATAAACCGAGGCCGGTATTAACGGCAGTATTAAAGGTGCCGGGACATTCTCATTAGTCCGTTTGCGCTTAAAGAGGGCTTTTTAGCTTATGCGTGGAGAGTTTGAAACCAGGCTTTTAATAGTTGAAGATTATCCCGAATACAGTAACATACACCACATTAGAGAGACTAGACTTGGCAACTTACAGTTACATTTGTTTGACGAACACATAGCACTTAGGAATGCAAGAGGGGGAATAGACCAACGAGATAAGTGACCCTCATACACAGGAATTTCCCTCCAGTCGAGTGCAGACAGTGACCATGTTAACTGCTCTCAACAGGACATCGCAAGACTCAACCAGATAAGTAGCCGGTACAATACAATCTGATTTGTACATTTACAGCAACCAAATATTCACTCCAAACCAGCAAATTCCGGAGGTCAATCACCACTTTCAGTATCTCAACAAAACATCACAGAGACGACAACTATCAAATATTGACGGGTTGCATTATCTCAACTAATACTGCAACTAAACAAGTGTATATATTGTAAATATTTTCACCCATACTTTCAGACATAGATTGTATAGCCTAAGTGTAATGGATCTGATGATGATCGCTTGACGATCGAAACTGGTCAACTGAGTGTATTTATTAATCTCATGTAATTTTTTTCTGGATTAGGGATTAACCTATCTCGTGTGCGTATAATCGTGTTGGCCGACTGAAAAGCATCAAACGTTTGTTTACTAAGGCAACACTGAACAAGTAGTTCCGTGAAGAACTATACAGCCTATTTTCATATATCCTTCTTATGATAATTGCCTCTATCAACATACAAAATTTCAGCTTGATTTCTGTAATAGATTCGTAGATATTGAGAACCATCTAAATATTTCGGATGGTCGCCATGTTGGATTGTTAAATGTATAGGCCATAGAGTCATGTACCATTAAAGGAAAATTATTGCGTAGGTTCATTATTCAAACTTTCACTTCGATCGCATGATTACGACACATGAAATAAAAACTTAATTTTAAAATTCGCACAGCCGCCATCTTGAGGTTATGTAAACAATTGAAATAAATTAGATACCAGTACATTACAATGTGTATAAACATTTCCTGTACCAAGTTTCATTGCGTTTGGAACATTAAATCGAGAGAAAGGTCTATTTAAAATTTCAAATTCGCTTGGCCGCCATGTTCGTTTTGTAGTTAACCGGTTTTTGAAAATCTTACAGATGAACTTCCAGTAGTGCCCTTTATCACCGTAAAATATTCCAGGGTGATATCGGTAATAGTTTCGGAGATATTGAATGCTGGTGTAATATTTCGCACAGCCGCCATGTTGGATTGGTGAGACGTAACAAAATTTGAAGGGCACGGTCGGGGTCGCCCGGAATAGTGCTATGAACTTACTGAGTTTCATTGAAATCGCTCCAGCCGTTTAGAATTTATTAGGGACACATACACACACACACACACCTCACACACACACGCACACACACAGGGACAAAAGGTGATCTCATAAGCCTATTTTTTCAAAATTGAAAATAGGCTAAAAATGGCTTCTAACACCATAAGATATTAGTTGCAAAACTTTCACGTCGTTTTTCTCAATTCACCATTTTTCTAAATCTTGGTGCAGATTTCTCCCATAATATTTCTGCTGTTAGAATGAAATTTGTACAGCATGTTTGAATAGTATTGATCTAAAATAATAAGAACGGATTAAGAATAATTTCTGTAGTTTTCAAAATATGACCATTTAATTCATAATTTTTTTGGGGGGTGGGAGGGGGGGTGGGGGGGAATTAGTAGTTGTCCAAAACAATACACATCTTGATGACAAAACATTTGTATAGAATATTGCTTCATATTCTTACAGAAATACCTGAAACTGAAAGCCAAACACGTTTCAAATCAATATCTTGATTCATGTTTGAGAAAACTGTACCTGAAAAAGTAAAAATGAGCATGGGGATGATGGGCCGGCTTACTCCCCTTAAGAACAGATGGTACTGAGCGCATTATGAAGTAATGCTAAAATTACCATAACATTTCTCGCTGTGTCGTCCATAATATTACAGGTAAAAATGCAAAACATTACCATGTTAATTACAAGACCTGCTAAATCCAATGAATTACACATTTTTGGAATTTGAATCCTTGCTTTCTCAAAACATTTCTTTAAATTTGTGTAATATTTCAAGATCTTATTGAGCCATGGCATTATGTTGGTACACTTTCCTACAGAAGTATTCATACCATTGCATCCAAACTTTTTGCGCACTTAAAAATATTCGTTGCTTTATGAAAGTCTAGAATTTTAATGCAGCTTTAAAATTGTGCTATTTATAAAACATTATTCATATTGCTAAAAACTATATATTTTGTAATCAAAATTTCAATTTATCAGTGAATGTTTAAATAGTTTTCAAATAGAAAAATTCAAAACTATCAATATAGCTATGATGTATTTAAATTATTGAAAGAAAAATTACTTGCAGTGGTATGAATACATCAGCAGGAATGTGTACGAATACTAACATATTTCAATAAGACTTGAAAACCTACACAATTTTAAAAATGTGCTTAGAGAAAACAAACGTCTAATTTCAATAAATTCATTGTAACTAGCCGGATTTGAATTCAATATTTCAAATGTTTTGCATTTCTACCTATAATATTATGGCAGACACGGCGAGAGATGTGTGATATGGTAGTTTTAGCATTATATGACGCTGCGCACAGAACCATCTGTTCTTAACCCTGCACTGGTCGCGCGGCGTCTGACAGACGCCACATCATTTTATTTCGTCATTACAGGAAATCCCTCAAGGTCATTGAACTGAACTGTTATCTACCTTCCAAGTAACTATTCATAATGAGTTTCACTGAATATCAGCGCGGCGACCTTCCCTGTTACAAAGTAAGATCCTCTTTGAATGTATTTTCTTTATAATTATTGCAAGAAATTATTTATTTGTTGTTAATTAAATTAGGGGCTTGGGACTACTTGGTTATCAGCCCCGTACAGTGGGTGTGTGTATGTGGAGCTTGTCTTATAACTTGTATTTCTGTGATGGCTGTAGTACTGTGTGGATGTAGTAGGGAAAGGGATGGGGTAGGTGCCCAGGGAATTGAAGTAAGGTACTATCCCGGCATTTGCCTGGAAAGAGTGTGGGAAAACCTGGGGGAAAACCACACTCAGGGTAGCCGCTGTCAACGCCGGGATTTGAACCTCTGATCGAACTTGCTGCAGCTACCTATGAGGACGTCGTGCAATCCGTCAATGCTCTTTACACCTGTTTATATACAGTGATCTGTTTCAGCAATGACAGATTTTGTAGTGATTTGAGGACTAATATCTCAATTCTTGTAAGTCAATTATTGTTGTAGGCCTATAGTATACATATAAGAAGTAATTACATAATAAGTTGCCTTTATATAATAATTTTATTAATGCAGCCAATGGCCATGTATTTTTCTTTTCAGGACGGGTCAGAGAAGGGATTACGCCTGTATATCAATTACACAGGTCTGCGATGAAAAAATTGTTTAACATTTTTATAGTGATTTTTATGGTATTTTTTGTGCTGAATACAGATAAATTAGTGAAAACATTCCATCACCCTTGGTTTACCCACAAATCACACACAGAAGTTTGCACTTTTAAGTTAGAGATTTGGTTAGAGACTTAGGCCTTCCAAAGGATTCAACCGAGGTTTTGGGGTCGAGGTTGAAAGAAAAAGGGTTGTTGGCTCCAGGAACATCCTTTTCTTGGTACAGGAGTAGAGAAAAAGGGTTTGTGCCTTTTTTTCTCTCGTGTGGGTGACCTCCTTTTTGTACTGATGTTCCTGGGTTGATGGAGACATTCGACATCAAATACGAACCCGATGAATTGATTCCTCCAAAAGAAGCTTGAAAGCTGTTCTTCTGCATAATGGCAACCAATATGCATCTGTGCCAGTAGGGCATTCGGTGCATTTGAAAGAGTGTATTGAGAACCTTGAATTGGTTCTTAAAAAGCTCAAGTACTCTGATCATAAGTGGACCATTTGTGGGGATCTGAAACTGATATCTATGCTACTAGGCCAACAGAGAGGCTACACAAAGTTCCCCTGCTTCCTCTGTGAATGGGATAGCCGTGACCGTGAACAGCATTATGTTAAAACAGAATGGCCAGTAAGAGAAAGTTTGGTTCCTGGAGTTAAGAACGTTGAGAAGGAGAGTTTATTGGATCCTAAAAAGATTTTACTTCCCCCACTTCACATCAAGCTGGGACTGATGAAACAATTCGTCAAAGCATTGCCTAAAGAAGGAGAGTGTTTTAGATATATTTGTGAACAATTCCCTGGCCTCTCTGGGGCAAAACTTAAAGAAGGGGTATTTCTTGGGCCTGATATAAGAAAACTTATGAAGGATGAAAACTTCGAGTTAAAAATTGAAAACCACGAAAGGAAAGCCTGGAAGTCTTTTAAACAAGTGGTAACCGGCTTTCTAGGAAATAAAAAAGACCCAAACTACAAGAATATTGTTGCCGATCTGTTAACTAACTACAAACTGCTGGGCTGCAACATGAGTGTTAAAGTTAATTTCCTTCATTCTCATCTGGACTATTTTCCGGAAAATCTTGGAGCTGTCAGTGAAGAACAAGGAGAACGATTCCATCAAGCCCTAAAACAAATGGAACGAAGATATCAAGGACGTTGGGACGTTAACATGATGGCTGACTACTGTTGGATGTTAAGAAGAGAAACTCCTCAACTCCACAGCAGGAAAAGTACGAAAAGAAGTTTTGAAGGAAAAAGAAAACGTTACTACGGAGACTTGTAATAGTGTTGTAATAAAACCTGATCAACTTTTCTTACTCTATGTTTAAGATTAACCTATGTTTAATGTGGTTTAATAACATTGTACATAAGTAATACTGATATAAAAATGGCCTTTTTTAGGATTTTTCATAAACGTTTTACGTCATTTTGTAGAAAACCCTTACGTGATAGATAAAAACCAATATCATTTCTGAAATCAGGGCCAAAAACTACATAAAAATCAGCTATCAAAACTAAAACAATTTTCAATTTTTTATTTTATTTTTTTATTTTTTGCAGGCCTGTGTTATCTATATTTCATAACAGACGGTAATGCTTCAGAAATATCTTAGAATGCATTTAAATTCACGCTTGAAACTTGGAATTACATAAATCTCTCTGAATGGTAATGGCGTTTCTCAGACGCCACGTGACCTTCTATGCGAGAAATTCATGCGCGACCATTGCAGGGTTAAGGAAAAATCGTATGAGCCATATTTTCCTGCTAAATACTAGAGGTTTATTGTTTATATGTGGCATTATTGAGGGTTGAATATAATAAGAATGTGTGTATCTTATTTACACCCGTGGGATAATGTTACCGACCACCCTGTAAATAAATAACTGTGTATAATAATATATTCCAAGTCTTGTGCTGTAGCTCTCCCTGCTACACAGCAGTGAAGACAAGAGAAGACAGATCGATCAAGCGTATTGTTTCTCTGTTCCAGGAGCTGGCTGTGAAGACACGCGGCTTGTTCACTTCGGTTACGACACCCTCTCCACCTGTTCCCTGGAATTGCAGGCTCAAGACCTCTACGACTGCGATAGTTTAAGGTAAGCTGTCGCGAGATCCAATCATTCCCTCGCAGCTTCTCTCTCTGGCTCCTGTAAGTCTGCTGCGCTCAAGGAAGTACTGGCCATGATTAATATCAGAAACACGCAGCCGAGAAGAGTACTTGGTTTCAGTGGTGGATCTTCTAGGTCATCTGCGTTTTGTAATTCATAGTCACGTTGAAGAAGGAACATATGGAAGAGTATCGAAATTAAATGCGCTGACATTGATTACTTGCTGCAAATACCAGTGTTGCTAAGTATTTAAAGTTAGATCCCTGAGCGGATAAACAAAATCCGCACGTTTGTTATCCGAATCCACTGCCATTACAATATTGTTTTAAATTTATTAGATAAAGTTTAAAATATTGAAGCAACACATTTAGACATTTTAGGCGAAAGTCGCTCCCCTATGGGCCTATGTTTAAAGTGAATGTTATACAGCCGGAATTGCAACCCTTTTCAGTTCGGAGTGTTAATTATGCTTAATTACCTAGGCCTCATTTGAATAAAATTATCCTAATCATCTTACATTTATCACGGAAGAAATATAACGGGGGGAAAAATGTCATAAACAACCAAGTCCTAGTAAATGATATTCAATAAGTTGGGATTGTATTCTATAAACTACCCGGAAATGTACTCCAAATATTATGCGCAGCTTATCCGCTATCCGTACAGCCTTGCAAAGTATATCCGCATCCACGCAGTGCTTTACTTATAGTCTACTGTCATCACCATAACACAGGTTATCAGATAAATTCCACACACAAGTACACGGGGTTACTAGGCCAAGATGTCGCAAAGCCCCTCAATGGATCAATAACCTTCTGGATCGCTTTGTGGAAAAAAATACTCAAATTATTTTATTAAGCCAAGGAGTTTTGTTCCACAGTCATTACAATAGTACTGTACGTTTCCTCAACGTTAAAATATCAGTCCACAGAGAATGTTTAAAAATGCCCCAGCGAACACAGAGCGCAAGCGGATATGAGACTTGGCTGAGCTGAAACGATTTAAGACAGCAAAGCAACTCAGTCTCAAGAACTACAATTTATGTACTGTACGAAATGTGAACAACATTGTTTTGTAGTCGTTAAATCAATCTATAGAGAAAACCGTACAGCAGTTATTCGAGCCGAAGAACATGAGGAGAAGCTGGTATTCAGAAAGGTGTAAGGCAAGGCTGCGACTTATCACCCACACTTTTCAATCTATTCATTGAACAAACAATACAGGAAATTTGGCAACAATTTAAAGTAGAAGTAAAGATTTAATCTTGGCCGACACGCCAGAAGGTTTGAATGCAATTTTAAATGGTATTCTGTCTTGAGGAAGTAATTCATGATGAAAATCAATAAATAAACAAAAATAACGGATTGCCACCAAAATCAATCAGAAACCCCTACGGATGTCGAATTGGCTGGTGAAAATCTAAAGGAAGTAGGAGACTTCTGTTACTTAGGAAGCAAAATAACCAGTGATGGACGTAGCAAAGACGATATAAAAAGTAGGTTAGCTCAGGCAAGGAAAGCATTTCTACAGAAAAGAAATCTGACGACATGAAGTATAGATTTAGGTATTAGGAAGTCATTTTTGAAAGTCTTTGTATAATGCTTGGTGCTCTATGGAAGTGAAACTTGGAATGTTGGCACAGCAGAAAAGAATAGAATTGATGCGTTTGAAATGTGGTGTTACAGGAGAATGATGATCAGATGGGTAGATAGAGTTACAAATGAAGAGGTATTGAGACGAATGGGAAAGGAGAGATGTTTCTGGTGAGTGCTAGGTTGGTAGGTCACATACTAAGACACCCAGGAATAGCAAGCTTAGTTGTGGAAGGATGGGCTGAGGACAAGAACATTAGGAGTAGGCCAAGGTTAGAATATATTAAACAGATTGCCTCGGATGTAGGGTGTGGTAGCTATATAGAGATGAAACTATTACCTCAGGACAGGGAGATATAGAGAGCTGCATAATTAGACGGTTCTCAATATCTCCGAATCTATTATAGCAATCTTACTGAACTTTTGTATGTTGATAGAGGCAATTAACATAAGTAGGATTTATGAAATTAGGCTGTTAGTTCTTTACGGAACTACTTGTTGTTTTTATTATAATATTTATTTTTAATTTTTAGGCTTATTCATATTTAGGCGTCCGCCTCTAAATTTGTATCTTTTGTCTGTCTTCACAGAGCCAGATGAGCTCGCTGTTCTGCCTTTTAAAACAACAATAACTAACTGAATGAGTTAGAAGCGTTGGTTGAGTGGCGAGTGTCTAACGCCAACTCGTGAAGCTGACATAGCTCTACCTAATCCGGCAAGAAGCTGCCACATTAAAGCGACCACTCGAGGCATGACTGCCAGTCCATTCTGCGTTGATTAAAACCCAAAAAGAAATTTCATGAAGACACCAATCCTCGCTAAGCAGCGAGAGGTCTCCAGAGAAGAGTTGAAGAATAATTCGTCAGAGCTAGGGTAGGTCGATCTGAAAATCTAACCGCGGCGTTAGTCGGGTGGCAAAGAAGCTTCACAGAGTAGACACACATCCAAAAGGTTGGCCATCTTTTCAGAATGGATGAAATTAAAGGCACACTCTCCCAAGTAATTGCTAGTGTTCGCAGGAGGAGGAATTAACGCCCTTATTAACATTTGGAGTTTTGGATACACTGGAATGCCGGCATTTTAGCGGCTTCAGCGCTGAGCTTCTATGCCCATGATCACGGGTTCAAACCCGGACGAAGTCATCGGATTTTTAAGAGCGTAAAAAGCCCTCAGTATGCCTTCCTTCGGAGGGGAAAAATTTATTGCATGTAAAAGAACCTTCCACTAATTACACTTGTGTGAAGCTAAATTATAGGTTATATTTTACTAATTCTCTTAGGTTCCAACGTTCGTCGTCACGAGCCGACTGCGGTGGCATCTAGTAACCAAGTTCAGGAACTAGTTGTCGTTGACGGTGGCGTTTGGTAACAAAAGTAGGAACTACTTGAATATTGAATGTCTGCTGCCCTTACTTGAATTAAAAACAGATAACCCACTCTAATACAGCCATCACAATTAACACCGGTTGTTAGACAGATTCTACACACACCCAAAGTACACGGGGCTACATGACCGCGTTGTCGCAGCCCCTAAACTGAAGAATCAACCAAGCAATGCCTGCATTTAGCCCAAGAAGAAATATTTAACATGCCAGTGTACTTGACATGCTCACTCTCCTCTAACCACCCTCAAATGCTAACGGAGTATCCCAGGGTTCAATATCGTAATTTATGGAGCAACAAGGGGGCATGACTCCGCTGCACCACGCAGTCGGTTGGAAGATGATGATACAGTGAAGGTCACAACACACAGAAAGCTAAGCTAAGCTACGCTACGCTATGCTATGCTAAGCAATGCCAAGCTATGGTGTGCTATGACACGAACAGAAAGCTAAGCTAAGCTACGCTACGCTATGCTATGCTAAGCAATGCCAAGCTATGGTGTGCTATGACACGAACAGAAAGCTAAGCTAAGCTACGCTACGCTATGCTATGCTAAGCAATGCCAAGCTATGGTGTGCTATGACACGAACAGAAAGCTAAGCTAAACTACGCTACGCTATGCTATGCTAAGCAATGCCAAGCTATGGTGTGCTATGACACGAACAGAAAGCTAAGCTAAGCTACGCTACGCTATGCTATGCTAAGCAATGCCAAGCTATGGTGTGCTATGACACGAACAGAAAGCTAAGCTAAGCTACGCTACGCTATGCTATGCTAAGCAATGCCAAGCTATGGTGTGCTATGACACGAACAGAAAGCTAAGCTAAACTAAGCTAGGCAGCATATTTCTTATTACATATTTCTTAAAAATTAGATTAATAATATTATTTTAATACTGCTTTCTAAATTAATTTTTGTGTAATACTGTAGGCTATATGTAACATAAAAATAGGAACGTAGCCAGGATTATGTTTAGGTGGGGGTCCAGGTGTTGCTATTTTATTAATTAAAATTGTGGCCCACTATAGCTATGTATAAGATACGTGTTTTTTTTTTTCTAAAACTATTCAAATTTGCCTATACGTATATAAAATAGCAATGGAGTAGATACTTCTATATTACCGTATTTGAATAGCCTATGTCTTCATTTAAAAATGATATTATTAGATTCTTTGCGTTATCAACTATATTCAATACTATATGGATTACCGTATTTGCCAAAATGAATTTAAAACGGTAATAATACCGGCACTACTAACAAGAAAATAAGAATAATACTATAATATCACAATTGTCAAACGATAAGTTTGCCTCTTGGTTCAATTTCGGAGAGAATTTGGACCTGCCCCCCCCCCCCCCCTCCTCTGACTACGTATCTACTACAAATTAAAACTAAACAATTAATTAATTAATTGCCTCCGTCTTATTCGTCAGTTATAATTACATTTTGTTGTTGGAGGCTGGATGGACCAGTATGGGTATTATGTGAAGATAATACAAGAAGATTATTATTCCTTAAAGCTAAATATTCCTCTTCTGCAGTGGATACACTAAATATTTTAATGGAGAAAGGGGAATAAAACATATTGAAACTTATAACATTCTCCATGAAGTCTTGAAATCTAACGCGGAATTCGGTTCTAAATTCTGATATAATTTCTGCGTACTTTTGAGAATTTTGATAATCACAGTTTTGTAGGGCTGGGAAATGAACGAAGTTGTTCTTTTGGCCTGTCACCCATTGTATAAATAAAACGAAGTACGGTACTACCTGAATCACTACACTACACTCACAAACACGGCTACGCACACAACTCAAAGGTCTGCGACAGCCCACCAGATCAACTGTTCCGGAATGAAAAGCGCATGCGCCAGGCCAGCTACAGCCAAGAAAATCGCCTGCCTAGCGATCTGTCTAGCTTAGCTTAGCATCGCTTCGCATAGTATAGCTTAGCATAGCGGCCTGTGTGTGTCACTCTACTTAAATGCATTGAGAGCGATATTTTTCATAACAGCGCGTAGCTTAGCTTAGCTTAGCCTAGCTTTCTGTGTGTGGTGGCCTTGAGACTGTTCATTTCGTTGGCAGGAATATGTTTATAAAATGGCGGACTGTGCCAGGATTCGATCCTGCAACTTTGGGGAACAGCAGGTGAGTACGTTACCGCTATTTTTAGCCTACTTTTCACATTTTGCAAAAATGAGGAAAAAGTAGACTTATGAGATCGATCCGGGAAAATGTCTGTCTGTCTGTCCTTCTGTCTGTCGGTCTGTCTGGCTGTGTGTGTGTGTGTGTGTGTGTGTCCCTATCAACTCCTAAACGGCTGCAGCAATCAAAACCAAATTTAGTATGAGTAAAGATGTGCGCCGGAATATCTCACGTCCATATTTGAAAATGATGTCAGTGCTACCAACTGCTGAAAAAACGCACTAGAAATTTGAGCTCCATGTTTGATATCCTGCAAGGTATGCATGGGAGCTATTCCAAAATTGGCACACGTAGATAATACTATTTCAGTTTAATTTCCAGGAGGCCAACCATGACAGTGTTGCCAAAATAATTTTAAGCCTTCTGATAGGTCCAATGTTTAAATGCATATAACTTCTACACTATCAATTGGATTTCAACCAAATTTTGTATGTAATATCTGTACATAAACAGATATGACTGAGCGTATTCTTAAGAGCCACCAGGGCTGACAACTGTTAATAATTGCTATCTTTATTCTTTTATCGAAATACCAGTATATCAGAAAGTATGCAAGCCAACAGCTTTAAACTATGCACGCGTATATTCTGGCATTTTAGATTAATTTCGAGTAACTTATATACGTCAGTTCTACCAACATGATTATAAGCCTGCTGATACGACCAATTTTTAAATACATGTAACTTCTATACTATCAGTTGGATTTCAACCAAATTTCGTATGTGCTATGTGTACCATAACAGATATGACTATAAGTATTGTTAAGAGCAATCAGGGCTGCCAACTGTTAATAAATGCTGTCTATATTTATTTTACACTAATATCAATATACCAGAAAGTATGCAAGCCAACAGCTCTATACTTTGCACACGTATAGCACCTTACATTCTAGATTAATTAGGAGTAATTAATACAAGGCAATGCTGCCAACATGATTCTATGCCTGCTGATATGTCCAATTTTAAAATACATGTAACTTCTATACTAACAAATGGATTTCATCCAAAATTGGCACAACAAGATATCATAATATTTCAGATTATTTCTGACCAGCACACGCATGGTATTGTTGGCAACATGCTTTTACGCGTGCTGATAGATCCAGTGTCTAACTGCATGTAACGTCCATTGGACTTCAACCAAATTTTGTATTCTGTACCTTAAGAGATGGAACTAAGAATATATTCAGTCGCCTGGGCTGCCAACTGTAGTGCTCTATTAGGCTACATTATACCAGGTATATTTTGAAATTATTAGATATTTCGATATTACCAACTTAATTTCGTCATTATTCTAGATAGGTTCATATACTGTAGAATAATCATTGGCATGAAAAGTAGGCTGTATAGTTCTTCAGGGAACTTCTTGTTCTACTGAACCCTTCAGAAAAGCAGTGTTTAATGTAAGAAATCTTAATCAAGGGGTCGCGCTCAGTTCCTATGTGATGTTTACGTTCGCCAAACAACGTGCTCTACTGAGGTAAGGGTCATAGGATATAAACTATAAATCGAGAAAGAAAGGTGACAAGATGTAAAATAATAACAAGATTTAATGACTAATAGTGCATAAAAATAAATAAACAACAATAAAATATAAAACAATCCTCCCTGAATTTCCCATGATAGGAATATCTATAAATTTGAGGAGTCAGACGGATCTCCCCTTTTATTTAAAATGTGGATCCTGGTTCCACTACCTTGCAATTTGGGTTTTATGTGCGCGTAATGACTAACTACGAGGAATGAGTACTTTGGATGACTGTTCGTTTACAATGGGTTAACCGCCACGATGCTTACGAACAATCATCTCGTAAATCAACGTTTATGGATATGGAACATGACATTAATAAAAACCCTTAAAAAGTAATGCTGACACACGCACTAAATCTACTATCTACAGGAATCTCTCTCGGGACCCTCATTAGCGCGAAGACGCACTTGACTTTGAGCTGCCAACACGGGCCAAATTGCTCAACACAAACGAGGAAATACAGCAAGCATGTGACTCACGGGTCACTGAATAAAAATAAAAACATGGAATAAACCAACAACAACAAAAGCCTGACTGGCTGACATTACTTTATATGAACAAAACTGCATGTTAAGCAAACGCTTCGGAGATTATCGTGATTCGTAGGCAACTCCCATTTATTTAAACAATTTTTACCATTGATCAGTTCTTAATTCTGTACTTAAAGTTATTACTGAGCCACACAGGCACTCTCCACTAATGACCTGGCTGGCACCCTTCAGTTCGTCTTGTGCAACATCTCCCCTCTTCCTCAAACACCTGCCATTGTCCCACTCCAGTGTGTATAAATATAACTGACCAGCTGTGCCGTTATCTCAAGGAATCAACAGCAACAAACTCAACTACTTCAAAATATGGTCAGACATAATCAAAATATCCAGAATTGCCCTCGCGAGGTCACAATCTAGATTTGTCATCAAGCTGCCAGAAATCAGTCTAAGCTGAAAATCCCGCTTGTAATGACACAAAAACACACACTCACACACACACATTTGGGAATGACAATACGTTATTACACAGATCGGCTGAATGGATGCTCGCCGACAATAAAAAAAAATATTAAAACCTACGATAGAGCTGACTGCTCTACGTTACAAATCACATTGCTCCAAAGGCAATAATCTCATTGAATCTGATCGATAATAAAACACAAGAAATTAATTACCCTCCAATCTACTGTATAATTATATTACTTCAGTCCTACTTCTGAAACACAACATATCTCCGAGAGACGTTTTTAACCGCATTGCGTAACATATGCAAACACGGCCGTTCACATAGCTACGTTAGTTAAAACAACAGACAAGAAAAGAACCTTCTACTAAATATATATGCGAGCTGTTTCCATGCAAAAAGTGTGTCAGACCAAAACTAAATAGACTACGTTAATCACACAAGCAAATTATTTACAAAACAAGATATGTCCCATACACCATAAGTTAATTTATCAGATAATAATAAATATTATTCTGTACTCATCCTCAGCCAGCCATCCGTCAAAGAACATCTGCAGCCATTTCCCAACTGGATTCTTCTTATCTCATCTCAACCATCTTGACGGAGTCTTGATATTTCCAGGCTTCCTCCATGGTCAATGATGTCATCTCTCGTGCTGATTCAAAAATTAAATTATTATACACTTGATGTCTGACTACTAAATTCGCCGTTCGGGTACTTCTTTCCCCAAAACAGTTTATTGGCGAATTATCGAAGATACTGCCCCTACAAATATAGTACTGTGACTATCTAACACTGAATTTAACACTTTTTAATAATAATTTCTGTGTCCTTCATGACACGCAAAGTTTAACTGTCAACGTCCTAAGACGCGCCAAGTAATAGTCAACCTGTGTCCACGACACACAAAGTATAATAAGCTTACGTCCGTAGACGCACAGAATAATAAGCCTACGTCCGTAGACGCACAGAATAATAATCAAACTGTGTCCACGACACACAAAATCAAAGTCTACGTCCGTAGACGCACAGAGTAATAAGCAACCTACTTCCGTAGACGCACAGAATGATAAGCAACCTATGTCCGTAGACGCACAGAATAATAAGCCAAGTCTTGGCTCTTCACACCACTTATAAATGAACTGGCCCTAGGTCTTGATAGAGGGGGAATTTAGATAAAAATTTCACAAAATAATGGTGATACAGGAATGAAATAAATATCACTGAACTCGTAAAATAGCGCAGGTCAAGAATATGCCCATTAATCCTAGAATCGATCGTAGAGATTTTGTCTAGGCGATCTCCCGCGTGAATGCTAGCCGAGCGTGCCCACGCTAGACCTGCCGCGCTAAATAGGCATTCTTCTCTCATTGGTTCCCACACTTTCTGTCACTTGGCGGTTTTTAGCATATCTTGGCGTCGTAGGAGTGTCTATTTTCTTCATCAGCCACTCACGTTACTGCATCATATTTCTTATAGGCGCGAACATCACAATGAACATACCAGAACCATGTCTCACTGCGCGTCGCTTCTATTTTTGAGGCGGCCAACACCTGTCCTTCTGACACATCGCTAGGCTATTTCCTTTCACAGCTAAAGTATTTAGCCTTTTGTCAATCTGCCTCAGGTATGTCCCCGCTGTCTCTAACCAATGCTTGAAATTTCCTCATCTCCGTCTGGCTACTTTCATGATGCTGGTGGAAATATTTATTAATTGAAGAAATAAAACGTAGAATCATTTATCCAACAGAGGATAAAGGGTTCACTACTTGTTTCTGTTTATTTGTTTCCAGTGTTTGGTTTCTTTGTACATTGATGACGTCACAAACACCCAGTCCCCGAGCCAGAGGAATTATCCACAGGAGATTAAATTCCCCCTGGCCCGGCCGGGACCTATCAGCCACGGAGCCGGACAGGAATTGGCGTGTTCAAAACTATACAACGATAACTAAGGCATATTACACACTGTATCGTGCACCGCCCTATTAAAATAAACATATTCTTGGCGTGCCTCCTAGCTGCATCACTGGAACCAACTAGAAAAGAAAGGAGTACGCAGTGGAAATGGATGTTAATTTCTGACCTGTGCTGGGCCCGTACTTGCAGGCCAGATGTGCCGAGCGACTCCAGACTCCGTGAAGGTGGTCCCACGACGAGTGGTAGGAATACCCTCCTGGTGCTAGACAGCTAGAATAAGTTAGGCCTAGGTTTGAAGAAGAGAGAGAGAGAGAGAGAGCGAGCAGCCCGATCGCCAAACACTACTAAATAAGACACATGGGTAAAGAAATGGAAATTTAATGAATTGAAACCGAACACACAAAGAAACCCGGCCAGAATAACACACACAAAAAAGAATACCCTTCACCTAGGGGTCAAATAAAGTCACTTTCAAACGGGGAGGATAAATATAAATAACAATAAATAGCTTACGATAGTAAATAACGTTAACAAATTAAATTCATACCTGTGCTCACTTCGGTGAAAACGATGTAAAAAGGGAGGAAGTAAATGATCAAGAGGCAATCGAGCCGTTCGCTGGTCAACAACAATCACTTCTCAGCCTAGAGATGGATGGTTGTCATGACGACCACAAAATAACAAGCATAGCAAAGATAAAACAAGCGGCTGTGTGCGTGTCGCAGAGGCTGTGTCGAGCAATGGGGATGCGATCGAGCTGGCAGTCCCCAGAGAAAAGAAAAGCAAAACCAAAGATACTATAAGAAGAAACAAAAGACGTCAGGTGTCCGTGAAATATATCATGATACATGCACGCAATCAAACACACAAAATGCCAGCCGTCGATGCAGTAATAAAACACAAAGCAACTCGTGCTTGTAGGTAGTCTAGCAAAAAATGCTAAACCTATATGGTCCCCAACTTACGTTCCGAGTTCGAGCTGAATACGGTAAGGCCTACTTAAAGTTACCGCCGTGATTCAGTTGCCCGAAGCATGGAATGAAGGGAATATATAAGGGCTAAAATATATGGTGTCATGCCTCGTGTTGGGAGAATGGTCGAAACGCCAACGTCCACAAACAACGGGAGACCCATTCGAAGATATGCCCAATCAAAACACTTCAATGCACCTGGCAGCAAGAAAAACATACACTCACAAAATCACTCGCAGATATATTTCACGGCACAAATAAAAGATTAAACCTTAGACCTAAACTAAACAAAACAGGAGACCGCCATTTCGATTGGTTCCACAGCAAATCCAAGCACACGACGAAGACCAAAAAGAACAGTTAAATATAGGAAATGAGCATAGTGGACACAAGGTTAGATGTGTTACTTACATGAGTAAATGGAAGGCTTCGGCATAATAACAATGTTAAATAAAAAGGAAAAACATTACATTTTAAATAATAAGGCGGAGAGCCTCAAGGCACGTCCGGACAGTATCTCACATGGCGTCTGAGTCAACCGAGACGGCCGCCAAAGAAAATAAAGAAAAGAGAGATGTTAAACATGGCTCAGGATCCACACCACCCCCCAAAAGAAAAATTATTTATAATAATAAAAGATTTTTCTTTTTACTTCACTAAGTACCACCGCTTTGAAATCAATCATGTCCCAAGTGTTCCAAAATACACAAAATATGAGGGGGGAGGGTGATCGATATAACAATCACTTAAGCAATTGAGCCATATCAGAAAGAATACAGTAATAAAAGGAAGTAATATATAAAAATAATCAGATCGCTTCGGCGATCGCAATATCAGGACAGAACTCCTTCGGGGTCCCCAAAGGCGCGCGTTCCTTTGACGATCCCTGGGCTTGTCATAATGGTATCACGGTTCGCCTGAGCGTTACAATGACAAGAAAAGTAGATAGAGACACGGACGAAAATCATAAACAAAAGACTTTCGCCCTTTGACGCCGAAGTCTGCCATTCTCCTTATACCCATCATGAAAGTGACATATTAAAATAACAAAGAAGCGATATAATGTGTCCATTATTTATAGAATATAAATTCTCTACTGGCCGAGTTCGCAAAAATACATATTTTTACAATAAATATTAAGTTACACAGAGTATGTAGGCCTATTTCTTCTTGTATTATTTTCTTTCTTGAGCTCGTAAATTTGTACTTGACTCTGCCTCGGTCAAAATTGGTTCAATAATAGGCAGGTCAAGGAGACGCCATATGGATACTAGCTTCCTTTGATAACATAAGCAAATTATGATTGGCTAACCTACAAAGAAAAAGGACAACATTAATCACAGCAAACAAGAAGGTTACACAATAAATGGTTTCAATTGAGATATGTGAGCTCTGGATACGTCGGTGGGATTCTCCTTGGAGATCAATTCAACAGTGACAGGTGTTAAAAATCTAGTGATAGTTTTGGGCGTGCTCCAGCGAAGCAATAGTTTAGCTGACTCCTTATTCTTGGCCGAACTCTGTGGGTGCAGGCGCACTAGCACGTCGTCATTCACCTGAAAACAAACAGGTTGCCTACCCTTGTTATAGCGAGACGCCACGCGATCTCGTGCCCTTTTCAGATGCCGTACAGCAACTTCCCATTTTTCTTTGACTGAGGTACGGCGGGATGGCGCAGCCAGATAATCTATTTTCCACTGAAGCTGAAGTGGATCAACAATACGCCTTCCTAAAAACAATTCCGAAGGGGTAGAATTCGTCGATTCATGAAGAGCAGTGTTAAATCCTAAGGAGAAAAACTGAAGATTTGCGTCCCAACGTGACTGATCTGCGTTGTGGAACGCACTCAAGCAAGCCTTCAAGTTACGATGAAACCTTTCAACGTGATTTGGCTGAGGGTGGTAGGGTGCCAAAAAGACATGATCAATTCCCCAAGAAAAACACATTGATCTAAAAGACTTGGACCGGAAAACGCTCGCGTTATCGGACACTAAAAACTTTGGAGGACCAAAAACACCAAAAATATGATTGGTCAAAAGCCTAACAGTGGTACGTGTCGTGATTTCCCTGACAGGAAATAACCATACAAATTTTGAAAATCCATCAACGACAGTAAGTATAGCTTTATGACCAGAAGATGACCTAACTAGAGGGCCAAAATAATCTATAAACAGGCGCTCATTAGGATATGACATCGTGTCAGCGTGGTGAAGTCCAATGCGAGAATTCTTTGCTGGCTTAGAACGTTGACACGTAACACATTTTCGGACGAAAGCAAAAGCATCCGCTTTCAAATGAGGCCAGAAGAATTCCTGAGAGATTTTATGGAAAGTCTTCGTCATACCTAAATGTAATCCAAAACAGGATTCATGGAAATACGCCAAGAGCATACTTCGTATATTCTCTGGCACGAAAATCCTACATTTCGAAGATCGAGGAGCGGTATGCACTATAACATCATTGCGCAATGAAAACTCAGATACACCAGGATCTTTCCCGAGAATTTTTTCACGCAATGTGACACAAAATGGGTCATCTGCTTGGTACGTACGGATGTCAGTAAAAGACCATGGAATGTGTTGGAGAAGATTCACTGGCTCGGGGATCTCAACAATGGGAGGAGGTTCCTCAAACATGCGTGACAAACAATCCGCTACAACATTTTCACTGCCTCTGACGTGAATGATGTCAAAGCTGAAAGAGGATAGACGAAGAATCCAACGATTTATACGTCCCAATTTTTTGACATGCGAGCGCATCCAGGACAGAGCTTCATTGTCGGTATACACTATGAAATGCCGATGTTCTAGAAAAGATCTGAAACGTTCACAGCCGAATACGACAGCCAGACTTTCTTTCTCGAAAGTGGAATACCGGCGTTCGCAATCATTAAGCATCCGACTGGCAAAAGCGATGGGTGCCAAATTACCATTCACCTGCTGACTAAGCACACAAGAAACTGCGACATCACTCGCATCACAATGTAACATAAAATCTTTCCCAAAATCCGGAGTTCGAAGGACGGGAGCAGAAGAAAGACATTCTTTCAATTTCTCAAAGGCGAGACACTGGTCGGGGCCCCACACGAATCGTACATTCTTCTTCTTCAAATAATTCAGGGGCGCAGAAATGTCCGAAAAGCCCTTAATGAACCTATGGTAAAAGCCTGCCATTCCCAAAAAACGTCGGACTGCTTTCACATTCGTGGGAGTAGGGAACTCTTGGATACATTGCACACGCTCAGGGTTCACTTCTATGCCCACATCCGAAAGAATGTGACCTAAAAATTTGATTTGCTTCGAAGCCAAAGAGATTTTGTCCGGGTTAACAGTGAGTCCGGCTCTGCGAAGACGACATAGGACTTCACGTAAATGGATCAGGTGATCCTCAAAAGACTGACTGTAAATCACGAG
This sequence comes from Meconema thalassinum, assembly GCA_946902985.2. Classification (NCBI taxonomy): domain Eukaryota; kingdom Metazoa; phylum Arthropoda; class Insecta; order Orthoptera; family Tettigoniidae; genus Meconema; species Meconema thalassinum. The sequence goes on along the minus strand of OX336396.1, from coordinate 27,246,559 downwards.
GTCATCAAGATAGTTAAACACAGATGAATACTTTAAATCTCCAAATAACTCATCCAAAACCCTACTCAATACTTGTCCGCCGATAGAAATGCCCATGGGTAACTTATTGAACTCAAAAAGGCCGAACGGAGTGGAGAACGCAGTTACCTTACGGCTCTCGGGATCGAGAGGAATTTGATAATATGCACAGTTCAAATCTAGGACGGAATAGTACTTCGCCCCGTGAAAATGCTGAAAAGCGCTCTCCAGAGTTGGAAGGGGAAAGTTGTCGAACACCACCTTAGAATTGAGTCGACGATAATCAACTACTAAACGAAAAGTACCGTCTTTCTTAGGCACCAGGAATGCTGGACTACCATAAGAAGACTTAGAAGGGCTCACAACACCGCGTGCCTTAAGATCATGAATATATTCTCTCATGGCAATGAGTTTGGGTGGAGAGCAAGAAAATGGCGCCGACCTAACTGGAACCTCATCAGTTAAATCAATATGACACTCGTAGCCGATAGCGGAACCCAGTTCCGACGTGAGAACATCAGGAAATTCATTCACCAAATCAGATAAAGCGTCACGTTGACTCGTGAATAAAGTAGGAGGGATTTGAACAGCAGCGATACCAGAAAAATTACAAGGAACACTCGCTTCACAAGTATTAAAATGAAACCGCTCCTTGGATTTAAACAAAAAACTGAAGGAATGATCCGAAAAATCAAGCCTCAACCCTGCTTTGTGCATAAAATCAGAACCTAAGATCATAGGCGTAGATAAGTCATCCACCACATGGAAGTTCCAATCCCAAGAATAACCACATATCTTAATATGACATGTTACAACGCTAGAAACGGAAATAGATGACTTCACCGCAGAATAAAATTTTAAACCCCCATCTTGTGGACAAATCTGAGTAACAGGAAGCTGTTCCGCGATGGAGCGCTGAATAAATGAACGTGACGCCCCAGAATCCAGTAAAGCGGGTATCGACAATTTCTTAACACTTACAGGGACCCAAGGACAGAAGTTTCCAGTCGTGGAAATGTTCATTTCCCGGCGAACTTCATTGCATGGCCACTCCGGCGGGTCTAAACCGGGGACCCATGCTCGTTTCCCTGACGCGAAGCACATCTAGGACAGGCTATGTGCGTCACGTCACGAAGACCACATGTGTGACAAAACACACGAGAGGGCGCACGGCAGGAATTAAAATGATGCCCCAAACGATCACAATTCCAACATTTTATACGGTTATACATGTTCGGGTTTCGAGGTAACTGTTGATCCTGAGGAGCGGGATTCGCAGAAGAAGTAGCATTGGGAATACTCCCGACAATATGCGAGTGGGGACGGTTAACTGCCCGGTCCTCCTGACGAGATATTGAAGATGGGTGCGTAGTCCTCTGAATCTGGGATTGCGCGCATGCAGTCTCTGGAAACAAACTGTCAGAGGGGAGGGGTGGGGGTACATATGACTTGCGCAGGCGCCGATTGAACTCGCATTCACGTCCTTGATCAACAATGTCAGCCACACTATACACACTGGACCGGCGTATGAAAGACTTGTACTCAGGTGCTAGATTTCTATACACAATATCAACAGTTTCAATAAGGGGAAGGGGCTGCGACAACCTACTTATTAAAGTCATTAGCCCAGTAACAAAATCGTCTACAGGCTCCTCCAAACCCTGGGTACGGCGATGAATTTCAGCCTTCAAGTCATGTTCAAAATCATAAGTAGTAAACCGCTCCTTTATTGACTTACAGAAATCAACCCACGAGATGAAAGATCTGTTGGTAAGTCGATACCATTTTAAAGCTAAACCACTCAACAATAACGGTAGGCAGACAACAATGTCGTCTGGTTCGAGGTCATAACAATGGCAGAGTTCACTGACCCTGTCTAAGAACTCAAATACAGACGAAACTCCCAGTTCACCAGAAAATGAAATTCCCCACTTGGACACTATATTGGCTACGCCTCCCTTGCGATGGCCTTTCACCTCAGTCAATGGATTAGTGTCTTTCCCACAGACACTTTCAAACGATAGCAGATCATCGTCAGACTGGATGAGCTCCTTCTTCACGTTACAACCTGGGAGAGAATACATGGCTAAACTACAGAAGTACTGCTAGCTACAATTCAAAACAATAACTACAAATGTCTTGCCTCCGTCCTGCGCCTGAAATGAGTACGAAACAAGAAGTAGGGTTGGTTAGTACATTACCAATGCTGGGGTTCGTTGATAGGGTCCAACTCATTGCACTCTCCTTACAGTTTGTTATTTTTATGGTCCATACTCCTTGGAAGTTCACATTGACTCTCAATATTTGTTTGCATAGTATGCAATAGGGAACATGAAACAGCATAAAAACAACATTGAAAAATATGCAGCGAAATATTAAAATCCAATGGATATGGCTAAGCGACCAGGAGACTTAACCTCGCAACTGATACCATCTGCACCGCCCTATTAAAATAAACATATTCTTGGCGTGCCTCCTAGCTGCATCACTGGAACCAACTAGAAAAGAAAGGAGTACGCAGTGGAAATGGATGTTAATTTCTGACCTGTGCTGGGCCCGTACTTGCAGGCCAGATGTGCCGAGCGACTCCAGACTCCGTGAAGGTGGTCCCACGACGAGTGGTAGGAATACCCTCCTGGTGCTAGACAGCTAGAATAAGTTAGGCCTAGGTTTGAAGAGAGAGAGAGAGAGAGCGAGCAGCCCGATCGCCAAACACTACTAAATAAGACACATGGGTAAAGAAATGGAAATTTAATGAATTGAAACCGAACACACAAAGAAACCCGGCCAGAATAACACACACAAAAAAGAATACCCTTCACCTAGGGGTCAAATAAAGTCACTTTCAAACGGGGAGGATAAATATAAATAACAATAAATAGCTTACGATAGTAAATAACGTTAACAAATTAAATTCATACCTGTGCTCACTTCGGTGAAAACGATGTAAAAAGGGAGGAAGTAAATGATCAAGAGGCAATCGAGCCGTTCGCTGGTCAACAACAATCACTTCTCAGCCTAGAGATGGATGGTTGTCATGACGACCACAAAATAACAAGCATAGCAAAGATAAAACAAGCGGCTGTGTGCGTGTCGCAGAGGCTGTGTCGAGCAATGGGGATGCGATCGAGCTGGCAGTCCCCAGAGAAAAGAAAAGCAAAACCAAAGATACTATAAGAAGAAACAAAAGACGTCAGGTGTCCGTGAAATATATCATGATACATGCACGCAATCAAACACACAAAATGCCAGCCGTCGATGCAGTAATAAAACACAAAGCAACTCGTGCTTGTAGGTAGTCTAGCAAAAAATGCTAAACCTATATGGTCCCCAACTTACGTTCCGAGTTCGAGCTGAATACGGTAAGGCCTACTTAAAGTTACCGCCGTGATTCAGTTGCCCGAAGCATGGAATGAAGGGAATATATAAGGGCTAAAATATATGGTGTCATGCCTCGTGTTGGGAGAATGGTCGAAACGCCAACGTCCACAAACAACGGGAGACCCATTCGAAGATATGCCCAATCAAAACACTTCAATGCACCTGGCAGCAAGAAAAACATACACTCACAAAATCACTCGCAGATATATTTCACGGCACAAATAAAAGATTAAACCTTAGACCTAAACTAAACAAAACAGGAGACCGCCATTTCGATTGGTTCCACAGCAAATCCAAGCACACGACGAAGACCAAAAAGAACAGTTAAATATAGGAAATGAGCATAGTGGACACAAGGTTAGATGTGTTACTTACATGAGTAAATGGAAGGCTTCGGCATAATAACAATGTTAAATAAAAAGGAAAAACATTACATTTTAAATAATAAGGCGGAGAGCCTCAAGGCACGTCCGGACAGTATCTCACATGGCGTCTGAGTCAACCGAGACGGCCGCCAAAGAAAATAAAGAAAAGAGAGATGTTAAACATGGCTCAGGATCCACACCACCCCCCAAAAGAAAAATTATTTATAATAATAAAAGATTTTTCTTTTTACTTCACTAAGTACCACCGCTTTGAAATCAATCATGTCCCAAGTGTTCCAAAATACACAAAATATGAGGGGGGAGGGTGATCGATATAACAATCACTTAAGCAATTGAGCCATATCAGAAAGAATACAGTAATAAAAGGAAGTAATATATAAAAATAATCAGATCGCTTCGGCGATCGCAATATCAGGACAGAACTCCTTCGGGGTCCCCAAAGGCGCGCGTTCCTTTGACGATCCCTGGGCTTGTCATAATGGTATCACGGTTCGCCTGAGCGTTACAATGACAAGAAAAGTAGATAGAGACACGGACGAAAATCATAAACAAAAGACTTTCGCCCTTTGACGCCGAAGTCTGCCATTCTCCTTATACCCATCATGAAAGTGACATATTAAAATAACAAAGAAGCGATATAATGTGTCCATTATTTATAGAATATAAATTCTCTACTGGCCGAGTTCGCAAAAATACATATTTTTACAATAAATATTAAGTTACACAGAGTATGTAGGCCTATTTCTTCTTGTATTATTTTCTTTCTTGAGCTCGTAAATTTGTACTTGACTCTGCCTCGGTCAAAATTGGTTCAATAATAGGCAGGTCAAGGAGACGCCATATGGATACTAGCTTCCTTTGATAACATAAGCAAATTATGATTGGCTAACCTACAAAGAAAAAGGACAACATTAATCACAGCAAACAAGAAGGTTACACAATAAATGGTTTCAATTGAGATATGTGAGCTCTGGATACGTCGGTGGGATTCTCCTTGGAGATCAATTCAACAGTGACAGGTGTTAAAAATCTAGTGATAGTTTTGGGCGTGCTCCAGCGAAGCAATAGTTTAGCTGACTCCTTATTCTTGGCCGAACTCTGTGGGTGCAGGCGCACTAGCACGTCGTCATTCACCTGAAAACAAACAGGTTGCCTACCCTTGTTATAGCGAGACGCCACGCGATCTCGTGCCCTTTTCAGATGCCGTACAGCAACTTCCCATTTTTCTTTGACTGAGGTACGGCGGGATGGCGCAGCCAGATAATCTATTTTCCACTGAAGCTGAAGTGGATCAACAATACGCCTTCCTAAAAACAATTCCGAAGGGGTAGAATTCGTCGATTCATGAAGAGCAGTGTTAAATCCTAAGGAGAAAAACTGAAGATTTGCGTCCCAACGTGACTGATCTGCGTTGTGGAACGCACTCAAGCAAGCCTTCAAGTTACGATGAAACCTTTCAACGTGATTTGGCTGAGGGTGGTAGGGTGCCAAAAAGACATGATCAATTCCCCAAGAAAAACACATTGATCTAAAAGACTTGGACCGGAAAACGCTCGCGTTATCGGACACTAAAAACTTTGGAGGACCAAAAACACCAAAAATATGATTGGTCAAAAGCCTAACAGTGGTACGTGTCGTGATTTCCCTGACAGGAAATAACCATACAAATTTTGAAAATCCATCAACGACAGTAAGTATAGCTTTATGACCAGAAGATGACCTAACTAGAGGGCCAAAATAATCTATAAACAGGCGCTCATTAGGATATGACATCGTGTCAGCGTGGTGAAGTCCAATGCGAGAATTCTTTGCTGGCTTAGAACGTTGACACGTAACACATTTTCGGACGAAAGCAAAAGCATCCGCTTTCAAATGAGGCCAGAAGAATTCCTGAGAGATTTTATGGAAAGTCTTCGTCATACCTAAATGTAATCCAAAACAGGATTCATGGAAATACGCCAAGAGCATACTTCGTATATTCTCTGGCACGAAAATCCTACATTTCGAAGATCGAGGAGCGGTATGCACTATAACATCATTGCGCAATGAAAACTCAGATACACCAGGATCTTTCCCGAGAATTTTTTCACGCAATGTGACACAAAATGGGTCATCTGCTTGGTACGTACGGATGTCAGTAAAAGACCATGGAATGTGTTGGAGAAGATTCACTGGCTCGGGGATCTCAACAATGGGAGGAGGTTCCTCAAACATGCGTGACAAACAATCCGCTACAACATTTTCACTGCCTCTGACGTGAATGATGTCAAAGCTGAAAGAGGATAGACGAAGAATCCAACGATTTATACGTCCCAATTTTTTGACATGCGAGCGCATCCAGGACAGAGCTTCATTGTCGGTATACACTATGAAATGCCGATGTTCTAGAAAAGATCTGAAACGTTCACAGCCGAATACGACAGCCAGACTTTCTTTCTCGAAAGTGGAATACCGGCGTTCGCAATCATTAAGCATCCGACTGGCAAAAGCGATGGGTGCCAAATTACCATTCACCTGCTGACTAAGCACACAAGAAACTGCGACATCACTCGCATCACAATGTAACATAAAATCTTTCCCAAAATCCGGAGTTCGAAGGACGGGAGCAGAAGAAAGACATTCTTTCAATTTCTCAAAGGCGAGACACTGGTCGGGGCCCCACACGAATCGTACATTCTTCTTCTTCAAATAATTCAGGGGCGCAGAAATGTCCGAAAAGCCCTTAATGAACCTATGGTAAAAGCCTGCCATTCCCAAAAAACGTCGGACTGCTTTCACATTCGTGGGAGTAGGGAACTCTTGGATACATTGCACACGCTCAGGGTTCACTTCTATGCCCACATCCGAAAGAATGTGACCTAAAAATTTGATTTGCTTCGAAGCCAAAGAGATTTTGTCCGGGTTAACAGTGAGTCCGGCTCTGCGAAGACGACATAGGACTTCACGTAAATGGATCAGGTGATCCTCAAAAGACTGACTGTAAATCACGAGGTCATCAAGATAGTTAAACACAGATGAATACTTTAAATCTCCAAATAACTCATCCAAAACCCTACTCAATACTTGTCCGCCGATAGAAATGCCCATGGGTAACTTATTGAACTCAAAAAGGCCGAACGGAGTGGAGAACGCAGTTACCTTACGGCTCTCGGGATCGAGAGGAATTTGATAATATGCACAGTTCAAATCTAGGACGGAATAGTACTTCGCCCCGTGAAAATGCTGAAAAGCGCTCTCCAGAGTTGGAAGGGGAAAGTTGTCGAACACCACCTTAGAATTGAGTCGACGATAATCAACTACTAAACGAAAAGTACCGTCTTTCTTAGGCACCAGGAATGCTGGACTACCATAAGAAGACTTAGAAGGGCTCACAACACCGCGTGCCTTAAGATCATGAATATATTCTCTCATGGCAATGAGTTTGGGTGGAGAGCAAGAAAATGGCGCCGACCTAACTGGAACCTCATAAGTTAAATCAATATGACACTCGTAGCCGATAGCGGAACCCAGTTCCGACGTGAGAACATCAGGAAATTCATTCACCAAATCAGATAAAGCGTCACGTTGACTCGTGAATAAAGTAGGAGGGATTTGAACAGCAGCGATACCAGAAAAATTACAAGGAACACTCGCTTCACAAGTATTAAAATGAAACCGCTCCTTGGATTTAAACAAAAAACTGAAGGAATGATCCGAAAAATCAAGCCTCAACCCTGCTTTGTGCATAAAATCAGAACCTAAGATCATAGGCGTAGATAAGTCATCCACCACATGGAAGTTCCAATCCCAAGAATAACCACATATCTTAATATGACATGTTACAACGCTAGAAACGGAAATAGATGACTTCACCGCAGAATAAAATTTTAAACCCCCATCTTGTGGACAAATCTGAGTAACAGGAAGCTGTTCCGCGATGGAGCGCTGAATAAATGAACGTGACGCCCCAGAATCCAGTAAAGCGGGTATCGACAATTTCTTAACACTTACAGGGACCCAAGGACAGAAGTTTCCAGTCGTGGAAATGTTCATTTCCCGGCGAACTTCATTGCATGGCCACTCCGGCGGGTCTAAACCGGGGACCCATGCTCGTTTCCCTGACGCGAAGCACATCTAGGACAGGCTATGTGCGTCACGTCACGAAGACCACATGTGTGACAAAACACACGAGAGGGCGCACGGCAGGAATTAAAATGATGCCCCAAACGATCACAATTCCAACATTTTATACGGTTATACATGTTCGGGTTTCGAGGTAACTGTTGATCCTGAGGAGCGGGATTCGCAGAAGAAGTAGCATTGGGAATACTCCCGACAATATGCGAGTGGGGACGGTTAACTGCCCGGTCCTCCTGACGAGATATTGAAGATGGGTGCGTAGTCCTCTGAATCTGGGATTGCGCGCATGCAGTCTCTGGAAACAAACTGTCAGAGGGGAGGGGTGGGGGTACATATGACTTGCGCAGGCGCCGATTGAACTCGCATTCACGTCCTTGATCAACAATGTCAGCCACACTATACACACTGGACCGGCGTATGAAAGACTTGTACTCAGGTGCTAGATTTCTATACACAATATCAACAGTTTCAATAAGGGGAAGGGGCTGCGACAACCTACTTATTAAAGTCATTAGCCCAGTAACAAAATCGTCTACAGGCTCCTCCAAACCCTGGGTACGGCGATGAATTTCAGCCTTCAAGTCATGTTCAAAATCATAAGTAGTAAACCGCTCCTTTATTGACTTACAGAAATCAACCCACGAGATGAAAGATCTGTTGGTAAGTCGATACCATTTTAAAGCTAAACCACTCAACAATAACGGTAGGCAGACAACAATGTCGTCTGGTTCGAGGTCATAACAATGGCAGAGTTCACTGACCCTGTCTAAGAACTCAAATACAGACGAAACTCCCAGTTCACCAGAAAATGAAATTCCCCACTTGGACACTATATTGGCTACGCCTCCCTTGCGATGGCCTTTCACCTCAGTCAATGGATTAGTGTCTTTCCCACAGACACTTTCAAACGATAGCAGATCATCGTCAGACTGGATGAGCTCCTTCTTCACGTTACAACCTGGGAGAGAATACATGGCTAAACTACAGAAGTACTGCTAGCTACAATTCAAAACAATAACTACAAATGTCTTGCCTCCGTCCTGCGCCTGAAATGAGTACGAAACAAGAAGTAGGGTTGGTTAGTACATTACCAATGCTGGGGTTCGTTGATAGGGTCCAACTCATTGCACTCTCCTTACAGTTTGTTATTTTTATGGTCCATACTCCTTGGAAGTTCACATTGACTCTCAATATTTGTTTGCATAGTATGCAATAGGGAACATGAAACAGCATAAAAACAACATTGAAAAATATGCAGCGAAATATTAAAATCCAATGGATATGGCTAAGCGACCAGGAGACTTAACCTCGCAACTGATACCATCTGCACCGCCCTATTAAAATAAACATATTCTTGGCGTGCCTCCTAGCTGCATCACTGGAACCAACTAGAAAAGAAAGGAGTACGCAGTGGAAATGGATGTTAATTTCTGACCTGTGCTGGGCCCGTACTTGCAGGCCAGATGTGCCGAGCGACTCCAGACTCCGTGAAGGTGGTCCCACGACGAGTGGTAGGAATACCCTCCTGGTGCTAGACAGCTAGAATAAGTTAGGCCTAGGTTTGAAGAGAGAGAGAGAGAGAGCGAGCAGCCCGATCGCCAAACACTACTAAATAAGACACATGGGTAAAGAAATGGAAATTTAATGAATTGAAACCGAACACACAAAGAAACCCGGCCAGAATAACACACACAAAAAAGAATACCCTTCACCTAGGGGTCAAATAAAGTCACTTTCAAACGGGGAGGATAAATATAAATAACAATAAATAGCTTACGATAGTAAATAACGTTAACAAATTAAATTCATACCTGTGCTCACTTCGGTGAAAACGATGTAAAAAGGGAGGAAGTAAATGATCAAGAGGCAATCGAGCCGTTCGCTGGTCAACAACAATCACTTCTCAGCCTAGAGATGGATGGTTGTCATGACGACCACAAAATAACAAGCATAGCAAAGATAAAACAAGCGGCTGTGTGCGTGTCGCAGAGGCTGTGTCGAGCAATGGGGATGCGATCGAGCTGGCAGTCCCCAGAGAAAAGAAAAGCAAAACCAAAGATACTATAAGAAGAAACAAAAGACGTCAGGTGTCCGTGAAATATATCATGATACATGCACGCAATCAAACACACAAAATGCCAGCCGTCGATGCAGTAATAAAACACAAAGCAACTCGTGCTTGTAGGTAGTCTAGCAAAAAATGCTAAACCTATATGGTCCCCAACTTACGTTCCGAGTTCGAGCTGAATACGGTAAGGCCTACTTAAAGTTACCGCCGTGATTCAGTTGCCCGAAGCATGGAATGAAGGGAATATATAAGGGCTAAAATATATGGTGTCATGCCTCGTGTTGGGAGAATGGTCGAAACGCCAACGTCCACAAACAACGGGAGACCCATTCGAAGATATGCCCAATCAAAACACTTCAATGCACCTGGCAGCAAGAAAAACATACACTCACAAAATCACTCGCAGATATATTTCACGGCACAAATAAAAGATTAAACCTTAGACCTAAACTAAACAAAACAGGAGACCGCCATTTCGATTGGTTCCACAGCAAATCCAAGCACACGACGAAGACCAAAAAGAACAGTTAAATATAGGAAATGAGCATAGTGGACACAAGGTTAGATGTGTTACTTACATGAGTAAATGGAAGGCTTCGGCATAATAACAATGTTAAATAAAAAGGAAAAACATTACATTTTAAATAATAAGGCGGAGAGCCTCAAGGCACGTCCGGACAGTATCTCACATGGCGTCTGAGTCAACCGAGACGGCCGCCAAAGAAAATAAAGAAAAGAGAGATGTTAAACATGGCTCAATCGGGTGGAGATTTTGTGAATCGTTTAAATTATTTATGATTGTAGGGCTTCCCTATGATTATCATGAAAAATCCACAGCCAGCTTCCAGTCTCCGACCGGGTCAGTAATGGAATGAATGAAGCCCCCATCTAGCGGCGAGGATATGAACTGTGCCGGCTGCCGAGGCCTGACGCACTCCTCTGGGGCAATGATTAAATGAATGACAGATGAAATGAAATGACAGTGGAGAGTGTTGCTGGAATGAAATTTTGACAGGGAAAACCGGAGTACCCGGAGAAAAACCTGTCTGCCTCCGTTTTGCCCCTATGATTATCATGATTATTATTATTATTATTATTATTATTATTATTATTATTATTATTATTATTATTATATTATTATTATTATTGTTGTTGATGTTATTGTTTAAGCCAAAATACGGAGCGCGATTGAACCTGTTTAACATAATCTTCTCATTCTATCGCTATGAAGTTTCTTCCTATCTTGTGTCCATGCAGTAGTGGCCCTAATCCAGGGGTTTGCAGCAAAATGGTGATTCTTCACCATATGATTTTGTCTCTTACGTAGATTTTATGAAAGGCCATTTTCAATATCGATTATTCTTGATCAAATATAATTTTAGTGATTTCTCAAAAATATTGCAATCGTCTTCTTGTGATAGTATCTGTTATTTTCTTGGAATGTTGGTATAACTTGTGAGACCTCCTTTTCATCTATAGCCTAATCCCTCTATGCAAACTGAGCCACAGATTTCCCTGATGATATTTTTAGCCTACTTTTCACATTTTGCAAAAATGAGGAAAAAGTAGACTTATGAGATCGGGCAAATGTGTGTCTGTCTGTCTGTCTGTCCTTCTGTCTGTCTGTCTGTCTGTCTGTCTGTCCTTCTGTCTGTCTGGCTGTGTGTGTGTGTCCCCCCCCCTATCAACTCCTAAAGGGCTGCAGCAATCGAAACAAAATTTGGTAGGAGTAAAGATCTATACCTGAATATCTCACGGCCATATTTGAAAATGTCAGTGCTACAAACTGCTGAAAAATCGCAATTGAAATTTGAGCTCTATGTTGGATATCTCGGAAGGTATGAATGGGAGCTATTTGAAAATTGGCACACGTATAGATAATAATATTGCAGTTTAATTTCCAGTGTTGCCAAAATGATTATAAGCCTGCTGATAGGTCCAATATTTAAATGCATATAACTTCTACACTATCAATTGGAATTCAACCAAATTTCGTATGTGCTATGTGTTCATAAACAGATATAACTGAGCGTATTCCTAAGATCCACCAGGGCTGCCAACTGTTAATAAATGCTCTCAATTTATTTTTCCAAATACCAATATATCAGAAAATAAGCAAGCCGACAACTTTAAACTATGCACACATATAGTACCTGACATTCTGTATTAATTTGGAGTAACTTATATACGTCAGTGCTACCAACATGATTATAAGCCTGCTGAGAGGTCCAACTTTAAATACATGTAGCTTCTATACTATCATTTGGATTTCAACCAAAATTTGTATGTGCTATGTGCACCATAACAGATACGACTATGCGTATTCTTAAAAGCAACCAGTGTTGCCAACTGATAAAAATGGTGTCTCTATTTTTGTTTCCCTAATATCGATATATCATAAAATATGCAAGCCAATAGCTCTAAAATTTGCACACGTATAGTACCTGACACTCTAGATTAATTTGGAGTAATTAATATACGTCAGTGCTGCCAACATGATTCTAAGCCTGCTGATAGGTCGAATTTTAAAATGCCTGTAACTTCTATACTAACAAATGGATTTCATTCAAAATTAACACAACAAGAAATCATGTTATTGCAGATTATTTCTGACCAATACATGTATGGCATTGTTGCCAACATGATTTTAAGCGCGCTGTTAGATCCAATGTTTAACTGCATGTAACGTCCATGCTATCCATTGGACTTCAACCAAATTTTGTATTCTGTACCTTAAGAGATGGAAACAAGAATATATTCAGTCACCAGGGCTGCCAACTGTAGTTCTCTATTAGGCTACATTATGACAGGTATACAGTATTTCGAACTAATTAGAAATTTCTATTACTTATTTAATTTTGTCATTATTCTAGATAGATCCATATAGATTAATCAATGGCATGAATTTTAAATTTTAAGAAAAGTAGGCTCTTTAGTTCGTCACGGAACTTCTTGTTTTTGTTTTTTTTCGAACGTTTTAGTTGATCTGATGCGTATGATGCTTCATATTTAATTACCGTGTTATAGTGTTTTGATTTGCGACACTAGATTTTGATTTTTTGTTGTACTTTTTCCAGTGATTCATTAGGCTTTATCAGCCCATGTTCATTTATGAAGAAAAAAAGCGTATGAGATCACCCTTTGTCCGTGTGTGTGCCCCCTAATTAAATCTGAACACGCTGAGTTCATAGCAATATATTGGCCGATCTCGACCTTGCCCTTAAACTTTTATTACGTCTCACCAATCCAATATGGCGGCTGTGTGAAATATTTCACAGGCATTCTATATCTCCGAATTTATTACTCATATCACCCTGACATTTTGTATGGTGATAAAGGGCACTACTAGAAGTTTACCTATGAGTCTTTCAAAAATCTGTTCATAGAATTTTCTTGAGATTTAACCATCCAAACGCAACGAAACATGGTACAGCAAATGTTTATACACATTTTAATGCACTGACATCTAATTAAGTTCAATTGATTACATAACCTCAAGATGGCAGCTGTGCGAAATTTTAAACTCTCGATGTTATTTCTTGTGTCTTAATCATGCGAGTTGAATACTATACCTACACAATAATCTTCATGTAATTGTACATAACTCTAAGATCTACATGTCGACCTTCCGAAATATTTAGAAGATTCTCAATATCTACGAATCTATTCAAGCAATCAAACTGAAATTTTGTATGTTGATCGAGGCAATCAACATAAGTAGGATATATGAAAATAGGCCATTTAGTTCTTCACGGAACTACTCGTTTAATTCTCTCTTTGTTACTTTACGATTTAATCCGTAATTATATTATTATTATTATTATTATTATTATTATTATTATTATTATTATTATTATTATTATCATTATTATTACACTGCGAAATGGCTGAGAATTTGAATACAGGGTGGAAATGCAAATTTGCACGACGCGGACAACCTTGGTTGTGGAAAGCTATGGCCTCGTTGAAGACTAACATCGATATCCTGCGAATGCAATTTCACGCTCTCGGAGCTGTGAGTCGCGCTTTGACCGCCAGAGCGTGCTGATGCGCGTACCAGTTGCTCTAATTTAAATACTTTTAAGGGCGTGTTATCCAATTCATGAGACATGTACTTGTTGTGAGAGTCATCGAGCTAATAGCTGTACTAGGAGTTAACAAACGTCCCCAAGGTATATGTGGCTGCAATGAATTGCTGTAGTAATTGAATGTTCACACTTCAAAATACATTTGATAACATTCTGTTACTCTAACTGTACACGTGTATTATTTCATTACCTCAAAACTTTCCAATCATTTCAAAATTATTTTGTTTGACTCAACAAGCATCTTTACCATTAGGAACAGTATAGAATGGTATGTTTTAATAAACGAAGATATACATGTATACCGTACACACTTAGACTATGTTAAATTCTAGTTCATATTTTATTGCTGGATTTCACTCTGATTAAGAAAAAATATGATTTAGTCCCTATTAGCAATTCATAAATTTGATTTTACGAGTCGCGTTTTTAAAGTAAGTACTGTTGTGATATTACGCCGTTGCAGCGCTGCGGTCCGCATTCCGTGCAGGCGCGCTGTGTACCTGCATTTATTGGCAAGGCTGAGATGCCATTACGACAACAGTCGTCATGTGTACCTGAGTTGACAAGCTTTTGAAATGGCATCGCCGATCGAGAGTCCCGCCGACTGATTAATCATCGTAGAAAAAAATAAAAAACTCCCCTGTAAGATATGCTGCCATTTGGCCACAATTGTTGGGCAAATTGCGTATGTTTAGGAGTTCTCCTGAGCACATTTTGATTTAATTTGATTTGATTTTATTTTATTTAGATTTTAATTTGTAATTTTTAACTTTTATTTTTCATTTTTTATTTTAATTTTTGTTTAACTTTGAAATTTTTATTTTATTATTTGTCAAAACCATTGGCACTTTTTGAGATCACCCAGCAATAACACAATGAATGTGTTAAATTTTTTCTATCACATAACTTTAACATTAGTGTTATGTTTTAGTTTCTCACTATTGTGCCAAGAAATACAACATTCTTACAAAAATGCAACATTTAATAAACATTTTTTCCATACTTCCCACTCAGTTTTTGAAGAGGGACAGGTTTATTCTCAGCTTTATTCCAGGACATTTCTAATTTTATGATATTTAATTTGAGAACGTGTTGAGGTTGATGGGCGAATAATAAGTTGACTTATTGATGCATGAACCTGTAAAAAAACAATTATTAGTTATTGAGTACATTACTTTTAAACTCTTGCATTTTTTTTTATTTGAAGAATTAAGGTTTCATTTGGAAACCAAAAAATAAGAATGTTATCCCAATACGGCATTTAAAACGTATATGAATACCATTAAATTAACATTAACAGAGGAATATATTAAATTAAAATACCTATGAATAGGTAAAATAGATTTATTCCACCTTTTAATTCAATACTATAATGAAACTAAATGTCATATAATACTAGTTTCGGTTAACTTATAACCATCCTCAGTTAATATTACAATTATAAATATTAAATTAAAAGCATCAATATAATCGGAATATTAACAATCTATAAATACAATTGAGCATTAAAATAAAACTATTCACTATAAAAAATATTATCCGAATATTAATCGAAATCTGCTTAAAATAACATTAGGCCTAGATCAGAAACTAAAACAAGATGTTCAGTAAAGAACATTTAGCCTACTTTCTCCTAAATGCATGGGTATTGTTATAACTCTTTGTCCTTTTCAAGAAATATAATTGAATGTTGGTTGTAGTAGCTTGTTGAAATACAACGTGCTATACGGATATTAAACATGAATATGAGGTGCCCTTTGCTAGTGCTACCTCTGTACCAAATGTATTTCAATTCGGTTTCACCGTGTTTGAATTGATAGGGGGAATTGATTTGCACACATACATGGCCGCTATCTGCAAACTATTTGGCTGATTACCTTGTATTTAGTCAAAAGTTGCCTTCCACATAAAGGTATGTTGTTGCAAAATTTAGTAGAGATGAGCTGATTAGGTTGGTCGTAATTTGATTTAAGTTTTTAACATTTGAGTGGACGCCATTACGTTTTCGTCAAGATGGCGGCAATATAAAACATGACACTGTGGTGCCCTTTTCTAGTGCTACCTCTGCACCAAATTTCGTTCAATTCGGTTTCACCGTGTTTGAATTGACAGGGGAAATCGATTTGCACATATACATGGCCGCTATCTGCAAACTATAAGGCTGATGACCTTTTCGTTAAGTCAAAAGATGCTTCCCACATAAAGGTATTATGTTGCAAAATTTAGTAGAGATCAGCTGATTAGGTTGGTCGTAATTTGATTTAAGCTTTTAACATTTGAGTGGACACCATTACATTTTCGTCAAGATGGCGGTGATATAAAACATGACACTGAGGTGCCCTTTTTTAGTGCTACCTCTGCACCAAATTTCGTTCAATTCCGTTTCACCGTGTTTGAATTGATAGGGGGAATCGATTTGCACACAAACATGGCCGCCATCCGCAAACTATCGGGCTGATGACCTTGTAATTTTGGTCAAAGGATGCTTCCTACATAATATTTGTCGCCCAGAAGGCAGCTTGCATGTCAAATTTTGTCGTTCCTTGTAGCACTATAAAAGTCAAGGAGGTTAGATATCTAAGCTCCTTGACACTATAGCGCTTTCTAGTAGAGAAAGGAGGAACTTGGTGTTCGCGGAAAATCCCGAGATTAATTTTTGCCATTATGAACACGGCCTACTGAATTCAAATTGGCTCCTTAACATGCCAACAACCTATGACTCGCATGCCAAGATTTTTTGTCGCCTTACAACGGCCAGGAGTGAACCAGCAAGTCTGGGGGTCGGTAGTCCGACTCAATAACCACTCACCCAAGTAGTAGGGGCGTAGGCATAGGACAAGATGGTTAAATGTTATGGCTTAAATTTTCAATGACTTTTTCAAAAATAATGGCCAAAATAATGTCTTAAATTTCCAATGACTTTTTCAAAAATAATGGCTAAAATAATGGCTTAAATTTCCAATGACATTTTTAAAATGTATGGATAAAATAATGGCTAAATTTCTAATGACATTTTTAAAATGTATGGATAAAATAATGGCTAAATTTCTAATGACTTTTTTCAATGAGAATGGTTAAAATAATGGCTGTAAATTCTGACGACTTTTTTTACCAACAATGGATAAAATAATGGACAAAACTACCAGTGACTTTTAAAAAAATTATGGATAAAATAATGGCTTTAAATTTTAATGACTTTTTCGAAAATAATGGCTAAAATAATGGCTAAATTTCTAATGCCATTTTTAAATGTATGGATAAAATAATGGCTAAATTTTTAATTAATTTTTCAATAAGAATGGTTAAAATAATGGCTGTAAATTCTGACGACTTTTTTGCAAATTTGATTTTTCTTATGGCTGTATGCTCTCCATTACATATACCGTTATTTTTATGGCTTTTCTTATGGCTCGAACACCCTCCCCCCACTTTTTGGTAAATGCGCCTAAAATCCCCCAGGGCACCCCCTTCGTAAATGTCTCCCCACTTTTTTGAAAAAGGTGACAAAAAACCCTAGAGTACCCCTCTCGTTCACAATGACTTTTATAAAACAGTGACGAAATGAAAAAGTGGCTAAATCAAACAGTGACTAAATTAAAAAGTAACTAAATGAAAAAGTGTCTAAATTTAACAGTGACGTAATCAAAGAGCGCTTAAATGAGAAAGTGAAGAAATGAAACAGTGAGTGAGTTAAGCAGTTTCTGTCCGTTCCACATACTGTGACAGTTGCAAGGGATTGCATTTTAATAAGCCAAAGCCTATTAAAATAACTTAATATGCCAATTTTAAAGGTAACTATACCGTTGAAACTTAAATTTATAAGACATCCTTGTTAAATTTTATATCATTTTATGTATGATTTTGTCGACTTGATTTTCTAATTCTTCGAAGGCTTTACCGATTTCCCGACAATCATCAGCATCTACACATTCTAAGATTGTTAGTTGTAAGTTCTGCAGGGCTCGTTGGTAATGGAAGACTAGACCCTTAAGACGATTAGGAATGTTTATTCTTAGTGGATTAGTGGACGCATCGCCCCCCTTTAAAATATTTGTTAAGCTGCAAGGCATGAGTTCCATATTTTAGTAACTGTTTTCATATCTTTAAGAAATATAAAACATTACCCTCAGGATTTTGTTTGCAAAACTCCGATTGTAACGGAGAAACCCCTAGGGTGTTTCGAAGCCAGCGCTGGTTTTCTAATTTATCTTCGTCGAAACCCTAGGGGTTTTTTCTACTTCATCCTTTTCCGTTTTTTTTCTTTCTTATTGCTTTCCACTTTTTTTTTTTTGAGTGGCCACTCCTCTCCACTTTGCATCTCTCAGAATGCCTCTAATATACCCTGGAGAGCACTCTCACGTTGTTAAAACTCAGTTATTTTTTCGAAAGAAGTGACTGGGATTCGAACCATAGAGAACCCGCCTCCGTCTCTAAGCGAACAAACCTCAACATTCCCAACACTTATCCTCCTGAGCTACGAGGAAAGCGATTAAAAAGCGTGTATGCGGCCTTATGTGGTGCAATTTCTTATGAGAAGTGCACTACGAAGAGCTTTTATTGTTTGCTAATAGATTGCGCTACACATACTACGTAGTTTCTTGCTTTGCTACTAGTACTTCCGGTGTAACAAGACTAACAGCTGGGTTCTAAGTAATATTTAATTTAGCACATCACTTCCATGCGAGCGGGCGGACGATACTGAGAGAGTGATAGCAAGGTTATATTATCGACTAAGAGTGTATCAAGGCTAACGTAGTTTCCTGGTCAAGATCACTGATAACTTATTTTTAACTTCTTCCTTCTTCTTTCGCACTGTGCTCAGCCGAAACTATTAGTTTCTCTACTTGCTCTTCTAAGTCCATTAATGCCTCACCAATTTCTACACAGGCACTTTCATCACTAACGCGTGCTAAGATCGTTAGTTGCAAATTTTGCAGCTTGAGGTAGTAATCGAAGACTATTTTCTTAATACACTCAGGCACATTATTTACGTCGACGCAACGGACGATAACGGCATATTCAGGTTCCATATTTATTAACTGTTTTTTATATCTATAAATAACAAAATTTTGCAGACTTAATTGCCTTTTCACCTAAAATATCATTTTCTTAATTCTTAGTTTTTAAGTTCAATTGAACTTAAAAACTAAACTCTTACTAATTTATTAAAATGAATAACAACTACTTTCATATTTAAAAGTTTTCAGTAACTATTCCATGCTTAGCGTCATAGGTTAAATTCTTTTTACCGTACATAATTACATAAGCAAGCGTATTTTCAGGTATATTGGCATTAAATGTTGCTACCAATTTCATACTGGTTTTCTGAGGTGTTACTACATTTCTACGCCGACTTATATTGATAACATAAATAGGACAAGAAGCAATGAACTCTGTGGGGGTTATAACAACATCATACTTCAGCTCAGTTATACGCTTAAAGTCCCTAAAAGCATAATAGGCATTTAGATAAGTATTAGGAGGATTGATATTCCACATTTCTTCCGGAAACATTTCGTTTCTTCCGTTTTTCATGTAAATATTTTGAAGCTGAACATGATCAAATTTGGAACTATTCATATCTTGGTTACCTTTTCTATTAGTTTGAAACACAACAAAAATAAAATATGGCAGATCAAACTCCATTGAATTGTAGTAATTAGTAATATCTATTTCAAAAATCCTTTTCCCACTTAGGCCTGAAATTTCTTGAGTTTGAAGGTCAAAGAATGATATAGGTATTCGTGGTTCTTGCAGTATTTTTTCTCTCAGTTCAAGCTCATAATTTGGTTCGTATTTAACAACAGAAATTTTTATCTCCATTGACTTTACGGTAACTTTTCCTTCCTCCGGGAGATTTCCAGGTGCATTGCCCCCATCGGTATTCTTAGTCCACCATCTATACAAAGCATCGTTTGCATTTTGACTCCATGTAAATGTAACAGTTAAATCTCCTTCCCACATAATCTCTTTAAAATCCTTAAAAAAAAGCCACCAAGAAGACTTAAAGGGTACCTTAACTCATTTGATTTTTTCTGCAATTTACCATTATTAAGAAAATTACCTGAATATATCAATTTATCACTATAAGAGGCTGTTAAATTAAACAGAACCGTTGAAGATATATTTGGATGGTCAATTCGATAGATAGTGTGTCCTCGTTTTTTCACGGTTACAGTGCTCCAAAAGTGAGTGGGGTAATTGTCAATTAGCTTCACATTTGATTTTCCTTCATAGTTAGTGTAATCAGTTCCATCAGCATGAGTTACATCGAAAGTAATATACAGGTGCGCATTATTATCAATCCAACCATCACCAACTTTAATATCTATTTCCACGTCCTTGTTTGGCAAATTTAAATTGTTTTTAGTCTTTTCATTTACAGGAAAAGACTGCCACTGGTAACTTTCTACTTTGTTCATTTATTATAAGAAAAATAATAGAAAATTAAATGAAGAGGAAATAATTAACTCATCTCTAAAATTACAGTAACTGTTGCGCCGTTGAAATCTATTACTTCGTCATTCTCATTGGTCACAGTAAATTTTAGCCTACTTTTCACATTTTGCAAAAATGAGGAAAAAGTAGACTTATGAGATCGGGCAAATGTGTGTCTGTCTGTCTGTCTGTCTGTCTGTCTGTCTGTCTGTCCTTCTGTCTGTCTGGCTGTGTGTGTGTCCCCCCCTATCAACTCCTAAACGGCTGCAGCAATCGAAACAAAATTTGGTAGGAGTAAAGATCTATACCTGAATATCTCACGGCCATATTTGAAGATGATGTCAGTGCTACCAACTGCAAAAAAATCGCAATTGAAATTTGAGCTCCATGTTGGATATCTTGGAAAGTATGAATGGGAGCTATTTCAAAATTGGCACACGTACAGATCATAATATTTCAGTTTAATTTCCAGGAGGCCAAACATGGCAGTGTTGCCAAAATGATTATAAGCCTCCTGATAGGTCCAATTTTTAAATGCATATAACTTCTACACTATCAAGCGGAATTCAACCAAATTTCGTATGTTGTATGTGTACATAACCAGATATGACTGAGCGTATTCTTAAGACCTACCAGGGCTGCCAACTGTTAATAAATGCTCCTAATTTATTTTATCCAAATACCAATATATCAGAAAGTATGCAAGGCGACAGCTTTAAACTATGCACACGTATAGTACCTGACATTCTATATTAATTTGGAGTAACTTATATACGTCAGTGCTACCAACATGATTCTAAGCCTGCTGACAGGTCCAACTTTAAATACATGTAACTTCCATACTATCATTTGGATTTCAACCAAATTTCGTATGTGCTATGTGTACCATAACAGATATGACTATGCGTATTCTAAGGAGCAACCAGGGCTGCCAACTGTTAATATGTGCTGTCCCTATTTTTGTTACCCTAATATCAATATATCAGAAAGTATGCAAGCCAATAGCTCTTAACTTTGCACACGTATAGTACCTGGCATTCTAGACGAATTTGGAGTAACTAATATACGTCAGTGCTGCCAACATGATTCTAAGCCTGCCCGATAGGTCCAATTTTAAAATGCATGTAACTTCTATACTAACTAATGGATTTCATTCAAAATTGGCACAACAATAGATCATATTATTTCAGATTATTTCTGACCAATACATGCATGACATTGTTGCCAACATGATTTTACGCGCGCTGTTAGATCCAATGTTTAACTGCATGTAACGTCCATGCTATCCAGTGGCCTTCAACCAAATTTTGTATTTAGTACCGTAAGAGACGGAACTAAGAATATATTCAGTCATCAGGGCTGCCAACTGTAGTGCTCTATTAGGTTACATTATGCCAGGTATACAGTATTTCGAACTAATTGGA
Source organism: Meconema thalassinum (assembly GCA_946902985.2). Lineage (NCBI taxonomy): Eukaryota > Metazoa > Arthropoda > Insecta > Orthoptera > Tettigoniidae > Meconema > Meconema thalassinum. The sequence goes on along the minus strand of OX336396.1, from coordinate 27,224,637 downwards.
AATTTCTATATTAGCAACTTAATTTCGTCATTATTCTAGATAGGTTCATATTCTGTAGAATAATCATTGGCATGAAAAGTAGGCTGTATAGTTCTTAACGGAACGTCTTGTTAAATTCTGAATTTTATCGAAAACTGGGCAAAATACAGGATAATTCGGCTCATAAATTATTGGAGCACTAAATTCTAGGGCTGGTTTAAATGATGCAATAATATTCGTTTCACGGTGAAAATGCTCAGAGTCTTTTACAAACAATCCATCCGCTAAATAGAAATGAACGCGGATATTTTCGAACGGAATTATTTTAGGTAAGTTCCGAGCAAGTGTTTTGGTTTTTGGTTCTACAATTTGATAATTAAAACCTAAAACTGAACCAATACTTTCTTCTTGGTCAAAATATATTTTATAATCACTAATTATTTCCAATCTGTTTAGAATTTTATTTTGTTCAATACTAATCTTAGGTTCTTGACTTTGAATAGCTTTTTGTAAATTTTCTACATTATATTGACCTGGCGGAATAAACATTTCAGTTATCGTACTGTCCCCGATAATCCGGATAGTAGGCTGTCAGAAATCCGCCCCCTCAATCGGATTGCCAATAATCGATTGCACCGGCACAGCTACATCAATGAAAATGGCACTGACAGATACTACCAAGATTAGAGCACAGTAGTTAACATGAAATTATTGTGGAACACACCAAAATATATGGGGGTTCATACTTACCTTATACAGTACTTACCTATTCAATTTAATCTCGGGTCTGGGTTTTCAACTGGATCACTTAATAGTATGCCCTCACAATAACCTCCACCACGATATTTAAAATGAACCAAGTCGGAGACCAGAAAATTTAAACTGCACAATAATTTATTTCACATAAAGAAAAAAAATATTTTAACAAAATTTAACAACAAAATAGTTATGGCTGTCTGAAGCCATTGTCAATGCAACCATGTCCTCCTGTAGGACTGTAGACTTCACATACAAAAATTCAGCTTTCTCTAGCTCAAAAGAACGTAATAATAACAACAATGCACATTGGAATGGATAAGGGAGCTGGGACGAGACATATAGCATTTGTTTCCTTGTTCATGAACTTCATAATTTAGTTCATTGACACACATTTATTAATAACCGCAAGGCCGCTAAGTAGTTGACCTTGACCTCCACCATTCAGTTATCTGGCCACCTGCAATACACCCTAAGCAGTGTTGCATGCTTGCTTCGTCAAATGGACGCAGCTGCCTAACCAGTGTCACCATATGCTGGCCAACGCAGCGTCTAGCTCTCATTCAAAACAATTTAAATGCTCACATCTCATCTCAAATATTATCACGCAGAATTTATACAAGTTCCGTTCACATTGCAATGGATTACTCTGTTAATCTCAAATCTTATTTAAATGTTTATTCCAATTATCGAACTAGCGTTGTTTAAATGTTAATAGCAAAACGCATAATGTTATACCATAGTGATCAATAATTACTTATAACATTTAGATTGTTCATAACTTAGTCAAACGACAATTGAAAAATGTTTACACGCCTCTATTAATTCCGTTTGTTTCAAATTATTATTATAGATATTTGCATAGTTATTTACATTATTTATATTTGAAATACATTAACCACACGTTTATCCGGTTGATATTTTCTTAAATCGTGGTAATATAATCGACCGATGAAGGTTACTTATATTTAAATTTTAGATTCAGGTTTAATAAGATTTAATAATTATTATTTGTGACGGTAACCTCCATTCAAAATCTATAATTCAATCAATTTATCACTCTTGTTAATTTTAACAGTAACTTCACATGAATAATTTTCAATGGACCTGAACAATACAACTCAGCGGAAACATACCTCGCACAAACGCACAAAATTGGCCCATAATTCATCATATATCTCATTATATATGGCATCAAAATCTTCCACAATACACACAAAAAACCTCCAATTATAAATTCATCATCATCATCAATATTACTGTGGGAACCTCCTTCACTTATTAAAGGGCATTATTCATCAGCGACTTTTACACGTCCACTGAACTAACGATTATACATCCATAGTTCCTCTTTAAAAATTCTTATATTCATCAATTGTATCGAAAACTGTTATTATATTTAACCTTCGTGGGTTTCATTCATGAAGCGATATGAAGTAAAAATTTTCCAGTCACAAATAAATTTAATAGCAAATACGATTAGACACGCCTCCCTGGTCTATCAAAATGAATTAATCTCATCATAATTATCGCAGTATAAAAATACTATATTCAAGCAAAATTCATTTAACTGCAGAAATAGTCGAATAGAATGCAAACAGACCAGAAAATGCAAACATTATTGTTTCAATCTAGAATTGAGAAAATCTCCTATCAAATGTTCATTACTATAGTGTACTGAATAAATCGTATTCAAAGTTCATATTTCATAAAATTGTCTATAATGCAATGGTATTTCAGAATTGACTAAAAATGTCTGTGTTTCAATCATGTTCATAAAAAACGACTAGTATTTCCAAGATCGTCGATAAAGTAGTAGATTTTAACGCTCTAAAATCTTTTAATCATTCTTCTTTCTTGAGGATGACAGAAAATTGGTCAAAGTAATTTACTGGAAAGAATTACTTTAATAAAACGACACGCTGTCTGAATTCAAACTTGCCATAGAAAATCGTTACCTTTACAGTCAAATCGTGACTACAAGAAAAATTCAAATTCTCGAAAGAATATTTAACTTCAGTATAAACTGATCCAAAATGTTTAAATATGCAAATGACATAATAATGTCTCAATAAATCGAAGAAAAAGGCATAAAGCTGCAAAGTGTACAGAGTACAGAACCATCTAGCAAAAGAATATGGGGCAATCAAATATATGACAGAAAATATGGGAAAGATAGTTGCTCAGATCTCACTAAAAAGGCTCAAATAAATCAAGAAATGTTCACGGCTACCTTATCTGTTGGATTGAAGTTCTAGAAGAAAATTTCAAAGAAGACTGCTGCTGGTTCCATTTCACCACAGGATAGATGTGCACCGACCTCGAACCTGGAACCTGCGCCCTCGGAGAATAGAACAGCTTCCTCCTCCGGAAATCGCACTGCTCCATGTAGACGATAGACATCCTTCTGGCAAAACTCTTTTTGTGTGGTGGGAAAAACCCTTGCCACTCTTGAAAGTTCCCTGAAGTTCTTGTAGAAATCAGCCATGAAGTTCATTGCAAATATTTCCGCAGAAATGTTCATAATTGTGGAGTATGAATTTATTTCCACTGCCATTTGATGTAATTCAGCGATGGATTACGATGCATGAGTGTAGCTGAATGTTCACTACATGCTCGTCTTTGTAGAATGACGATTATCGAAGCTCCATGTTGCTACTTCACACTACTGATGTATGTCCCAATTGCATTAAAGTTTTAGTCTTCCATCTCCACTTCCATTATAATGTTAGTCGAAAGTACTGCCAGATTGTATAGTTCCATTGTAGAATGTAGCGTTGTATCACCAAATGTAATCTTCAGTATCACGGTTGCAATACACGTGTCTGCCGTAGCGTAGAATGTGGTAGTAAAAGTGCTTCTCAGGATTCGAGAAAAACACTTTTCTCTGCAGTCTTTAAATGCGAATATCTTCTGAAGTATTATAATGAAAAAGTTCAACTTTCGCACACGCCTCAATATTGTAATGCACTATTGAATTAGTATAAATGCAGTAGCTAATTCTTGATAGATAAACTGTAGAATCGTTTATGTGTGCGCTCCAACTTCGCCTAGTTTTAGTAACAGTAAAATTGCACTGCTGGATACCCAATACTGTTCGATGCGGTGGGCTCTGCCACGCTTGCTTATGACGATATGCTTGTTCTATCAGAACACGAAGTCAGACTATGAAGTCCGAATAAAACCACGAAGTGAGAAGCTCCTCTCTGCTGTGCAAGGCCTTTTATCAACTTTGAAGGGGCGTATCCATCCCTACCATAGCTTCTTCTTCCATCATTACTCGAAGTTCCAACTTTGGCTATTCTTGACGGATTTTCAGATTTCAAAAACATATAATTAATTTCTTCAAAATTCCAAATCAATGCCATAACTGAAAATAGTTTTCCACAATTCTGCATGCCAAAAGGTATAAAATATGGTAGTTTCAGTAATCTCCGTCTCCCTTCAAGCTATCATTCATTGGTTCGAGCCTCTCCTCCAATAGCGTAACTTCTTCCTCAGCACGTTTACTTGCTTCCCTGCGACTGCGTCGTAAATCTAAGATCCTTCTCGAACAAAATCGTGACGTCAGCAAGAATCTAAGCTCAGCCAGCCTACTTGCTCGAGCGTTGCGTCATCCACGCCTACGTCATGAATATACACGTCACAACTATGACAGTCATAACTTTATTCACATATGCCAATACAGCCACCGTGGTCTCAGTATAATTCAATTTACGGGGGCATTCTCCCTTCACCACGTTTTAAAAACAGTTGCAAATTGTTTTTAAACTCTGTTACAAATATCTGAATTCACTTGAACACGAAATTGAATTATTATTGGCTTACTCTTGGATAATATTTCTTCAAGTTTCCAGCATTGAACTTGCCATATACGACATCATTCTCATCATCATAGAGTTCATAACAGTTGTTTCCATAAGCATTCGTAATTCTGAACGGACCCATAAATACTATTCCAAACTTGGGATAGATTTTCTTACTCACGTCAGCCTTGACAGGTCTGCGTAGTAATACCAGATTTCCAATTTCTAAGGGAGTACCAAAACGTTTTCCAGCTACTCTTTTCGGTCGTTTTTGTGCTGCTCTCTGGAGTTGTTCTTTCGCTATGTCAATTCTCAGCTGCCTTCCTAGGTCGGGATCTCTAGGAACGTGGTTGAAAAGATTGTCCCACGGCCTTTCTGGGTATTTCTGTTAGATTCTCCACTTCATTGATAATGGTATTTAAAGTCTCTTCCCTAAGGTCTATCTCCAGACTGTTTTTCACGTCCTGTTCTTCGATCTCTTCTGTGATCATGTACCCATCATTAAAGCTAATAATCCTATTCTTCATATCAATAATGGCTCCAACTTTCGATATAAAATCGATTCCTAGCACAATGTCGAAATGGATCTTGTTCACCACAATAAAGATCTGTTCATAATTCCTTCCATTAATTTCAAAGTTCAACAACACTTGGATCTTGCATTTCACTGCCTTGTCTTGGAAAATTCCTCTCACTTTGACGGTAGAAGCAGGTAAAACTGTCATGTTTTCTCCCTTTAATAGACTTTGATAGCATTCATCAGAAATGATAGAAATAATTGCGCCGGTATCCATAAGAGCTTTGTACTGTTGGCCATCTATCAGTACAGAAATAATAGGTAAGGCACATGGTCTTTCCTCTTTGACGATTCCTCTCTCTTCTAATAAATCCTCATCAGTTACTTCGTAAATTTCATTGATAGTAATTATGTGTGGTGTGGCAATGTATTCATTGTTTCTCACTTTCGTTGAGAAATCGGCGTTTTTTTTTTCTGTGTTACCATTTTCAAAGTTCCCCTGCTGGCTTGTAGAAGGGCCAGGATCGATCACTAAATCCTGTCTTTTCTTCTGGTTTTCAGCTTCCTTCTCTCGTAATTCCTTCAAATACTGCTGACTTTCTTTCTCTCTCTCTTGATACTTGTCCGGTGTCATAACCTGACCTTGAGAATTTTGATTCCGATTCTGGTACTAGTTATTTCTGTTGTAGTTCCTATTGTACCCATTGTTATTATAATATCTACCTCTTCCGTTATTATAGTTCCCTCTATTGTTATTCCAGCCTCGTCTTTGCTGATATGGACGGTAACCTTGTGATCTGTTGTTGCGAAAATAATTGTTCCTGTGAGGACCTACATTTTCAGTTTTCTCTTCAGCAGGCGTATCAGTTTGCTGAACTTGATCCATGTAGACTGTATTAATGTCTTTGAATTCGTGCCTCTGACCTTTTTGAACCAAATTTGGCACCGGACTCGTGTAATCAAGCCTTCTCAATAGTTCGTCCATACTGGTCAAATCCCTTATATTTGACGATATAATAAGCCTTCTTACCTCAACAGGTAGCATACGTGAAATGGCATCTATTAACTGCTCTGTAGACAATGGGGGTTGTAAAAATCTTAAGCGCGATAACTGGCTCGTGAAGAAATCAGCGTACCGTGTTGGAAGAGTACCCGAATACTTCCTCGAGTATACCTCAGCTCTTAATGAATTTTGTGCTTCTATTGACCAGAATCGTTTTATCAGTGCCTCTGCAAATTCATCGAAATTACTAAAAGTGTACCGAAATGCTCTGAACCACTCAAGAGGTCCTCCAGCTAGAAATCTTTCTACGATTCTCATTTCTCTTTCTCTAGGAATATGGGCTTCAATAAAATAGTCTTTCAGGTTTCTGATATACTCTATCGGTGTTAGACTATCTGTATTACTAAATTTCTGAGGCTTGTCCTCAAAGTTTCGGATGACTGTCACATTTCTTGGATATGAATCCATGTAATTCTTCCCACTATCACGATATTTCCATTCAGGTTCAATATTCCTATCCTCTTCTTCTTCCCGGAATCTGAATATACGTTCCTCAGGACTAATATCTCTCTCTTCAGTAGCGAGGTTACATCTTCTCACGTAATTCCTATTATCTTCAAAAGTCAACCCTTCTCGATCCTTATCTGTGATTTCCGTGATGACTTTCCTAATCAACTCTTCTTTATACGTTTCCAACATGCTAGCTTCTCCTAGGTTTAAATTCTGAAGTTTGCTCGTAGTTTCATTGACATCAGAGACAATCTTATGAATTTGTTCCTCTAACGCGGTTTTTAATGCTTGCACGTCCTGGCCTATTTGAGTTCTATCCTTTACCTGCTTTTCGGATAGCGAAACCATCCTTATACTCAAATCCTTTCTAATTTGAACTACCTCATTATTTATATCTACTTGTGTACTGGCTAGTTTTCGTTCAATTCGCTCCTGAATCTGATTGACATGTTCCCCACTTGACTTGTTCCATTCATTTTTCCAAACCGTTACATTTGCAGTTAACATTTCAGCAATATCTACTTCAATGTCTTCCTTAAGTAAACGATTATGATCTAAGACTTGGGTCCTCATGACCTCTACATCATGTTTTAATCCAGCTAGTGAAGCTGTTGTCCTAACAGACTCGTCAACCAATCTAGTTGTTAAAGCACTAATGTTACGAGTACAAAGCGTTTTTGAAGTTTCAATTTCTTCTCTAACCTTATTAACATCAGTTTGAACTTTGGCAATGTCTACAAAAACTGTATTAACTTCTATTTGCACCTTATTGATATCGCTTTGCATATCATTAACATCAGACTGAATATTATTTATGTCTACTTGGACGTTTGACACATCGGTTCGAACATTTCTAATCTCTCTTTGAACTTCTTCTACCTTGTCTTGTACAGTAGCAACATCATTCCTAACAACGATTACTTCTGCTCTAGCACATGAAATATCAACCCGGACATTAGCAACATCAAGATTTAACAAAGTAAGGTCTTTCTGGACTGAATCAACTTTTCCCTGTACATTGGAAACATCAATTTTTACATCTGAAACATCTTTATGGACATTGGATAAATCTACTTTAACATCTGAGACATCCTTGTGAATGTCAGTCACGGCATTCTGGACCTCCTGTGTACTGGTCTGTATACGCGACATGTTATTTTCCAAATTTGCAGAACTGGTCTGGAGATCCTTCAAATTCTCCTTCATCATCTCCTGCATTCGACTAGCATTCCTAGCTTCCATCTCCCTCACACTTTCATTCATGCTATCTTTCAAACTGTTGGACATCTCCTCCAACATCTTTCTCATACTCTCATCTGCCATCTCAATAATATTTCAATAATAGACTGCGTTAGGGACATACATCAAATAGAGCAAGATAACAACATCTGAGCAACGCCCTTCACCATATATAAAGTTTGAGCAATTTTCTGTCTTAAATCTAACCTATAATTAGCTTATCACTAACTTCATAAACACCCTATGTTGAAATAAACTCAAGCACATGTTCAAATTTCTTTGGTTCATTTTAAATATCCTAACATAAATAATATACATTTACAATCCAAATAGTTTAATTTTATCTTTAATATGACTAAACATGTCATAAGCCGGTCAAATAAAATAAGACTCCAGATCATAGGCGATTTTTCTAAGTTTCCAGCCTATTTAACCTCTCTCAGGTTGTATAAGATCTGATCTTTTCTGAGTGTAATTTTCCTAATACAACACAACATTTAATCCCTATATAATCACACTCTCAAATTCTACAATTGGCCAAGACATGTAGCAAAGAATCAACCTCTTTATTTGAGTCTTCACAATCCCATTGACATCGATAACTTGGTAATCCAATGTTATTCGAGCCCCACACGTTGATTGCGCCAATCCTACTGTCCCCGATAATCAAGATAGTAGGCTGTCAGAAATCCGCCCCCTCAATCGGATTGCCAATAATCGATTGCACCGGCACAGCTACATCAATGAAAATGGCACTGACAGATACTACCGAGATTAGAGCACAGTAGTTAACATGAAATTATTGTGGAACACACCAAAATATACGGGGGTTCATACTTACCTTTTACTTACCTATTCAATTTAATCTCGGGTCTGGGTTTTCAACTGGATCACTTAATAGTATGCCCTCACAATAACCTCCACCACGGTATTTAAAATGAACCAAGTCGGAGACCAGAAAATTTAAACTGCACAATAATTTATTTCACATAAAGAAAAAAATATTTTAACAAAATTTGACAACAAAATAGTTATGGCTGTCTGAAGCCATTGTCAATGCAACCATGTCCTCCTGTAGGACTGTAGACTTCACATACAAAAATTCAGCTTTCTCTAGCTCAAAAGAACGTAATAATAACAACAATGCACATTGGAATGGATAAGGGAGCTGGGACGAGACATATAGCATTTGTTTCCTTGTTCATGAACTTCATAATTTAGTTCATTGACACACATTTATTAATAACCGCAAGGCCGCTAAGTAGTTGACCTTGACCTCCACCATTCAGTTATCTGGCCACCTACAATACACCCTAAGCAGTGTTGCATGCTTGCTTCGTCAAATGGACGCAGCTGCCTAACCAGTGTCACCATATGCTGGCCAACGCAGAGTCTAGCTCTCATTCAAAACAATTTAAATGCTCACATCTCATCTCAAATATTATCACGCAGAATTTATACAAGTTCCGTTCACATTGCAATGGATTACTCTGTTAATCTCAAATCTTATTTAAATGTTTATTCCAATTATCGAACTAGCGTTGTTTAAATGTTAATAGCAAAACGCATAATGTTATATCATAGTGATCAATAATTATTTATAACATTTAGATTGTTCATAACTTAGTCAAACGACAATTGAAAAATTTTTACACGCCTCTATTAATCCCGTTTGTTTCAAATTATTATTATAGATATTTACATAGTTATTTACATTATTTATATTTTATTTATATTTGAAATACATTAACCACACGTTTATCCGGTTGATATTTTCTTAAATCGTGGTAATATAATCGACCGATGATGGTTACTTATATTTAAATTTTTGATTCAGGTTTAATAAGATTTAATAATTATTATTTGTGAGGGTAACCTCCATTCAAAATCTATAATTCAATCAATTTATCACTCTTGTTAATTTTAACAGTAACTTCACATGAATAATTTTCAATGGACCTGAACAATACAACTCAGCGGAAACATACCTCGCACAAACGCACAAAATTGGTCCATAATTCATCATATATCTCATTATATATGGCATCAAAATCTTCCACAATACACACAAAAAACCTCCACTTATAAATTCCATCATCATCATCAATATTACTGTGGGAACCTCCTTCACTTATTAAAGGGCATTATTCATCAGCGACTTTTACACGTCCACTGAACTAACGATTATACATCCATAGTTCCTCTTTAAAAATTCTTATATTCTTCAATTGTATCGAAAACTGTTATTATATTTAACCTTCGTGGGTTTCATTCATGAAGCGATATGAAGTAAAAATTTTCCAGTCACAAATAAATTTAATAGCAAATACGATTAGACACGCCTCCCTGGTCTATCAAAATGAATTAATCTCATCATAATTATCGCAGTATAAAAATACTATATTCAAGCAAAATTCATTTAACTGCAGAAATAGTCGAATAGAATGCAAACAGACCAGAAAATGCAAACATTATTGTTTCAATCTAGAATTGAGAAAATCTCCTATCAAATGTTCATTACTATAGTGTACTGAATAAATCGTATTCAAAGTTCATATTTCATAAAATTGTCTATAATGCAATGGTATTTCAGAATTGACTAAAAATGTCTGTGTTTCAATCATGTTCATAAAAAACGACTAGTATTTCCAAGATCGTCGATAAAGTAGTAGATTTTAACGCTCTAAAATCTTTTAATCATTCTTCTTTCTTGAGGATGACAGAAAATTGGTCAAAGTAATTTACTGGAAAGAATTACTTTAATAAAACGACACGCTGTCTGAATTCAAACTTGCCATAGAAAATCGTTACCTTTACAGTCAAATCGTGACTACAAGAAAAATTCAAATTCTCGAAAGAATATTTAACTTCAGTATAAACTGATCCAAAATGTTTAAATATGCAAATGACATAATAATGTCTCAATAAATCGAAGAAAATGGCATAAAGCTGCAAAGTGTACAGAGTACAGAACCATCTAGCAAAAGAATATGGGGCAATCAAATATATGACAGAAAATATGGGAAAGATAGTTGCTCAGATCTCACTAAAAAGGCTCAAATAAATCAAGAAATGTTCACGGCTACCTTATCTGTTGGATTGAAGTTCTAGAAGAAAATTTCAAAGAAGACTGCTGCTGGTTCCATTTCACCACAGGATAGATGTGCACCGACCTCGAACCTGGAACCTGCGCCCTCGGAGAATAGAACAGCTTCCTCCTCCGGAAATCGCACTGCTCCATGTAGACGATAGACATCCTTCTGGCAAAACTCTTCTTTGTGTGCTGGGAAAAACCCTTGCCACTCTTGAAAGTTCCCTGAAGTTCTTGTAGAAATCAGCCATGAAGTTCATTGCAAATATTTCCGCAGAAATGTTCATAATTGTGGAGTATGAATTTATTTCCACTGCCATTTGATGTAATTCAGCGATGGATTACGATGCATGAGTGTAGCTGAATGTTCACTACATGCTCGTCTTTGTAGAATGACGATTATCGAAGCTCCATGTTGCTACTTCACACTACTGATGTATGTCCCAATTGCATTAAAGTTTTAGTCTTCCATCTCCACTTCCATTATAATGTTAGTCGAAAGTACTGCCAGATTGTATAGTTCCATTGTAGAATGTAGCGTTGTATCACCAAATGTAATCTTCAGTATCACGGTTGCAATACACGTGTCTGCCGTAGCGTAGAATGTGGTAGTAAAAGTGCTTCTCAGGATTCGAGAAAAACACTTTTCTCTGCAGTCTTTAAATGCGAATATCTTCTGAAGTATTATAATGAAAAAGTTCAACTTTCGCACACGCCTCAATATTGTAATGCACTATTGAATTAGTATAAATGCAGTAGCTAATTCTTGATAGATAAACTGTAGAATCGTGTATGTGTGCGCTCCAACTTCGCCTAGTTTTAGTAACAGTAAAATTGCACTGCTGGATACCCAATACTGTTCGATGCGGTGGGCTCTGCCACGCTTGCTTATGACGATATGCTTGTTCTATCAGAACACGAAGTCAGACTATGAAGTCCGAATAAAACCACGAAGTGAGAAGCTCCTCTCTGCTGTGCAAGGCCTTTTATCAACTTTGAAGGGGCGTATCCATCCCTACCATAGCTTCTTCTTCCATCATTACTCGAAGTTCCAACTTTGGCTATTCTTGACGGATTTTCAGATTTCAAAAACATATAATTAATTTCTTCAAAATTCCAAATCAATGCCAAAACTGAAAATAGTTTTCCACAATTCTGCATGCCAAAAGGTATAAAATATGGTAGTTTCAGTAATCTCCGTCTCCCTTCAAGCTATCATTCATTGGTTCGAGCCTCTCCTCCAATAGCGTAACTTCTTCCTCAGCACGTTTACTTGCTTCCCTGCGACTGCGTCGTAAATCTAAGATCCTTCTCGAACAAAATCGTGACGTCAGCAAGAATCTAAGCTCAGCCAGCCTACTTGCTCGAGCGTTGCGTCATCCACGCCTACGTCATGAATATACACGTCACAACTATGACAGTCATAACTTTATTCACATATGCCAATACAGCCACCGTGGTCTCAGTATAATTCAATTTACGGGGGCAGTACCTGATACTTTTTCATAGTGTACTTTATTGTTTTTTGTTGTAATATTTGGTGTTAGGAAGGTTGAGTAAAACCCTATTAATCCAACTTTTCTAAATTCATCTCGCAATGGAACATTTAACCTTTTCTCTAAAACCGAAGTTTTACCACTTAGTTCAAAAATTCTCTTCATTTATTAATTCATTCATTAATTAATAAAATAAACGAAAATGAGTAAACGAAGTGTTGTAAATTGGGACCCACATGTAAGACTTGTAGAAAAGCAAGTAAAGAACAAACATGGCAAATTATTACCGAATTCCATTCGTTGTGCTATAATAGGCCCCAGTAATTGTGGTAAAACAACCTTAATGATAGACAATTATATTTTGGCACCTGGATGGTTAAACTGGGAAAAAATAAACAACCTTTCCATCTTCTCTAAAACTTTAGATCAATCTAAGTATCAACAGTTTATGGAAAAATGTAATAAAATCGAAGAGAAGTTAGGAAAGTCCATTGCACAATTTATTCATGACGATGAAAGCATAATGCCCCTGGATAAATGTGAAGATAGGTCAGTTGTAATTTTCGACGATTTCATACTGGAAAACCAAGACATAGTTCGAGAATATTTTACACGAGGAAGACATAAAGGGATTGACTGTTTTTACTTAGCTCAAACGTATTCAAAAATACCAAAACAATTAGTTCGTGTTAACTTAAATTTCTTAAACATATTTAGGCAAGATAATACCAATTTAAATCATATTTATCAAGAATTTGTTGGTGGCGATATGAAATTTGAAGACTTTAAGAATATTTGCAGCAAATGTTGGAATGAGGAGTTTGGTTTTATTACTATTGATATGAATCGCAAAGTTAACAATGGTAAATATAGGAATAAAATTAAAACGTTTCTAAATGTTGGGTAACTACTCCAGGGGTATTGTCAGGTTTTGGGTTGAGTATTCTAACACAAACATCGTCAGCGTACAACGTACAGCGTCAACGTACAACGTTAACGTATAGCGTTAACGTACAGCGTACAACGTCAGCGTTAACGTTCAGCGATAACGTCAGCGTACAACGTACAGCGTCAATGTCAGCGTCAACGTACAGCGTACAACGTATGCGTCAATGTCAGCGTCAAATGTCAAACGTCAATGTTAGCATCAAACGTCATTTTTTAAAATATCACCTATAATAAAGATGTTTGCGAAATACGATCATAAGGTAGTTCAACAAGCAAGAAGGAATAGGAAGAAATTTGAAGAATTAAAAGACAAATTTCGAATATGGAAGAAGCAGCCTATAACGGAATACGAGAAGTATAAAAAAGAAGATCAACCTGTTATCGATGCTGTTAATGTTTTAGGCAACAAGTTAAATGACATCGGTGAAAATGTTATTAAAGCTATAGAAGAAAATAGAGAAGTGGAGAAGCAGTTAATTCCTTACAAAATTGACTATAAAGAAGACTTTCCTTCAGATTCCGAAGGTTCCTATTTCTTGGATGAATATGATGTCACTGATGAGCAAAAAGAAGCTTTAAAATCGGCAAGAAAGGTCAGAAAGAATTTAGAGTCGCAACTTCAGAAAGAAAAGGGGAGGAGTTTATTTCAAGAGGCCGATGAAGAGTATGATAAAAGTGAAGAAAATGTTAAGAGGAAAGGCATAACTGATTATCCTACGGTCCACTTAGGGGTAATAATTTCAAAATATTTACCTAGAAGTAGTGACCCTAAATTTGGAATAAGGTATGATAAGAACTATGAGGGTTATTATATAGGTGACTCAAAAGTTGAATTCAGTAATGACGATATTATAATTAAGGGTAAGAAATTTAAAGCTACAAAGGGTTTAATGCTATTTTTAACCTTAAATGATATACCTAACGATGATGAGTATACAGACGAAGACCGCAGCACATATGAGACTATTTTAAAAATTACAAATGCTATGTATCAAAACAATGACCCAAATAGCACTAAACCTAAAAGTAGTGTTGGCAAAAAATATAATACGTTGATAAAGGATATATGGCTTTCAGAAAAATTTAGTAGAAAAGAAAGAGCTGCATCTATAACCACTCCTCCTAAATCAGGATTTGGTTTTGTAAAAAAAAATATTCAAAAGCACCGATTGAATATGTGTGGATGGATGATGTAAGGGAATTAATAGACAGATTAATGGTAATTCATGGCGAAGAAAATGCTGGAAACAACGTCTATCACAATGAAAAGGTTGGAATAACGAAGATGCTTACGAGTAAGTTTAATGACTTCATTGTTAATAATCCTAAAGGTATTCCATATCTAATTAGGTTTTTAAATAACATTCCCCATACATTCTGGGAATCTGAAAAACATGGAAAAGGATTAGTTAATTGGATGATTAATAAAATAGGTGAAAATAATATTGACTTAACACTCCCGGGATTCAAATTTTGTGGTCCTGGTAATCCATTAGACAAGCAACTAGCCGAAGGAGTTCAGGGTTCTAACCCATTAGACGAAGCATGTAAATTACATGATATAGCGTACCGCGACCATACAAAATTAGAGCACAGACATCAAGCAGATAAAGAATTACAAAAGGCTGCAAAAGAGAGAATATTCAGTAAAGATGCTAACTTGAGTGAGAGACTAGCAGCTACAGCCGTTACTGGAATAATGTATGGAAAAAGAAAAATGGGAATGGGGTTAGATGAAAATGGTTGGGGCGTCTGAGTATAAATTGGTAAAATTTTTGTTAATGATTTTTTTCATTAAATAAATGAAAGGATTTAGTATTGATTACAACGTTTCCCAAAAAGGGAAACTAAAAACCAAAGCTATTAAAGTAAAACTCTCCAACGAAGATCTGAAAAAGCATGACTATCTAGATGAGTACTTGACAGATACACAAAAGAAGCAGAAAGCAAGAAAAAATCAAAAAGGTGGTAGCTTACTTATAAGTTTGTCCATTCCAATTGTAAAGAAAATATTCGAATATCTCAGTAAGAAGAAAGAAGGTTCTGGACTTAATGAACACCAAGGAGGATTTTTGCCATTAATATTAGCTGCATTGGGTGCCATTGGTTCGCTGGCAGGTGGCGCTGCAGCCATTACAAGCGCTGTTCATAAAAAGCAAAAAGAAGATGTGGAATTGGCTGAACAAATTAGGCATAATCTGGTGATCGAAAAAAAGACTGGACAAGGTTGTTCGGAAATAACTAAAATTTAAAACAAGAGAAATTTCATCGATATTGAGTGATATACTTTCCAACTATAAGCACCCTTTAAGTAATTTCGATATACTTAAAATAATACACGAAATAAACATAAAGCATTTTCGAAATGTTTTTATGATTGATGAATTGCCTACAAAACCTAATGATTGTGAATCAGGAATTGTAAACTTGGATACGTCGGATCATGCAGGTACTCATTGGATTTGTTACTTTAAAAAGGGTAACCAAAAATTCGTTTTTGACTCATTTGGTGGAGATGTTCCTGAAAAACTAGTAAATTATTTGGGAGCTAGCAACCTATTTTATAACGCCGAAAGAATTCAAATGTTTGATGAATATATATGTGGTCATTTATGTGTCCTTGTTTTATAGTTGTTTTCGAATTTGGGTTCCCCTAATCCCGCTAATTTTAACGAAATTATAGATTTAATAAATGGACATATTTGGAAATAAAATTATAAACGGAGAGAGTAGTTCATTAAATATTAAGGCTATCACAAAGGATGATTTAGAAAAACGATTTTCAAGGCTAGTTACGGCTCTAAATAAACGCCTTAGTGAGCTTTTTTTTGTTTCAAAAACATGGATTGATTTTCAGGGAAAGAGGATAGCGAATATTGAAGATCCAATCAACAATAAAGATGTTGTTAATAAGCAATATCTCTTAGAAAAGCTCAAACCACTTACTACTGAAGGGGACTACTTCACGAAAGAAGAAATAGAAAAATTGTTCTCGGAATATGCCACTACTTGTCTTGCACCAGTAGCAACATTAACAGAAAAGGTTGACAACTTAGAAAGAAAGGTGTTTGATAGGATAGGATTACAGAAGGACGTTTTTGCAGAGAAAGATAAAATGAAGCATATTTTTACATACAACGCAACGATTAGGAAAATATTTGTTCGTATCGTAGACCCAGATAAAGTATTTACTTCATATACAGATGACGCTATTAAAACAGTATTAGACGTTTATATTGCACGTTCCAAAGAAGAAAAAATTATGGTAGATACTAGTAAGCCCTTCAACGTTAAATCTGGTGATACTTTATGCTTTAAAAATAAAATGGACAGCGTAATTTTAAAACTTCCAATAAATGTTAGTGTGACGATGTTTGGTGAAGTAATACTTGATGCATATGAGCCTCATCCTGATGAATCGGTCGAATAACAGTAATGTTTTAGTTTTTAATGGAGAAAATATCCATTAAAAACAGTCTAATGTAACAGGTTTTTATACAACATCTCTATTGTTCCTTTAAGAAGATCAGGAGTAAATGGAATATTGAAATGGTTTCCCGAATAGCTAATTTTTATTTGTTCTTTCATAAGCACATACAACCTTACGCTATTAGGATCATTATATTTTTCATAAACTATCTCACAATCGGGGTGCCGCCTGCATATTTTTTTGATTGCTTGATTCACCTGTTGTCCCTGCGCCCTTATTGCATAGTACCTGTACTTTTCGTTTGGTTCATGCTTATCTATAATAAGCAGACAATTATTCTTACTAGTTTTAAGTGCAAGAGGTGTGGCCAATGGGGTAAGAGATTCGTTTTCTGCTTCCTGTATTTGAAGTTTCTCTGCATTAACCCAACTAGTTGGTTCTTATATTCTTCTTTAATTTTGTATTCTCCGTACTTTCGAATTGATGGAAGGACTTCTTTCGTTACCCATTTCTTAAATTTTTTAGCTTCCTCTTTTTTAGATGATAAAATAAGCGAATACAAACCAGATTCATTAATAAATATGGTTTGAGGTTGTATATTTTTTAAGGTATCGAATGTACCTTTGTCTTCAATTGCAACGTGTTTTCCAATTGCTTTATCTGTATCTCTATACTCCAATATTAAAGCAATATCTTTAGCTTTAAACCATGAATCGTTATTTTCATCAATAGCAATAACCACTTGTTTGCTATTATAGACAAGTTTGCTTTTCAGAATATCGGTAATTGATTCCATTTATTATATATAAAATATAAATATAAAAAAGTTAATTTCCTCAACAAAGGTTAGACCCTTGTTTCTTGTAAGTTAGTTTGCGTTCTTCAATGTTGGGTGTCTGAGTAAACCAATGCTTATTTTATAATTAATTTTAATTAATTAATTAGTTAATAAATGAATAATCACATTTGGTGTTTAAAGTGCAAAACGTTTACTCAAACACTGCATCCTCACACACTTTCGACAAAAAATGGTCGAACTAGAATTGAAGGTTTATGTTCCGAGTGTGGGAGTAAGAAAAGCAGGTTTGAAAAAATAAGTTTATGAGAGTGTAGAAATAGGGGGTTCTACCCAAATTAGGGAACCACCCGTTAGCATTCGAGAGGAAATTATAAACGAAATTCATAAACCCATGAGGAAGAATTTTCCGAGAAGGAGGGTTACAACTCACGGCATTGATGACATTTGGCAAGCGGATTTGGTAGAAATGGACTCTGGAAAAATAAAGGGGATATCGAAGCTTAATAAAGGCTACAAGTATTTGTTAACAGTCATTGATGTATTTTCAAAGTATGCCTGGGGTGTACCAGTCAAAGATAAAACGGGTAAAAGTGTTGCTGAAGCGTTTGATGGTATTTTAACAAACAGAAAACCCAAAAATCTTCAAACAGACAACGGTAAAGAATTTTACAATAAAGAATTTTCAAAATTGATGAAAACATTTAATATCAATCATTATTCGACTTTTACTGAAGTAAAAGCTTCAGTTGTAGAACGATTCAATAGGACCTTAAAAGAGAAAATGTGGAAGCAGTTTGATATTCAAGGAAACTACTGCTGGGTTGGCATTTTACCAAAGTTAATTAATGGCTACAATAATACGACGCACACAACTATAAATATGAAGCCAAAAAACGTAAACAAAGCTAATGAAGAACATTTGTTGAAAACTGTTTACACTGTAAGCGTAGGAGCGGAAGAAAAAGCGAAATTTAAAGTTGGCGATCAAGTCAGAATTAGTAAACTAAAAGGTATATTCGAAAAAGGATACACAGGAAATTGGTCGACTGAAATATTTGAAATAAAAGATATCGTTTATTCCGACCCTATTACGTACAAATTGAAAGATGTAAATGCGGAAGAAATAAAGGGGAGCTTTTATGAGCAAGAATTACAGAAAACAAAGTATCCAGAGGCATATCTTGTTGAAAAAGTTTTAAGAAAGAAAGGAAATCGGGTATATGTCAAATGGTTGGGTTTTGATAATTCTCACAATAGCTGGGTTAATAGAGAAAATGTTATATTATAATTTTTTGTATATAATAAATGGACGCCCGAGTAAAGCGAATAACCCTTTCTTTCTTCCTGTTTTTACTACATCCTACTGAAGATGTAGAAGTATTTATAAATCAGTTGTCTGAGGATAGTATAGATTATCTTTTTGAACTTAATGGTGATGACATAGATAGCTGTTACAATTTTCATAAAGCTACGAAGGAATCCTTAATTTTACGTTAATTTTGGTATTTGATTTTAATGGTTATTAACCATTAAAACCATAAATTTTCTACTAAAAATTTGACGTTGTGTTTTAGCATCTCCTTCATATCCAAACCATTCAAAAACACGCGTAGTAATTAGACTACGCGTGTTTCCTGTTACGAAAATTTAAGAAAGATCCTTTAATGAATGATTATTTTTGGCAAATAATGGTAACAAAGCAGCGCACCCACTTAAGTGCACTGCTTTTGCAATGTTTAGGTTATGAAGGAGAATTCAAGATTGTGCGCTTTGCAACCACCATAGACTTCTTTTGTGCCTTTATATATCATTTTCAGGCCTATCATTTTCTTTTTTTCCTTTCCACAACTTAGCACCTTGTTGTATTTGTCAGGCAATATAACCTTAAATTCACTATCAAGTTCTAGAAAAGTTTTATTTCCATATTTTGTATTTATACCTTCTACATTTGTTATAAGGTATTCGTTCCCTATTTCTAACTCACTGAGCTTTTTAAACGTCTTTTGTTCGTTGATGCTGTTGAGCGTCTTGAGAAATTGATTTACTTCCATTTATTACCTATAAAAAAAATCCATTTATACCGCCGAGTAGTAAAATTTATATCGTCATCGGTGATAAAACATCGCGATGTATTCATTAATTGTAAAGTACATTCATCTAAATCACCAGTGATATCGAGATTGTAGTACTCTTGGAACAATTTTAAAGCAGATTGAAAAGTTGTTTCATTTACTTCTGAAATTTCTTGTTCGTCTATAGTCAAGTATCCAAAATTACGCAGATAGTTGATAGCAAATTGATTCTGATTTTCATAAGATAATATTTCTAATTGAACCCTTGTTAGGCTAACAATTATAATGCAAAATGTAATTATTCTGTTCATTTATTTATATAAATATTTTACTATCATTTCTCTCGAGTAATGTCTTATAATTATTTTTATTTAAAAAAATGAAATTTTTAATTTAAAAAAAGTTATATAATAAATGGATTTAAAACAAAATATTAAGCGCCAAACAGGTGCAACTGTAAAGGAACTAAGGGTTCTAGCAAAGGAACTCAAACTAAAAGGAGTATACAAGTTGAAGAAGGCTGCTCTTCTTGAAGCTGTAAACAGTGCTTGGAGTAATGCCGGAGATAGTGCTTTGTTTACGTATCAAGAATCAGAGCTGCCTAAGAAGAGCGTTCGTGAACTAAAACAAGTCGCCAGAGAAAACAAAATTAAGGGGTACTCAGTAATTCATTCAAAGAAAGGGTTGCTAAATTTGATAGCGGAAGAAAAGGAACGTTTGGACAAAATCAGGCATTTTGGATTTGGTCAAGACCTCTTTGAAATTAAGAAGGAACCAAAACCTGTTCAATCTAAGGACTTAAAAGTTGTGAAGCAAAAATTGGGCCAAATTTTTCCTTTTAAGAAAAAAATATTTAATGAAACAGTAGCTAAAAAGTCACCTTTCGAAATTCATCAAGGTGTTCGTACTGTGCTGCACAAAAAGTTTAACGTATGGCAGACAGCTTATACTATACACATAAAAGATTTGCAAGGAAAACCAATAGAACAAATGAAAGCGGTCAGAAAAGGTGTGCATGCAGTCATAAAAGAAGTAAGAAAACTAACTGATTTTAAGCCAGGTGATCAGATGAAAGTAGTTGCAGAAAATAATGATTTTAACCATATGATTTCGTCAAAAAAGAAAATAAAAGTCAATGCTTCACATCTACTTGACCAAATTGAAAGAATAATAACATCTAATGAAAATGTAGATATAAATAATACCACCTTTTACTTCGAGGTTTACAAAATACCCAGAGGAAAAGGAGCAAAGGGTAAGAAAATAGTCAATATTGCTAAAGATGTTATGGCTAAAAGAAGCATAAACAAAATAACCAACACCGGGGCAAGAGCAATAATCACAGCCCTAACCTATAAAACTAGAAATATACTTGACAGGACATTAACTGATAATGAAATTACCTACATTAGGAAAGGACGTGGCCTGCAGGAAGAATTAGCAAAAGAGTTATGCACAAGATTCGGAATGAACTGTGAAGATGGGTTTAGTTTAGACGATATTAGAAGTGTTGCATATCTCTTGAATGTTCGGATTAAAGTTATTTCGGCTGCCCATTTTAACAAGGTAATCCAGGCCTCAGGTGTAAATGATGCGATAACAATTTATTTGTACTTGCATAACGACCATTATGATTCCATTAATAATATACGAGGTTTTTATGGAAGTTCATATTACTGCAAAAAATGTGATATACCTTACGATCATCAGGGCAAACACTCGTGTAAAAAAGATAAAAGTAATGTGTGTAATTTGTGTTTGTGCCCAAAACATGATTTCTCAGAAGGTATGGACCCCGAGTATACTGTAAAAAGTGCAATAGATATTGTTTTGGTAAAGATTGCGTTGATAACCATGAGAGAGTGTGTGAGGCAGCTTAGAAGTGCAATATCTGCTACAAAATATGCCCTAGGATAAATATCGAACATTTAGGTGGCTCCTTTGCCCAGTGTAGGAAATGTGAAACATTTGTAAAATACGCGGTCGAATTGAAGTGCACAGAATGTAAAAACGAGTGCAAAAAAGAAAATGAAAACACGTTTTACTACAACAACCTACACGAAACTGTACTTACTGAATGTGAGAAATGTGCAAAGGAAGTTGCCTGTTCAATAAAACTCAAGTGTCTAACATGCAATGGTAAATGTGGAAAAATATACAACCACAGGTGTGGGTACTCTAAGTGTTGGAATTGCCAACAATACGTAAAAGTCAGCTCAGCACCAATGTTATATGCAAGAAAGGAAAAACCGTGGGGGATACTGTATGAAAAATTGTATTTGTAATGGAAGGGCAGAAAAGCAACATAAAAAATGCACTTACACAGAAAAATACTACTTTTTCGATTACGAAGCTGAACAAGACACCGGCGTACACACGCCAAACTTTGTATCCGTTTATGACTTTAATGGTGTTAGGCGGGCTTTCCTAAAAAATGACGAATTTTGTCAGTGGCTAATATCAAAAAACCACAAAGGTTTTACGTGTATAGCACACAATGCAGAAGGTTATGATGCGTATTTTATTTTACAATATTGCGTCAATAATGGTATTAAAATTAAAACCATTTACCAAGGGTCTAAGAATATGGAGCTCAAAATACCCACCCTAAGGCTTAGAATAATTGACAGCATAAACTTTATCCAAGGAGGCCTTGCATCCTTTCCCAAAACATTTGGACTAAAAGAACTAAAAAAGGGGTATTTTCCACACTTTTTCAACAAGAAAGAAAATCAAAATTACGTAGGGTCCATTCCAGCTACTAAATACTATGGTGTTGATACAATGAAACCTGATGCTAGAAAAGTATTCTTAGAATGGCTCGCTGAGAAAGTAAAGGAAAATTAAGTGTTTGACTTTAAGAAAGAATTAGCCGAGTATTGCCATTCTGATGTCGATATATTACGGCGAGGTTGCCTTGCCTTTAGACAGTCATTTTTAGAAATAGCAAATATAGACCCCTTCCAATACATAACTATTGCCAGTGTTTGTATGGCTATTTACAGGTCAAAATTCCTTGAAGAAGACACGATTGCAGTAGTTAAGGAGCAGAAAAAAGAGATGTTCAGTAAGGAGTCTATAGCATGGTTAAGTTCGTTCCCTAATGTTCTACACGCATTAAACAGTGGCGAGGTCACAATTTGTAGAGCCAAAGTTGATGGGTACAACTATAAGACTAAAACTGTGTACCAGTATCATGGTTGTTTCTGGCATGGTTGTCCCGAATGCTACTCAGGTGATACTATCAACAATGTCAACAATGAAACTATGGATGACTTGCTTACAAAAACTATAGAGCGAACACAAGCTCTTAAAATTTCCGGGTACAAGGTTGTGGAGATGTGGAGCTGCAAATGGAAAAATTCTAAAGACTACAAAAGGAGTCTAGATAAAACCATAGATGTTGTAGAGGTAGTAGAGCCACTAAACCCCAGGGACGCATTCTTCGGTGGTAGAAAAAACGCCTCAAAGTTAAAGGTTTCTGGTAAGAAGCTGAGATATATAGATATATGCTGTTTATATCCAACAGTTATGTTTTATGACTGGTACCCTATAGGTCACCCTAAAAAAATATTTAAGCCAGAAAAATACAATAAAGACTGGTTTGGCCAAGTTAAATGTAAGGTGCTTCCTCCAAGAGGTTTGTATCATCCAGTGCTTCCGATAAAGCTAGATAAGCTGATGTTCTCTCTGTGCGGGAAATGTGTAGAAGAGAAGGCTGGCTATTGTAATCATAGTGATGAAGAGAGGGCGCTTCTTGGAACTTGGACTACAATCGAACTTAATAAGGCTCTTGAGAAAGGCTACAAAATACAGAAAGTTTACGAAGTATGGCATTTTGAAGAGAAAAGTAATGAGCTTTTCAAGGACTATATTAAAACCTTTATGAAAATTAAGCTAGAAACTAGTCCTTGGGATGGTGATTACAAATCTAAAGAAGAATATGCCCGAGTAATTAGAAAAAAAAAACAAGGTATAAAGCTTGATATTGACAAAATTAAACCCAACGCTGGTAAACGAGCTGTTGCTAAAATATGCTTAAATTCTCTTTGGGGAAAGTTTGGTCAGCAGCAAAACTTGTCACAAACAGAGTTCATTGATGATCCTAAGAGGTGGTACGAATTGTTATTAGACGATAAGATAGAAATTACTAATGTAATGTACATCAATGAGGAAGTAATTGAGGTAACATACCACTACAATGATTTCTATGTAGAAAATAGCACAAATACGAACATATTTGTGGCAGCTTTCACCACTTCCAATGCTAGAATAAGATTATACGATATGCTTGATAGATTAGGAAAGGCAGTAGTTTATTATGACACTGATAGTGTTGTTTACATAAATGATGGAACAAACACCGTAGAGACCGGTTGTATGCTCGGCGAATGGACTGACGAATTCGGAAAAGATGATTACGGGGTTGAATGGATAAGCACAGATCCTAAGAGTTATGCGTACGAAACATATAAAGGCAAACAGGTTACCAAGATCAAAGGATTTACTCTCAACCACGAAAATGCCAAAAAACTTAACATGAAGACAATGACCGAGTTAATACAAGATTCTAATAATAAGGTTGTTATAAGCAATAACATGATAACAAGAGATACGAAAACAAAAAGCCTTGTAAATAAAAATATTGCCAAAGAATTTAAAGTCGACTACGACAAGCGTTTCATCCAGAAAGAAGAAGACAACATAATTGATACACTTCCTTGGGGGTACTAAATATAATAGTGTACATATTATTTTATAGCTATTTACACCCTTGTTTTAGCCATTATTTTTATCCTTAATTCGTTAAAAAGTTACTTTTTAATTTAGTCACTGTTTGATTTAGCCACTTTTTCATTTCGTCACTGTTTTATAAAAGTCATTGTGAACGAGAGGGGTACTCTAGGGTTTTTTGTCACCTTTTTCAAAAAAGTGGGGAGACATTTACGAAGGGGGTACCCTGGGGGATTTTAGGCGCATTTACCAAAAAGTGGGGGAGGGTGTTCGAGCCATAAGAAAAGCCATAAAAATAACGGTATATGTAATGGAAAGCGTACAGCCATAAGAAAAATCAAATTTGCAAAAAAGTCGTCAGAATTTACAGCCATTATTTTAACCATTCTTATTGAAAAAGTAATTAAAAATGTAGCCATTATTTTATCCATACATTTAAAAATGGCATTAGAAATTTAGCCATTATTTTAGCCATTATTTTCGAAAAAGTCATTAAAATTTAAAGCCATTATTTTATCCATAATTTTTTTAAAAGTCACTGGTAGTTTTGTCCATTATTTTATCCATTGTTGGTAAAAAAAAAGTCGTCAGAATTTACAGCCATTATTTTAACCATTCTCATTGAAAAAAGTCATTAGAAATTTAGCCATTATTTTATCCATACATTTTAAAAATGTCATTAGAAATTTAGCCATTATTTTATCCATACATTTTAAAAATGTCATTGGAAATTTAAGCCATTATTTTAGCCATTATTTTTGAAAAAGTCATTGGAAATTTAAGCCATTATTTTAGCCATTATTTTTGAAAAAGTCATTGAAAATTTAAGCCATAACATTTAACCATCTTGTCCTATGCCTACGCCCCTACTACTCACCCACCCTGGCAAGGAATATATTAACAATTTGGAATTTCATTAATATAAAAAATATTGAAAATCCACCATTTTGGATTTAAGTCTCTTTGGAAATAGTCTCCTCAACTTTTAACAACAACAACAACAACGGCATTGAACATAACAAAGATTGTTCTAAAACTCAGCAATTTTTCTAGGTTTGTGCCGTGTCTTGTGTGGGGTTTCGCCTAGGACACCAAGCTGGCTCATCAGCGGGCTCTTGGTGTCCCCGCCCGGACCCCAAAAGGAGTAGCGAACTACGCGCTACCTCCCTTTTTATGAAGCGCACCTGCGCCTTTTTACTGCGAGAATTAAAAGCTCAAGCAGCCATAACCTCCCTAAGAAGGTTTCCAAAAAGATGGAATGTTGGCCAACATGAAAGCCAACATACCAAAAATTGTTCTGTTGATCATAACGTTGTTTCAAATGAAAGGAGCATTAATATCTACGCCTGTTGGAGTGCCTACACTGATATGGCTGAGAGATGTGATGTGTCGTGCGAGAAAGAACGGAAAGGAATATATTAGGGTGATATTCCACATTGAAGCGTCCTTATGCTACATAGCGCGAATTGAATTCTGATTTCAGGCAGTCATTGCGAGTCTTGCGCACAATTACCCTAACTACGGAGGAGTTCCATATCAGCTGTGATAAGAGAGACCGGCCTGGCTCGCTCTGTTTCAAATTACATTATATTGAACGAAAATAGAATTGGCAACGGTAGCGTTCGAATCGACCAGACCAAATCGATCGGCAATCTGATTAGGATATGGTCGTTCGTTACCGGTACATGCCGTCCTCTTCAGTGATTGGGCCATTGTTTCCAACTTAATTCTCATTTTACGCCAATTGTTGTTTCTGAAAGCTCTCTATGGCGGGTCCAAGGTTCATTACAGTTTATTATTATGAAAACTTAATTTCTGGAAGCAGAGATGGATTCTGAATAGTGGATTATAACTTTTTGCTTTACTGTGACAGAGCAAATAATTCATTTTGGGAGGGGTAGGGCAGGACTTGTATTGGTTGAGCCTGGAAATTAGGTGAAATGCCTAAATTTATTTTATTTTACTGTGTGTATTTACGAACGATTTTGTATTGATAACTAGCAGTTGGTCAATACGATTATATTTGGCGGGAGATAAGATATTCTGCCTGAAAAAATTCTACATGTGATTAAATATTTTGACAGATTACAAGTGGGAGGGGGTTACAAGATTAATATATTTCGTTTCTCATGCGAACATCAGGTTCTTTGCACAGATTACAGGGGCGGGGATTATAAGAATGATATGTTTCGTTCCTCAAACGAACATCTTCAGGTTTTTGTGCAGATTACAGGGGCGGACATTATAAGAACGATATGTCTCGTTCCCCAAGCGAACATCTTCAGGTTATTTGCACAGATTACAGGGGCGGAGATTATAAGAATGATATGTTTCGTTCCTCAAGCGAACATCTTCAGGTTCTTTGCACAGATTACAGGGGCGGGGATTATAAGAATGATATGTCTCGTTCCCCCAAGCGAACATCTTCAGGTTCTTTGCACAGATTACAGGGGCGGGGATTATAAGAATGATGTGTTTCGTTCCCCAAGCGAACATATTCAAGTTCTTTGCACAGATTACAGGGGCGGAGATTATAAGAATGATATGTTTCGTTCCCCAAGCGAACATCTTCAGGTTCTTTGCACAGACTACAGGAGCGAGGATTATAAGAATGCTATGTCTCGTTCCCCAAGCGAACATCTTCAGGTTCTTTGCACAGATTACAGGGGCGGAGATTATAAGAATGATATGTCTCGTTCCTCAAAGGAACATCTTCAGTTTCTTTGTGCAGATTGCAGGGGCGGAGATTATAAGAATGATATGTCTCATTCCTCAAACGAACATCTTCAGGTTCTTTGTGCAGATTGCAGGGGGCGAGGATTATAACATCGATATGTTTCGTTCCTCAAGCGACCATCTTCAGGTTCTCGCATCCACTACAGGGGCGGAGATTATAAGAATGAAAAGTTTCGGTCGACAAGTAAACACAAAACAAAATGTAACTACCAAGCTCTATCAAATCCACAATGCTGATAACTCGCGACCGGATTCTTAGGTTTTTGCCTATTTCTTTCCTTAGTTCTAAATACAACAATACTTTAATACTTGTCCGAATCAAACTCAAAAGAGCCATATTCATGAATTACTTAGTACCTAAAAAAAAACTAAATGATATGCGAGTACCTAAAAATACCTAATTGCTGTTTTGTTCCATTTACTGTAGTATATTTGAATTTTAGTCCATAATTTATAAAAGTAAACCTGAAGTCAGTGTTTATTAGCTCTAGTTGATTGAGAGAAATCCTATCTGCCAGACAATTGAAATATTTTCAGCTTATATACCTTATTGTTTGGTTATTTATGGTCGGGAAAGTGGGTATAAATCTCTTCGGCTTCGGTGGCGTAGTTGGTAGCATGCTGAGTTTCTATTCCCAAGATCGCGGGTTCAAACCCGGCCGAAGTCGTCGGATTTTTTAAGAACGTTAAAAATCCCTCAGTAAATGTTCCTTCGGAGGGGAAGTAAAGCCGGCGGCCCATGTCATAGATTTATGGCATGTTAAAGAACCTTCCTCTAATTACACCTGTGTGAAGCTAAATTGATATCGGTTAAACATTTGACTAACGTTCTTAAGTTACAACGTTCGTCGTCAAGAGCCGACTGCGGTGGCATCTGGTAACTAATTTCTGAATTAGTTGGTCGTTGATGGTGGCGTTTGGCGGCAAAAGTAGGAACTACTTGAAAATTGATCGTCTGCAGTCCTTACTTGAATTAAAACAGATACACACACTAATACAGACATCACAATTAACACCGGTTATCAGACGGATTCTACACACACCCAAAGTACACGGCGCTACATTACCGCGTTGTCGCAGCCCCTAAACTGAGGAACTAACCAACCAACCATTCTAAATAAAGAAAGTTTATTAAACGGGCTGGAGAACCTTGGTTTTATTATATTTGAATAATTAACATATTTAAGGAGAACAAATATTGCCTAAAAGTGTGAAGTTCTCGGGGATAATTAGATAAAAGAAGTATCATTATGTAGAATATTTACACTCTTGTTGCAATCAGATTTTCTACTAACAATTAGGCATTAATGTTAAGCTTTGCGCAGTTTATATCAACCTATTGGTTGGTTGGTTCCTCAGTTTAGGGGCTGCGATAACGCAGTCATGTAGCCCCGTGTACTTTAAGTATGTGTGTAGAATCTGTCTGATAACCGCTGTTAATTGTGATGGCTGTATTAGTGTGTGTTATCTGTAATTTAGGTAAGGAATGCAGACGACCAATTTCAAGTAATTCCTACTTTTGCTACCAAATGCTGCCGTCAGCGACACGTGGTTGTGAATTTCGCTACTAGATGCCACCGCAACCAACCTGGCGCTGAACGTTGGAACTAATAGAGCGTTTATCAAATCTAACCTACAAATAATAGCTTCGCATAATTGAAGTTAGTGGAAGGTTCTTCTACATGCCATAAATCTATGATATGGGCCTGCCGGCTTAGCTTCCTTCCGAAGGAATGCATACTGAGGGATTTTAACGCTCTTAAAAATGTGACGACTTCGATCGGGTTTGACCCCGCGATCTTGGGTATAGAGACTCAGCAAGCTACCAACTACACCACCGAAGCCGCCTATTAATAACCTAAAAACCCCTACTGATCAGAAATAGTCGCGGCTCTCCAACACTAATCCACTAAGGTGCGTCAATTAAGTGTGGCAACTAATGCTAAGTCCCTAAACCACAACTATAAAGGCACGATTTGTCTAAGATTGAAAAATGAAAATCCACAGCCTGCTTCCAGTCTCCGACCGGGTCAGGAATGGAATGAATGAAGCCCCCATCTAGCGGCGAGGATATGAACTGTGCCGGCTGCCGAGGCCTGACGCACTCCTCCGGGGCAATGATTAAATGAATGACAGATGAAATGAAATGATAGTGGAGAGTGTTGCTGGAATGAAATTTTGACAGGAAAAACCGAAGTACCCGGAGAAAAACCTGTCTGCCTCCGTTTTGTCCAGCACAGATCTCACATGGAGTGACCGGGGTTTGAACCACGGACCCAGCGGTGAGAGGCTGGCGTGCTGCCGCCTAAGCCACGGAGGCTCCTTGTCTGAGATTAATGTATTCAAATGTACTGTAGTGATATGTCAACTTCTCTGAATGTAAAACAATGTACAAATGCTCTTTGTATAAGGAGACGTAGTGCATGGTCCGCGCATGGTCACCAAGAGCCCGCTGATGAACCTGACTTGTTGTACCAAGCCGAAACCCCACAGAAGACATGACAAAAGCCCAGATGAATGGCTGGATTTTAATTACGTGGCCGTGAATGCCATCAGCCACTGACTAACCCTTTGGTACGGTTTAATGTTTATGTAAAACAATTAATAGTAGACCACTTATTCATGAAGAAAAGAAACTAGGGGTTTATTTTCGAGAAATTATTGTGTATCAGCTCATTTGCAGATGAACGGGCTAATTTCAAATTCCGTTTCCTTTCGTCCTCTCTCTGCTGTTTTGTTGTTGGTGCTTATTTTAGGGGCTGCGGCATCGTGGTCATATAGCCCCGTTTATTTAGGTGTGTGTGGAATTTTTCGATAACCTGTGTTATTGAGATGACTGTACTTGTATGTGTCTTAGTAAATTGGGACGCAGACGGCTCTACCCTTAATTAAGGAGTAGAAGTGGTGAAACCACGGAAAATACTTCCGAAGGATGTCTACTACTAATGAAAGTAACAAAAAAGTAGCTACTTTTACAAACAGGTAACGAAAAGTATCCAATTTTACGTCTGGATACTTGGAGGTAAAGAAAATTTGCGTAGGTAGGTTTAAATCATTTAAACTCGCGCCGCTAGGCTCACAGATAGCGATCGAGCGAGTTTCTCGCAAGCGGTGCCGATTGCGCAATAAAGATATATTTTCCTGTGCCTGACTTGAAGGAAATGCATACTGAGGATACCGTGAATGGTATACGGTTCAACGTATATTTTCGTCATCGAGAAGAGTTTTTCGTTTTGTGAGAAACATTTTTTCTGTATTATCCAGGACCCAGAATTTTCGCGAGCGTTTATTAGCGAAATCGTCCGAAACTGAACAGAATCCTCTCATTTCTGTCATTGACCTCTAAATTTGGACAATATCTCAAATTGAAGATCAGAAATAGTTTAATGTCGCAAAATTGCAAAATAATACCGTTTCGAAACATATTCGCGAAATACTATCGGAGTATATATATATGTATATACATATATATATATATATAAAATCTCTCCGTCTCGTAAGTTTGCGACATCCAGCATGATTAAATTCCATTATTTCTTGAAACTTTGGTTCCATCCCAAAATATTGTTTAATTCGTTATTCAATTTCGATTAAAATTTCAAAACAAGATAAAACTGCAAATTTAGATTATTAGCTCAAACCCGCTCTCACATAAAAAAGCGGATGACGCGATCAGCAGCCACCGGCTAAGACAAGATTGAGCGTATCGCGAAGACTAAGATTTCTGTGCAGATCAGCAGAATCCACACACTCAGTTAAAAAGTGGACCTTATTTCAAATAGAAATTGAGCAGAATTGTCATCACCAGCAGTGAGGAATGTTACGTTATGTCAATGGTTATGTTAATTTGCCATAATCAAATCACATAGCAAAATTGATATTTATGTTCGACTATGTCAGCATGCAAATATTATATTCAGAGAACTGTATCATAATGGGGGTAATTAAAGTACTACTTTTCATTATAACACAGTTTTTTTTTTCAACCAATCAGAGCTCAGTATTTTCATTCATTGACCAATTAGGTAAGGATTGCTTCTCACATGCACTCAAAATCCAACATCTCGGACATGAATAATATGATTTGAAAGTTGACAATGTAGCCTATATTGGATCAACTATTGTACTTACAATGCATAAACAGACTGGGCAACATTGCAAAAGAAATAGCACTGTACCTTAATATCCGCAACTCCAATTTCTACACATTCGTAAGATTTCGCCGACAACTTCAGTGAATGCTGTTGTTGACATAAACGGACCAGTACGTCATGGAGGAAGCAGGCGTATGACATTAGTTCCACGAAAATTATAACCCAGCTCCCTGTTCAGTAAAGGGAACTTTTCCGCCAGATGTTATAACCGTTCTATTTGGGACTCAATTGATTTGCCTTCCGTTAACATTCTATACGCATCGAATTTGAAGAATAACTAGTTGATAATGCGATACGTTTTAATTTTAAAAGCGTTTATAACAGCCTATTTTGTGTTATTTGACCAAAATAACAAAATGATCCAACATAGTACCTGTGTGCTATCTGTTGGTGCTACTTCAGGATAAACAATGTTTCATAGCTTTGAAATTTGTTATTGGGTAGAAAGCAAATGCTGAGCCCACGCCATTCCAAAGAAGGGGAACTCAACCGACAGAATCTCGACAGATATTTATGAATATTTATGATAGAAAATATAATAAAGTTATAAATATCGTCGAACATAAACAGTCATATCAACTCGCCTATAATGGTAATTAAGACACTCGTATAGAAATTATAAACATACTCGTGTCTTAATTATTGCCATTATAGGCTCGTTGCATAATGTTCTATATAAAATATATTATAATAAGTGTTCATATTCAAGTTTTCTCATTGTGATGTAGTTTCTCGTCATCCTCACAGAACTCTTGGAGATGCGAGGCAAGCAGTCTTCTTGGAATCTCTCTCTAATTACGAAGAAATTGTGCAAGTCTGTTAGAAACCATAGACTCAAACTTGTTCCTCAGTCCTCCAGTTAAACTTAGTTACTCGCGAGCAAGTTCCGTAACGGTATGTGTTCAGGATCCTGCGCCATGCCACTCTTCTTTTTCCTCTTCTTCTCTTTCTCATCTTCCCCTTCTTCTTCTTCTTCTTCCTCCCCTTCTTCCCCTTCTTCTTCCTGCTTTTCTTCTTCTGCCTCTTCTTCCTCTATTTCGTCTTCTTTCCCTTCTTCGTCTTCTTCCCGATTTGCTTCTTCTTCTCCTTCTACCTCTTCTTGGTCTTCTTCTTCGTCTTGTTCCCCTTCTTCTTCCTCTGCTTCTTCTTCGTCTTCCTCTCGTTCCCCTTCTACCTCTTCTTCGTCTTCCTCTTCTTCCCCTTCTTCTTCCTCTTCTCTGTCTTCCCCCCTTCCTTCGTCTTCTTCCCCTTCTTCTTCGTCTTCTTGCCCTTCTTTTTCCTCTTCTTCCTCTTCTCTGTACCTTCCCCCTTTCCTCGTCTTCTTCCCCTATTTCTTCCTGCTTTTCTTCTTCTGCCTCTTCTTCCTCTGCTTCTTTCCTTTCTTCGTCCTCTTCCCCATCTTGGTCTTCTTCTTCGTCGTCTTGTTCCCCTTCTTCGTCTTCCTAATTGTCTTCTTCATTTTCGTTTCCCCTTCTTCCTCTTCGTCTTAGGGGCAGATGACCTCGTAGTTCCGCCGCTTGGAACCTCAATAACTAACTTACTTACTAACTAACTAACTAACTAATCTCTTCGTCTTCTAGGGGGCGTGGTGTCGCAGCGGTCAAGCTATTGGCCTCTCACCAAGGTGGAATGGGTTTGATTCCCGGCCAATGCATGTGAGATTTTCGAAGTGTAATGGCATGTCCTGTGGTTCGGATTCCCGTAAAAAGGAGGTCCCGTGGCTCTTCCTCTTCAACCCCTTCTTCTTCCTCTACTTTTTCTTCTTTCACCTCTTCGTCTTCATGGTTTTCTTCTCCTCCTTCTACGTCTTCTTTGTCTTTTTCGTCTTCTTCCTGATTTTCTTCCTCTTCCTCTTCTTCTACTTCTACCTCTCTGCGTGGCTCAGCGGTAACGTTCTCGCCTGCTGTGGCCAAGGTCGCAGGATCGAATTCTCGTGCAGTCAGCAGGGTGCGGAAATGCGAGGGAGCCGTGTCAGTAGATTTACTGGCACATTTAAGATCCCCTTCGGGGCAAAATTCCGGCACCCTGGCGTCTCTACAAGCCGCACTAGTTAAAAGAGAAGTAAAACCAATAATATTATTATTAATCTTCTTCTTCTTCTTCAACTTCTTCCTTTTCTTCTTCGTCCTGTTCTTCTTATTCTTCTTCTTGGTCTTCTCCTATCTCCTGTTTATTCCTCTTCTTCCCCTTCTTCGTCTTCTTGCGTCGTTTAGGCCAGTAACTGTCAGCATTACAGATACAGGAATCATATATCTCGTGGTGTAGTGTCTAGCAATCTTGGTTGTCGATCTGCCAAGAAATTTAATTTTGCTCTGAAGGTTAGAAAGTCAGCTCAGCCATCCTAGGAATGGTTTCTCACTCCTATTCTAGGCGAAAGAAAGAAAGAAAGAAAGAAAGAAAGACGGAAAGAAAGAAAGAAAGAAAGGAGGAAAGAAAGAAAGAAAGAAAGAAGGAAAGAAGGAAATAATGGAGGAAAGAAAGAAGGAAAGAAAGAAGGAAAGAAAGGAGGAAAGAAATAAAGAAAGAAAGAAAGAAAGAAAGAAAGAAAGAAAGAAAGAAAGAAAGAAAGAAAGAAAGAAGGAAAGAAAGGAAGGAAAGAAAGAAAGAAAGAAAGAAAGAAAGAAGGAAAGTAAGGAGGAAAGAACGAAGGAAAGGAGGAAAGAAGGAAAGAAAGGAAGGAAAGAAAGAAAGAAAGAAAGAAAGAACGAAGGAAAGGGGGAAAGAAATAAGGAAAGAAGGAAAGAAAGAAGGAAAGAAAGGAGGAAAGAAAGAAAGAAAGAAGGAAAGAAAGGAGGAAAGAAATAAAGAAAGAAAGAAAGAAAGAAAGAAAGAAAGAAAGAAAGAAAGAAATAAAGGAGGAAAGAAAGAAAGAAAGAAAGGAGGAAAGAAAGAAAGAAAGAAAGAAGGAAAGAAGGAAATAATGGAGGAAAGAAAGAAGGAAAGAAAGAAGGAAAGAAAGGAGGAAAGAAATAAAGAAAGAAAGAAAGAAAGAAAGAAAGAAAGAAGGAAAGAAAGGAAGGAAAGAAAGAAAGAAAGAAAGAAAGAAAGAAAGAAAGAAGGAAAGTAAGGAGGAAAGAACGAAGGAAAGGAGGAAAGAAGGAAAGAAAGGAAGGAAAGAAAGAAAGAAAGAAAGAACGAAGGAAAGGGGGAAAGAAATAAGGAAAGAAGGAAAGAAAGAAGGAAAGAAAGAAATAAAGGAGGAAAGAAAGATAGAAAGAAAGGAAAGAAGGAAAGAAAGGAGGGAAGAAAGAAGGAAAGAAAGAAGGAAAGAAAGGAGGAAAGATAGAAGGAAAGAAAGAAAGAAAGAAAGAAAGAAAGAAGGAAAGAAAGGAGGGAAGAAAGAAAGAAAGAAAGAAAGAAAGAAAGAAAGAAAGAAAGAAGGAAAGAAACAAGGTAGGAAAGAAGGAAATAAGGAAAGAAAGAAGGAAAGAAGGAAGTCATTCAGTGCTGGTTTAGACTAAACGGCAGATGGTCCAAAACTTCACACTTGAATTCTTTGAAAAAGTCTATCGTAACGTTGGCACAGTGCGGTCGTGAATGATTTTCACCTTTTTCGAGAATTGAAGGTATGGTTGGGCGGCAACGCTTCGCCAAAAAGGAAACACTTCAGGAGACTCTCCAGACGTGCCCACCTCAGTGGCGGCAGAATATTTTGCCGAGGAAAGTTGGTGTAACGATACGACAAATATTTCAATCGTTTTGGCGATTATGTTGAGACATAAGAATAAAACAAGCACACATTTAGTAGTAAAATCAGTTAGGTATGTCAATCTGTTATTTTTATACAGTCAATCGGAACTTTAAAAAAAAAACAGCCAACATATATATCCACTGAACCTAAATGAACAGAACCTGACGATGTTCGCTTGATGAACGACACTAGTAATCAAATTAAGACCCCCATATCTATGAGTTGTATTAAGTGTATAAATAATTAATGTATTAATTGCAGCACTAACTTAGGAAATTAATTATGACTCCCCACCCAATCTAATTGGACACACACAAGTGTTGACCGACTGAAAAGCTTCTAATAATAGATTACTTAGGCAACACTGGAAAATGCCTTCTAATATTTCAAGTAATTAAACTACAGCGAAGTATTTCCCCGCCAAAAACTCAAAGTTTTGCTGAGATGTAATTACTTGGCCGTGAAGAAACAATATTCGCCCTCCGTCGGGCGCAGCTGGCCTGACAGGCACCGCAAATCTATTCTTACTTCCCCCTCCTGCCCGAGGACACCAATGTGCCTGTCCCTTTCAGTACCTTCCTATCTTTAGGTCCCGTTCCAAATGCTCCCAGTTAGTTTTCCCGCCGCCTGCGTAAAGTGCAGTAAGTACCCTCCTGGCCTGTGAGGCGCATTGCGCCCGAACTCGTTCGATTTTGGAAGGTTCATATTCCTTTATTTAGTAGAGGACAGCTGCACGGAAAAAAACACTTTTGTTCCAAAAACTGTGCTATGGTTGGCTTTTTGTAAATCGTTAGAAAAGC
The DNA here is from genome assembly GCA_946902985.2 of Meconema thalassinum. NCBI lineage: Eukaryota > Metazoa > Arthropoda > Insecta > Orthoptera > Tettigoniidae > Meconema > Meconema thalassinum. The sequence continues at coordinate 27,188,876 of OX336396.1, read as the reverse complement.
ACAAAAAAAAGCTTAACTCTGAATTATAGAATAATTTGCACGATCATTTTGTCGGAAAACTAAAAAAGAAACATTGAAAAGCGTTTTTCTCTGAATCGACGTATTTTAAAGAAAAGTTTTTAAACAAAAATGTAGAGAACATTGCCACCTACAATTCGTCTCATTGAGGTCATGTCATACGTTTTGAAATGCAGAAGCTAGGTGGCGCCAAAGTTTCCAAAAAAGTGTTTTTTCACTTTTTGTCCTAGAAAAATTGTTTTGTTCACAAAAGAGCGAATCAGAAATGTGTTCCTCTCAAAATTGTCTACAACATTTATTTAATTTTTTTTCCTCCGCCTTACCGTTCCAAAGTTATAGTCTGCCGAAGTGTGAAAATTGTTCTATTCAGATGACCACAAAGGTTAATGTGTGTACAGTTATGATTGATACGTTGCGATTGAAATAGATATGATTGTTTGAGCTAATTAACAAACACAGCCCGCGTCCTGTTTGACCGAGCCTTAGGCAGCTGTTCGACACCGCTCCCTGTCTAAAATATGACCACCGCTCTCTCCGCAGTAACAATAGTAGCCTTGACTATGCAGCGTTGCATTTGCTGTGCAATAACTTTGGAACGATAAGTCGGAGGAAACAAATGTTTACATAAATGTTGCAGACAATTTTTAGAGGAACAAATTTCTGATTCACTCTTTTGTAAGAAAACTATTTTTTCTAGAAAAAAGTGAAAAAAAACACTTTTTTGGAAATGTTGGCGCCTCCTAGCTTCTACATTTCAAAACGTATGACATGACCTCAATGAGACGAATTGTAGGTGACAATGTCCTCTACATTTTTTCTTTGAAAAACTTTTCTTTAAAATACGTCGATTCAAAGAAATACGCTTTTCAATGATTTTTTGAGTTTTCCGACAAAATGATCGCGCAAATTATTCAAAAATTTAGAGTTAAGCTTTTTTTGTGTTTTTCTAACGATTTACAAAAAGCCAACCATAGCACAGTTTTTGGAACAAAACCATTCCAACTGTACTGTACTAATTATTCCATCGCAATATCGCTTATTTTACTCATTTTATGAGTAAGAAATACATAGATTGTGGTTATTTCGTGGAATAAACGGGTCAAAGGATGTCGAATTATGAAAGCTATGAATATCACAAAGCAATCTGCCTTCCCCATACAGATACAGTATGACTTGCCAACCTTGCACTTTACTGGGCCAATTTATCTTTGCTGCTGAGCAATCCAACAGTGATTCCAAGTAAGAATGACTCTATTGTGCTGTATTTTGTAGTCGAAACATTATCTAAGTTTTGTTCGAAATTTTAATGTTTGTTTGATTTTTCTAATGAAAACTGAACGCAGTTTGTGAGCTATTTTTAGCCTATTTTCATTTATGAAAAAATAGGCTAATGAGATCACCTTTTGTCCGTGTGTCTGTGTGTGTGTGTGTTCTCCTAATGACTTCAAAACGGCTGGAGCGATTTCAATGAAACTCGGTAAGTTCATAGCATTATTCCTGACGACTCTGACCGTGCCCTTCAAATTTTGTTACGTCTCACCAATCCAACATGGCGGCTGTGCGAAATATTTCACCAGCATTCAGTATCTCTGAAACTATTACCGATATCACCCTGAAATTGTGTACGGTGATAAAGAGAACTCCTAGAAGTTCACCTGTGTGACTTTTGAAAGCCTGGTAACTACAAAACCAACATAGCGGCCAAGCGAAGTTGCGACTTTTAAATAGACGTTTCTGGCGATTTAAAGAACCAAACGCAATGAAACTTGGTACAGTATATGTTTATACACATTGTAATGCACCGACATCTAACTTCGTTCAATTGTTTACACAACCTCAAGATGGCGGCTGTGCGAAATATTTCACCGACATTCTATATCTCTGAAACTATTACAGTTATCACCCTGAAATTGTGTACGGAGATAAAGGGCACTACTGGAAGTTCATCTATGAAACTTTCAAAAACCGGTTAACTACAAAACGAACATGGCGGCCAAGCGAAGTTGAAAGATTTAAAAAGACTTAACTCGCGTTTAGGCCTAATGTTCCCAACGCAATGAAACTTGGTACAGCAAATGTTTATACACATTGGAATGCACTGGTATCTAATTTAGTTCAAATGTTTACATAACCTCAAGATGGCGGCTGTGCGAATTTTAAAATTAAGTTTACAATTCTTGTGTCGTAATCATGTGATCGAAGTGAAAGTTTGAATAATGAACATAATTTTCTTTAATGGTACATGATCTATGGCCTATACATATAACAAACCAACATGCGACCATCCGAAATATTGAGACGGTTCTCAATATCTACGAATCTATTACATCAATCAAACTGAATTTTTATGTTCATAGCGGCTATGAACATATGTTCACCTATAGGACTTTCAATAACCTGGTGATCACAAATCCAACATGACGGCGACGCGAAGTATAAATATTCACATGGACGTTTCTCGCAATATAACCATCCGAGTGCAGTGAAACTTGGTACAGTAAATCCTTATACAAACGTTAATCCACTGGCATCTAATTTATTTCAATTGTTTCCATAACCACAAGATGGCCGCTGTGCGAAATTTAAAAATCTCGTTTTTATTTCTTGTGTCCTAATCATACCATTGAAGTTTGAATACTACACGTACACAATAATCTTCATGTAACAGTACTTAGCTCTAAGACCTACATATTGAACCCGCTGAGCTAAGGTTCATGTGATATTTTTCATGACAACACATTTATGATGGGATGTACTACCTTTGAACACACCCAGAAAGCTACGAGAAGCTGAGAGCTTATACAATTTTCTTTGGAGTAGCGGAGAATCGCACTTTTGACTTTGGTGAAGTCTACTAATTATTTATCTGAGGTCTTATTAATCAATTTTATCTTTCTACGAGACTCAGAATATTCCATTTCGTCATTCAGTATTATTGAAACATTTTGGAGAATGTTTTTTCACTTTAAGGTATGGTAATATCATTGCAGATACGCAAATAGGAGTGTAAGTAGTCGCTCAACGACTTAGTTTGACGACTTGCTTCCACGAAGAACACAGTTCCGTGCACTACGTCTGGAGAATCCGCCCTGTTGATGCGCGTTGTGATATCCGTCGTATAAGACGTGGGAATTGTCCGCTTTTCAGCGAGGAAATATTATCAAGTGCCATCGAGCACAATTGTATTGCGAATCACAGTTGTTGATGTGTAGTGATTAGCACGAATAGTAAAGTGAACTTATTTGGCAAGTATTGTGAATTTACGATAATTCTGTAGCACCACATTTTTATACCCACGTGATTTGTGGAGGGCCAAGAGCCTGGTGCGAAATATACAGGTAATTGCGATATTGCTACATTAGACAAGTGTTATACTAGAAATACATTGCATATAAATTGCTACGGTGGATTCATCCATAAGAAATCAACGCCCATTTCACGGATGCCACGTGATTGCCAAAGTAGCGTCTGCGCACGTGTGAAACCGCAGATCAGTGCATGGCCATTTGTTAATGATATCTGCAAAGTGTAGAGGCTGTGTTACCAGATATATGTTTAAAGCCTGTGATATCTACGAAGCATACTGTAATTTTCAAATAATAATGCACTACATGATGTCTAATATTACCGACCACGTGTTCAACATTTACAACACCATGTTCGAGTCGGAGATAATGGGCTAAGTACCATTATGGTATGAGGGAGACGTCTCGGACGGGACGAGCATGATTATGGAACTTCAAGAACGTCGAACGAGAAGGAAGAAATCGAGGATGCCTTTCCTAGGCATGTCCAACCCATTCACGATGTCAACTACAGAGACAGACCGAACCCTGGTCTTTGGGAGAGCCAAAATGGAAGTTCTGATGAGGACGATGCCAATCCTGAAAGCCAGAGGTGCTTTTGTTCAGCCCTTGTCGTTGGACAGAGAGCTAAGTGTGGGCTCCTTCATATCGTGAGTTTGTACAACCCTTCTTTGTTCTAGTCATTGGTGGTATAGTTAGATTAGTATAGATTGTAAATCAGCCGAACTTAGTGACAGCCATTGCATAGGTAGGGAATGTAATTAGTATAATTAGATGTCATTTATTTACAGTTATTGTGAGTCACCCTTGGGTTTGATATTTTGTTCAACCCTGGTGCAACCTGATGGACGTCATAGGACGCCAATTTCTGTCTATTGCTAAACGCGCCAGTAGTCATTTTAAGGCTACTTTGTTTGACCCTATCTGGGGTGATTTTCAAGTCTTAGCAGACTCTTGTTATGGCAAACTGATGCCATGCTCATGATTCTTTAACTGCACTTTTTGCAGCCAGTCAATGTTACGCCCCTGACTTCATTAGAGTAGTCGTATCATTTGGGTAATCGACTGTAATTACCAGTTTTGTAACTGCATTTATATTTCATTCGAGATGTGCTCAGAAGCCATCCAGGTCAAGTGTGGACCTTACAAGTAAAAGGGATGTTTCGTTGCCTAGCATCGAACCCAATTCCCAACGTATCATTAAGCAGATCCAGCAGTGTGGAGTTTGCGCCATAATATTATTTTGTTAGTGTCAAGTGTGATGCCACTTGATTTATTTGATGTTTGATACAAGTAACAGCTGAATTATTTTATCTTTGAGAGCAGAGAGCTCCAGCAATGAGTGACATTGCTATCTTTTAAACGTCTTTGCTATGAAAGACAAGAGTTATATGTTTGTATTCAGCTTTATAGCGTGCTTTTAATGCACACATTCTTCGAGGTTTATAACCTATGGTAAAGGTATTATTATGAGGCCAGTTTTACAGTTATGTTCTTGCTTAAACTGCCGGCCCAGTCAACCTGTTGTGTCATATAGCGCAGGAAGCCTGCGGCTTGCTGTGACACGAACAGGTTTTTGAATACTTCCCAGCGCCCGACTGAGAGCGCTTGCTTCTAAGTGAGACAGACTGATGTTAACACAGGACAGAATGCTTGTAGCATTCATTTGTTTTTCATTGCATTGATAGCTTATGGAACCCAGTGTCCACTTCTGTGTCTGAGCACATGTTCTTTAGATTGCCATTTGTTGGTTAAAAGCCTTTTGCGTGTACCGTTCTTTCGACGAGTACAGTTATGTCAGGTTTCTTATAGTATGTTGTAGGCTAGCCCCGTAAAGGAGGTTTTTCATGTATGAAGGTATTTTGTGTACCATGTCCGGGACTGTTCCCGTGGACCAGATATTTAAGGAGGGTAACTGATGTGTCCAGGCCCGTCCCAGAGTTATTGAACGCAAGCTGTGCACCGCTGGTAACTTGTGTTATTGTGTGTCCGAGTTGTTATTGCTCGTTGATTGTATTCCGACTTTTGAGTCGAGGCTTTTTGGCAGAGATGATCTCAGGGAGACGCTCCGTGCCAAGGCTTGTCAGCTATTATTCGCCATAAACCAACGATAATCTAAACCGACATCTTAATAATAAAACGCATAATTTTGATAAACAAAATATAACTAACGAATCCTTTCTATTTAACCTTGTTCATTTGCATTTGGAACCTGCTGACATAGCCGTGCTAATGAAGGTATTTCCTGGAGGAAATGACTTTAGGACAGCTGACACTTTTTGTAGCGACTGAAGCTTGCTCGAACCTTGAGTTCGTAGCTAGTGGAGCGCAGGCCATACGATGTTAGATGTAGTCTTCACTACGCAGTCGTCACCGTAATTACACACGTTAAATGACTATGGCTTACAAACAGTAAACCAAGGTGTAGGCAGGCTTTGAATAAAACTGTGGTCTTATATTTATTTATTTATTGATGTAAAAGTGTACGAATCCTCTATGTTACCCTTTTGAGTGCTGATTAGCACCTAGTTCGTAAGAATGTCTTAGATGGATTTTTTTATGGCTTGTCACATAGCTTTGAATGTAATTGTTTGATATTACGGACGTCACCGCCGTAAATTTTGTAATTAATTGATAGGACTTAGCTAGATGAATTAATATTAAATGTAAATGTGGAGATGGTATCATCCTAACTTAGATTTGTTTTGCTACCCTGTTAAATGTAAATTCCGATATCAGCTTGATCTTGTATCTTGACCTAGGGTTTTTTTCGTCGTACCATTTTCCTAGTGTTGCCGTTGTTGCTTTATAATTGCGAGACAGATCTTTCGCGAGGGTTTACTGTAACTTCTCAGGTAGGGACCTGCTCTTTATTTTTGATTATTTATTAGCTTGCGGATTAGCCGATAGAAACCGTCCGAACTAGGATAGGGGTTTGTCAATTTTAGAATAAATTTTCACGATGTTTTACATAAGTCTGGATGTTTCCTTTCTCAGTCTAGCTTTTAAGTTGAACCTTTCCTTAGGCAGTCTATGACCGTTCGTCACCATGTACCACGATCCCCGTGGACGATAGTTTCTCGTGCCGCTTTGGCCTATTTGGAAGTTCACCTGATCCTCTCGGCAGTTAGGTCCGGCGGATGAGATGTTAGGGAAGTCATTGCGGTTGTTGGCTGTCCTGGCAGCTCCTCTGACGGGCACATAATATACTTATTATTTTAAATGGCTCCCAACTCGTGTGCCGACGTTAACGTGGTGACCGTCAGTTCCATGTTATTTAAGAGGATCTTAATGTTGATCAATGGTAAATTGACCGGACTGGGATGAACTTAGAAAGTCGTACTGCAGATCAATTAACCGCATGGCATTCATGTTTGATACAAGTCCATGGGGTGAGGCTTTTGTGTTAGATAAACGATGGATAGGATTTTCTTTGATGATGCCACATCCTGAGTAAATGTAATACTTTGCTTTGCTCGCCGTTGTCTTTGTAAATGTAGAAGCACTTAGTTTGCATACTCCAGCTGTACTCGTGATGTTTATTTAAATGAAACAAGCTTTATACCACCAAGTAACTAATCATAGCTGTAAGTTCCATTAGAGATTGATCCCTCTCTTTCTCAATAATTTCTTGTTATGGATGAGGAGACAATTCGTCGTGTGTTTGGGGAGATGATGGCAGGTGTCAATGCCAATCTCCAGCAGATTACTGCTGACTTAGGTGAAGTCCTAGGTGATTTGGGTGAGAATACCCAAGCTGTCAATAATGTCCGGGGTGATTTAGAGGTTAACACCCAATCAATTAATAATGTGAGTGGTCATGTGGACCAGGTTGGATAGGATCTTGGAGTTAACACCCAGTCAATTAATAATGTTAGACAGGATCTTGAGGTCAACACACAGTCAATTAATAATGTTAGGGCTGATCTAACGCAGGTCAGGGCCGACATGGACGCTCATAGAATAGAGGCCAGAAATGATCTTACGGCAGGTTTAGCAGCTGTTAGGGTTGACGTGATACAACACCATCAGGAGGCTAACCAGCGTATTGATAGTTTAACAGATCAGATGAATAGAGCTAGGGAGGACGTACAGACCCGATTAGAGGAGCACACCGCTCAGATTCAGATAACGATTAATAGAGTCCAGATTGATATGAGGGCTGACTTAGAGCATACTCGAGAGGAATTTGGAACTCGATTAACTCACGTCGAGGGATTCATGGACAACGTCAAGGAGGACATGGCTACCATGAACATAGGACTCATACTGATGAGAGGTGCAGCGAACGCCGTCAACAATAACGTCAAGACGATCGTCGATGGTATGATCGAGGTCAAGGACGAGTTGAATTCAAACCGAAAGAACATTACGGAATTAACCGATACCGTAACAGGGCTACGAGAAACAGTAGACATGCATCGAGAAGAGAATAAGATCGATGTAATGCTGTTGAGGGGTGACCTTAATGAGCATAAAACCATTATGGAGGCGAAGGTAGCCGAGGTCAAGGATGACGTAGGTAGGATCCAGGACAACATGTCCAAAGTCGAGGAAGAAATTGACTCACTACAGAAAAGATTTGAGGAAGTCGCGATAACCGAGAGGTTAGACCTCAGTTACAACTTGAGGACAGCTATTCGTGAAGTCGACACCAACCTCAAAGGTAAAGTCGAGAGAATTGAGTTGCAGCTCAACGATTTGGGAAACAAGGTCGCAGCTAAGACTATCCCAGGGCTCGAAGTTATCGAGAGACGTCTCGACCGACTTGAGACTCATCCAAGGGAGATACATTTACCTCCACAGATGGGAGACTCTCAGGCAACGCCAGGATCGCAATCTGCAGGGATAATGCCTGCACACTTTCAACCTAGCGCACCCATGGAACCGCAACCGTCTCAATTTACCGGTTCAGCGCAGAGTCAAGCGTTAAATTTTGACGCGCATCGTTTCCAACCCGCACCTAATCGACAAAGTCAAGAGACGAGTACGCCAACGCATAATTACATGCCGAGTTCACTCAGACCCGCGCACACACAGGGGAACGTGACAATCATCCGTTCGCGAGAAGAGCAACCAGCTCGATTCTCAGGCACTGGAAGTGGCATCACTCCCGTAGAATTCTTGGCGAATGTGGAGAGCTGCTTAAGAGACACAATGGTAACTCCGGAGAGAGAACTCCGAGTTACTGTGCGTTTGCTTGAGGGGAAAGCCAGCACTTGGTTCAGGGCCTTCCGTTATTCATTCGTAGGCTACCAATACTTCAGAGAAGCTTTGCTGAGGACTTACTGGTCAAGCGACATTCAGCAAAGTATCAGAGCTGAGATGTACACCCGCCGATACAGCTCGAACACTCCGACGCGCTATGCGAACTACTTCGCAACCCAGCTTGCGAAACTTCGTTGTTTACAACCCCCACTGTCAGAGCAAGATCTTGTTAATACCATCGTCTGGCAATACCCTGCAGACGTGCAACGAGTATTGATCGCTGCAGGACCATCTACTTTCCAGCAGTGCGATCAATTCTTACGACGATTGGACGCCAATACCGAACAGTTTCCAACACACCGTCAACAGAAGGCTGACAGGCGTGAAGAGCGACACGTTAACTTGACGACTGTGGACAAAGTGTGCCAGACGCCACAGCAAGCACAGACTCAAGAGAGCTTTGAACAGCGCAATGACTATAATCGTAGTCGGAGAGATTGGAACAACACTCCATACGCTAGAGACCGGGGAGATGACCGTCGTAGTTACTGGAACCGATGCTTTGATCGAGGGACGAACGACGACCGTCGTCACGATAACGACCGTCGAGGGAATACTAACCGAAACCCACAGCAGGGAGGTATCCGTAGGGATTACCGCTACAGCAGAGGATACAATCGAGATCGGGACCCCAGACACCAGACCGATCGAGACTGGAGAGGACGAGCACGGGAGAGTCGTGAATACCTTCAGCAACTCTGAGAACTCCAAGAAATCCAAGAAGGGGGAGATCAGAACCCGACTTCGCGGGAGACACGAAATATTCCGGCGGAAGAAGCGGAGCGAAACCAGCCCGGTACTTCCCGCCAAGAGAGAAAAAAAACGCTGAAAAACCAGTATATTCTTACCCGATTGAGCACAGAGTAACTGCCACTATCTTACTCTGGGAGCCGATTCAGGAAGATCTACTAGACGAACGACGAACCACAACTACGAATTGACGCGTCTACCGAAGATTGTAGCTACCCTGAATGGATGTGACGTAGTCATTCTCATCGATACTGGAGCGATGATAAGTGTCATTTCCGCCGATTGCCATGCCAGACTGAAAGCAAACTCTGAGGTGACAGAGCTGCCAGTTTCTGCAGTAAGAGTCAGAGGAGTTATACCTGACCGTGTTGTAACGTGCAAAGTTCAGATTTTATGCACTTTGAAAATTTCGAGCCACGTGTACTTGTAAGAATTTCTAGTGATGAAAGGCTTGCATCATGATGCCATATTGGGTGCAGACTTCATTCGGAAGTACGATGGAATCATTGATATGAGACGTAATACGGTGGAGTTTAGGCCGAACCCATCCAAATGAATTTAGTAGAGGAAGAACCGGAATTTGAATCCGAAGTCAACGTTGTTGAGAATTTAAATGGCAAGGAAATTGAGGAGACACAAGATGCCGACGAAGAGGCAGAACAATTATCAGCACCTATACGAGAGAAACTAGATGCAATATTAAGCGAATACGAGGATATATTCGACACCACACCTGGTGAGATATTGGACTACGAGTAAGATCTTATACTACTGGATGATTCCCCGTTCCAGAAGAAGATTTATCCTATCGCAGAGAATCACCGCGAGGAAGCTGCTAAGAAGATCCATGAGATGGAAGCAGCAGGTACAATTAAGAAGTCACCGACTCCTTTCTTGAATCCTATTACACATGTGGTTAAGGTGGATGGAAGCTTGAGACTTTGTCTCGATGCGAGGGCCTTAAACGAACGCTTAGCTCCTGAGCATGACCGACCGCCCAAGATTAGGGGCATCCTCAGAAAATTTAAGGGAAAGAAGATATTTCCGTCATTGGACCTAGTGCAATCCTACTACCATATAAGATTATCTGAGCATACTCAGAAGTATACAGGGTTTCTGTTCGATCAGACCACCTATGTCTTTCGAAAACTACCCTTTGGAGTGAAAAATGCCGGAGCTGCATTAATTAGAGCACTTGATGCGAAGCTAACTCCTGAAGTAAAACAGAAGGTGATATGTTACGTGGATGACATCATCATAGCCTCGGAAACGGAGGAAGAACATTTAGCAACTTTACGCCTTGTTTTTGAGAACCTTCGACAGGCTAATTTCAAAGTGAAGTTCGACAAGTGTCGATTCTTCCAGAGAGAAGTCAAATTTGTGGGACACATAATTAATGGAGATGGATACAGACTGAATCCGGCGAAGATCAGACCGTTGCTGCATTTCCGACACCAACCCGTGTGAAACACGTGAGACAATTCCTGGGAATTATCCAATTCTTTGCTGCTCATTGTGAGAAGTATTCTGAGACTGTCGCACCACTTCAAGGTCTGCTGAAGAAAAATTGCAGATGGGCTTGGGACGACGAGTGCGAGACAGCTTTCAGAAAAGCTAAACAGATGCTGGTTGATTCGATTCAGTTAGAATATCCAGACTACTCCCGGAATTTTATTCTAGAGACTGATGCATCTGCGATTGGAATAGGTGCCATCTTATTGCAGGAGGATGATGAGAAGAAACGTAATTACACCGCTTTCTTAAGTCGACGTTTGAGAGCGCATGAATCTCACTATTTCACCACTGAGATTGAAGCACTTGCGATTGTTTACGCGCTTGAGTACTGGCAGAAACTTTTTTTAGGCCAGAGGATTATAGTGAGGACCGACCACCATGCGCTGACCTTCATTTTACGAACAAGACTGGCAAGCGACAGGATCACACGTTGGACGCTGTTTCTCCAACAGTTGACTTGGAAATTGTTTACCGACCAGGCAGAGAGAATGTGTTGGCCGACATTCTCAGCCGGAATCCTGAAGCCACTGTGAATGCCATTGACATCGAGGGAGAATGCGAGGAACACCTTCGCCGACTTCGTCATCTACCAGAAGGACAACGACGTGAGGAACTCAGGAACATTATCCGCTTCCTGGAACGACGAATGGATCCACAGGATGCTCACTATGCGAGGACAGCTGCTCTTGCAGATGACTATTTGATCTATCATCGTGTCTTGTATACGTTTGTGGACGAGGACCACACTCAACTGCGTGCAGTCATTCCGAGGAGATATCAAGAATCTGTCATTCTTATGGTTCATCTATCCATTGGACATGGTGGGACTGACAAGACCATTGCAACCATCAAGGAGTCTTTTACTTGGAAAAGGCTAGGAACCACCGTTAGACAGTGTTTACGTGCTTGCGACGCATGCCAGCGGAACAAGTACACGTCACACTTGTTGAAGGAATCTCCTAGGCCAATACTCCCAACTCAACCTAGAGAGTTATACGCACAGGACCTTTATGGCCCAATACCAATGGCCCGCCGTGGGAATCGCTTCATTGTTGTAACCATTGATGTGTTCACGAAATATACGATGCTTCATCCAATTCAGAAAGCCACCGCACACCAGATTATTCAGAGAATTAGACGACAAGTGATACCGGAGGCAGGAAAGCCACAATTCCTATTGACTGATCATGGATCACAGTACACCTCCGCAGAATTCGCCAATGCTATGAACGAGTTGGAGATAGGTCATGTCTTATCTTCTATTCGCCATCCAGAGAGCAACCCAGCAGAATGCGTAATGTCTACTATCACAAAATTCTGTCGATTGTACTGTCAGGAAGAACACTGGCGTTGGACCGAAGTCCTAGTTATCATGGCAAAATGTATTAACTCAACAGTCCATGAGAGCACTGGTCAAATACCCATGGTTTTGCATTTGAACCAGATGCCGATGAGAATATGGAATCGTGTGATTGTAAATCCACCTTGTTTACAACCATCACACGCCAGCAGACTTTTAGCTGCAAGGGACACTTTGGACAGACAAGCTGCGAAACGTTTGAGAAGAACTAGACGCCAGAGATTCAGAGATCCACTAGTTGCGGGAGACCTTGTCCTTATAAGGAGACCCGGAATTTCAAGTCCTATAGACCGCATATATGGGAAATTTCTGTCTTTATATTATGGCCCCAGTCGTATCCGACAACCTCTGAACAATGGTAGTTACGTGATTGAAGACATTCGGACAGGAGAGCGCATTGGAACCTTCTACGCAGCTAATATAAAAAAATATCACTTATGAATGAACTTTGAGTCAAATAAAAATGTCGTCCCTACATTTTATTTGAAACGACGGAGAGGCAGATGAACCCGCTGAGCTAAGGTTCATGTGATATTTTTCATGACAACACATTTATGATGGGATGTACTACCTTTAAACACACCCAGAAAGCTACGAGAAGCTGAGAGCTTATACAATTCTCTTTGGAGTAGCGGAGAATCGCACTTTTGACTTTGGTGAAGTCTACTAATTATTTATCTGAGGTCTTATTAATCAATTTTATCTTTCTACGAGACTCAGAATATTCCATTTCGTCATTCAGTATTATTGAAACATTTTGGAGAATGTTTTTTCTCTTTAAGGTATGGTAATATCATTGCAGATACGCAAATAGGAATGTAAGTAGTCGCTCAACGACTTAGTTTGACGAATTGCTTCCACGAGGAACTCAGTTCCGTGCACTACGTCTGGAGAATCCGCACTGTTGAGGCGCGTTGTGATATCCGTCGTATAAGACGTGGGAATTGTCCGCTTTTCAGCGAGGAAATATTATCAAGTGCCATCGAGCACAATTGTATTGCGAATCACAGTTGTTGATGTGTAGTGATTAGCACGAATAGTAAAGTGAACTTATTTGGCAAGTATTGTGAATTTACGATAATTCTGTAGCACCACATTTTTATACCCACGTGATTTGTGGAGGGCCAAGAGCCTGGTGCGAAATATACAGGTAATTGCGATATTGTTACATTAGACAAGTGTTATACTAGAAATACATTGCATATAAATTTCTACGGTGGATTCATCCATAAGCAATCAACGCCCATTTCACGGATGCCACGTGATTGCCAAAGTAGCGTCTGCGCACGTGTGAAACCGCAGATCAGTGCATGGCCATTTGTTAATGATATCTGCAAAGTGTAGAGGCTGTGTTACCAGATATATGTTTAAAGCCTGTGATATCTACGAAGCATACTGTAATTTTCAAATAATAATGCACTACATGATGTCTAATATTACCGACCACGTGTTCGACATTTGCAACACCATGTTCGAGTCGGAGATAATGGGCTAAGTACCATTATGGTATGAGGGAGACGTCTCGGACGGGACGAGCATGATTATGGATTTTCAAAAACGTCGAACGAGAAGGAAGGAATCGAGGATGCCTTTCCTAGGCATGTCCAACCCATTCACGATGTCAACTACAGGGACAGACCGAACCCTGGTCTTTGGGAGAGCCAAGATGGAAGTTCTGATGAGGACGATGCCAATCCTGAAAGCCAGAGGTGCTTTTGTTCAACCCTTGTCGTTGGACAGAGAGCTAAGTGTGGGCTCCTTCATATCGTGAGTTTGTACAACCCTTCCTTGTTCCAGTCATTGGTGGTATAGTTAGATTAGTATAGATTGTAAATCAGCCGAACTTAGTGACAGCCATTTCATAGGTAGGGAATGTAATTAGTATAATTAGATGTCATTTGTTTACAGTGATTGTGAGTCACCCTTGGGTTTGATATTTTGTTCAACCCTGGTGCAACCTGATGGACGTCATAGGACGCCAATTTCTGTCTATTGCTAAACGCGCCAGTAGTCATTTTAAGGCTACTTTGTTTGACCCTATCTGGGGTGATTTTCAAGTCTTAGCAGACTCTTGTTATGGCAAACTGAAGCCATGCTCATGATTCTTTAACTGCACTTTTTGCAGCCAGTCAATGTTACGCCCCTGACTTCATTAGAGTAGTCGTATCATTTGGGTAATCGACTGTAATTACCAGTTTTGTAACTGCATTTATATTTCATTCGAGATGTGCTCAGAAGCCATCCAGGTCAAGTGTGGACCTTACAAGTAAAAGGGATGTTTCGTTGCCTAGCATCGAACCCAGTTCCCAACGTATCATTAATCAGATCCAGCAGTGTGGAGTTTGCGCCATAATATTATTTTGTTAGTGTCAAGAGTGATGACACGTGATTTATTTGATGTTTGATACAAGCAACAGCTGAATTATTTTATCTTTGAGAGCAGAGAGCTCCAGTAATGAGTGACATTGCTATCTTTTAAACGTCCTTGCTATGAAAGACAAGAGTTACCGGTATATGTTTGTATTCAGCTTTATAGCGTGCTTTTAATGCACACATTCTTCGAGGTTTATAACCTATGGTAAAGGTATTATTATGAGGCCAGTTTTACAGTTATTTTCTTGCTTAAACTGCCGGCCCAGTCAACCTGTTGTGTCATATAGCGCAGGAAGCCTGCGGCTTGCTGTGACACGAACAGGTTTTTGAATACTTCCCAGCGCCCGACTGAGAGCGCTTGCTTCTAAGTGAGACAGACTGATGTTAACACAGGACAGAATGCTTGTAGCATTCATTTGTTTTTCATTGCATTGATAGCTTATGGAACCCAGTGTCCACTTCTGTGTCTGAGCACATGCTCTTTAGATTGCCATTTGTTGGTTAAAGCCTTTTGCGTGTACCGTTCTTTCGACGAGTACAGTTATGTCAGGTTTCTTATAGTATGTTGTAGGCTAGCCCCGTAAAGGAGGTTTTTCATGTATGAAGGTATTTTGTGTACCATGTCCGGGACTGTTCCCGTGGACCAGATATTTAAGGAGGGTAACTGATGTGTCCAGGCCCGTCCCAGAGTTATTGAACGCAAGCTGTGCACCGCTGGTAACTTGTGTTATTGTGTGTCCGAGTTGTTATTGCTCGTTGATTGTATTCCGACTTTTGAGTCGAGGCTTTTTGGCAGAGATGATCTCAGGGAGACGCTCCGTGCCAAGGCTTGTCAGCTATTATTCGCCATAAACCAACGATAATCTAAACCGACATCTTAATAATAAAACGCATAATTTTGATAAACAAAATATAACTAACGAATCCTTTCTATTTAACCTTGTTCATTTGCATTTGGAACCTGCTGACATAGCCGTGCTAATGAAGGTATTTCCTGGAGGAAATGACTTTAGGACAGCTGACACTTTTTGTAGCGACTGAAGCTTGCTCGAACCTTGAGTTCGTAGCTAGTGGAGCGCAGGCCATACGATGTTAGATGTAGTCTTCACTACGCAGTCGTCACCGTAATTACACACGTTAAATGACTATGGCTTACAAACAGTAAACCAAGGTGTAGGCAGGCTTTGAATAAAACTGTGGTCTTATATTTATTTATTTATTGATGTAAAAGTGTACGAATCCTCTATGTTACCCTTTTGTGTGCTGATTAGCACCTAGTTCGTAAGAATGTCTTAGATGGATTTTTTTATGGCTTGTCACATAGCTTTGAATGTAATTGTTTGATATTACGGACGTCACCGCCGTAAATTTTGTAATTAATTGATAGGACTTAGCTAGATGAATTAATATTAAATGTAAATGTGGAGATGGTATCATCCTAACTTAGATTTGTTTTGCTACCCTGTTAAATGTAAATTCCGATATTAGCTTGATCTTGTAACTTGACCTAGGGTTTTTTTCGTCGTACCATTTTCCTAGTGTTGCCGTTGTTGCTTTATAATTGCGAGACAGATCTTTCGCGAGGGTTTACTGTAACTTCTCAGGTAGGGACCTGCTCTTTATTTTTGATTATTTATTAGCTTGCGGATTAGCCGATAGAAACCGTCCGAACTAGGATAGGGGTTTGTCAATTTTAGAATAAATTTTCACGATGTTTTACATAAGTCTGGATGTTTCCTCTCTCAGTCTAGCTTTTAAGGTGAACCTTTCCTTAGGCAGTCTATGACCTTTCGTCACCATGTACCACGATCCCCGTGGACGATAGTTTCTCGTGCCGCTTTGGCCTATTTGGAAGTTCACCTGATCCTCTCGGCAGTTAGGTCCGGCGGATGAGATGTTAGGGAAGTCATTGCGGTTGTTGCCTGTCCTGGCAGCTCCTCTGACGGGCACAATATACGCAAATCCAACATGGTGACCATACAAAATATTTAGTCGCTTCTCAATATCTACGAATCTATTATAGCAATCAAAATGAAATTTTGTATGTTGATAGAGGAAATTAACATAAGTTGGATATATGAAAATAGGCTTTAGTTCTTCAGGGAACTGCTTGTTTAAAGTTTGTTTGTGAGCAATAAATTATAGTAAGCTTTTAAAAACCTGATGTTGAATTAACTCTCTAAGTATATCCTAATGAATGCCACTGATTACTTAATAAGTAATTGCGTTAATTAGGTATTAATGACGTATTTGCAATAGGCGCCATTCAGGCGCAATGCGCCCGAACTCGGGAATCGCGAAGGTTCGCCCGACGGAGGGTTAATCAAAGACGTCTTCTCGTCACTCGAGAATGTTTTCCTGTTAATACTCAATAATTTTGACTGTAATGCGTCCCTTGTGAACTCTGTTGAGTGTGTAGGATGCTCTATATTATGCCACATCGTGCCTATAATTGCCTGCTACATTTTTCAAGTCCACTCTCCGTCCCGAACTTGGTTTTGTCACGCAAGAGAGTTGCTGCTCACGCGAAAGCGGCTAGTTTTCCAATTACCATGGTTTCCACCTGTCTGACCGACTATACAAAGTTTCATATTAACTTCCTGGTGTTAACATGCTCTACTTTGACTAATTACAGAACCTACAATTTACGGTGAAGTCATTCAAAAGATTCCTGCTTTAGAAGTCATACGATTTTCAGTGCTACTTAATCACATAGATTAGTTTGCTCTTCAGTCAGCCTACACGTGAATATCGGTCAGTTATATTGATGACAACCAAGTGAAAGTCATGCTCCTTACTGATGACATCTGCATGTGGGGTGATTCCATGGAGGAATCACAAGGACAGATCACTGCGGGACTGAAACATCTAGATCAGGCGCTCTCAACCATTTTGTACTGTGATTGTGCCATAACAAGTACCCGAGCACCATTCAAACGAATATAAGAAGAAGAAGAAGAAGAAGAAGAACGTTAACAACTACAGAGGTATATCGATATTGCCTGATCCTTACAAAATTCTTTCTAAAGTAGTCCTTAACAGAATCGAAGCTCATCTTGATCAACAGATTGGCGAATACCAGCCTGGTTTCTGTAAGTGCCGGTCCTGCCCAGAACAAATGTTCAATTTGAAGAACATCATCAGATACAAGAAAACTGGGAAGTTTGAATATGTGGTCGTATTCGCGGATTTCAGAAAAGCATACGATTCGATTGATCGAGAGTCAGTATTGAACGTTCTGGAAGAGTTTGGGGGGGATGATTCATCCAGAAACTTGATTAAACAGACTCTCACCAACACAATATATCAGGTAAAATTCAAGAATGAAATCTCAGAACTCTTCGAGATAAAAACTGGGGTCAGACAAGGTGATGGACTTTCTCCACTTCTTTTCAATTGTATCTTAAGAAAGGTAATTCGAGAATGGAGAAGATCACTGAACAAAGAAGAAAGAAATGAAGATCAGTTTCGATTAGGCCCCAAACACAAAGGAGTGTATGTTGACTTTCTCGCGTTCGCGGACGACGTACTGTAGCCATATTTGCCAACAACATCAGTTCAGCAATAGGAAGAAAAACCATCTTAAAGAAAGAGCAGACAAAGTAGGACTACAAATTTCGTTTGAGAAAACGAAATACATGACTAAACATCAGTGAAGGTCCAGAATGGTTGTTCACAGACCATGGAAAGATTCGAAGAGTCAAGAAATTTAAATACCTAGGTGAAGTAATGCAAGAGAAAGGGCTTGAACAACAAGCGACCAATACCTGCATCCTGAAATTAGAGCGAGCGTTCCAACTGACTGAAAAGATCTACAATAAGAAGATGCTATTAAGGCTGTGCGGTCAAAAATTAAAATTTTGTTTTTTATTTTTATTTTTATTCTTAATCTCTAATGTAGGTCTTTGTGAGACATTATATGCGTTTTGCGGAAAATAACGACGGCTCGTTTGCTGAGGACATGGCTTCAAAGTGGCTATTTTGAGCGTTAAAGGTACGATCACCACGACGAAACTAATAATCGGAAGACACCGAAATTTCTTTAAAACAACCCCTGTAGTAGTACCTGCAATAGGAACAATTCTTATTTCGAAATTCAAATTTTGTATTAACCTCTTCAGATTTGAATACCACTTTTAGTGAGAAAAAATTGATATATTAACTTCAAAGTTATATTAATTTGAAGTGGATCTTATTCTGAGTAGTAGAAAAGTTTGATTAAGAAAATTGGTTCAGCGATATACCCGTGGTGCATGCTCCTTTCAGACTCTAAAATACGCTGGCTGAATCAGTCACACACACATATACACACGCCCGCACACACACAGCGGTAAGACAAGGTCTTGGGCAAGAGCGCGCTCGGGCACCTGCCTTCCCCTCTCCATCAACACCTTTGCTATCGCAGCTTCCGCCCCCCTCCCTCCCTGACTCATCCTGCCAGGCTACACGACCACAGTATAGAGGAAATCGTAGAAGTGTTATTATCTCACCCATTACTCCATACAGAATGTTAAAAATTATTTATGAGTTACTTTATAAAATTCTGTAAGTTATATTAGCAGAATAAAACATGTTTATGATCAATAGAACTTTATGTGAGTTGTAATCTTCAAAATTACGGGTCTACATGACCGCGTTGTCGCAGCCCCTAAACTTAAGAACCAACCAACCAATCTTCAAAATATATCAAAATAATATATATACTAATATAATAAAGCTGAAGAGTTTGTGTGTTTGTTTGTGTGTTTAAACGCGCTAAACTCTGGAACTACCAGTCGGATTCGAAAAATTCTTTTTTTTTTTATATGATAGCCAGATTCAAGAGGAATAGTTTAGGCTATGTTAAATTGCGGACAGACCACTCCGTTCCCTGCATTTAGGCCATTTGGCACAAATCTACACCGTTTCACCGATCAGAACCAAATTTTTTTTTACATATCCTTAGGAACCCTGCGAGTAGCACTGTCTGCGTGAAATTTATGACAGACCGGTCTATTCCCTGCATTTAGGCCCTTCGGCACAAATCTACACCTTTTCACCGATCTGAACCAAAATGTGTATACATAGCCTTTGGAACCCTACGAGTAACACTGTTTACATGAAATTTCAGACAGACCACTCCATTCCCTCATTTATGCCTTTTGGCACAAATCTACACCGTTTCACCGATCTGAACCAAAAATTGAATATTACCTTTGGAACCCTGCGAGTGACATAGTGTACATGAAATTTCGGACAGACCATCCATTCCCTGCATTTAGGCCCTTTGGCACAAATCTACAACGTTTCACCGATCTGAACCAAATGTCACATACTTAGTCTACATTTTGGAACCCGACGAGTAACACCGTCTGCTTGAAATTTCGGACAGACCACTCCATTCCCTGCATTAGGTCCATTGGCATAAATCTACACCGTTTCACCGATCTGAATCACATTTTGTACACTTACCCTTTGGAACCCTGCGGGTAACACTGTCCACTTTAAATTTCGGACAGACCACTCCATTTCCTGCACTTAGGCCCTTTATCACATATCTACACCGTTCCTCCTAATTGCACCAAATTATACATACACTTTGAAACCCTGCTGGTAACACTGTCCACTTGATATTTTGGACAACGCTCTCCATTCCCTACATTTAGAATAACAAACAAACTTAACTTGAAAACCATGTATTAAGGCCCTGGAATCATTCATGTCCGTAGTAGTGTAAATGTAAGAGTATTTTAATAAGTCTATTGTTGACTGGCAATTAGGGCTGCATCACGTCGCCCCTACCAATGTTCTGGTGCAGAATTGCGAAAATAGTTGAATCTTGCACTGCTTATAAATTGCAGTCAAGGGGAGTAGGCTAATTAGTGCAAAAAGACTTCTTTTGCCCCTTAAAACAGTTATCATGACATATTATGCATCTGTATAAGTGCAATGGTGTTGGTGCAATACATTGAGGTTATCAGCTGCAATAAGCGTTGGTGCTTTCAAATTTACCGTAATTTATTCCGAAAATTATCGTTGAGCGCTATGTGGCCATAAATGATACTATTGCTACCTCAGGAGCTCGGGACAGCCGAAGTTTTCCAAAGTGTTCTGATTCTTTTCCTCTGGCGCTATGCGACAAAATACGACACTATTGGCCTCTACATCTCTAACAGACAATGAGATATAGGCCCTAGGCAGTGTCTTTTATTTCGCTTATCACTCTTTCTAATAATTTTTAGCCTACTTTTCACATTTTGCAAAAATGAGGAAAAAGTAGACTTATGAGATCGATCCGGGAAAATGTGTGTCTGTCTGTCTGTCTGTCTGTCCTTCTGTCTGTCTGGCTGTCCCCCCCCCCCTATTTACTCCTAAATGGCTTCAGCAATCGAAACCAAACTTAGTATGAGTAAAGATGTATACCGGAATATCTCACGTCCATATTTGAAAATGATGTCAGTGCTACCAACTGCTGAAAAAACGCACTAGAAATTTGAGCTCCATGTGTGATATCTTGGAAGGTATGCATGGGAGCTATTCCAAAATTGGCACACATGTAGATAACACTATTTCAGTTTAATTTCCAGGAGGCCATACATGAAAGTGCTGCCAAAATCACGTTAAGCCTTCTGATAGGTCCAATTTTAAATGCCTATAACTTCTACATTATCAATTGGATTTCAACCAAATTTTGTATGTAATATGTGTACATAAACAGATATGACTGAGCGTATTCTTAAGAGCCACCAGGGCTGCCAACTGTTAATAATTGCTCTCTCTATTCGTTTATCCAAATACCAATATATCGGAAAGTATGCAAGACGACAGCTTTAAACTATGTACACGTATAGTACCTGACATTTTAGATTAATTTGGAGTAACCTATATACTTCAGTTCTACCAACATGATTCTAAGCCTGCTGATAGGACCAATTTTTAAATACGTGTAACTTCTATACTATCAGTTGCATTTTAACCAAATTTCGTATATGCTGTGTGTAACATATAATATATATGACTATAAGTATTGTTAAGAGCAATCAGGGCTGCCAACTGTTAATAAATGCTGTCTATATGTTTTACCCTAATATCAATATATCAGGAAGTATGCAAGCCAACAGCCCTATACTTTGCACACGTATAGCAGCTGACATAAGTAATATAAGTCAGTGCTGCCAACATGATTCTATGCCTGCTGATAGGACCAATTTTAAAATACATGTAACTTCTATACTAACAAATGGATTTCATCCAAAATTGGCATAACAAGATATCATAATATTTCCGATTATTTCTAACCAGCACACGCATGACATTGTTACCAATATACTTTTACGCATGCTGATAGATCCAATTTCTAGGTGCATGTAACGTCCATTGGACTTCAACCAAATTTTGTATTCTGTACCTTAAGAGATGGAACTAAGAATATATTCAGTCACTAGGGCTGCCAACTGTAGTGCTCTATTAGGCTGCATTATACCAGGAATATTTCAAACTAATTAGACATTTCGATATTACCAACTTAATTTCGTCATTATTCTGGATAGGTTCATATACTGGAGAATAATCATTGGCATGAAATGTAGGCTCTTTAGTTCGTCACGGAACTTCTTGTTAGAAATGTGTTTGTAAATTACAGGTGTCAGTGCTGTAGTTAGTAAATAGCCGTTTCCCTATTCATTATTATCATTATTATCATTAGGGGAAAATGATCTAAATGTTACGTCCATTATACTGTACTGCTTATCACCCTCACTACATCCACCACCACCAACACCACCACCTCCACCACAAAAAGTTGTATTTTTTCTTTCGGGTAGCTTAAGTATCATATGCCAGTTCTGTAAAAGTATTCATTATCATCCATAAAACAAATAAATCCACCGGGCGAAGCCGGGCACTGCTACTAGTTTATATATATATATTACAATTTGCCTTACGTGGGAAGGAAGCGGCTGTGGCCTTAATTAAGGTACAGCGCCCATTTGCCTGGTGTGAAAATGAGAAAGCAGGGAAAACCATCTCCAGGGCTACCGACACGGGGGGGTTCGGACCCACTATTTCCGGAATGAAAGCTCACAGCTCCACAACCCTAACCGCACGGCCAGCTCTCTCCGTCAATCATATCATACTATATCATAATATAATCTTTTTTATTGGGCTGGACGGAGGGAGAGTGCCTAGTCCTCAAATTGGTCATACGCAGGGCCGTCGCGAGACGTGCGGTCTCGCCAGGCCCCGCGCTTCAGGCCATTTTTTCATAAATGTAAATAAATAAATAAATAAATAAATAAATAAAGATAGTGTGTTTGATTCAGTCCAGCCCAAATTAAAATTTGTCCTCCGCTATGTTGATATGATAGCAGAAACTCCAAGGATCGTCGAATCGTTCATCGAGTTTTTGGAGGTACACGACACTACGGGAATGGGGTTAGCTGAGGTTTTAAAATGAGTATTGGAGGATAATGATCTTGTTATCATGGACTGTTGGGGACAAGGGTATGGCAAGGGTGCTAATATGAAAGCTAAGTATCAGGGAGTGCAGATGCGAGTAAAAATTCTAATAAACGAACAATGTTCATGGCATGTGTTGCACATAATCTTAACTTACTTTTGGGTGACATGGTTAATGCAATAAGAACGCTATGGCATTTTTTGGTATAGTTCAGCGCCTGAACACTTTGTTTGTAGCTTCCACGGAAAGGTGGGACATTTTGTGCGAACTATGTCCTGGCCTCCTCACACTAAAATCTTTAGCTAGCACGAGATGGGAATGTTGAATTGGCAGTGCCAAGCCCATCAGGTACCAGTTAGGCAAAGTAAACGAAGCTCTAGAAGAATTGGCAGAAACTACCAAAGATCCTGTTACCCGGTCAGAGGCCCAATCTTTGTTGCTTCATACAAGTTCGTATGAATTTGTTTTAAGCCTCGTTATCTGGTACGATATTTAATATTTTGGAAGGTCGCCATGTTGGATTGTTATATGTATAGGCCATAGAGTCATGTACCATTAAAGGAAAATTATTGCGTAGGTTCATTATTCGAACTTTCACTTCGATCGCACGATTACGACATAAGAAATAAAAACTTAATTTTAAAATTAGCACAGCCGCCATCTTGAGGTTATGTAAACAATTGAACTGAATTAAATACCAGTAAATTACAATGTGTATAAACATTTGCTGTGCCAAGGTTCATTGTTTTTGGATCATTACATCGCGAGATAAGTCTATTTAAAACTTTCAACTTCGCGTGGCCGCCATGTTCGTTTTGTAGTTAACCTATATTTGAAAGTCTCATAAATGAACTTCCAGTAGTGCTCTTTATCTCCGTACAAAATTTTAGGATGATAACGGTAATAGTTTCAGAGATATAGAATGCCGGTGAAATATTTCGCACAGCCGCCATATTGCGATTATGTAAAAAATTGAACGAAGTTAGATGTCAGTGCATTACAATGTGTATAAACCTATACTGTACCAAGTTTCATTGCGTTTGGTTGGTTAAATCGCGAGAAACGGCTATTTAAAAGTCGCAATTTCGGTTGGCCGCCATGTTGGTTTTGTAGTTACCAGGTTTACATATAGGTGAACTTCTAGTAGTTCCCTTTATCACCGTACAAAATTCCAGAGTATTCTCGGTAATAGTTTCGGAGATATTGATCGCTGATGAAATATTTCGCACAGCCGCCATGTTGGATTGGTGAGACGTAACAAAATTTGAAGGGCACGGTCGGGGTCGTCCGGAATAGTGCTATGAACTTACCGAGTTTCATTGAAATTGCTCCAGCTGATAAGATTATATTAGGGACACACACACACACACACGAATCACACATACACGCACACACAGACAGACACACGGACAAAAGGTGATCTCATAAGCCTATTTTTCCATAAATGAAAATAGGCTAAGAAACTATTTGCGATCAATGATGGTGCAGGAGCGTCTGAACGGTTTGGCTACTCTGTCAATTGAATGTGAAACGGCCAAAAAATTAGAAATGAACGATTTAATGAGCACTTTTACCCTAGCAAAGGCCCGCAAAGCGCCTTTTACATAAATAAAAAGCTCTAAATACTAAACATAAAACAGATTTTTTTAAATAAAAAATAAAAGCCTGCCTTGTAAACCATGTTATTTCTCGAACAAAGGGGCCGTTCAGCTGATATTTATCGGTGGAAGTAGACTTATAGCACTTTTAGTAGTTTAGTTTATGAATAACTGTATAGCCGAAGAAATGTTGAAATATGTAAACGTGATTGCGTATTATTATTAATGATGTGCGTTTGGGTAAGAAATTACATCAAGCACATGCTTCGTTTTCCATAATATATTATTTATGCCAAAAAATCACCTGTGTTAGCTCATTATATCAGGTTTCCATTGATATAGCTTGTTGCTTTTATCTGATCAGGTGCTTCCTGTATCCAATTTTATGTTTAGGTCTATCCTATTTGTTGAGGTTTGTTTAGAAACTAGAAATGTAATAAAATGAGTTTTAACTAGCCTAAAATTGTAATTTATTTTAAAACATCACTCTTCGTACAACACATCCACATCCACTTACAGTCTAACGCTATCAGTGAGAGAGAGAGAAGACATTGATTAACGAGGAGAGGTAGGGGAGGAAGTAGGTGGTAAGTGACGGGTAGACAGATCACGAACACAAATGCAGCGGCTGTCCAACGGTGATAGTGCTGCCATCTCTTGCCATGCGATTGACGGCGGTGTGGATCGCACAGCCTTAAGAGCCAAACTAAGGCAGAACAGAAGGTTTATATGCTTCGGAGACCCTGTGTATGAATCGAACAGGACATGTCAATCAGCCACTTAAAAGATAACGCAGGCTACTACGGAAGATCTTGGGCAACAGATGGGTTGACGGACAGATTCGACTGAAATCAAATAAAGAAGTATACAGCAGATGGAACCGATAACAACAACAATACATTAGAAAACGAAGATTGCTGTTTTATGGACACATCTTCCGTATGAATAATGACCGGCTCACAAAGATAATCTGGAATGTTCTTAAACCGAAGATCTCCAAGTTGTAATGGTTCCAAGAGTGTGAGAAATATATGAGACAGGTGGGCATTACGGAGCGTATAATCAAAGACAGGAATAGTTTCAGAAGGACGAAAAGCTATCAGGGTTTTATGGTGGAAGCAGAACCCAGAAGACGGAGAGGCCCTTTAACAGAGGAGCGGAATAACAAACTGATAGATGGGCTCAAGAGATACTGGCAAGATGTGAAAGCCGGCAAACGAACAAGACGCAGACACTGAAATGAGAGTGGTTGTAAACACGCAGTCCATAGAGGCTCAAATCAACGGTAAAAAAATACAAGCCTTACAGTAGTCGCATATGATGTGTAACATGTGACATGTTATCCTACTATGTGTCTGTCGGGAGCGCAAATCCCGTGTTAACAGTGAACTCTGTTGGTCATTGAAATAACTACATGTAAAACGCATGTGCCAAATCCTTTCAACAAATATGATATAATGAATATTTTCACACCAAAAAACGACAACATGAAGATGATTTATTGTAGAAATATCTTTAATGGGGCCTGCAAACCTTGAAATAAACCGTATGCGATATGCATTCCACATAGTGCTGTATTTTGGCCGACAGTACCTCAAATGCTTACATTAAATAAGAATACAGCAAAAGTATGAGGATTTAATAAATCATAATTGTTTTCAGCAAATATGATATAATGAATATTTACACACCAAAGAACGACAATTTGAAGATGATTTATTGTAGGAATATCTTTAATGGGGCCTCCAAACCTTGAAGTAAACCGTATGCGATATACATTCCACATAGCCACATGGTCGACAGTACGTCGTTGTACCAATCTCCGCCACCGCGTGTGCTCATTGTTTCCATCCCATTTCCGTCTCTTTTCCGAAATCACCCCCCACAAAAAATATACAACAACCGAGTGGAAAGATGTTACACATCAACAAATAATAATGCAACAAGCATGCATCTCTCTTTCCAGTTCCTGTTTCTCTCTCCCTCAGAAGTGTTGATATAGCTAGGGATTCACCGCTCACTAGGCATGCTGCAATCGCTTGCATAACTCATGCAGATAAGATACATGTATGTGTGAACAGTTAAGTCGATTAGTAAAACAGGCATGTCCAATTATTAGCCTATTTTCAATTTTGAAAAAATAGGTTATGAGATCACCTTTTGTCCGTGTGTGTGTGTGTCCCTAATAACTTCTAAACGGATGGAACGATTTTAATGAAACTCGGTAAGTTCATAGTACTATTCCGTCGACCCCGACCGTGCCCTTCAAATGTTGTTACGTCTCACCAATCCAACATGGCGGCTGTGCGAAATATTTCACCAGCATTCAATATCTCCGAAACTATTACCGATATCACCCTGTATTTTTTACGGTGATAAAGGGAACTACTAGAAGTTCACCTATGTGACTTTTCAAAAACTGGCAACTACAAAACCACCATGGCGGCCACGCGAATTCGCGACTTTTAAATAGACGTTTCTCGCGATTTAACCAACCAAACGCAATAAAACTTGGTACAGTATGTTTATACACATTGTAATGCACCGACATCTAACTTCGTTCAATTGTTTACATAACCACAAGATGGCGGAAGTGAGAAATATTTCACGGGCATTCTATATCTCTGAAACTATTAGCGGTATCACCCTGAAATTTTGTACGGAGATAAAGGGCACTACTGGAAGTTCATCTATAAGACTTTCAAAAACCGGTTAACGTGGTGGCCAAGCTAATTTGAAAATTTTAAATAGACCTTTCTCGCGATTTAATGTTCCAAACGCAATGAAATCTGATACAGGAAATGTTTATACACATTGTAATGCACTGGTATCTAATTTAGTTCAATTGTTTACATGACCTCAAGATGGCGGCTGTGTGAATTTTAAAATTAAGTTTTTATTTCTTGTGTCGTAGTTATGCGATTGAAGTTAAAGTTTGAATAATGAACCTACGCAATAATTTTCCTTTAATGGTACATGACTCTATGGCCTATACATTTAACAATCCAACATGGCGACCATCCAAAATATTTAGTCGGTTCTCAATATCTACGAATCTATTACAGCAACCAAACTGAAATTGTGTATGTTGATAGTGGCAATTAACATGAGTAGGATATATGAAAATAGGCTGTATAGTTCTTCACGGAACTACTTGTTTTTATTGTAGATAAAACATACCATTTCACAACAAGATAAAATTTCTGACTTTCAAAACTTGTAATGAAAACACTATTATTCCGGTTTGTGCAACAGAATTTGAATTGAAGAATGGATCTCAGGGGAGCACCTACTGAACGCCTACTGTCGACCAATGTATTATGTGCACTCGAGTATCAAGGTTGTTTGTGAAGTAACCAATAGACCTATATCGAATCCAATAACCTCATCATTTTCGTCGTTCTATTGTACGTTAGTTCATGTAGCTTTGGAATTTTTAGCTTATATTTGAATATTTTTTATCGCAGTTGGAACACAAAAAGTGCTCGTTTTTAAGCGTGTTTCAGCCATGCGTCACATTTAAGAATTGTTATCTCACAAACCCGTCATCAGATCGAATCCAAATTTTAACACAATATACATTGGAATGTTGTATAACTGGTTCATTAATTTCAAAATGTTGTGTGCCCAAGAAACAAAGTTGTTATCACTTTTGTAAGGTAACTTTTTCTCGGCTCGGGGTGGTTGGAAAATGTAGTTTTTGGTTGCGTTGTAATCCTTATACATGAAAACGTTATGCTGTATGACTGTGAAATACGTAAATTAATTCACTTATTTTATATCGGTTTGTATTTGTACGGGGAAATAAGACATGGTTCGCCAGCTAGCCGCTCCGAGGAAATCTGTACAGCGTTGCCGAGATGAAGCCCATCACCCGTCATGGTGCGCCTCGTTCGGAAGTGGATTTTATGTAGGTCTGTTGGTTACTTCACAAACAACCTTCAAACTCGAGTGCACATAATATTTTGGTCGACAGTAGTCTAAAGCATATGGGCTCATGTTCAATCAGGAGAAAAGTGAGGTGTTCGTTATTCATGGAAATGGTCGGCCAGAAGGTATCATTACTTACTTATTTACTCCTCGGCGCTGCAGTCCATGAGATAAGTTTTTCGTAGATCTCCGGCCAGTTGTCAAGTTGGAGAAGAGTGAACTTAGCGACACTCACTTAATTTGAATATTGCTTGAGGATCTACTATTTAGGTCCGCTCAAGTTCTACCGCGCTGGATATTGTTATACTTACAAAAGAATAGAAGACGTTGAGAAGATGTTAATTTATTGGTTACCAACACTTAAGTAATTACAATACTTTTACATGAAGCCTGACGTGCTTGCCGTGTGGCAGAGCGTACACAGTATACTACATAGCTGTCGTGAAGAGTGACCACATGGTCTGCTGTATGGTTGTGGAGAGACCATGTCTCCTAGAGAGACATCTCCTTCGAAGTTTGTTATGAAGAGAGTGATTATGAGCTCTGCATCAGTATATAAACTATAACTTTCTCTGGAGAGGGAAAAGCTGTCACATGTAGAGATTCACCAATGGCGTGTATCTCTAGTGGTAAGAGGGGGTTGTAGCGAATCAGACCATAAGCGTTGGGGCTAGGTTAGACTGACCTTAAAGTTTGTCGTGGAAACCTCAATACTAAGAATTATTATGAGGAAGGAACAGAAATATGTGTTCCTTGAGAAATCGTGGAAACAGTCTGGAAAGTTAAGAATGTTAGCTGTGACCAACTCCTAGCTTTGGCCTTCTAAGAAATATCTAATAGGAATATGTTCACTTAAAGTGCTTCTGTCTATGATAGCAAGCTTTTAGTTTATACATGCATTGCCTATCATTTAAAAACCAAAATTAGTAAGGGATGCTTCTTGGTCATGGCTAGTAAGGGGTTTACTGGGCAATGGACATGACTCATGTAGGACCTTGGCCTCTCCAACAATCGTTGCGCAATGCTGACGATCTTCTGTACGTTTCCTCCATCTTCTTACTCCCATCTTGCGTAAGTCGTCCTCCACGTCCTCCAACCATCGTTTCCTAGGTCTTTTTTTGCATCTTCTCTCACCTGGATTTCCTCTATAGGTCTTTTAACCACTCTATCACCTGCCATTCTCTCCACATGCCCCCAGCCATCTTAGTATATTAATTTTTATTTCCGAAACTATATCAGGATGACCATATAGTTCCTTCAATTCTTTGTTTTCCCATATTCTCCATCTTCCTGCCTCATTCACTGCTCCATAAATCTTCCACGGTATTTTCCTTTCCCATCTTCTCAAAAGCTCCTCTTCCGTCACGTCCATAGTCCATGTTTCCGAGCAGTACATTACCACTGATCTAACAACTGCTCGGTACACTGTCACCTTTCATCTTCTACTGAGGCTGCCTGCTCTGAGGAATTTTATCAGTGCACAATAAGCTCTATTACCGGCTGCAATTCTTGCTTTTATTTCTTCTCTTGTGCTATTATCTTCAGTAACCAATACTCCCAAATATTTGAAACTTTCACACCTCTCATAATTCACCCCATTTAGTTTTATAAATAAATTTATATATTTATCTTTCTCAACAGTATTTCTCCTAGATAATAATATCATTGAAATGGAAAACATACAGCTGAAGATATCGAACAAATATAGATATAAAGTAAGCGTGATATCAACAACAGGATCTATCGATGAGGAACTTAACAACAGAATTCGAGCTGGAGAAACATTCTATAGAGTTGTTCGAGACATAGGCTAATATGGGACCTTACATTGCCACTAAAATGCAAGAGAGCAATCTACTTGATACGTGCCAATTTTGACCTATGGATGTGAGACTTAGACCATTAGGACAAAGGATGGAGGAAAGTTCAAGCAAAGCGGCTTCGGTGGCGTAGTTGGTAGCATTCTGAGCTTCTATGCCCAAGGTCGCTGGCTCAAACCCGGCCGAAGTCGTTGAATGTTTATGGGCGTTAAAAATCCCTCAGTATGCCTTCCTTCGGAGGGGAAGAAAAAGCCGGCGGTCCCATGTCATAGATTTATGGCATGTTAAAGAACCTTCCACTAATTACACTTGTGTGAAGCTAAATTATAGGTTAGATTTGACTAATGCTCTCAGGTTCCAACGTTCGTTGCCAGGAGTCGACTGTGGTGGCATCTAGTAACCAAGTTCAGAACTAGTTGTCGTTGATGGTGGTGTTTGGTAGCAATGGTAGCAACTACTTGAAAATCGAATGTCTTCAGTCTTTACTGAATTATAAACAGATAACACACACTAATACAGCCATCACAATTAACAACGGTTATCAGACAGATTCTACACACGCCCAAAGTACACGGGGCTACATGACCGCATTTTCGCAGCCCCTAAACTGAGGAACCAACCAACCCACCGAAGTTCAAGCAGCTGAAATGAGATTTGCCAGAGCCATGGTTGGTAAAACAAGACGAGATAGAATTCGTAATGAGCATATCAGAGAAATGACCCAACTTGGCAGATTACAGGACAATGTTATAACACTTCGTAGACTCACCTGGTATTGGCACATGGGAAGGATGGGTTCTGGACGAACACCCAGGAAAATGTATGATCTACAGTTGGAAGATCCAAGACCAAGGATGAGGTATATAGACATGGTGAGAAATAACGCCCAGCAACTAGGTGAAGATTGGGGCAGCATTGAAAAATAACAAAAGTATAAAAACAGAAGTTAATGGTGGGGCTTGATTCACCGACCTTTCGCATGGATGGAACGACGTGAGATATTTATCCATTTATTTATTTATTCATTCACCGACAGCGGTAGCTATGCTCGCTAACGCGGAGGGCCAGGCCATGGGGCCAAGCGCTCTGCGGACTCGGTAGACGTGGTTTCGAGCCCCACCGTCGGCCGTCCTTGAAATGGTTTTCCGTGGTTTCCCCATTTTCAACTCCAGGCAAATGCTGGGATGGTACCTTCTTACGGACCACGGCCGCTTCCTTCCACATCCTTGCCCAGTTTCACTCATCTTTATTCCTTTCATCTGTCATTAACTCCTCTCTTGAGGTTGGCGTCAGGAAGGGCATCTGGTCGTAAAAACCATCCGCTACATTATAATTTCATCGTATCTCATCCTCGACCCCGTTTGGGACAGGAATGATAAGGGAGGACATACATACATTTATTATTATTATTATTATTATTATTATTATTATTATTATTTCGATTCGGCCATCTAAGGACCACGTCATTTCAACTGTTTCTTGTTGCATCGAGCTTTAACATCCTCCCAGTACTTTCGCATTAGTTGTCGATGCTGTTGTTTCCTTTCTGCAGTCCACTTCTTGCTTGTTGGAAGCTTTGGCTTTTCTTGGAAACATCAGTGTGCTGTTAGTTTTTGCTTAAGGGCGGCACGTTCCCAAATATCGTTGCCTGTAATTCCCACTTCTTGTAAATCTTTGTCCACCTCAGTGAACCAAGCTCCCTTGGTTTTGTTTTTGAGGAAGTAGGTGAAAATTCTATTTGTCAATCGTGCTGGGTTCATTCTTGTTATAAGCTTATGACAGTAAAAGGCAATTCTCCGTTTCCTCATGGTAACAGTTATTTTTTCCACGTGGGTGTAAAGTTCGAGGTTGTGCCGTCTCCTATATTCCCCATTTTCTTTTACCGGACCCAAGATTTTTCTTAGAATGTTTCCTTCTTTCACTTCCAGCTTCTCTGTTAGTCCCTTGCGATGCATTGCAAGGCACTCGGCAGCATAAAAAGCCTCTGGACGGATGAGTGTTTGGTATTGTCTTAACTTGGCATTTGTTGGTATGGATTTCTTGTTGTAAATGGCCTTAGAGTATATGCCATTTCCATTTTCCTGATTCGTGACTCGAAAGCTGCCTTCTCGGAGAGATTGGGGTCTATCCACTCACCCTAGTATTTGAACGCTTTCGTTTGCTGGATTTTCCCCTGTCCTACATCCAGTTCTTTTGGCGCTAGCTTGATATTATTAGACTATTATTATTATTATTATAATTATTATTATTATTTGCGTACATTCCCCTTCAAGAAGAGCGCTAAAAACACAAACAATTAGCTTTTGGTGGTGGCTCTTTTCCTCTTTTTTACCTTCCCAAAGACCTTTCATCCGTTCACTGTGGCCTTCTTTTCTTCATCTGTCCATTTAGGCCTATTACTTTTGGGTTGTGATCTAAATTCAAATTTCTCGTTTTTAATTTTTTCTCTACAAATGCTGTGGTCGTGAATGCCTTCTATGGAGATATGCAATTGTTGTAAGTCTTCCATAGTTTCTTTGTACCAAGAAATACCCAATTTCGACGTAGAAATTATGTTGAATATTCTTTTAGTGAGTCTGGTGTCGTTCATTCTGGCGATGTGTGTAAAGAACTTCACTCTGCGTTTTTTGATGAGTGTCGTGATATATTCAGTATTTCAGTATAATTCTTCTGTGGGTCTTTTTTTGCCCGAAAGTATCTCTGAAAACGGCGCCATAAATGTTTCTCAGAATTTTCCTTTCTTATTTATTAGCCTACTTTTCACATTTTGCAAAAATGAGGAAAAAGTAGACTTATGAGATCGATCTGGGCAAATGTGTGTCTGTCTGTCTGTCCTTCTGTCTGGATGGCTGGCTGGCTGTGTGTGTGTGTGTGTGTGTGTGTGTGAGTGTGTGTCCCTATCAACTCCTAAACGGCTGCAGCTATCGAAACAAAATTTGGTACGAGTAAAGATCTATACCTGAATATCTCAATGCCGTATTTGGAAATAATGTCAGTACTATTAACTGCTGAAAAATCACAATTGAAATTTGAGCTCCATGTTGGATATCTTGGAAGGTATGCATGGCAACTATTTCAAAATTGGCACACGTATAGATAATAATATTTCAGTTTAATTTCCAGGAGGCCATATATGACAGTGATGCCAAAATGATTCTAAGTCTGCTGATAGGTCCAATGATTAAATGCATATAACCTCTACACTATCAATTGGAATTCAAACAAACTTCGTATGTACTATGTGTACATAAACAGATATGACTGAGCGTATTCTTAAGAGCCTCCAGGGCTGCCAACTGTTAATAAATGTTCTCAATTTCTTATATCAAAATACCAATATAACAGAAAGTATGCAAGCTGACAGCTTTAAACTATGCACACGTATAGTAGCTGGCATTCTAGATTAATTTGGAGTAACTAATTTACGTCAGTGCTGCCAACATCATTCTAAGCCTGCTGATAGGTCCAATATTAAAATCCATGTAACTTCTATACTAAATAATGGATGTCATTCAAAATTGGCACAACAATAGATCATATTATTTCAGATCATTTCTGACCAACACGTGCATGACATTGTTGCCAACATCATTTTACGCGCGCTGTTAGATCCAGTGTCTAACTGCATGTAACTTCCATGCTATCCATTGGACTTCAACCAAATTTTGTATTCTGTACCTTAAGAGATGGAACTAAGTATATATTCAGTCACAAGGGCTGCCAACTGTAGTGCGCTATTAGGCTATATTATGCCAGGTATACTGTATTTTGAACTAATTAGAAATTTCGATTTTACAAACTTAATTTCGTAATTATTCTAGATAGATCCATTTAGATTAATCATTGGCTTGAATCTTAAATTTTAAGAAAATAGGCTCTTTAGTTCGTCACGGAACTTCTTGTTTTTTTTTTTAATTAAAATTGTATGTTAACTTTATTTTTATTGTTTTATTTTATGTTTTTATTTATATATTTATTTTGATTTTGATTCTTGTTCTCATTCGT
The DNA here is from genome assembly GCA_946902985.2 of Meconema thalassinum. Classification (NCBI taxonomy): domain Eukaryota; kingdom Metazoa; phylum Arthropoda; class Insecta; order Orthoptera; family Tettigoniidae; genus Meconema; species Meconema thalassinum. The sequence goes on along the minus strand of OX336396.1, from coordinate 27,154,497 downwards.
ATGTTTTTTTAATTATTTATTTATTCCAACATGTAGCACTCTTTTCTAACCTGTGTCATCCGGTAATCCTATTATTTGCTCAGGTCTTTGTGGACAGCATGACAACATAGCCAATATATAATGTGTCATAAACTAGGGATTATTATATTAATGTTGAGATGTACCATAGCCGTTACTGGGAAATGACGTTTTCAAATATATATTGAGCTCCTTTTTTTGTGTCAAAGCCTGCCAATATAGCAGACGTTATTGTGTGGGAATGACATCGGGGCTCACTTCTAAATGCCTTCAACATTAACACGGGCGTGGTCGGGGACATGGATCGTCCGTTACTACGATGGCGTATTGTCCATACATTCTGTGCAGGCCTCTTGATGCTGCGATATGCTGTTTGCTCCATTTCACTTATGAACAAGTTCAAAGTTTGTGCGCTACCACACCTGCTCTCTCACCACCTGAAGCACACAAACTATCACTTTCATAAGAAGAACAAGGGACCTTCCATTGTCTTGTTCCTTCTTAAAGTATTCAGTCAGCCTTCTATTTAATTCACGGTTTTGACTCTTATAAGCGTCGATTTTCCCCTTTTTACTAAATTATTTATTTATTTATTTATTTATTTATCGTATAGCTTTTAGTGCCGGGAGTGTCCGAGGACATGTTCGGCTCGCCTGAGGCTGTAGCTGCTTCCAGCGGACACTCTTAGGGTGAGCTACAAGTGCCGTTCAATTTCAAGTAGTTCCAACTTACGCTACCAGATATGAGTGATACCTAGTGGTGAAAGTTGGAATTTTGATAGAGCGTTCCAACGAAATCTAACCTAACAATCTAGCTTCACACAAGTTTAGTCTGTGAAGGATCTTTAGCATGCCATAAATCTATGACATGGGACCGCCGGCATTACTTCCCCTCCGAAGGAAGGCATACTGAAGGATTCTTTGACGCTCTTAAAAAATCCGACGACTTCGGCCGGGTTTGAACCCGCTATCTTGGGCACAGCAGTTCAGCATGCTACCAACTACGCTCCCGGAGCCACTATATTAGTAAAGTAATAGGCTAATACGCCTAGCCGTTAATCGTGGACACATAAAGCAACAAACCTAACGTGACAAAGAGCAACTGGACTACAGAAATGAGACTTAGCAACAACGTGCTAAATTCAATGACCCGCTTACCAGCAAAACCGCTGATTGGCGGTAAATGACAAAGGAGTTCGTGTCTCCCCCAGCTTCGCCAACCACTGCGATCGAAGGATTTACGTCTTGCAACCGTCGGTATAACTAAATAATGCATGAAACGGGAAACGAAGTGTGGGATCTTCACCTTATAATAATAATAATAATAATAATAATAATAATATCGTATGGCCTTGGGTGCCGGGTGCATGCTTTGTTATTTGACGCTCAGAGGGCAGCTGGCATGTCGAATTTTGTTGTTGTTGCTTGGAGTGCTATGAAGGTCAAGGAGGTTAGATATCTAAGCTCCTTGACACTATAGCGCTTTCTAGTGGAGAAAGGAGGAACTCTTTTGTTTTGGCGGAAACTGCCGAGATTAATTTTTCCACTATGAACACGGCCTACTGAATTTAAATAGGTTCTTTAACATGTTAGCAACGTATGACATGCGTGCCGTGATTTTCACGTTACATAGTTAAGGCGTTAGGGAAGAATTACAATCTTGGCAAGTTTCAAGGATCTGTTCACACTCACTGCCGTGGGTGTTGGCTACAATGGTCTCTTTCTCCTCTTCTCCCAAACGGAGATCCAGCGGTCGAGTCGATGATTTCAGTAATTAACCATAGGTTACTAACATTATTCAATTGATGCTTAATACTAATAATACGTTAAATTTACGTACATTACGAACTTTGCGCTAAGGCACCAATTAGTTAAATTAATATATATTTCGTATGTAACACTATTTACATACACTGAATCCTCTGTGGTCTTTGGAGTTAAATACGCTAAGTTCCATCTTAAATACAACAAGATGTTCAGTAAAGAACATATAGCCTACTTTCTCCTAAATGCATGGGTATTGTAATAACTAGGGCTCGGATTCGAGCATATTTGCATTTTTTCCCCCTGAATAGTACACATTGAAAGAAGCCTTTCGGTGGTATTTTCACCTCTCTGGGACCAACAGAATTGAAATTTATCGAGCATATAAATGCATAAAACCGTGGTTTTCAGAATAGAAGCATATAAATGCATATTCTTGTGGTTTTCGTCTAAATAGTTTGTTTTCCTTCGAATACCTCCATCCTCCCCCTTCCCCGAATTCGTGCCCTGACCATCCTTAAGGTTCTAAAACAAATAATTATTGAAAAGCCTATCTGGTGAGAATTTAAAAAACGCAGGTTTTTAACCTTTAGTGAGGTCATTCTCGTCATTGAAACTTTTATTGACTGATTTAAGAAAATCATTCAAAACTTATAACATAGAAAAAATTCTTGTTGTACATACCAATGCAGATCTACTTCATTGACTCGCCTAATTTTGAACATTTTGTAAATGAACTTTTAAACTGTAACTTTTATAAGAAAACCTCTTATATATACTTGAAACTTGAATGCGAGTATATCGCAATGTATCATACATACAAGTAGAAAATAAAGCCAGTATATAAAGATATGTTATTGTTTTTTTTTTGTTTCACTTTCCTTTCTATAGTTTTTAACGGTGTTTTTCGAGCATATTCTGCATATTTTGGTTCTATCGAGGATATAATGGGTTTTTCGAGCATATCTATCGAGCATAAAACACATGGTTTTCGAGCATATCTAGAGATCTTATCGAGCATATCGATCCGAGCCCTAGTAATAACCCTGTGTCCTTTTCAAGGACTATAACTGAATGTTGGTTGTAGTAGCTTGTTGAAATACAACGTGTTATACGGATATTAAACATGAATATGAGGTGCCCTTTGCAAGTGCTACCTCTGTACAGAATTTCGTTCAATTCGGTTTCACCGTGTTTGAATAGATAGGGAGAATCGATTTGCACACATGCATGGCCGCCATCTGCAAACTGTTTGGCTGATGACCTTGTAGTTTAGTCCAAAGGCGCTCGCCATATAGATATATGTTGTTGCAAAATTTTGTAAAGATCGGATGATTAGGTTAGTCGTAATTTGATTTAAGCTTTGAACATTTCGGTGGCCGCCATTACATTTCTGTCAAGATGGCGGCGATATAAAACATGACACTGAGGTGCCCTTTGCTAGTTCTAACTCTGTACCAAATTTCGTTCAATTCGGTTTCACCGTGTTCGAATTGATAGGGGGCGACGGACATTCAGAGTACACTCTCTCTCTCTCTCTCTCTCTCTCTCTCTCTCTCTCTCTCTCTCTCTCTCTCTCACACACACACACACACACACAGACAGACACACAATTTTTGGCCCTGTGTAGATCTCATAAGTCTACTTTCATATTTTGCAAAAATCGAAAGTAGGCTAACAAATACAGAAGTCGTTTACTTTGAAGTAAATAGCAGTAAGTAATCTCTCCAGCCTCTTATACTGTCTCTGGTTTTTAAGAGGTTGTTTGTATAATCCCTTTGAAGTGATGTGACATATGAAAGTCCACAGCCTGCTTCTAGTCTCCGACCGGGTCAGGGAATGGAATGAATGAAGCCCCCGTCTAGCGGCGAGGATATGAACTGTTCTGGCTGCCGAAGGCTATCGCACTCCCCTTGGGCAATGATTAAATGAATGATATATGAAATGAAATGATAGTGGAGAGTGTTGCTGGAATGAAATTGTGACAGGTAAAACCGGAGTACCCGGAGAAAAACCTGTCTGCCTCCGCTTTGTCCAGCAAAAATCTCACATGGAGTGACCGGGATTTGAACCACGCACCCAGCGGTGAGAGGCTGGCGTGCTGCCGCCTAAGCCACGGAGGCTCTGATGTGACATATCTACATCAAATTCCCCACCTCTTTGTTAATGCCATGGAAAAAAAACAATATGTTGTTAAATTCAGGGAGAGTTTCCAGGCAATTCTTTGCCCCATGATTATACCTCTAGAACTGATTGGCATTAATAACCAAAGCATTGACATCACCACCATAGACCAGTAGAAGCACTGCTGGAAGATGGTTGGATGGGGACAGATATAGAGGGAATTCTAAGCAGTTAAATTATTCATACACGCAAATTTTACGTATGTTAGTATTGTAGGGTTTAAGTGTTGGAACGATCTGGGTGCCAGAAAGGAGATGAGAGCTATACATATCCCAATCATCAAGAGAACACCCTGAAATCTCATTCCTTCAATGCTCCGCTAATTGATTCACTGCCAGTATTAAAGGGATCGTTCATTCGACGAATTCTGATTGAGTGTGGGCGCATTATGGGCAGTGTGTTCGAGCCCTGGTGGTACTATAAAGGTGATGATATTAATGGCCAGTGCGGAGATCCCCCCAAGCCACGCTGTAAGCATGGACCATCATCCAACAGGATTAGGAGGCTGTTCAGTCACTGTCATTTATAACGTGTTTGTGGAGGATGTGCCCTACATCATTAAACAGCTCAAGCCTAACACAAAGAAGATTCCTAGCCAGTGCGAGCATGCACGCTTGACGAGAGGCTGTAGGCCCGGCGTCATTGACATTTCTTCAGCCCAAATCCTAAACAGTTTCGAGATTTGGTAGCATGCTGAGCTTCTGATTGAGTGTGGGCGCATTTTGGGCAGTGTGTTTTCAACATTCAGTTGCTTGATTGAAGGGCTAGAACAGTGGATTTGGATTTTATCAGCGCCATTTTGTAAGTTGATGTTTAGGATAGTCGACTGTTTTATACCAAATGTCTTGAAGTTGATGTTTAGGATAGTCTACTGCTTTATACCAAATGTCTTGAAGTTGATGTTTAGGATAGTCTACTGCTTTATACCAAATGTCTTGGAGTTGATGTTTAGGATAGTCGACTGTTTATACCAAATATCTTGAAGTTGATGTTTAGGATAGTCGACTGTTTTATACCAAATATATTGAAGTTGATGTTTAAGATAGTCGACAGTTTTATACCAAATGCCTTGAAGTTGATGTTTAGGATAGTCTACTGCTTTATACCAAATGTCTTGAAGTTGATGTTTAGGATAGTCTACTGCTTTATACCAAATGTCTTGAAGTTGATGTTTAGGATAGTCTACTGCTTTATACCAAATGTCTTGAAGTTGATGTTTAGGATAGTCTACTGCTTTATACCAAATGTCTTGAAGTTGATGTTTAGGATAGTCGACTGTTTATACCAAATATCTTGAAGTTGATGTTTAGGATAGTCGACTGTTTTATACCAAATATATTGAAGTTGATGTTTAAGATAGTCGACAGTTTTATACCAAATGTCTTGAAGTTGATGTTTAGGATAGTCTAGTGTTTTATGCCAAATGTCTTGAAGTTGATGTTTAGGATAGTCTACTGTTTTATACCAAACTAGCAGGTACCCGCGGCTTCGCTCGCGTCATAGTCGTGTCATATTATTCTTCAATGAAATGCCGGTTTAACCCCGTTCACACCCCTTTAGAACTTGAATATCCAAAAATCCCTCCTTAGTAGACGTTTTCGACGCACAACAAACATAATCCCAATATATCATTCTTCTAACTTTAATAGTTTTGGTTGGTCGATGAGAGTGAATATCGAAATTCCTTCCTTAGTAGACGTTTTTCTTCCAGAATTTCACTCCTCCCCATGAACCCCTTAAATTGGATTTATGAAAAAACGGTCGAACACCTATTTATTTAATTATTTATTTATTTATTTATTTATTTTTTATTAAGCTGATTGTTTTCCTCTGAGTTTCAAACTCCTCGACTATGTCGTTTAAGAGATGCACGCTCCGTTAGGAATCCTTCAACCCCCACTATTCACGCCTTTCACTCATAACATTCACTACATCGAAAAACCATTAGACATGTGTCAGCTTATTTTTAATGATTGGTGTATATGCCAAGTATCACATCCCCAAATGAAACCACTCGTGAGATATTGTTATTCAATGAAATGCAGGTTTACCCCCTTATCACCCCTTTAGAACCTGAATATCCAAAAATATTTCCTTAGTGGACGTTATCGACATACAATGAACATATCCCCAAAATTTCATGTTTCTAACTTCAATAATTTTGGCTGGGCGATGGTGAGTGAGTGAGTCAGTCAGGACATTTTCTTTCATTTATTTTTGAGAATTTCACCCCTCCCCATGAAACCCTTAAATCGGATTAATGAAACAAAACGGTCGAACACCTATTGACTTATTTTTAAGCTGATTTTTTCCGCTGGATTTCAAACTTCTTGCTAATGTCGTTTAAGAGATACACGCTCCGTTAAGAGTCCTTCAACCCCCAATTTTCACCCCTTTCACCTCATAATATACTCCATATCGATAAACACTTAGACATATGCCTGCTTATTTTATTGATTAATTTATATGCCGAATATCACATCCCCGAATGAAACAACAACGAAATGCAAGTTTGACCCATTTAACATCCCTTCAGAACATAAATATCAAAAAATCCATCCTTGGTGGATGTTTTCGACATACAACGAATATATCCCCAAAATGTCATGTTTCTAACATCAATAATTTTGGCTGGGCGATGATGAGTGAGTAAGTCAGGACAATTTCTTTCATTTATTTTTCAGAATTTCACCCCTCTCATGAACCCCCTAATTGGATTTATGGGAAAAAAAACGATCGAACACCTATTTACTTATTTTAAACTGTTCTTCCCCCCTGAGATTGATGAGTGAGTGAGTTAATCAGTTAGAACACTTTCTTTCCTGTTTTCCCCAGAATTTTACCCCCTCTCCATGGGCCCCAAAAATTGGATTCATGAAAAAACGACCGAACACCTATTTACTCATATTTTAAGCTGGTTTTTTTTTCACTGAATTTCAAACTTCTCGCCTATGTCGTTTAAGTGATACACGCTTCGTTAAGAATCCTTCAACCCCCAATTTTCATCCCTTTCACCTCATAATATACACCACATCGATAAACCTTTAGACATGTCTGCTTATTAGCCTACTTTCGATTTTTGCAAAAAATGAAAGTAGACTTATGAGATCAACACAGGGCGAAAAAAGTGTGTCTGTCTGTGTGTGTGTATGTGTGTATGTGAGTCTGTGTGTGTGTCTGTGTGTGTGTGTGTCTGTGTGTGTGTGAGTGTGTGTACTCTGAATGTCTGTCCCCCCCTATCAATTCGAACACGGTGAATGCGAATTGAACGAAATTTGGTACAAAGGTAGCACTAGCAAAGGACACCTCAGTGTCATGTTTTATATCGCCGCCATCTTGACGGAAACGTAATGGCGGCCACACAAATGTTCAAAGCTTAAATCAAATTACGACTAACCTAATCATCCGATCTCTACCAAATTTTGCAACAACATACCTTTATGGGGGGAGCATCCTTTGACCAAACTAATAAGTCATCAGCGTAATAGTTTGCGGATGGCGGCCATCTTTGTGTGAAAATCGATTCCCCCTATTAATTCGAACACGGTGCAACCGAATGGAACGAAATTTGGTACAGAGGTAGTACTAACAAAAGGCACCTCATTGTCATGTTTTATATCGCCGCCATCTTGACGGAAACGCAATGGCGGCCACACAAATGTTCAAAGCTTAAATCAAATTACGATTACCCTAATCATCCGATCTCAACCAAATTTTGCAACAACATACCTTTATAGAGGAAGCATCCATTGACCAAATAACTAGGTCATAAGCCTAATAGTTTGCGGATGGCGGCCATCTTTGTGTGAAAATCAATTCCCCCTATTAATTCAAACACGGTGAAACCAAATGGAACGAAATTTGGTACATAGGTAGCACTAGCAAAGGGCACCTCAGTGTCATGTTTTATATCGCCGCCATCTTGACAGGAACGTAATGGCGGCCACACGAATGTTCAAAGCTTAAATCAAATTACGATTAACCTAATCATCCGATCTCTACCAAATTTTGCAACTACATACCTTTATGGAGGGAGCATCCTTTGACCAATCTAATAGGTTATTAGCCTAATAGTTTGCGGGTGGCGGCCATCTTTATGTCAAAATTGATTCCCCCTATTAATTCGAACACGGTGGAACCGAATGGAACGAAATTTGGTACAGAGGTAGCACTAGCAAAGGGCACCTAAGTGTCATGATTTATATCGCCACCATCTTGACTGAAACGTAATGGCGGCCACACGAATGTTCAAAGCTTAAATCAAATTACGATTAACCTAATCATCCGATCTCTACCAAATTTTGCAACTACATACCTTTATGGAGGGAGCATCCTTTGGCCAATCTAATAGGTCATTCGCCTAATAGTTTGCGGATGGCGGCCATCTTTGTGTCAAAAACGATTCTCCCTATTAATTCAAACACGGTGAAACCGAATGGAACGAAATTTGGTACAGAGGTAGCACTAGCAAAGGGCACCTCATATTCAAGTTTAATATCCCTATAGCACGTTGTATTTCAACAAGCTACTACAACCAACATTCAATCATACTCCTTGAAAAGGACAAAGAGTTATAACAATACCCATGCATTTAGGAGAAAGTAGGCTATATGTTCTTTACTGAACATCTTGTTTTTATTAATGACAAGCTGTACCCGGCATGCGTTGCAATGCCAATCAAAGAAAGTGTTGGCGTTGAAATTCTGTTTCTTGAAGTGCTTTTGGATACACAACATGTTAACTGCCTCTAAGCTATCGTAAAATGGATTTTCTAATTTAGAACCATTCGTGGAAGCGTGCACAACAACTTTCAAAGTTTCATCGCTGTCACTCATTTGTTGAATCTACTCGTACGCTACCTGTTGTGAAATGGATTTACTAAGTCGAAACCCTTCCCTGGCGTGTACACAATAACTCATCAATGATTCATCGCAATCGGATGAATTGTATATGCACGTATACGGGGTTTTGTTTAAACGATTCGTGCGCTGTCACTCATTTGTTGAATCTACTCGGGCGCTACCTATTGAGAAATGTATTACTAAGTCGAAGCCCTTCCCTGGCGTGTACACAATAACTCATCAAGGTTTCATCGCAATCGAAGAATGTTATATGAATGCAATAGGGGATTTTGTTGAAACACTTCGCGCGTCGTCACCCATTTGTTGCATCTACTCTTGCGCTACTTATTGTGAAATGGATTTACTAAGTCCCCTTCCCTGGCGGGTACACAATAACTGATCAATGTTTCATCGCAATCGGATGAATAGTATATGAACGCATACCTGATTTTGTTTAAACTATTCGCGCTCCGTCACTCATTTGTTGAATCTACTCGTGCGCTACCTACTGTAAAATGTATTTACTAAGTTAGAAACCGTCACGTAAGTGTCCACAACATCTCACCCAAGTTTCATCGCTATCGGACTAATGGGATATGAAGACATAGGGGACTGTATTGAAACGCTCCGCATGTCGTCGTTCATTTGTCGAATTTACTCGTGTGCTACCTACTGTGAAATGTATTTACTAAGCCAGAAACCTTCCTTGGAGTGTCCGCCATATTTCACCCAAGTTTCACCGCTAACGGCAGAATGGTATATGACCTTATACGGGACTTTGCTGAAACGCTTCGCGCGTCGTCCCTCATTTGTTGAATCAACTTGTGCGCTGCATATTGTATAGTGGATTTACTAAGCCAGAAATTTTCCATGACGTGTACACAACATCTCACCCAAGTTTCATAGCTACGGACGAATGGTACATGAATGTATACGGGACTTGGTTGAAACGCTTCGCGTGTCGTCGCTCATTTGTTGATTCTGCTCTTGCGCTACATATTGTAATATGGATGTACTCAGCCACAGCGGCGGCTCGTGAAGGGGTGCTGCAGAGCTGCAGCCCCCCAGGGTATTAGACAATATCAATTTACACTTTGAAAGTAATGGGGTAACGGTGTAATTAAATAGATCTCTTTAAATTATTCACAAGTAAAGGCCAGGCTGACTCGTAAATCCGCTTCCCCCATGGCTGCTGCATTCTCGGCAGCACCTTAGGAACTTAACTTTGCACTTCCTGAATCCACTTCCCCCATTGCCAAGTTGTCCTATGAAAGCCTCTTTGGGTGCTGCAATCATTGCAGCTTCGCCACAGAGTGCCAACTCATCTTTGGAAACAATAGAGTATACAGTTTGCAAACAGCTCAAATATTATACTGGCAGCGGCTAACAGCCCCTAATTCGTATTCAGAAAATTTACGACTTATATTCTAATGCACTAAATTATAAATATAATCATAATAATATCGCAAGAAAATGTTTAAATGGGAAAAACTTTTGCTGCAACATGGCTATGTTAGTAGCACTGAATGGCAATGAGAATCATGAGTAGAAGAAGGATAGAACTCAAGTAGGCGCTCACGGCATCTAGTGGGTACTAGAAGAACCATGTCCATTATCAACCCTTAGCCAATGAAAGGGAGGCATTCCACCATCTCCATGATTTGTGCATTTTCTTCAAACACTTGTACGATCAGTCTTGCCAACATGCGAATTATAGATCAATATTCTAATGTAGTATGCTTGCGTGATATTAACAAATACTTGTATATTATTTCACAGTATAGTCGGTGGAGAATTTAGCTGAACTCAAAAGAGAGTGACAGATCTTAGAAAACTGAGCGAAGAAATTCAGAAGCACGCATCTTCCGGAACTCATTTAAATAACATGTAAAATTTTGCAGTGTTACGCTTAAGTTCGGCGTATCAACAATCGGTTGAGCGTCATAACAATGAAGTAACTAGAAACAAGGAAATATATAAATAGAATCATAATACTATGACTGTATGTTAGGTAGTCAGTCCGAAGGCTGGTTGGATCCCCAAAAAGTACCGCCGTTAGGTTATGTGGGTTGATTCCCACAAAAACCAAAGGCAGTGCTATATTGAGGCGTACTATGCAAGAAGAAGAGTGAGGTACTTTGCCATGGCTTTCCTCACTGAGTCAGAACAGCAGTACTAACCCTATGAGTAGAACCTTTCACAGCATTCACAGGCACTAACTGTGCCCTGGTTGTTATTACAAAGCACCACCTATACCTCAGTAGCTTCCATATAATCACAGCCATGAGTGAGACTGAGACATCGGTGAAAAGCCACATTTTACTCTAGCCTGTGCCAACAGACAAATGCAAATGTACTGCATTCATCAAGAGATGGCAAACAGGCTAAATACTATCACAAGAAAATGTTTATATCGAAGAGAAGAATTTCGAAATATCGGTGGAGCTGTAAAACCTTCGAGTTTCCTTCTCACCGGTTCTTAGGCCCGTCATCTACAGAGGTTGTTAAACTGTTACGTATCGCTATCACCCTGCCTATGGCTACCGCTAAACCCGAACGCTGCTTTTCGTGCCTCAAGAGGATCAAAGTGTACCTCAGGACTGCCATGGCCGTAAAGCCCTGCGCGGATATCCACAACATTTGTCGTCATACGGATATAGTTGGCATGGATGTGCGGATAGCGGATACCGGTAATGTTTGCAGTAAATTTGCGGATTGTTTTTAGAATACAGTACAATCCGAACTTGTTGAATATCATTACTAGGACCCGGATGTTTATTGTTATGTTTTCTTTATGACAAATGTAAAATGGTGATTAAGCTTATCTCATTCAAATTATGTCATTAAGCATAATTAACTCTCCAAACTGAAAAGGGTTGCAATTCTGGCTGTATAACATTCATTTTAAACATAGCACATGACATACGTAGCCTAAGGGAACGACTTTCTCCTCAAATGTCTAAATGTGTTGCTTTAATGTATGTCTACCCCTTATTATTCCCGTTCTCCAAAGGGGTTGAGGATGAGATGCGGTGTAAGCCATTGTGGTGGATGGTTTTTACGGCCGGATGGATGTGTTGCTTTAATAAAAAATAAAAATATTTTTGTAATGCCAGTAGATTCGAATAACAAACATGCGGATAACAGTCGTGCGGATGCAAGGCGGATGTGGATAACGTTTTCTTTATCCGCGCAGGGCTTTAGCCATAGGACAAGAAAGACTTGGAATGCTGTCTATTGAGAATGGTTTGATCAACAGCATACCGAATTTCAATAACCTCGTCATCGAAAAATTCGTCGCGTTCAAGACTCGACGTCTGGAACTGATCTACAAATAAGGTAAGGTAATGCATGTAAATGCAGCCCCACCAACTGCGATATGTGCGAGCCGCCACTGCTCAGCCAGAAACCTTCCCTGGAGTGTACACAACATCTCACCCAAGTTTCATCGCAATCGGATGAATGGTATGTGAACGTATACGGGACGTTGTCGAAACGCTTCGCGCGTAGTCACTCATTTGTTGAATATAAACGTGCGCTTCGTATTGTAAAATGGATTTACTCAGCCAGAAACCTTTCCTGGAGTGTACACAACAATTCACCAAACATTTTTCACTATCAGACGACTGGTATATGACTTTATACGGGACTTTGTTGAAACGCTTCGCGTGTCATCGCTCATTTGTTGAATCTACTGGTGCGATACCTATTGTAAAATGTATGTACTAAGTCAGAAACCTTCCCTGGAGTGTACACAACATCTCACCCAAGTTTCATCGCTATCGAATGAATGGTATATGAAATTATATGGCACTTTGTTGAAACGCTTCGCGCGCCGTTGCTCATTTGTTGATTCTACTCGTGCTCTACCTATTTTTAAAGGGATTTACTAAGCTAGAAACCTTCCCTGGAGTGCACACAAAATCTCAGCCTAGTTTCATCGCTATCGGACGAATGGTATATGAACGCAAACGTGACTTTGTTGAAATGCTTCGCGCGTCGTAGCTCATTTGTTTAATATACTCGTGCGCTGCCTATTGTAAAGTGGATGTACTAAGCCAGAAAATTTCCCTGCAGTGTACACAACATTTTACGCAAGTTTCATAGCTATCGGACGAATGGTATATGAATGCATACGGGACTTTGTTGAAACGCATTGCGTGTCGTCGCTCATTTGTTGAATCTACTTGTGCGCTATCTACTGTGAAATGTATTCACTAATTTTGAAACCATCACGTAAGTGTACACAACATCTCACCCAAGTTTCATCGCTATCGGACGAATGGTATATGAACACATACGGGACTTTGTTGAAATGCTTCGCGCATCGTCGCTCATTTGTTGAATCTACGCGTGCGCTACCTATTGTAAAATGGATTTACTAAGTCAGAAACCTTCCTTGGAGTGTACTCAACATCTCACCCAAGTTTCATCGCAATCGGACGAATGGTATATGAACGCATAGGAGACATACAGACATACCCACAGACAAACTATCACGTTACATTGATTTTTAGCCTACTTTTCACATTTTGCAACAAGAAGTTCCGTGAAGAACTATACAGCCTACTTTTCATGCCAATGATTATTCTACAGTATATGAACCTATCTAGAATAATGACGAAATTAAGTTGGTAATATCGAAATATCTAATTAGTTCAAAATATACCTGGTATGATGTAGCCTAATAGAGCACTACAGTTGGCAGCCCTGGTGACTGAATATATTCTTTGTTCCATCTCTTTAGGTACAGAATACAAAATTTGGTTGAAGTCCAATGGACATTACATGCAGTTAGACACTGGATCTATCAGCACGCGTAAAAGCATGTTGCTAACAATACCATACGTGTGCTGGTCAGAAATAATCTGAAATATTATGATATCTTGTTGTGCCAATTTTGGATGAAATCCATTTGTTAGTATAGAAGTTACATGTATTTTAAAATTGTATATATCAGCAGGCATAGAATCATGTTGGCAGCACTGCCTTGTATTAATTCCTCCAAATTAATCTAGAATGTCAGGTACTATACGTGTGCAAAGTATAGAGCTGTTGGCTTGCATACTTTCTGATATATTGATATTAGGGTTAAAAAAATATAGACGCATTTATTAACAGTTGGCAGCCCTGATTGCTGTTAACAATACTTATAGTCATATCTGTTATGGTACACATAGCACATACGAAATTTGGTTGAAATCCAACTGATAGTATAGGAGTTACATGTATTTAAAAATTGGTACTATCAGCAGGCTTATAATCATGTTGGTAGGACTGACGTATATAAGTTACTCCAAATTAATGTAAAATGTCAGAATATACGTGTGCATAGTTTAAAGCTGTTGGCTTGCATACTTTCTGATATATTGGTATTTGGATTTAAAAAAATAGAGAGAGCAATTATTAACAGTTGGCAGCCCTGGTGGCTCGTAAGAATACGCCTAATCATATCCGTTTATGTACAGATATTACATACAAAATTTGGCTGAAATCCAATTGATAGTGTAAAAGTTATATGCATTTAAACATTGGACCTATCAGGAGGCTTAAAATTATTTTGGTAACACTGTCATGGTTGGCCTCCTGGAAATTAAACTGAAATAGTATTATCTACATGTGTGCCAATTTTGGAATAGCTCCCATGTATACCTTTCAAGATATCCAACATGGAGCTCAAATTTCTAGTGCGTTTTTTCAGCAGTTGGTAGCACTGACATCATTTTCAAATATGGACGTGAGATATTCCGGTACACATCTTTACTCATACTAAATTTGGTTTTGATTGCTGCAGCCGTTTAGGAGTTGATAGGGGGGACACACACACAGCCAGACAGACAGACAGACAGACAGACAGACAGACGGACAGACAGACAGACACACATTTGCCCGATCTCATAAGACTACTTTTTCCTCATTTTTGCAAAATGTGAAAAGTAGGCTAAAAATGAGGAAAAAGTAGACTTATGAGATCGGGCAAATGTGTGTCTGTCTGTCTGTCCTTCTGTCTGTCTGGCTGGCTGTGTGTGTGTCCCCCCCCCCCCCCCTATCAACTCCTAAACGGCTGCAGCAATCGAAACAAAATTTGGTAGGAGTAAAGATCTATACCTGAATATCTCACGGCCATATTTGAAAATGATGTCAGTGCTACCAACTGCTAAAAAATCGCAATTGAAATTTGAGCTCCATGTTGGATATCTTGGAAAGTATGAATGGGAGCTATTTCAAAATTGGCACACGTACAGATCATAATATTTCAGTTTAATTTCCAGGAGGCTAAACATGGCAGTGTTGCCAAAATGATTATAAGCCTCCTGATAGGTCCAATTTTTAAATGCATATAACTTATATACTATCAATTGGAATTCAACCAAATTTCGTATGTTGTATGTGTACATAACCAGATATGACTGAGCGTATTCTTCAGACCTACCAGGGCTGCCAACTGTTAATAAATGCTCCTAATTTATTTATCCAAATACCAATATATCAGAAAGTATGCAAGCCGACAGCTTTAAACTATGCACACGTATAGTCCCTGACATTCTATATTAATTTGGAGTAACTTATATACGTCAGTGCTACCAACATGATTCTAAGCCTGCTGACAGGTCCAACTTTAAATACATGTAACTTCCATACTATCATTTGGATTTCAACCAAATTTCGTATGTGCTATGTGTACCATAACTGATATGACTATGCGTATTCTAAGGAGCAACCAGTGCTGCCAACTGTTAATATGTGCTGTCCCTATTGTTGTTACCCTAATATCAATATATCAGAAAGTATGCAAGCCAATAGCTCTAAACTTTGCACACGTATAGTACCTGGCATTCTAGACGAATTTGGAGTAACTAATATACGTCAGTGCTGCCAACATGATTCTAAGCCTGCTGATAGGTCCAATTTTAAAATGCATGTAACTTCTATACTACCTAATGGATTTCATTCAAAATTGGCGCAACAATAGATCATATTATTTCAGATTATTTCTGACCAATACATGCATGACATTGTTGCCAACATGATTTTACGCGCGCTGTTAGATCCAATGTTTAACTGCATGTAACGTCCATGCTATTCATTGGACTTCAACCAAATTTTGTATTTTGTACCTTAAGAGACGGAACTAAGAATATATTCAGTCATCAGGGCTGCCAACTGTAGTGCTCTATTAGGATACATTATGCCAGGTATACAGTATTTCGAACTAATTGGAAATTTCGATATTAGCAACTTAATTTCGTCATTATTCTAGATAGGTTCATATTCTGTAGAATAATCATTGGCATGAAAAGTAGGCTGTATAGTTCTTCACGGAACTTCTTGTTATATATATAGATGTCTTGAAGTTGATGTTTAGGATAGTCTACCGCTTTATACCAAATGTCTTGAAGTTGATGTTTAGGATAGTCCTTTATACCAAATGTCTTGAAGTTGATGTTTAGGATAGTAAACTGTCTAATGCCAAATGTCTTGAAGTTGATGTTTAGGATAGTCAACTGTTTTATACAAAATGTCTTGAAGTAGTTTTTCAGCCATTCCGTCTTGATTATGCTCAAATTTTGGACACTAGTATGAAATGGACCATGATACAGTTTAACTGCAGCGAAGACCAATAATTGAAGTTGCCCACGATCGTCTTGTTTCCACCTCGACAGATATTCATTCTGATAAAACCTTGACATCACGCACTTCCTTAGCGTGCTTCGCGGTGATAGACTTCTCTTTGTTTCTCGTTATAAATTGCCTTTGTGCGTGGCGATTTAATGAATTGATGACCTCTATTATTTATATTGCTGAAGGGAATTGTTGTTTCTCTGATATAATTATTTTACTCGTCGTCAACTCCAAAAATTGATTACCAACCTAGATTCTCTCTGGCTAAAACCAGCGTACACTGGGGCATAATGTTCTACTGTTTAATTAGTATAGTGATATAATAACTTTAAGTCGATTTCTTATAAATATAATATTAAACTTTTTAATCAACGTGATATGAATTATTTATTGTATGTATTGAATATTGTGATTACAATGCTTTCCAGTTAATTAACGGGCTACACTTTATTTTTCAAACGTAGCTGTCTGAGTGTTGCCTGCCAGCGAACCAGTGACGTAACGAGGTTTTGATTCTGGAGTCAAATCTCAACGAATTGCGTTTTTGATTTTGTGTTTGTTGTTTTCTACTTTTTTCTTTATGCTTGGTGTTTTATTTGGTTTTGGTTTTAGTTTTGTGTTTTTCCTGCTTTTTCCTTTATGCTTAGTGTTTTTGGTTTTGTGTTTGTTTTCTTCTTTTCTCTTTGTGCTTTGTGTTTTTTGGTTTTAGTTTTGTGTTTGTTTTCTGCTTCTTTCCTTTATGTTTTGTGTTTTTTGGTTTTGGTTTTGTGTTTTTGTTGTTTTCTGCTTTTTCCTTAATGCTTAATTTTTTTTGGTTTTGGTTTTGTTTTGTTGTCTGCTTTTTCCTTTATGCTTTGTGTTTTTGTTTGTTTTGGTTTTGTGTTTGTATTCTGCTTTTTCCTTCAAGCATTGTGTTTTTAGTTTTGTGTTTTTGTGCTTTTCCTTTGTGCATTGTGTTTTTTATTTTTATTTTTTTGTTTTTTATGTTTGTTTTCGGTTTTTCCTTTATGCATTGTGTATTTGGTTTTGGTTTTGTGTTTATTTTCTGCTTTGCCGGAATTTTGCCCCGAAGGGAATCTTTAACGCGCCAGTAAATCTACTGACACGGCTCCCTCGCATTTGCGCACCGTCAAATGCCAGCTGACTGCCCCAGGATTCGATCCTGCAACCTTGAGTAGGCTACAGCAAGCAAGAACGTTATCGCTGAGCCACGAGGCAAACCAAAAGCGTAATAATTCAAAGGTGGAATATTGTCACGTATTCCTTGGGAAACTGAACGCCAAAGATGAGAACTGTTCCTGACTCGTGACGCACAAGACATGTCACAAGAGATCTCCAGATGCGCGCTCTACCTTCAGCATGTCTCTAAGAATAAAACAAATAGCAGCTACAATCTCCTGGAATTGCTTGCTCAACATGAGATGGGAAGACTAGCAATGCAGAGGTTCGAGCTTGCGGGTATTTCAGCTGTTTACGGCTTATATCAACTCTTGGATACCGCTACTGCGAGGACTGGCAAGTGAGTGCGGGGGTATGATATTGATGATGATGCTTCCTGACCTATCGGGCCTTAGTAATTAATTTGATGGCAAGTATGACTGCTACTACATATTCTATTTCCAGACCGCCCCGTGACGTAGTAACTATTATTCTTGGCGGTCACCACGGAGATCCGAGTTCAATTCTCGTCTCTACAAAGAAATGTAATTCTGCTCTCTCTCTGGACTGGCTGCGTGGTTCAGCGGTAACGTTCTCGCCTGCTGAACCCAAGATAGCGGGATCGAATCCCGGCGCAGTCAGTTGGCTTTTGAGGGTTCGCAAATGCGAGGGAGCCGTGTCAGAAGATTTACTGGCACGTTAAAGATGCCCTTCCGGGCGAAATTCTGGCACCCCGGCGTCTCTAAAAGCCACACTAGTTAAAAGGGACGTAAAACCAATAACATTATTATTATACTTCAGAGAAGTGATTTTCCGTGGTTTCCCACTTCTACTCCATGCAGATGCCGAGATGGTTCTTAAACTTGAGGCCACGGCCGACTCCTTCCCAACCGTATACCCAATTTGCAATTGCACACAGTAGTACAGCAATCACAATATCACAGGTTATGACACACCCATACGAAGACAGAGTTATTGATGTTGATTCATTGAGAGGCTTTTCGACACCGTGGTCATGTAGCTCCGTGTACTTTGTGTGTGTGTGTGATATTTGACTGATGACCTGTGTTATTGTGCTGGTTGTATTAGTGTATGTAGGCTAGTTGTAATTGAGATGAGGATTTGGAAGGAGGCGGCCGTGGCCTTCAGTAAGTAACCATCCCGGAGTAGAAGTGGGAAACCACACAAAACCACTTCTACAGGGTCATTATGTGTGTGCGCTCCAGTAAACACGGCAAATCGCGTACGCTGACTCATATCGTTAGTTCACACGTGTTTTGTCATTCATATGGACGTGTATCTGCAAAGTGTTGCACGTTTAGTGAGTATTGTGATTGTTGGTCATGCTTAGACACCAATTCACATTGTGCGAACGTGTGTATATCCATAATTCGTATATGAAAAGCAGAAAATCTTATTCTGCAACGAGACGAAAATTTCGAATCAAGTTTCCAGGAAGACCTGTGTCTAATACCAGTAAAATTAGGAGGCTCACTAAACGATTCAAGGAAATAAGCTCCGTAAATAATAAAAGAGTTGATAGACATTCTTTCATCAGAAGATGTCATGTGTGTGTTACAAGAGAGGGAGGATATTTCAGCATCGCCTATGAACACTATTTAATTTATTTATTTATTTTTTAGCGTTTGGGTTTCAGTGCCGGGAGTGTCCGAGGACATGTTCGGCTCGCCA
The DNA here is from genome assembly GCA_946902985.2 of Meconema thalassinum. Taxonomy (NCBI): domain Eukaryota; kingdom Metazoa; phylum Arthropoda; class Insecta; order Orthoptera; family Tettigoniidae; genus Meconema; species Meconema thalassinum. The sequence continues at coordinate 27,135,218 of OX336396.1, read as the reverse complement.
GTTTTGTAGCTGCTTCGAGACGGACACCCAAGGGGTGAGCTACAAGTACCGTTGGGGGGGGGGGGGGGAGAGAGTTTGGATGTAAGGACGAGGAGTTGGAAGGTAGCGGCTGAGGCCTATAGTTAGGGACCATCCCCGGCATTTGCCTGGAAGGAAGATGGGAAACCACAGAAGACCATCTTCAAGGTTGCTGGCGGGGGGATTCGAACCTCCTCGCCTCCCGGATGTGAGCGACTGCCAGCAGTCATGCCGTAACGACCACGGCTAACTCACCCGGTATGAACACTATAAGTACACATTAGTGAACATGTTTGGTAAAAGTGAGAGAGTGCGCGCCGACCACCGGCTGAACCGAGTACGCGCGCCCGCGATCTGCACCAGTCACAGCCGGCTTAGCTTGCCGTGTTTACTGGCGCGCACACATAGTGACCCTGTATGATGGCTGAGGTAGGCATCGAAACCACTTGTTCTCAGTTTTGCCTCACGAGGCTGAGTACATCCCGTTCCAGCCCTTAGACCAATTTCTTGGCAGCACCGAGAATCAAACCCGGGCCTCACGATGACAGCCAAGAGTGCTAGCCACGAAGCGGACACAAAGACATATAACCAGCTAGTATTCCATAAAATATATACAGGCTGTTCCATAATTCCCATACAGACATTGAGGGCGCTTAGTGGGGGGACCAAGATGGTTAAGTTTAGCATAGGATTCCCGCCACAGCACATGTTCACAGCTCCTGCATTTTCAGCGCTCTGTCCGACTTTTGCTGCTTGTCGTCTGGGTCCAATTACAGGCGGGGCTCGATGTGACGACCACACACGATCACCTCCAACACCCACCGCAGCCATAACTCGCGCCAGTACCTTCGGTGGCGTAGTTGGTAGCATGCTGAGCTTCTATGCCCAAGATCGCGGGTTCAAACCGGACCAAAGTTGTCGGATTTTTAAGAGCGTTAAAATTCCCTCAGTATGCCTTCATTCGGAGGGGAAGTAAAGGCGTCGGTCTCCTGTAATAGATTTATGGCATGATAAAGAACCTTCCACTAATTACACCTGTGTGAAGCTAAATTATACGTTAGATTTGACTAACACTCTTAGGTTCCAACGTTCTTCGCCAGGAGCCGACTGCGGTGGCATCTAGTAACACAGTTCAGAACTAGTTGGTCGTTTAGTAACAAAAGTTGGAACTACTTGAAAATCGAATGTTTGCTGTCCTTACTTGAATTAAAAACAGATAACACACACTAATACAACCATCACAATTAACACCGGTTATCAGACAGATTCTACACACACCCAAAGTACACGGGGCTACATGACCCCGTTTTCGCAGCCCCTAAACTGAGGAACCAACCAGCCTAAGTCTTCTTGGGATTCCACAGGGGTCTCGTAAATCAAGGTTTTCATGTGACCCCACATGTGTCAAGTCTGGTGAACGTGCAGGCCAAGCAATCGGGCCACCACAACCTATCCACTGTGGTGCAGATGATCTCGGTCCGCAAGTGAAAAGTGAGGTGGTGCGCTATCAACCTGAAACCACATGTTTTGACGCACATCGTCTAAGAACTCATGCAGTACGTCTTCAAGAAATGCCAAATACGCGGTACCCGTGAGATTTCGTGGAATGGAATGTCAACAAACCTGTAGGGGATATGGGACATCAGCTGATCGTTCAATGACGTAAGTTCCCTAGTCAGTGGCGCCGAAAATGCAGGAGCTGTGAAAGTGTGCTGTAGTGTTTTTGCGGGTAGCGAGAAGACAGTACGTTTCCGGACACGAGATCCTATGCAAAACTTAACCGTCTTGGTCCCTAATACAAGCCCTCAATGTCTGTAATGGGAATTATGAAACACCCTGTATAAGGAGAAATACAGGGTCATTATCTATGTGCGCCCCGATAAACACGGCAAGCTAAGCCGGCTGTGACTGGCGCCGATCGCGAGCGCGCGTACGTGCTTCAGCCGATGGTTGGTGCGCTCCGCTGACTCGTATCGCTAGTTCACACGTGTTTTGTCATTCATATGGACGTACGTATATCTGCAAAGCTTAGACGTTAGTGTTGCATGTTTAGTGAGTATTGTGATTACTGTGGTTGTTGGTCATGCCTAGACACCAAATCACATTGCGCGAACGTGTGTATATCCATAATTCGTATATGAAAAGTAGAAAATCTTGTTCTGAAACAAGACAAAAATTTCAAATCAAGTTTCCAGGAAGACCTGTCTAATGCCAGTACAATTAGGAGGCTCGCTAAACGATTCAAGGAAACAGGCTCTTTAAATAATAAAAGTGTTGACATACATTCTCTCATCAGAAAATGTCAGGTGTGTGTTGCAAGAGTGGGAGGCCATTTTCAGCATCGTCCAGGAGCGCTGTTAGTACACATTATTGAACACGTTTGGTAAGAGTGTGAAAGTGCGCGCCACCATCGGCCGAGCCGGGTAAGCGCTCCCGCGATCTGTTCCAGTCACAGCCGGCTTGGCTTGCCGTGTTTATCGAGGCGCACATAGATGACGACCCTGTATAAGGGACGTTTTGTTTCTTAAAATATCCAGGAAGGTTGGCCTAGTTTGTCTGTCGTTCCGAGCCGCGCCTCTTCTGTAGCCAACAACTTGAAATCTGATCTAGTGAAGATATTAAGATCTTAATTACATACAGTAGATAAACGTGCCTGAAACATGTGAAAGCTCTGGAAAGTATTCCTTTTTTATTTCATTTTTATTTTTTCCCTAAATTCTCAGCAGGATTAATCGTAAGAAATAGAAACGTGCAGAAGTTTCTAATATATAAAAGTATATCAGGGTTGTGCTAAGATCTTGTTGTTGGTGCACGTACGACGTAACTTTGTTCCTCGGCTCCTAATCTCTAGCACACTAGCGCTATCGACGGGCGCGCGGCAAAGCCATTGAGGAGACGTGACAATGCCTGGCGTGGCATTAAATTGAGCAGGCTGTGGACTCGGTTGACCATTCCGCCATGACCATAGAGCGTGCAGCTAGAATACCCAAACACATTCATGTTTCCATTGTGATAGGGGATTTTATCAGCGCATTGGACTTGGATTCATGAACCGCTCCTGTTTGTTCATTAAATGGTTCGGTACAGCCGACATAAAGAACCTTCCCGTGTCAAGTACAGTCCGGAACAAAAGTTTGAGGCCGTTTCTATGATAATGCGTGGAACTGAACAATGGGTTAAATCTGTGTTGCATTCCTACCACTAATTATTCCCGTTTCGTCAGAGAAGGGGATGAGAATTGAGATCACTTTCAGTGTGTCAGTGGTATTTAAGGCCGGGTGCCCTTCCTGATACAACCTCGCTAGAGGAATTAACGGGAGATGAATCAAAGTGGGCAAGGAGTTGGAAGAATAGGTTATTGTTCCAAAATTATATCTATTGTCTTATTGTAAGGAAATTGTCGAGTTTTACAATACTTTTTATTAACATGGTATATTTTAGGGGGAGGGGGGTCTGTCATTAGTGTGGACAAAAAACCGACATGGATATCCGGTGGTAGAGATGGGCAGCAGTCGACTGAAAACAGTCGAATTAGTCGATAGTTAAAACAATCGACTTATTCGACTGCTTTTAAAAAACAGTCGAATGAATTCAACGACTACTCACCGGATCATAAACAAGTCGTTTGCAAACGACTGATCCCAAAGCTATCGTTGGAAATCATTCGAATGAAACAAGTCGTTGGCAAACGACTAATTCCAAGCGAATGGAATCATTCGAATGTAAGTAGGCGTTCTAATCAAACGACTTCTTCAGGATAACTTCATGCTACAATTCATTGTGCTGTAAGTTTATTGTAGAGCTTTAATTAATAAGTTAAGTATACCTGTAGGTGCCTATAGTTTTATACAGTTCGTTGATTCTTTCAATGAAATAGCCTAAATCCAGTTGTCCAAGTTATTGGACAATTCAATATTGTCATTCAATATTTACTATATAACAAAGGAGAAACTGTTCCGCCTAGTCAATACATTTATTTACAACAAGTTATAAACTTGCTATTATATGGTACATGTTTCGGGGCCTCTAGTACTGGTCCCTTCTTCAGCCATAAATTAAGTTCTTTCAGAGCACAATTCAATATTTAGGTTATGTTTGAACTCCAGATACCGGTTTTGTGGCCCATCATCCCAGGCAAGCCGGTAAATAATTTTGCCTCCCAGTCAGATGGATCATTTAGCCGTAATTTTGAATTAGAGTAAGGTTGTAGTATGCGTGGTCAGATTTAGACATTAACCTACTCCATGAAGGGGTCATGGCTACGCCTTCTATGTTTGTTTAATGAATAGAGTAACTGAAATCAGGGATATATACTGATTTTAAGATTTGTGGAATGAGTTTATGATTTTTTTAATAGAATTCAATGAAGTCTTCAGTAAAGTTGAAGGAGACATGATCGTGTTTAGACAATAGCCTACTGCCCTACTCCATGAAGGGGTCATGCCCAGTGGCGTACGCAGGATTTCCTTCTGGGGGGTTTCATTAATATATTAGGGTAATTGAGTACATTACCGGTATTACAGGGACAGATGACCTTGCTGTTCCTCCCCTTAAAACGACAGTCATCATCATAATTAAAATGATACTTTGATTAATATTCATAAAAACAACAATTAAATAACCGCTCTCTTTGCATGAAAAATATTTTAGGTCTCATTTCTTCGACACAATAAAAACAAGTAGTTCCGTGAAGAACTATACAGCCTATTTTCATATATCCTGCTCATGTTAATTGCCTCTATCAACATACTAAATTTCAGTTTAATTGCTGCAACAGATTCGTAGATATTGAGAACCGCCTAAATATTCAGATGGTCGCCAGGTTGAATTTTTATTTTTGTACTATTACATTAAGATTATTGTGAACGTGTAGTATTCAAACTTCAATCGCATGATTAGAACACAAGAAGTAAAAACGAGATTTTAAAATTACGCACAGCAGCCATCTTGTGATTATGCAAACAATTGATATAAATTAGATGCCAGTGGATCAACATTTGTATAAGCATTTAACGTGCAACGTTTCACGGCACTCGGATAGTTAATTCGCAAGAAACGTCCATTTACATATTTATACTTCGCGTTGCCGCCATGTTAGATATGTGCCCACCAGGTTACTGAAAGTCCTATAGGTGAACATATGTTCATAGTCTCTAGGAACATTAAAAAAATCAGTTTGTTTGCTGTAAAAGATTCATAGATATTGAGAACCGTCTAAATATTTCGGAAGCTCGCCATTTAGGATTTTTATATGTATAGGCCATAGAGTTATGTACCATTCAAGGACAATTATTACCTAGGTTCATTATTCAACTTTCACTTCGATCGCATGATTACGACACAAGAAATTAAAACTTAATTTTAAAATTTCGCACAGCCGCCATATTGAGGTTATGTAAACAATTGAATTAAATTAGATGGCAGTGCATTACAATCTGCAAAATCATTTACTGCACCACATTTCACTGCGCTCAGAGAGTTAAATCACGAGAATAGTCTATTAAAATATTTTAAATTCGCTTGGTCGCCATGTTCGTTTTGTACAGGTTTATGAAATATACATAGGTAAACTTGTATCAGTACCCTTTATCACCGTACAAAATTGCAGGGTGATATCTGTAATAGTTTCGGAGATATGGAATGTCAGTGAAATATTTTGCACAGCCGCCATTTTGAGGTTATGTAAACAATTGAACTAAATTAGACTCCAGTGCATTACAATGTGTATAAACATTTGCTGTACCAAGTTTCATTACATTTGGATAGTTAAATCTCGAGAAAAGTCTATTTAAAAGTCTCAACTTCGCTTGGCCGCCATGTTGGTTTTGTAGTCACCAGGTTTTTGAAAGTCTCATAGGTGAACTTCTAGTAATGCCCTTTATCACCGTACACAATTTCAGGGTGATATCGGTAATAGTTTCGGATATATTGAATGCTAGTGAAATATTTTGCACAGCCGCCATGTTGGATTAGTGAGACATAACAAAATTTGAAGGGCACGGTCGAGGTCGCCGGGAATATTGCTATGTACTTACCGAGTTTCATTGAAATCGCTCCAGCCGTTTAGATTTTATTAGGGGGGGACACACACACACCTCACACACACACACACACACACACACACACACACACGGACAAAAGGTGATCTCATAAGCCTATTTTTTTTTCAAAATTGAAAATAGGCTAAAAATGAAAAGAAATTCTAAAAAAATATGGGCAACAGTAACTAAATATTGAGACTGATACGATGCAGTGGTATCACCATGACCATAGTGACGTGGATGCTTAATATATTGATATTATGTGAGAGAAAAATAATGTTTTGCTCTCCGTGTTTCTACTGAAATTGCTATTGGCTCTCAAAATCTGCCATCTTGATTATTTTATCTGTATCATTAATTGGAATAAATTGCAGATACTCCTCGTGTACTGAATTATCTTTAAGGAAACGGGCACACACAATTAAAGCGACCCGAAGCGACGTGAAAAGAGTTACCGATCACACACTTCAACAGCAAAACTGATCCGTGGGTAGCTCCAACACTGTGAGTAGAGTGCAGGGCATTTATTACGTGAGGAACGTGATCACACCTAAGGTGTATGCGGGAGTTAAGACGCCTAACGAGCGATGCCGTAAAACAATGTGATAGATGGGACAATATATAGATTCAAGTAAAGGAAAATCTCGGGGGGGGGGGTTCAACCCTGACCCCCCCCCCCCCCCCGTCGGTACGCCACTGGTCATGCCTATGCCTTCTATGTCTGTTTAAGGTGTAGTGTGGCTGAGATGAGGGAGGTTTACTGATTTTGGTGTTTGTGGAGTAGTCTTTTCGTTTATAATTTAGGTTTTTGTGAAGCATGTTGCGGAGTTGTTTTATGGATTTCATTGCTCTGCAAATGAAGTGTATTAGGGGGTTCTGGGTTTGGTTTAGCTGTAGTTTACAGGGTTATGGCTGAGAGTTGTTGTAGCAGGCCTAACAACTGTGTCAGAGCTGTGGCGTGCTGTGTGGGAGGGGTGAAGGGGTTAGTGGCAAAGACATGAGGGCAGGGATGGAAGAGTTGTAGCGTTGTCTGTGGTTCAACTGCCGTTGCCTTATGGCTGATTTTATGTACTGACATCCATCATAAGATAGAGTGGTGATGTGAATCTCTACATCTATTGCAGCGGGTACTGTGAGGACAGCTTGACCGTACGCACAAATTGATTCTGGTCATCAATTGTTTAGAGATGGGCAGCACCGCAGCAGTCGACTGAAAATGTTAAATCCATCGACTTGTTTGACTGCTTTTAAAATACAGTCGAATGAATTCAACGACTACTCACCGTAACATAAACAAGTCGTTTGCAAACAGGGGGTGTCAACCAGATAGGGATCATTTGGCACCATCGGTGTAGTAGCACGTGCCAGTCGTATGGAGCGCTGTATATCGTGTATATCGTGTTGCCAACATATGCATGATACAACGTTGTAATTAAATTGCAAACATATCACTATATTTAGTCAATAAATATACACATAATTCCTAATTGACATTTCCTTGCAATTATCTTGCTCACAGACGATAATTACGGCACTTATCATTAAATAAACATTATTTTTGTCGGTTGGCGGCATTGCCTTCCAGCACACTACTTCTGTTCTGTTCAAACATGGCGGTGTATTTACATTTCCTGTACATTACAGCAATATTTCTTCCCCAGAGTTTTCGATTGATTTCGCCTTAAATAGGGGCCGATAACGTAGATGTTAGGCCCCTTACAGCAACAATTATCATTATCAATCACCTTAAATACATGTGTTTCTTGATGTTCTGTGAAAAAGAAGTGCCGTAATCTTGGCGTTTTCAATTGGATGTAACCTGTAAACCAGTACCGGTATTTCCATTTCTGTTGTAAGTACCGATAATGCATTATGTATTATTAAATTGATTTCTTAAGAGAGTGCTGATATTATCGATAGGATTCTTATGAGAGCCATGCATTATTATTTGTGGACTTCCGTAGTCGTAGAAAGCTAGATTTAATGACTTTAGCCTAATTTAATTATTTTTTTGTTAGATTTTGTATTTCATGTTTTCTGTACCTCATTCTGTATATTTTGTATGTAGGTTATGGGAAAACATCACTCAGAATCTTGTGTTCTTGGCTGCAAAAGTAGAGGTTGGAGATACGCTCCTTTCATTGCTTCTCAGTCGATGACTCAAGGTATGTATCAATAATTAGGCTATTCTGTAATTATTTAGTCAGATTCCTTTGATGGCACTTTTTAAATTAAATTTAAAGTGATGATCCTCACATCCTACATGGAGTAATCGCCACTGGGAGGGAGTATGGAACAACAACGCTCAGGACAGCTTCTGTCAGTGCGGGGAATCAAATCTTCAACCTCCAGTGTTGCTGCAGCCCCCCATTGGGGACGCTATGCTCCCAGTTTATATCTTGGTTTAGAGTTCCCACATTTCTATACTCACGGCAGTGTCCACATGAAAACTCCACAAACAATACGATCTTGAAAGGAAGCGTGCTAAAGCTTGAAAATGTGACGCATCTTGTTCTGCCCCTCGCTCTGAGCACTATACCGCTGTTGTGTGTTCAGAAACAGTCAGCAATGCTGTGATCATCCTACAGTCAGCTCTCAGCTGTAACTGTTTAAAAAGAAAATTAATTGTTTTGTAAAATAGTCTTTGGGACTACCTTGCCTGCCCTCTCGATAACCTCTGTCTCGCTGTCACTGGCAGTACTTGTAACTACTGTAGTTCTACATCTCAGCCCTAGATGGGTGAAGTGTGACCTTCACCACCCGGAGTAGAATGCACTGTTTTATTAATTCATTCATTAATTTTGTACACTTGAATTAATCGTACAGCATGTGGGCTGTAACATGTAGGCCTACAATGACTACGATGCGACTAACATAACCTAATCAATTTGTAAGCGACTTGAAGTGTTCGAAACTTGTAATTACTGTCTAATTAGGTCTACTCACTCGGTCAATCTGAAAACTGCCATGTTTTAAATATTTTTTTTTTAGTAAGTTCTCTTGATCCAAAACCTGACTTAATGAAGCTAGTTATTTTTATAATAATAAATTTATTAAAGCACAAAATATGCAGTATGAAATTACAACTAGTTTGAACAGAACTGAGACAGAGATAACCTCCTCTGCCCACACCACATCACGTGGTATCGATCACATCTTCTACCACATAGGGCACATACACAATTTAAGTCTGGCTGATGAAATCTTCTGTTACGGTATTGCACACTTTGAAGTGGAAACCATGTACCGAGAATCTCGTTACCAGGTGCCTCAGCTCGTAGGAGCTCTCTGTCCAGTCCCGTGATGTCATCGCATCAGTCGCGTAAAATTCTTGCCAGATGCTATCTTTCTTAGACTTCATTTCCCGAACTAGTGTCTCAAAACCATGTGTTGTTGGCAAAAGCATCTGCAGTCTCAGTTCTTCAACAAAGGGAAGCTCACTTGAGAGTTCATAAACCAAACGAGAAAGAGTAAATCGGAAGAGGCATAAGACATGTGGTTCAATTTTGTTTTTTGTGTGGGGTGAGGTATACCTCCCACCTACACCCACTCCCCAAATATCAAGCTGGAGGAATTTTGGGTATTAGTGACCCATGTGGACTCACATGTGGATTAGTTACATTAATCATAGGCTTAAAATTTTAGTTATTTATTGAAAGGTGAGGGTGGCAGTCCTATGGGTTGGATCAATCATAGATGTCCATTACATTAATAAATAGCTTCTGTGTTTTACTAAAATAAAGGTAGCGCTAAATGAACATAGAACGAGCGATAACATTCTCTATAATAGATGAATTAGCCAAAATAACTTATGAAACGATGAGAAATAAATCAAGGAGCGATGTTTTAATAGATGTTTCCTCCTCTGCCGTCAGTGACCCACCCAGCCATCCCAAATAGGATCACAGCATATAGGCTATAGGCTAGCGAAAATTACAGCTGTGGGTGCCATTGTTCAAATCAATCATCTTCAAAACAGTACCATAACAGTACTGCCAAACAAAGAAGTGCCCAGTTTAGTCTTTAGTGCGCAGCACTCGGTTCACTGCTCTTAATTAGGCTAGTGTGTGCAATATTTTCACTTCTCTGTAATGATTTTTTTCCCCCATGGCTGAAATGAGTTATTTTTGTTATATGCTCTGTAATTATTATGCAGTATATCGCTCCGCTGTAATAAATATGTATTAATTTTTTCGTACAACATTGGTTTTGATAATGGTTACAGCCTAACGCATCCCGATGAACTTCTTTTTTTGATCAACAGTGATTTTGTATCCCAGTTCTTTTTATCAACAGTGATTTGGTATCTCGCATGTTGGCAGCAATGTGTGCGCCTTGGTGCGTGCTGCTAGAGTGAGCGATGATGACAGTTGAACGAGATGCAAGCGCTGTCGAAACATGGCAGCCGTTTTTAAAATATCAATAAATAGAAAAACATATTTACGTACTTTAGCACATCATGAGGTTTGGTAGTGATCAGGGTTCCTAATTTTAATATGTAATATCGCCCAGAAGATGAAACAAGGACACAAGGTATGTAAAAGTTACATTCATGTCTGCTGCAAGTATAATCCGCATTCCACTTACATTCAGAATTAAGGTAGCACTGAATGAAAGTAGAACGAGCGATAACATTCTCTATAAGGGGCCGATTATATTCTTGGTAATTAGTGTCGATGATTTTCTGTAACAGCGAGATGGATACAAGACAAATATAATTGGTTTATTGTATGCCAAAGTAATGGTTGATATAGGCTAGCTAGTATATTTATTCCCACATGTTACTTTACCTAGGTATTAATTCTGAATGAAAGTAGAACGCAGCTTATACACTTGCATCAGACATGAATGTGACTTTTACATACCTTGTCTCCTTGTTTCATCTTCTGGGCGATATTACGTAGGCCTATTGAAATTAAGAACCCTGGTCACTACTGCACATCATATATGTGCTAAAGTACGGGGCGCCAGGAAATGTTCTCTGCAGATGCGAGAGGTTGCGTCATCAGTTTAGTTCGCAGCACGGTGTCCCTGATAGGGCGAAGACCACGTGTGTGGGCTGTGAGCTGTCGAAATCGTCAGTGCGTATAGTTAGATTATTGGAAGAGTGCAACAGTATGTTATGAATGGCTGGGTGAGTATAAAGTTTACTGTTTGTTATGATACAAGCGACAGCCGTGCTACCAACGTAACTGGTGACTTAATCTCTCGCAGCAGCTTGTAGGCACTGCGGACAACATTCCCTGGCGCCCAGTATGTAAATATGTGTTTCTATATTTTGCTCTTTTAAAAACGGCTGCCATGTTCCGACAGCACTTGCATCTCATTTAACTGTCAACAAAGTCCACTCTAGCGGCACACACTGAGGCGCACAAATTGTTGCCAACATGTGGGATACAAAATCACTGTTGATAATAAAAAGTGGCATACAAAATCACTGTTGATAAAATAATCATTGATCTGGACGCGTTAGGCTGTAACCATTCTCAAAAACCATTGGAATGGACGAAACGAAGGTTAGAATGGTCAGGTGTTGGCGAGGTTTGTAGTACTGTTTTGATGATAGTTGATGTGAACAATGGCAGCCACAGCTGTAATTTTGCCTATATAAGTCGTGATTCTTTTTGGGATGATTGGGTGGGTCACAGAGAGCGGAGGAGGAAACATCTATTTAAACTACATTCCCTGATTTATTTCTCGTCGTTTCATAAGGTATTTTGGCTAATTTATGTACTATAGAGAATGTTATAGGTGTATTATCCAGAGTTGGGATCTGACAGTTCGGCGGAGAACTGTTGAACTAAAGGCAGCGGTGCCACGAATGCTGCTGTCCACCACGCGCATACTTCCATCCTCCCGCTCTTTTCCTCATGCTCATAATATCATTAGCACCGTTATTACATTTATTACTTTTTTATTCAGATGGTTTTCAAAATCTTAAACAAACCAATGCTTAAATCTGTTCGGTGCAAACTGTAAAACAAAATATTAGCCCGTCAAATTGAGGAGAGACCTAAATTATTGTAATGAATAGCAATAACAATATTACGAATACTATCATAAAGCAAAAATGATCAAAGCGAAACGACAACACGTGATTGTTTCCGTGATTTTTAGTTATTTATATTTCCTGTAGAATAAGTTTCAAGTCACAAGTAACACACAATTGTATTACAAAATATAGGCTCATTGTGTAGACTATTAAGTCACCCTTTAGAAGACAGAAGCTAATCACAGTAGTCTTACTAACTACAAGAGCAGAGGCGGTAGCCTACGTTCCTGCGCGCGACTGAATGGAATTAATGGTTCGCCTGATGCTCAGAACTGACACTAACACTGCTACATACATAAATAACGGTCTCTAATGAATCATAAGTATAAATATAAGTATAAAGTATAAATAAGTATAAATCAAACAATTATAACTCATTAAAACAACAGATTATGAAACGCAGCAAGGTGAGTGTGCACTGGAGGCAACCAAACAAGCGACTGATCGGCGACAAGCAAGTGGTGAAATAGCATCATTCAAATTGGCAGCGCTGTATAGTTTCCATGGCAACAAGCCATGCGGGCGATCTAGTCGTCAGCTGTTTTTGCCCAGTGGTGCTGAATTGTCAGATTCCAACTCTGGAAAATACACCTATAGGTAGTGAGTTATTGTTCTTTCAAGTGGCGGAACTACGAGGTCATCTGCCCCTTATGGAGAATGTTATCACTCGTGCTACTTTCATTCAGTGCTACCATAATACCACCTTGTGGTGTGGTAGCTGCCACTCCTAAGGTCCTGGGCTAGTTTCCAAGTAATTTAATTCTGGTCTGAGGGTTGGAACGACTCACAATCAGCTTCGTGAGCCAGAACTGAGAAGAGGTAGGTTCGATTCTCACCTCGGCCATCCAAGAAGTGGTTTTCCGTGGTTTCCCCACTTCCACTCCAGGCTAACGCTGGGATTGATCCTAACTTAAGGCAATGGCTGCCTCCTTTCCACTCGTCACCTGAATTACAAAAAGTAAGCTATACTGCTCGGGTTCATTTTCCATGTTCTGTGAACTTGCGGGGTGAGGAGAAAGAACAGGGGAGGGTCAGGCGAGAAGAGAAGGGCCTGTCAACTGCCCGCCGTGATATCTGGTATTCCTTTCTATTCCAATAATGCTAACTTAGGGCTGTTGCTCAAAACACTGTGGTGTTACGAATGAGTGAGTGAGCCACCGACCAATGTATTTGGTTCTGTACTATGCACGGACCAAGGAACCTCATCACTCGTCAACACCACTGCGATGCACATTTCTCTCAGGTTCACGCAGCTTAGACCCGAGCAGTACACACTACTACAGGTACTACAATAACACAGATTATCATACAAATCCTACATACTTCCAAATACATGGGGCTAAATGAATTAATATCAACAACACAATGATTCTACAATAAGTGATTCTTTTAAAATGTAGTTATAGTAGGTGCAACTATACACATATCAGCAAATTCAAGTTCTCCATTTGAAGCATTACATATTTTATTAAGTTTACTGCTTCAACATACAAACTTGCATGTGTTGTAGGAATTTGCTGTTCATCAGTGTTAGCCATGGCATAAAGGAGGGAAGAGGTTCATTATCCTGTGCTATAGCCTACGGTTATGCCTTGGCAAGAAAGAAGAAAGGAACATGCCTCAACACGTACTTTTAGGAGGACCAGATTTGATTTCTGTATTTTTGCTAAGTGTGATTTTGGCTCTCGCTGTTATTTTTCTTCGTTGACAACTTTTTAAATAAAACGATGATTTCTATCAGTATTGAGGTTTTTCTTGTTTTTCATTGAAAGTCCTATTTCTCCTTTCCCCTTCACAGGATGTCATAGAATTTACTGTATTAGTGTGCGATGATTTTTTTTTGATGTACTTACTGTATTTCACCCTGTAAAAATTGGTGAACTGGATAAATTTTAAAAGGGAATATGAAATGAACTACTGTATAGACATTTTGTAATATCCAATTATTTTTCTGAAATTTCAGTCTCCCAATGAATTTGGCACTAAGTGCACTAACAATTTTAGTGTGATCTGGTTACACCACCTGTTTACTTAGCATTCTCTCTTAACATTTTACTGTTATTGTTAACAGCATCAAGCATTTTAAGATATGAATATTCTCCCTTCCCAGTACTTTTCCTTTGCAGTTTATTCTAATAACTGATTGGTTATAGGCCTAATTAGGCCTAATGTGGTTAATTGGAAGGGACCCTATTTTTAAGGTGAGTAGTAATATGCTGCAGGCCTTTTAGTAGCCTAATTCTTGTCACCAATGCAATATGCTCCAATTGCAACTGAAAGAAATGTAAACATGTAAATTATTGATGAGGTCATGTCCTAAAATAGGGGCAGATGACGTCGTAGTTCCGCCCCTTAAACAACAATAACTAACTAACATGTCCTAAATGCTGTGATTGTTCATTTCAGAGTTCAGGAATTCACAATTTCCCACTTAGGTATTATTTTAAAAAAATGTTATTGGTATTTTGATTGTGATTTATTTCTTGTTGATCATATGATTATCTCCTCACTTAAAAACGTGCTATAAGTATTGGGAAGATTGTGATTTTCGGAACATTGAAGTGGATAGAGAATTTAGGACGAGAATATTTAGTGGAACGAGGGGAAGGGGTGGGGTAGGCTACCCGCACGGCCGTGCTACACGTCAACTAGTACCACGGCCAAACACCAGACAGCGCTGAAGTCTTAGGTGCCAAGAATTAGCATGGCTGTCGGCTATCTGTAGTAGTAGGTAATCTGTGTTTGCAAACGACATATCCCAATTGTGTTTTAACTTTTAACATGTAGAACGCGCTCGGATAGTTTTACGTTCTGGTCGTCAATTGTTTCAGCACATGGATAGCGCGTGCATTGAAAAAATTTTGTATTTACATTGTTGCCAACATCTCCACTGAAAGTTCGCCCTCGTTGCTGTTCTAAAGTGTTCTATTTTCGTGTGTATTTACTGTAGGCCGTATTTTTCTTGTTCAAGTCGTATTTCAGCTCTACGTTCTTAGTACTCCAGAGAGGATTAAATTAGTGAACACATAGCCTAACTTGTTTATGACTCTATGGACATATTTTACATTTATTTTTTGGCATTAAAATATGAAGTGTGATTATTTCAATGTTGGCTATGGAATTGTTCCCGGTACTTAAGAACTCCCTCTCAGTAATAGTGATTTAATTTACTCTTAGGTTAATTAAGTATTGGTCTATTACTTCACTTATCCACAGTACATACAGGTAATGTGCCCTGTATCAATACCGGTATCGGGGAACATTTACTCACACATTTTGCATTAAATGAAATGTGCAACATTGCAAATAATGGCTGCACTCTACACGACGTAAACCACCATTTCGAAGCACAGTAAAAATAAATAAATAAATAACTTTAACCAATTGCATGTTGCAGAGCGTCGAGTAGTCCAAACTAACGTCTGCAAAAATAGGTGGGTTAAGGAGAAGTTTGATTTTCATCTGTTGGTACGACTCAACTCAGCCGGTAACGGCTTGCGGTGCTTTGTACGCTGCCTAGAAGCGACTACATTCAATCGAATACATGAAACAACACGCTTAGGAGCAATGCGAATTCAGGTAACCATTCGACTGAAAGTAGTCGACTATCTAGTCGATAGTTTCTACCAATGAATGACTAGTCAGTCGATGGTTAAAAGTAGTCGATAGTCCATCTCTATCCGGTGGTTACCGTGGCAACAAGGTAGTGTTCGTCATCTAGGCCTATACATTCTAGTTTAGTATAGACATATTATGTTGCTATAAAAAAATTACGAGCCTTACAGTACCGGTAGTCGCATATGATGTGCAACATCTGACATAGAAGAAACCTCACGTGAAATTGTTGATACACCGGTATTTTATATTATTATTAGCACAAATAGTAATCTATTTTAAAAGGGAATGTTTTACAGATATTGTAGTTTATAATACGGAACTCATTTTATTAGATGATTTGTAGCTTCCACCAGCACTAGCCTAAATAAAGAATACGATATGGATCAACTAGATTAAAAGACGCGACACCGCTCATAACCTTAAATTCCTTATAAACAGGTCCTCTTTATTCACAGACCAAAACGTAATTTCATATGGATTCTGTTAAAATGAGTCATATTGATATGATAAAGATCGTTTAAAATGATAATCTGGCAGCAAAAATATCTACCCGGTCCGGGATTCGAACCCGAGATCTCTAGATTCATAGTCATAGGCGCTAACCCCACGGCTATTTCGACTACGCAAATATTGTGCACAAGATGGTGACTTATTTCCACGTTCCAATAATACTGCATTACGGAGTTAAGTTTCATTTATATTTTGCTTGTTTCTTCTTCTTATTATTATTATTATTATCACATTCATTTCACCACTTAAGTGGGACATATCAACATATCGTCGGCTTGTTTGCAAGACGGTATGGCTAATTCTCTTAAGGTGGCACGTTGAGAAACGATCGAACAATGGAACAGGTCTCCAAGATGACGGCCTTCTGCATGGTGATATGTCGACCAGGATGTATTCCCAATATTTCCAGATTGCGAGCCAACGATTTAGGGACGATGCCGGTAGAAGAAATGACTATGGGCAGAACCACTACACTTTCCTGTCTCCACATTTGCCGTATTTCCTCAGCCAAGGGCAGATATTTGGTTGTTATTATTATTATCATTATTTTAAGGAGCGGAGCAGCGAGGTCATCTTCTCTTTACAGTATATTGAAACTTAGTACGCCGATCGGTCACGAGATAGTGTTGTGCTAAAAGTCTCTAAAGTTACTACAAATCATTCATAAATAGATTTGCTTTTTCTATCGAGTGTCATTTAATTGAGCGCTACCAACATACCGGTAACATTTTAGTGTCAACAAATAAATGGTCCCCTTCTGATGTGGAAGAGCTATGTAGGTTGACCAAACATGGAATACACCACTTCAAATACAGAGAGTTTGTTTTATATGCGACGGGGAACCTCGCTTGCCCGCTCGCCCGCGTTGCGCGTCTGTCTCCCACCAGGCTCTTTGCCGTTATGCGGCGCTTCGCGGCACTGAGTCCTTGAGTATAGGAACTTGTACTTACCTAGTTCACAACTGGTGCTGAAAATGTTCGCCATTCGCTGTTACACATCGCTGGCACCTCTTTATGAAATTGTCATTTACTTTCTAAAGATCCTCAGCACCGATTGACTGTATTTCAGGTGTAATATAGCCTTTAAGCTCATTTATAATGTGAGTGTTTCTCGCATACACTCTATTTTTAAGCGTCCCCCACAGATAAAAGTCAAATGGTGATATGTCTGGGCTCCGCGGGGGCCACACGTTCCGACTTATAATCCTAGTGCCGAAAATGCTTCATGGATGCTTCGGCAGTGTGAGCAGTGGCAGAATCTTGTTGAAAATAAGTTGACAATCGCTCTCCGTAAGTCAGTTCGTCATAAAATTGGTCAAGGATCCCATTGAAGTACAAATTTAAGTACAAATTCCTATACTCAATGACTCAGTGCCGCGAGGCGCCACATAACGGCGAAGTGCCTGGCGGGAGACAGACGCGCAACGCGGGCGAGCGGGCAAGCGAGGGACCCCGTCGCATATAAAACAAACTCTCTGTATTAGCATAGATTTTCTAATTCCTGAGCATAACATTAATACAAATATTATTTTATTTTGAAAGACGTATAATTATAATAATAATAATAATAATAACCAGTGGCGTAACTATGCGGGGTGACTAGGGGGATCAATCCCTTGATGACAAACGACAAACGACTTGAAAACATTATTTTCACTTGTGAAAAATATTTAGTGTTAGACCAACCAAAACTGTTCAATTCCGAGCTTTTGCATATCAAATGCTATCGAGATCAAACGTGTTGGTTTGCTTTCATTGATAGTCTTATTCCCCCCCCCATACAAAGCAAAAACAAACACATGACCAAAACAGAAAGCAAAATTCAAAAACAAAATCTGAAAACAAACACAAAACACAAAGCAAAAGCAGAAGACAAACACAAAACAAAAAACACAAACCAAAATCAAAAAACAAAGAAAAATTCAAAAGCAAAAGCAGAAAACAAACATAAAAACAAAAAACACTAATCAGAAACAAAAGCAGAAAACAAAAACGAAACAAAAAGCAAAATTCAAAAGCAAAAGCAGAAAACAAACCCAAAACTAAAAACAAAAATAAAAAGCAAAATCAGAAGCAGAAAACAAACACAAAAACAAAAATCACAAGGCAAAAAGAAAAAACAAAAGCAGAAAAGAAACACAAAACCGAAAACAAAAAACACAAAGCAAAATTCAAAAATAAAAGCAGAAAACAAACACAAAAACAAACCCAAAATCAAAAACACAAAGCAAAATTCAAAAGCAAAAGAGAAAACAAACATAAAAACAAACAACATGAATCAAAAACAAAAGCAGAAAACAAAAACCAAACACAAAGCAAAATTCAAAAGCAAAACCAGAAACAAACACAAAAATAAAAACAAAAATACAAAGCAAAATCAAAAGCAGAAAACAAACACAAAAACAAAAAAGCAAAACAAAAGCAGATAACAAACAAAAACACAAAGCAAAATGCAATAATAAAAGCAAAAAACAAATACAAAACCAAAAACAGAGATACAAAGCAAAAACAAAAGCAGAAAACAAACACAAAACCAGAAACAAAAATCACAAAGCAAAATTCAAATACAAAAGCAGAAAACAAACCCAAAACTAAAAACAAAAATAAAAAGCAAAATCAGAAGCAGAAAACAAACACAAAAACAAAAATCACAAGGCAAAAAGAAAAAACAAAAGCAGAAAATAAACAAAAAACACAAAGCAAAATGCAATAATAAAAGCAGAAAACAAACACAAAACAGAAAACACAAAGCAAAGTTCAAAAACAAAAGCAGAAAAGAAACACAAAACCGAAAACAAAAAAACACAAAGCAAAATTCAAAAATAAAAGCAGAAAACAAACACAAACACAAACCCAAAATCAAAAACACAAAGCAAAATTCAAAAGCAAAAGAGAAAACAAACATAAAAACAAACAACACGAATCAAAAACAAAAGCAGAAAACAAAAACCAAACACAAAGCAAAATTCAAAAGCAAAACCAGAAACAAACACAAAAATAAAAACAAAAATACAAAGCAAAATCAAAAGCAGAAAACAAACACAAAAACAAAAAAGCAAAACAAAAGCAGATAACAAACAAAAACACAAAGCAAAATGCAATAATAAAAGCAAAAAACAAATACAAAACCAAAAACAGAGATACAAAGCAAAAACAAAAGCAGAAAACAAACACAAAACCAGAAACAAAAATCACAAAGCAAAATTCAAAAACAAAAGCAGAAAACAAACACAAAACAGAAAACACAAAGCAAAAAACCAAAAACGCAAATAGTTTAGATTTGACTCAGCTCACCCCCCTCTAGAAGCAAATCCTAGTTACGCCATTGAAAAGAACATATCCATGTTTATTAGGTAGTGGAGGGGCTTATTTTTTGTCATTTGATTCCAATTTCAACACTTACACTTTTTTATCTTTCTTTATTTTTTCAATATCGTAACTTATAGAAAAGAATGGAGGGAAATGCAAGTTTTGATGTGCGGCATGTAGAGAATGCAATGTGTTTATTCATTACAAACCCAGTGAAAATGCCAGAAGCACGGATGATGTCCGTGGCATTAAACATCGCCATACACAGGGCCGTATTTCTAAATTGGCTAAGTAGGCTGCAGCCTGGAGCGGCAAATTTTCAGGGGCGGCTGTATGAATTTAAGAAAACATGTTACTTAAAAATATGTTTTAGTCCTTTTACATAGCCTACTTTCTAAAACTATAACATAATACAAATTCACATACACAACAAAAACACTTTCATATGAGTACATTATTGTACAGGCCCCCAGGGGGTTGCACCCCCTGGAAGCCACCCTCCATCATCTATTAAAACCATCCCTAACTGGCAAATCTCATAAGTCCAGAACAGCATATTTTACTCAGCATGGGCGGCCGACCAGCTTGGAAGGCTTGCCAAACACTTGCATCACACTATAAACATCTACACTATAACTAACTGGGGCAGCTATGCCAATGGAATGCTGACAGTACAACAGCAAAACCTATAAGAGGAAGGCCTTAATGAGGACACACTCTCTCTCGATTATCAGTCATACAGTGTGTCAGCCGGAGGCCCTAGCTGTTATCATCAGGTGAGTCAGCAGTGTTCAGATATCCTATACTCTGTAAAACCTACCCCACAAACTTGTACACCTAATTTGCACTATTGTTCACACTTCCCTAAAAGGGACATACAATTTCATACATCATTGACCAATAAATACTTGGTCAGTAATCTACACACTGCATTCTTAATTACACGCCTCTATACCTCCTAACACCCTTCCCGACTCTCGTCACGAGTAAGCGTGACAACGGTAGCCTGTAATCGCCGGCTCAAGTTCTATTGTGTCTCTCACACGCGACCGCTGGCTGCAAGCCGCCAGCATAGCTGACACGAGCAGGACTGTTACATAATTCCTTCTGACCAGCTGGGAGTCTAGTACATTAACCTGCGCCCAACAGATCATCCCCATAAGCGATACTTACGTCTTTACAGGAGCACCCCCTATCATTTAAACATCACACAACACTCTACACTGGTGAGCTTACCCAGCTACGGGAAGCTACCCTCTCTGGGAATCACCTTCCAATTCAGCACACAAACACATCTGTTCTAGATCCAACTACCCCCAACTAAGGGATCTAAAACATTATTAACGAGTTTGCCGTTAAGAAATCTACTGTATGCAAATTTGAACATCAAGATTACGTGGGGTGAGTTGTTTTAAAAAAGTTTGTATATTTTTCAACAAATAAACCAGTAATTTAACTACATTTTGTGTAATTTCATTTCACCATGTAGGACAACTTACTTAAAATTGAACACAGTTCTTTATTTACGAAAAAGATAGGCATTAGTGTTAAAATATAATAGTACATTATGCAACGAGCCTATAATGGCAATAATTAAGACACGAGTATTTTTATAAAACGAGCGTATGCGAGTTTTATAATTTCCATACGAGTGTCTTAATTACCATTATAGGCGAGTTGCATACGACTGTTTATGTTCGACGATAATTATAACTTTATTATATGTTTTAACATAAATATTCATAAATATCTGTTGAGAGTCAGCTACTTGAATTGTCGCAGAGCGAGCGTTGGGTGTTATATCTCTGTCTTTCAAGATCTCTGGATGACCGACGCATGCGCTCTGTGTGCTTGTAATGCCATATGCAGGCCATATGTTTACATCTGACGCCCCTCAGTAATATTGTCACTGGAGTTGTTTGAAGACAATGAATGCGCTGTGTAGAAATTATATTAAGGTACAGTGCTATTTGTTGTCTCTTATTCACCAGTTTATTTACGCGAACATATGGACGGTGCGTATTCCATGTCGGTAATTTATTATAGTTCGATGTTGTGTTTATGTCCGCATGTTGGATTTTGAGCGCACGCGTGAAGGTATCGTTACCTAATTGGTCAATGAACGAGCTCTGATTGGCTGGAGAAACTGTATCATAATGAAAAAGAGTGTTATAATGACCATCATTATGATACAGTTTTCTGACACATAATAGTGATGGTCGAACATAAAAATATGTGTAAAATAGTGATCACTGATCTCTAAGAACAAATTAATTAATAAAGTTTGAAACCCATTTCATTTTTAACGAATCTGAAAAAGTAAAAAAAAAGAAGTAGATAACTAATTTCATTATAAAATTTATTATGTAAAGCATTAAAATTGTGGTTTTTATAAACTAAATGAACTTTATGTTTAAAAAAAGTTGAAAATGCCAATGCATTCTATCCCTTTCTTGTATAAAACAAATGTATTAAGCAAATATCAACTATAGAGGGGGCGGCTAATGGACTCTAGCCTACAGGCGGCATGCTCTTAAATCCGGCCCTGGCCATACAGTATATGGCCAAAATCGTCCTATTTTGGAATGTTGTGAGATGAGCACCGTATCAATGTTACTGTTTACTGTGTTGCAGGGAGCGACTGATGACCTTGCATCAGCCTCTGGTATCGGGAGACTGGTTGCTGTCTGGCGGAGAGAGACTCAACATCACGAGCCCTGCAGAACAACTCGTACCGGTATTAAGGTCAGTATTCGCCAGTCATATCGACTCTTGAGTGCAAAATAACAATCCTGCAAATTGAATTTTTGAGACCTTGCTCTAAGTAACTGAGATATTTTACAGTCGGTCAACACTATTGTGCCAAATGAGAGTAACAATTAGTAACCCTTTATAGGCTAGTGGTCTACAGGGTGGGCGGTAAGTAACAAGGTATTGAAATTGACGTATAACTTTTATGTTTGCAGAGTTATTATTTGATATTAACACTTACCCTGCTGATGCCTTAAATGTTGCTCCTCACCCCTGTGCTGGCTGATTTCCACAATGTATGGCTATGTTCAGAATGGCACAAACTGAATGTGGTTTGACTTACAAATAAATTGAAAAGCCCGTTCGATTTCCGAACCCTTACACTACAAATTTAATAAAAATCCGACACGATTGAAAATAAAACTATAATGTAAATGAAAAATGCCGTAAACAGCTGTTACGTGCGCTCTCGTCCTGGAATGAGCGGGCGCGCTGGTAGAAGTAGAAGGGAGAATTGTATCTTCGGTTGAGTCAGATTCAGAATCTGTAATGCGAATTATAATCCCCAAATATATATATATACTAGTCATAGAATAAACTCAACGTTTTTGCGAGAGAAAAATCTGTCCACAGAATAAAAACAAAGGAAAGAAAAACAGATTTGACTTACTTGAACTTGCATCGCTTGCCTTCGAACAGATCGATATTCTTCCGCTGAACAGTGCCGTGGTGCTATCTAGCGATAGTATGTGCAACTTCATACTTACTGGCACCCACACGCGAGTGCTAGAGCTGTAATGTTACGTTCGTCTCCAAAACAAAGCGCGAGAAATCGATCAACGTAATATTACGCTCGTCGCAGTTTTAAAAAGTTACCTTCGAACGTAATATTACGGCGCTCGTGCTCTAAGTGTTAATACAGTATGCACACTGTTATGTGGGAATATGGTTGCATACTTTACTCTTCCATTGCATTTTGATGTAGGCACCTGTGGCGTCGACCAATCTCCTCAAACGACCTGGAATGGAATCCAAAGCTTTCTGGAGGAAGTTGTGCGGGACGTTGGTAAGAACATCCCGAATCCATGCTTCCAATTCGTCCCATGTGCGAGGTTCCTTCCGGTACACCTCCCCTTTGCCCAGCCCCATAAAAAGAAATTACAGTCAGTCTGAAAGACTAGACGTTGTATCATTTCAAATGACGCATGCTACAAATGCTACTCATGTTAGAAAGGCTCGCTTCGCTCGAAGCCCCAGGACTCTTTCAACAGACTCAATTACCCATTAACTTAGGCTTCCCGCACGGGCACCTCCTTAAGGGTCACCCTGTATTTGAGTCTGACATCTTTTACAACTCTTTAAGGGTCACCCATTATTTGAATCTGATATCTTGCAAACCTCTTTAAGGGTCACCCTGTATTTGAATCTGATATCTTGCAAACCACTTTAAGGGTCACCCTGTATTTTGCTCTGACATCCTGCACACCTCTTTAGGAGGCACCGTGTATTCTTGTGTGACATCTTGTATACCTCTTTAGGAGTCACCCTGTATTCTTGTCTGACATCTTGTGCACCTCTTTAGGAGTCACCCTGTATTCTTGTCTGACATCTTGTGCACCTCTTTAGGTGTCACCCTGTATTCTTCTCTGCCATCTTGTACACCTCTTTAAGAGTCACCTTGTATTCTTATCTGGCATCTTGTATATCTCTTTAGGAGTCACCCTGTATTCTTATCTGGCATCTTGTACACCTCTTTAGGGGCAGATGACCTCGTAGTTCCGCCCCTTAAAACAACAATAACTAACTAACTAACACCTCTTTAGGAGTCATCCTGTATTCTTTTCTCTTCGCTCCCAGGTGGTTTGACGCCCCAGGACTCTTTCAACAGACTCCATTAACCATTAACTTAGCTTCCCGCGTGGCTGCTTGACGTCACGCACTCGCCGTCCTTTACCCATTAACTTAGGCTTCCCGCGCGGCTGCATGACGTCACAGTCTCCGTCTCCGTAACGCAACCGTCTCCGTCTCGCATAACGTTAGACCCAAAGCATAACGACGAAGTCGACAAGATCATTTGAAATAGTAAAAAGTCACAGGGTGTCAGATCTGGACTGCTTGCAGGCCATTCATGAGATGCCCGTCTCCCCAGCCAACGTCCTGGAAACTTCTCATCCTACCATTCCCGCACGACATTTGCAAAGTGAGGCGGTGCGCATGAAGATAATGCCTGTGGTATTTTCCCATCCATATATTGTGGGCTGAACGTTATCCTGAAGCATTTGAAGGGAGCTTTCCCCGTTCATTGTGTCACGATGGAGATATGGGCCGATGACATTTGTAGCCGTTATTCCACACCACACGGTCACTTCTAGACGAGACTGCATCTTCTCCACCGTAACTCCAGGATCCTGTGCCACCCAGTAAGGGCAATTGTGCCGATTGACAAAGAACGATCGAATTCCACACCTCATAGCGCGAAGCAATCAGTGCTCGTCCTCTTACTGCCAGGCGATCGGCCATCTTTGTTATTGTTGAGTGTACTGCCTCTCGCGCCCACCATCGCACACTGGGTCAAAATCGAAATCTAGGGGGACAAAATTACTTTTACGTTTTAATCATGAATTTAGAGTGAAAGCAACGTATATAATTTGTTTACTTCATAATAAACATCAGTTAAGACCTTTTTTAAGCTACGTCTACACATGCAAGAAATTGTCTATGAGTAGGAGTTGGAGAGAGCATTCAGTTATCTCTTCAGAACAATTTTCTACCCCTAATTTACTTTTAACAAAGTCACAAAGTTCCACTTTTGACATAATCGTCGAACCCAGTGCTTCAAACAGTTGTAAACGTGTGAGAACTGGTAGCGTGGCATCTTCTAAAACGTAAAATAACTAAGTAAGTTGCAAAAAGATGCAAAAAATCTTATATCAGGCGTAAACTACAAGACTTTATCTACATTTTAACATTAACATTAACGCAAAGTGACGCGACATACAAAAAATATAAGTGAAAATATAATTTTAAAAATAATAGTTAAATATTATATAATGCAAATATAGCTAAAATTACGTAACAATTACGCCCATTAATAACTGAAACACGTTACAAAGATCACACCTTCGGTTGCATGTTCCATCTTCAAGCATCACACTAACCACAAAGACAACCAAACTACAGCCACTTACATTCAGACTGCTCGAACAGTGGTGACAGATTTACACTAAGATGCGTTTATATCCCAGAATAGTGAGCGGCGATTGTATGAAATGCTGTAGAAGTAATACATTTTGATTGTTTAATTATGAAATTAAATAATTTTGTCCTCCTAGATTTCGATTTTGACCCACTGTGTGGCGGTACTACGCGGCATGAAAAATCACTATCCTATTTAACGTTCTGTATGTTTCCGCTATTTCCAATATTATTCCATCAATATTAAACACTTAACAGCCATTTAATAATACCTAGTTACTTCCCGCCCACCCTGTATATATTAACCACCTGCTATAAGGACAATGTATATTGTCAATGAAGCTGATGGTTGAATCTTTCAGCCATATAACAACACATTATTATTTATTTATTTATTTACATTGTTTAGACCCAAAGGATCACATTAAGCAAATTATGTTCTGGTGCTGTTCTTCTTGTTCTTCCAGAACTCCTTCATCATCTCACTGTGTCGGACTCGACGTTCCTCCGTCCATCCTTTCCCTGGTCTCCTTGGTCGATCTTCATGTGTGACTCCCCAACTGTGGATCTTATGTCGGAATGTCATTCGATCGTCTATGTCTATTGGTATGATGTTGGCACTTTCGAGATCAATTTGGACTTGGGTAACCCAGACTGTTGTCACTTTAAGTTTTCGTAAGTAAGTCAATATTCT
Organism: Meconema thalassinum; assembly: GCA_946902985.2. Lineage (NCBI taxonomy): Eukaryota > Metazoa > Arthropoda > Insecta > Orthoptera > Tettigoniidae > Meconema > Meconema thalassinum. The sequence continues at coordinate 27,109,031 of OX336396.1, read as the reverse complement.
CTTTGTTAGCCGGTCGTCATTCAGTCTCATAATGTGGCCGTAGAATCTCAGTCGTCGCTTGCGGAAATCTGACTCGATGTTAGAGTATCTCTCTGTGATTGTGTGTGATTGCAGACGATATCCATCATCTGTGAGTTTAGGGCCCAATATTTTACGGATGATTTTTCTCTCAGCCTTCTTGATGTTCTCAAGATCCCCATTGTAGTTGAGGTTTATTGTCTCGCTGGCGTAAAGTTTCTCAGGTTTGATGTCAGTCGTGTAGTGTTGAATTTTGGTGTTGATGCTCATGCATTTCTTGTTGTAAATATTTGCGATTTTTCCGTATGCTTTCCGCAATTTAAGTTCACGAGATTTTTGCGCCACTCTTTCCATACCTGTTGGTTCAATAATTTCGCCCAAATACTTGAATTGATTAACCCTATTTATCATACCGTACTCTGTGAGTAAATTTTGTGTTTGAATGTGTTTTGTCGATATAAACTCGGTCTTTGTGCAGGAAATTTGTAGTCCGACCTTTTCAGCACACTCTTTTAAGACCTCAATCTGAAGAATTGCCGTTCGTTCATCAGCGGAGAGGATTGCAAGATCATCCGCGAAAGCGAAGCATGTCACGTCGATATTATCCGTTTGCCTTCCTAGCATGACGGGCTTCCAGGTATTCCGACTCCTCAGTTCATTTCTCCATTCTTTGATGACCTTCTCTAGGACGATATTAAAGAGTAGAGGGGAGAGCCCATCACCCTGCCGTACACCTGTCCCGATGAGGAAAGGTTCAGATACTTCACCAAGGAACTTGACTTTGGAAGTTGTTTCAGATAGGGTCTGTTGGATGAGGCGTCGTGTTTTCGGGTCGAGCGTGTATTCTTCGAGTATATTAAAGAGGGATAGGCGGTCGGTCGACAGAGTCATAAGCTTTCTGAAAATCGACGAATACGCAGATGGTTATTATTATTATTATTATTATTATTATTATTATTATTATCACTTAGACTATTTATTTATTTATTTATTTATTTATTTATTTATTTATTTATTTATTTATTTATTTATTTATTTATTTATCGTATGGCCTTTAGTGCCGGGAGTGTCCGAGGACATGTTCGGCTCGCCTGAGTCTGTAGCTGCTTCCAGCGGACACCCTTAGGGTGAGCTACAAGTTCCGTTAAATTTCAAGTAGTTCGAACTTTCGCCACCAGATATGAATGATACCTAGTGGGCGAACGTTGGAACTTTGATAGAGCGTTCCGACTAAATCTAACCTAACAATTCAGCTTCACACAAGTTTAGTCTGTGGAAGGATCTTTTATATGCCATAAATCTATGACATGGGACCGCCGGCTTTACGTCTCCTCCGAAGGAAGGCATACTGAAGGATTTTTAACGCTCTTAAAAATTCCGACGTCTTCGGCCGGATTTGAACCCGCTATCTTGGACACAGCAGTTCAGCATGCTACCAACTACGCCACCGAAGCCGCTATTATTATCACTAAATTGTTATTATTATTATTATTATTATTATTATTATTATTATTATTATTATAAATAAGCTAAAAATATATAAAATTATAGTAATTTGAGATTATACACATAATAAAAATAGATAAAAATGAAACGAAAACAAAAATTAAAATTAATAATTATAGTTAGGCTAATATACCCAGGGGAGTGCGACAGGCTTCGGCAGCTGGCACAGTTCATATCCTCGCCGCTAGATGGGGGCTTCATTCATTCCATTCCCAGACCCGGTCGGTCGACTGGAAACAGGCTGTGGATTTTCAGTTAGCTCAACAATAGATCATAATATTTCAGTTCATTTCTGAGCAACACATTAATGGCATTGTTGCCAACATGATTTTACGCGCGCTGATAGATCCAATGTCTAACTGCATGTAACGTCCATGCTAGCCATTGGACTTCAACCAAATTTTGTATATGCATTCTCTACCTTAATAGATGGAACTAAGAATATATTCAGTCACCTGAGCTGCCAACTGTAGTGCTCTATTAGGACACACTATATCAGGTATATTTCGAACTAATTAAAAATGTCGGTATTACCAACTTAAATTCGTCATTATTCTAGATAAGTCCATATAGATCAATCATAGGCATGAATCTTAAATTTTAGAAACGTAGACGCTTTAACTTTTTGTTAATGTATTTTTGTAGGCTCTAAAAGTAACAAAATGTAGTTAATGCTTAAATTAATTTTACTGCCCATATTTCGTTAAATATATACAAATATGTTGACACTTTTTAGTACATATAAATTTTAGCCCTAGTTCTTATATACTTAGCTCTAAAAAAGAAAATTGAAACCATTTTTGGATTCAATAATATTACAGAAATGGCTTCCAAGTTCTTGTATCACATTTAGTTTTCAAAAAATATGTATCAAATAAATATTTACGATACGCTTTAACTCGAAAATCTGCGATACACGTCAACCATAGCACAACGATTATAGTTCAATAGATAAAACAGTCCACTCAACACCTTTCTAGATACAGCCTACGTTAGTGTTTGTTTTCTGACGTAATATGCCTGCAAGTAGAGTTACCCTTTCGAAAATCAGTTATTAGACATCGTGTTCATCATTCATGCATGCGGGACACTTGCAAGCAGAAAGTACGGCACAAAAGGGACACTTGATATAATCTCTTCGATGGTTTGGTTCTGAATTACGTTAGTCTATTGTTTATGTTGTATTCTCTTCGATGATTTAGTGCTGAATTTCGTTAGTCTATTGTTTTGATATTTTGATTATAAATTTCGTTAGTCAATTGTTTGTTCTATTCTCTTCGATGTTTGTGTGCTTAAGTTCGTTAGTCTATTGTTTATGTTGTATTCTCTTCGATGATTTAGTGCTGAATTTCGTTAGTCTATTGTTTTGATATTTTGACTATGAATTTCGTTAGTTTATTGTTTATGTTGTATTCTCTTCGATATTTGTGTGCTTAAGTTCGTTAGTCTATTGTTTATGTTGTATTCTCTTCGATGATTTAGTGCTGAATTTCGTTAGTCTATTGTTTTTATATTTTGAATATGATTTTCGTTTGTCTATTGTTTAAGTTGCATTCTCTTCGATGGTTATATGCTGAATTTTGTTATTCTATTGTTTATGTTGTATTATCTTCCATGTTTTGGTTATGAATTTCGTTATTCTATTGTTTATGTTGTATTCTCTGACTTGCTGCGTGGCTCAGCGGTAACGTTCTCGCTTGCTGGGCCTTAGGTTGCAGGTTCGTATCCTGGCGCAGTCAGCCAGCATTTGAGGGTGCGCAAATGCGAGGGAGCCGTGTCAGTAGATTTACTGGTACGTTAAAGATCCCCTTCGGGGCAAAATTCCAGCACCCTGGCGTCTCTAAAAGCCACAGTAGTTAAAAGGAACGTAAAACCAATAGCATTATTATTGTTGTATTCTCTTCGATGTTTTGTGCTGAATTTCATTAGTCTATTGTGTATATTATAACGTCTGTGTTCATAATTTTAAATTTTCTAATTGAAGATGTAACTGTATATACATAATCTCTTTGATGTTTGTTTTGAATTTCGTTAGTCTGTTGTTTACGTTATAACCTCCGTATCCATGTAATTGTGTTTGTGTTCTTGGTGCTGTCGATGACCTATCCACCTAAAATACATGTATGTTTAACAGACAGTAACCTGTATTTTGTCTGATTGAAATGGTGTTCCACAGCATCAGTTTTTGTGTACTAAATCATGTGTTCCTGTATAGTGACCTAGTAATTGTCAGCAAGTATCTGTTGGCAGCAATGCTACTCCGACTAGATTTACAGCGAGGAGTGCTGAAGATTAATGGCCACTAGTCCTTGTAAAATGATAATGGGAGGGTCTTGAAAATCATGTTACGCCACATGAAGACGGATTGGCGGCCTGGCATGAACCCTGACTGCGACATGTGATCTGGAAGGAAGGCAGGAGACAGGACACCTTCCCGCATCACGGCTTATTGTGATAAATGTGACGCCGTTAACAATGACACAACACGCGCAGTAACAGGACCCGCCGTACCGCGGCGTCGTCATGGCAACCAGCTCGCCTCTCGTTACAGCTCAGTGGTAGGAGATCGCGGGTTCGATCCGGGCATGTAACAATGGTATCACCATTAAATTTAGCTCTGTTTCTGCTTGTCACAACACTAGAGATATCTACTGCAGACGAGAGCCCATCTCCCCTCCATGGAATGGAGTCCATAAATCTTTCGAAGAGCCTTCCTCTGGAAGGCACAAATTGCTTCCTCTGTTGTAACTAACAAATCAAAAACCTTTAAATATTTGTCATTTCCAGAAGCAACTAGTGAAGAATAAATATTTTATCATTTTAAATGATGCTGAGGTCTGGCGTTACGTTACGGTGGCGGGACGAAATGTACCGAGAATGCACTGAGGTGTGTGACGTCATAGTACCGCTTGAGCTTCGTCCTTTCCGCGCGCGCTCCGGTGAGCGTGACGTCATCCAGCCAGCTACCTCCTTTGACCTTGGTTTGTACTTCACGCAGTTCGCTGCATGATCATGAGGCTTTCACCCAGCATTTTTCAGCATTTGTAGCATTTGTAGTATTTAAAAAGATATAAAGTCTAGTCTTTCAGACTGACTATCACTCTTTTTCGAGACAATGTTTAGGCGCTCATGAGGCAAGACTTCTTAAGGAAACAATTATTGATTTGTTATTATAAAGTTATTAGTACCACAGATTGTTAGAGCTCTCGATCTTTATAATAATTTGTTGAAGCTGATGAAGACACGATAGGGTTTGAAACATGTACAAGTTTTATTAGTTATCTCTAATAAATAGGGATGTAATCACCCGATTACAATAAAACTGGACACAGAGAATCTTTATTCAGAGTTTAGTGTAGGGACATCTAAATTTGGTATATTGGCTTTCACGGCCAATGAATTGAAAATCAGCTATTCTTCTAGGTTTGTGCCGTGTCTTGTGTGGGGTTTCACCTAGGACACCAAGCAGGCTCATCAGCGGGCTCTTGGTGTCCCCGCCCGGACCCCCACAGGAGTAGCGAACTGCGCGCTACCTCACTTTTTATGAAGCACACCTGCGCCTCTTTACTGCGAGAACTTAAAGTTCAAGCAGCAATAACCTTCCTATGAAGGCTTCCAAAAAAAGATGGTATATTGGCTTTCACGGCCAATGAATTAAAACTCAGCAGATCCTTGAAGAAAGAGGATTAGACCACAAAAGACGGAAACTCATTGAACAAACGCTGACCAACACAAAATCCAAAGTAAAATTTATGGGGGAAATCTCCGAACCTTTCAAAATTCAGACAGGTGTGCGACAAAGAGATGGTCTTTCCCCTCCCTTGTTCAACATTGTCCTGGATAAAGTCATGGAAGAATGGGAAAAAGAGTTCAAGAAACAAAATGTCTGGAAACCAGTTACACTTGGCTATCGTAAAAACAATTCTTTATGCCATATCTTGCCGTCGACCATGACTTGGTTATACTAACAGAAAATCAAGAGACCGCAATAAAACAAATAGAAACACTCCAAGAATGCGCCGAAAAAGTGGGACTTCAAATATCCTTCGAGAAAACTCAAGTGCTAAGTCACAAAGGCGACAACATGCAAACAAAATACGGAACGATCAAAAGAGTCTCACATTTCAAATAAGTTATCTGGGAGAATTTATCGAACCAACTGGATCCGAAAATATCTCACAACAAAACCGTCTCCAGAAAACCAGGAGAGCACTAGTACTTATCCAAAACCTCTATAACAAAAAATGTATGTCAAGACAAACCAAACTTCGACATTACTGTCATCAAACCGGCAACTCTTTACGCAAGCGGAACACTTACACTCAATAAGAAATATGAATTTGAAGACATTGAGAAAGAAGAAAGAAAAATCCTTCGGAAAATACTGGGAGCAAGACTCACTCCTGACGGGTACCGACTACAGTCAATCAAGACAACTGAAAAATACTCAAAGATCGAAGTCGACTTCCGAAAAAGACGATTGAAATTCTTCTGGCACTTAAGTAGACTGCCGAATACACGACTAACCAAAAGAATACTAGATTACATATCCTCACTCAAAAGTACAACACCATGGATGAAAGAAGTACAAAAAGACATGCGAACCGCTAACATAACCGACACATCAGACAGAGACTCCTTCCGTAACAAAGTGAACAACTGGGAAGTCCAACCAGAGCAACCAAAACCTACACCTTACAGACCTCAATGGTCTGACGAAAGAAAATTGGCATTCTCCAACAGAATGAAACAATACTGGCAAAATAAGAAGAACGTCAAGAATTGAGTCAAAGTGCTTATCGCTTTCCAATATTGGGAAAATACGCTGTAAATAAATAAATGTATGTCTACCCCTTATTATTCCCGTTTTTCCAACGGGGTCGGGGATGAGATGCGATGGAAGTCTTTGTGGCGATGATTTTTACGGCCGGATGCCCTTCCTGACGCCAACCTCATGAGAGGAGTTAATGAGAGATGAAATGAATGATGGTGAATGAAACTGGGCAAGGATGTGGAAGGAAGCGGCCGTGGCCTGTCAGAAGGTACCGTTCCAGCATTTGCCTGGTGTTGAAAATGGGGAAACCACGGAAAACCATTTCAAGGACGGCCGACGGTGGGGCTCGAACCCACGCGTCTACCGAGTCAGCAGAGAGCATGGCCCCATGACCTAATGCTGAGCTTTAGCCAGCGTAGCCATTACTGTCGGTGCTGTAAATAAATAAATAAATAAATAAATAAAGAATAATAATAATAATATCGTATGCCGGGTGCAAGCTTTCTAGTAGAGAAATGAGGAACTTTGTATTGGCGGAAAATCCCGAGTTTAATTTTGCCATTATGAACACGTCCTACTGAATTCAAATGGGTTCTTTAACATCGTATGACATGTGTATCGTGATTTTTGTCGCCTTTCAAAAATCACTTACCACGGCCAGGAGCGAACTTGAAAGCTTGTGGTTGGTAGACTGACACGATAACCACTCACCCACCGTGGCAAGCTAGTGGGATATATGAAAATAGACTGTTTAGTTCTCCACGGAACTACTTGGTTAATTCATAATCATGCATTTCGTTTCTCATTATCTCCTCTGATGAAGGGGAAGTAAAGCCGGCGGTCCCGTGTCATAGATTTATGGCATGTAAAAGATCCTTCCACTAACTAAACTTGTGTGAAGCTAAATTTCTAGGTTAGATTTCGTTGAAGCGCTCTTTTATAGTTCCAACGTTCACCACTATGTGTCAGTGACATCTGGTAGCAAAAGTTGGAACTACTTGAAATTGAATGGAACTTGTAGCTCACCCCATGGGTGTCCGCTTGAGGCAGCTACAGCCTCTGGCGAGCCGAACATGTTCTCGGACACTCCCGCAACTAAAAGCCATACGATAAATAAATAACCTCTGATAAGATTGGCGCCAAGAAGTGCATCCGACCGTAAAGTCCATTTTATACAGGGTGTTACAAAAAGGTACGGCCAAACTTTCAGGAAACATTCCTCACACACAAAGAAATAAAATATGTTATGTGGACATGTGTCCGGAAACGCCTAATTTCCATGTTAGAGCTCATTTTAGTTTCGTTAGTATGTACTGTACTTCCTCGATTCACCGCCAGTTGGCCCATTTGAAGGAAGGTAATGTTGACGTAATGTTAGAGCTCATTTTAGTTTCGTTAGTATGTACTGTACTTCCTCGATTCACCGCCAGTTGGCCCATTTGAAGGAAGGTAATGTTGACGTCAGTGCTTGTGTTGACATGCGATTCATTGCTCTACAGTACGAGCATCAAGCACAAAAGTACGTAGCATCAACTGGTTAGTGTTCATCACGAACGTGGTTTTGCAGTCAGTGCAATGTTTACAAATGCGGAGTTGGCAGACGCCCATTTGATGTATGGATTAGCACGAGGCAATAGCCGTGGCGCGGTACGTTTGTATCGAGACAGATTTCCAGAACGAAGGTGTCCCGACAGGAAGACGTTCGAAGCAATTGATCGGCGTCTTAGGGAGCACGGAACATTCCAGCCTATGACTCGCGACTGGGGAAGACCTAGAACGACGAGGACACCTGCAATGGACGAGGCAATTCTTCGTGCAGTTGACGATAACCCTCATGACAGCGTCAGAGAAGTTGCTGCTGTACAAGGTAACGTTGACCACGTCACTGTATGGAGAGTGCTACGGGAGAACCTGTTGTTCCCGTACCATGTACAGCGTGTGCAGGCACTATCAGCAGCTGATTGGCCACCACGGGTACACTTCTGCGAATGGTTCATCCAACAATGTGTCAATCCTCATTTCAGTGCAAATGTTCTCTTTACGGATGAGGCGTCATTCCAACGTGATCAAATTGTAAATTTTCACAATCAACATGTGTGGGCTGACGAGAATCCGCACGCAATTGTGCAATCACGTCATCAACACAGATTTTCTGTGAACGTTTGGGCAGGAATTGTTGGTGATATCTTGATTGGGCCCCATGTTCTTCCACCTACGCTCAATGGAGCACTTTATCATGATTTCATACGGGATACTCTACCCGTGCTGCTAGAACATGTGCCTTTACAAGTACGACACAACATGTGGTTCATGCACGATGGAGCTCCTGCACATTTCAGTCGAAGTGTTCGTACGCTTCTCAACAACAGATTCGGTGACCGATGGATTGGTAGAGGCGGACCAATTCCATGGCCTCCACGCTCTCCTGACCTCAACCCTCTTGACTTTCATTTATGGGGGCATTTGAAAGCTCTTGTCTACGCAACCCCGGTACCAAATGTAGAGACTCTTCGTGCTCGTATTGTGGACGGCTGTGATACAATACGCCATTCTCCAGGGCTGCATCAGCGCATCAGGGATTCTATGCGACGGAGGGTGGATGCATGTATCCTCGCTAACGGAGGACATTTTTAACATTTCCTGTAACAAAGTGTTTGAAGTCACGCTGGTACGTTCTGTTGCTGTGTGTTTCCATTCCATGATTAATGTGATTTGAAGAGAAGTAATAAAATGAGCTCTAACAGGGAAATTAAGCGTTTCCGGACACATGTCCACATATCATATTTTCTTTCTTTGTGTGTGAGGAATGTTTCCTGAAGGTTTGGCCGTACCTTTTTGTAACACCCTGTATAGTAACTCAACAGTGATGAAGAGGAGGGATGTTGCTTTAAGCAAAGGGGTCTGGTACATCTTACCACCTTCAAAGAATCGATTTTTCAATTTACAGTATTTTCTATTTGAAGCTCCTATCCTTTAGGAACATTTTGGTGAGTAAAAATATGTCATTACTAGCAGTAGTGCCCGGCTTCGCCCGGTGGATTTATTTGTTTTACAGAACTGGAGCCCTCAAGGATAAGGATCGGAATAAATGAAAGTAAATTTAAAAGCACCAACGCTTATTGCAGCTGATAACCTCAGTATACTGCACCAACACCATCGCCCTTATACAGAGGCATACTATTGTCATGATGATAACGGTTTTAAGGGGCCTAAGAAATCGTTTTGCACTAATTACTCCCCGTGACTGCAATTTATAAGCAGCTCGCAATTCTGCACCAGAACACTGGTAGGGGCGACGTAATGCGTCGCGCATTACATGGCAACAATAGACTTCGGTATTATTGAAGCCGTTCTGGAGTGCTTGTTCTACCGACTTACTGAACAAAAATCAATCTTTACGGTTACCTGAGAGGTGTAGCCTAATGCTACATAGCCTAAACTATTCCTCTTGAATCAGGCTATAATATACAAGAAGAATTGCTTGAATCCGACTGGTGGTTCCAGAGATTAGCGCGTTTAAACACACAAACTCTTTAGTTTTATTTTATTAGTATAGATGAGCAACAGTTTTTGAGTTACGATTTAAAAGGCAAATACTTGCACCCCCTTTTCGTCCTGTAAGTGTGGTATGTAATATGTATGCACTTATGTTTATCGCTCGTATACCGACAGTTGTTTTATTAACATCAGTTCTAGTGATAACTCAAAAACTAATTGGCATACACTGATGAACATATTTTGGGTGTGTTTCAACATATTATATCTACAAAATGATGCGACTTTATGTCTCTTCTTTGGATAGATTCTCCTTAAAAAATAAATTGTGTTAACAATATTATACATTTTTTAAATATTCTATACAACATTTCAACTCTGAAATTTGTTGATGACACAGTCATCTTAGCTGACACACCCGAGGATTTGAATGAGTTTTTGAATGGTATGGATACTGTCTTGAGGAAAGAATTCATGATGGAAATTAATAAAAGTAAAACAAAAATATTGGAATGCAGCCGAAAGAAATCAGTAACCCCTATCGCCGTCGAATTGGCAGGTGAAGAGCTGAAGGAAGTAGGGTAGGAGACTTCTGTTACTTCAGATAAGAAGCAATAGGCCTATAACCAGTGATCGACGAAGCAAGTAGGATATAAAACATAGGTTAGAGCAGGCAATGAAAGCATTTCTACAGAAAGGAATCTGTTGACATCCAATATGGAATTCATTTTTGAAAGCCTTTGTCTGGAGCGTGGCGCTCTATGGAAGTGAAACTTGAACTGCTCGAGGAGAAGAAAAGAGGAGAATTGAAGTGGTGTTACATGAGAATGATGATAGGTTGGTAGGACACACACTATGTTACCCAGGAATAGCAAATTTAGTTAAGTTATAGAAGGAAGGGTCGAGGATAAGAACCGTAGGGGTAGACCAAGGTTAGAATTTGTTAAACAGATTGCCTCGGATGTAGGGTGTTGTAGCTATGTAGAGATGAAACGATTAGCTCAGGACAGGGAAGCATGGAGAGCGGCATCAAACCAGTCGAAAGACTCAAACAGCAACAACAACGAAATTAAAAATACTATTTGTTCAGATATGTTGAAGCCTCCGTGGCTTAGGCGGCAGCACGCTGGCCTCTCACCGCTGGATCCGTGGTTCAAATCCCGGTCACTCCATGTGAGATCTGTGCTGGACAAAACGGAGGCCGACAGGTTTTTCTCCGGGTACTCCGGTTTTCCCTGTCAAAATTTCATTCCAGCAACACTCTCCACTATCATTTCATTTCATCTGTCATTCATTTAATCATTGCCCCAGAGGAGTGCGTCAGGCCTCGGCAGCCGGCACATTTCATGTCCTCGCCGCTAGATGGGGGGCTTCATTCATTCCATTCCTGACCCGGTCGGAGACTGGAAGCAGGCTGTGGATTTTCATTTCATTTGTTCAGATATGTTGCTGAAAGTGCATGAATTTGTAGGAGGGAATACTAGCAATATAATAAGACAAAAAGAACCTAACAAAGTTGAAGATTAGTTGAGTTATCCCAAAAACGCCTCAGCCTTGCATGGTAAACTTCCACCAATTTTAATTTTGAAAAAATATGCTAATTCTTGTTTAAGTCAATGGTAATGCTGTTTCCATGTAAAACAATACCATTGTTTCTTCGTCTTCTTCTTCTTCTTCTTCTTCTTCTTCTTCTGCTTTTACTACCTCATTGGACCATTACAGTCAATCATTTCCTGGTCCTCTTCTTCAGTAAGTTTTCTTTCCGAGTTGCCCAGTAGCTTTTCATTAGCTGTGATCTTCTCAGGCGTTCCTCATCTGTAAATTCCCTTTTTACTGCATGACATTTGTCTATTTTTGGTTGAAATCTTATTTTTATGTCTTTTAATATTTTGTTTTGTTTTGCAAGTCATCCAAGGTTATTTCTAATTCTTTCATATCTTCTCTAATTTCCTTAATCCATCCCACTTGTTGTTTCATGTTCCATCTCAACATTTTATTAGATAATCTGGTTTCCGGTGTCCTCATAATGTGACCAAAAAGGGAAATCCATTTCTTCCGAATAGTATCAGTGATGGTCTCTGTATACCATTGTTTCATATTCACAAAATTTAATTATTGTAAGTATTGTGGTTTCAAAGAAAACAAGAAGTTCCGCGACGAACTAAAGAGCCTACTTTTCTTAAAATTTAAGATTCATGCCAGTGATTAAGCTATATGGATCTATCTAGAATAATGACGAAATTAAGTTGGTAATATCGAAATTTCTAAATAGTTCCAAATACTGTTTACCTGGCATAATGTAGCCTAATACAGCACTACAGTTGGCAGCCCTGGTGTATGAATATATTCTTAAATCCATCTCTTAAGGTACAGAATACAAAATTTGTTTGAAGACCAATGGATAGCATGGACGTCACATTGGATCTAACAGCGCGTAAAATCATGTTCGCAACAATGTCATGCATGTATTGGTCAGAAATGATCTGAAATAATATGATCTATTGTTGTGCCAATTTTGAATGAAATCCATTGGATAGTATAGAAGTTACATGCATTTTAGAATTGGACCTATCAGCAGGCTTAGAATGATGTTGGCAGCACTGACGTATGTAAGATACTCCAAATTAGTACAGAATGTCAGGTACTATACGTGTGCATAGTTTAAAGCAGTCGGCTTGCATAATTTCTGATATATTGGTATTTAAATAAAATAAATTGAGAGCATTTATTAACAGTTGGCAGCCGTGGTGGCTCTTAAGAATACGCTCAGTCATATCTGTTTATGTACACATAGCACATACGAAATTTGGTTGAATTCCAATAGATAGTGTAGAAGTTATAGTGCATTTAAAATTGGACCTATCAGCAGGTTTATTATCATTTTGGCAACACTGCCATGTATGGTCTCCTGGAAATTAAACTAAAATAATATTATCTATACGTGTGCCAATTTTGAAATAGTTCCCATTCATACCTTCCAAGATATCCAACATTGAGCTCAAATTTCAATTGCGATTTTTCAGCAGTTGGTAGCACTGACATCATTTTCAAATACGGCATTGAGATATTCAGGTGTAGATCTTTATTCCTACCAAATTTTGTTTCGATTGCTGCAGCCGTTTAGGAGTTGATAGTGGGGTGGGGGGCACACACACAGCCAGACAGACAGACAGACACACATTTGCCCGGATCGATCTCATAAGTCTAGTTTTTCCTCATTTTTGCAAAATGTGAAAAGTAGGCTAAAAATGTTCAAAATTGTTAAAATTTTACCGTGCTAAGGTGTGCCAGACCCCTTAATGGACGCAATACTGAGGTCACATTTTGTCCCTGTTATCACAAAATTGCATTGCAGAAAAATGAGAATCGGAAGAGTTCCAATCTTGGGGGAATGAAAAGAGATGGGCCATGAAGGACATTCTAGGCCTTTAATTCCGTAATAACTCTGAAGAGAACAAGAGTTCCCCAACGAAGGGCTTCAGGAAATATGATGATATATGAATCGCAGCCAATGGCCTTAGCTGGGAATTTTATATTGAACATCCGAGGGCTCCCAACAAGTTCAATTTCAAGTACTTCCGACTGTGTCTACCAGATGCTACTGGCACTAACACCTAGCGGCGAACGTTGGAACTTGATCGAGTGTTGTGTACTAGCCAAATATAACCTTTTGTACACACCACCAATAAATTGCAGTGGTAGGTTCTTTTACGTGCTTTAAATCTATAACATGGGCCCGTCGGTTTTAATTCCCCTGCTTCAGGAAATATTAAACACAGTGGTCCAGTACAAGAAACTGGGCTCAGCAGGGACCCCGTGATAGCCAAACCACGTTTCTGAACATGATTGTGAGCGGGAGAGTAATTATCGTGTCGGATTACTAACCCCAAGCTTGCAGGTTTGCAGTAGGCCGTGTTCATAATGGCAAAATTAATCTCTGGATTTTCCGCCAACACAAAGTTCCTCATTTCCCTAGAAAGCGCTAAAGTGTCAAGGAGCTCATATATCTAACCTCCTTGACAAGCAAGTTGCGTCAATTGGGCGTCAATTAAAAAAGCTTGCACCTGGCACCCAAGGCCATACGATATTATTATTATAACTTGTGAGCCCCTGGGGTCGAAAAGGAGACCCATCCTACCTCTTGTCATTCCCCTGCACCACCTCACCTTAGAAACGCAAATACACACACCCAAATACGTTGTACAGAATATGGCCCAGGGTGATACTGCAGGGAGAAACTACCGCGATGGATGGGTTGCATAACTTGAGGCGGTAGTGTGGTATAGAGAGGTTACTTTAGACCCCATCATGGAGACAGGAGTTGTGGTGGGGATGGGAATACAAACAGTTTTGTGACCGAAATCTTGACTCCAGGCCACTCCAGTGTCTCCTGGGACGGCACGTTCGCTGATTGGCTGCGGCACTTGGGGTACTTGATGGCTGGCGAGCGCGCCATAAAACGAGTGAGGGATCGTGTCTTGCCTCTGATTGTGCTCGCGCTTCAGGGGTGAACAGAATAATCTCAAAGAAAATACTGGAGAAAATATCTTAGTTTCTTTTTTACTAAATAATGTGAATGTATAAATTGCACATAAATGTTACATAAATATCCGCTAAAGCTTAAATTAAATTCACGAGGCACAATCAGCCTCGTGAGGCAAAACTGAGAAGAGATGGGTTCGATTCCTACCTCAGCCATCATGGAGGTAGTTTTTCCGTGGTTTCCCACTTCTACTTCAGGCAAATGCCGGGATAGTACCTAAATAAATTCGATTGCTGCCTCATTTTAAATCCTCACCTCAACATGGGTTATAAGACAAATTTTTCACACACACACACACACACACACACACACCTAAATACGGGGCTATATCACCACGATGTCGCAATGTATGTATGTATGTATGTCTACCCCTTATTATTCCCGTTTTCCAACGGTCGGGGATGAGATGCGATGGAAGTCTTTGTGGCGATGGTTTTTACGGCCGGATGCCCTTCCTAACGCCAACCTCATGAGAGGGGTTAATGAGAGATTAAATGAATTATGGTGAATGAAACTGGGCAAGAATGTGGAAGGAAGCGGCCGTGGCCTGTCAGAAGGTACCGTCCCAGCATTTGCCTGGTGTTGAAAATGGGGAAACCACGGAAAACCATTTCAAGGACGGCCGACGGTGGGGCTCGAACCCACACGTCTACCGAGTCAGCAGAGAGCTTGGTCCCATGACCTAATGCTGCGCTTTAGCCAGCGTAGCCACTACTGTCGGTCACGATGTCGCAATGCCTCTAAAAAAGAATCAACAAAAATCAATGTCATTTTCGGTGATCCGGACTATATCAGGAAACAAAGCAACTGTTTTAGCAGCGCTGGAATATAACTGATGGTGGTTCCTCAGTTTAGGGGCTGTGACAACGCGGTCATGTAGCCCCGTGTACTTTGGGTGTGTGTAGAATCTGTCTGATAACTGGGGTTAATTGTGATGGTTGTATTAGTGTGTGTTATCTGTAATGCACGTTATTCATTTAGCGTATGGCTTTTAATGCCGGGAGTATCCGAGGACATGTTCGGCTCGCATGAGGCTGTAGCTGTTTCAAGTGGACACCCATGGGGTGAGCTACAAGTTCCGTTCAAATTCAAGTAGTTCCAACTTTCGCTACCAGATATCACTGACACCTTGTGGTGAACGTTGAAACTTTGATAGAGCGTTTCAACGAAAACTAAGCTAGAAATTTAGCTTCACACGAGTTTAGTTAATGGAAGGATCTTTTACATGCCATAAATCTATGACATGGGACCGACGGCTTTACTTCCCCTCCGAAGGAAGGCATACTGAAGGATTTTAACGCTCTTAAGAAATCCAACGGCTTCGGCCAGGTTTAAACCCGCGATCTCGGGAACAGCAGTTCTGCGTGCTACCAACTACGCCACCGAAGCCGTTTATAATTCAGGTAAGGACTGCAGACAATTAATTTCAAGTAATTCCTACTTTTGCTACCAAATGCTACCGTCAACGACACCTAGCTGTGAACGTGGCTACAAAATGCCGATGCAACCGGCACCTGGCGACGATCATTGGACCTTAATAGAACGTTTATCAAATCTATCCTACAAATTTAGCTTCACACGATTGTAGTTAGTAGAAGGTTCTTTTACATGCCACAAAAATATGATGGCGGCTTCGGTGGCGTAGTTGGTAGCATGCTGAGCTTCTATTGTATCCTTTTAATCCCAAATGGGCACACTATGTCCAAGGTTGCGGGTTCAAACCCGACCGCAGACGTTGGATTCTGTAAGAGAGTTAAAAATCCCTCAGTTTGCCTTCCTTTGGAGGGGAAGTAAAGTCTGCGGGCCCATGTCATAGATTTATGGCATGTAAAAGAACTCTCCACTAACTAAACTTGTGTGAAGCAAAATTCGTATATTAGGCTTGATCAGTGCCCTTAAGTTCCAACGTTCGTCACCGGGCGCTGGTTGCGAAGGCTTCTAGTAGCCAAGTTCACAGCTAGGTATCGTGGACGGTAGCATTTGCTAGCGAAAGTAGGAACTACTTGAAATAATCGCTTGCAGTCCTCACTTGAATTTAAAAAAACAGGTTTTTTTTCGTGTGGCCTCCTGAGAGGCCGAATGCAGGTCTTTCTAGTCGACGCCCGTGGTCGACCTGCGCGTCGGGATGAGAGGTGGAATGGATCAAGATGAATGAATTTGGGCAAGGATGTGGAAGGAAGCGGCCGTGGCCTATCAGAAGGTACTGTGCCAGCATTTGCCTGGTGTTGAAAATGGGGAAACCACCGAAAACCATTTCAAGGACGGCCGACGGTGGGGCTCGAAACCCACGCGTCTACCGAGTCAGAGGAGCTTGGCTCCATGACTTAACTCTGCGCTTTAGCCAACGTAGCCATTGTCGGTAAAAAAGAAACAAAACAGACACTCTTAATACAGTCATCACAATTAACACCGGATATCAGACGGATTCTACACAAACCCAATGTACACGGGGTACATGACCGCGTTGTCACAGCCCCTAAACTGAGGATCCAACCAACCAAAATATATGACATGGCTTTTCTTTCCCTCCGAAGGAAGGCATAGTGAGGGATATTTAACGCTCTTGAAAAGTCATTTGAATCCACAATCTTTGGTTTAAAAGCTCAGTTGTGAGTCACTGGTGTGGTCTGTGTGCTCACGACCAGGAACAATGCTACCGAGTAATTCATTCCACATTGAATGAGATTTTCTACTGCACAAAGCAAATGCTATTATACGCGAGTAAAATCGTATAATTTCATTTATTTGCTGGATTAACAAAATATATGCAATGCGATCCATAGCCAATTACATGTAATGATAGAAACCCACCACATAGTAAGCGGTCTATCGTGTTGGAAATAAAATTTAGACCGTTCATGATTGCCAACTTTAGCAAAAGTAATTTGCCCTAACATTTGTATAATTCCCGGAAATAATGATTTTCTCGGCATATTTCCTTCTCAACCAATTTATTTTTGTTATTTTCCCCTGCACCCTTCAATTACTTTAGGAGAGCAAATTCAAACTTCGATAACACAGAATTTCAGATTTGTAAAACTTGTGTGTGTTTGAATCTTCAGTCTTTTAACAGGTTTAATGCAGCCCTCCATGTCTCCCTGTTTTGAGCCAATCGTTTCATCTCTACATAGCTACCGCACCTCACATTCGAGGCAATCTGTTGAACATATTCTAACCTTGGTCTACCCCTACAGTTCTTGTTCTTGATCTAGACCCTTCTTTGCATAACTAACTTTGCTATTTCTGGGTGTCTTAGTCTGTGCCCTCTTCATTGATAGCCCCAGCAAAATCTCTCCTCTCCCACTCGTCTTAATACCTCTTCGTTTGTAACCCTATCTACCCATCTGATCTTCATCATTCTCCTGTAACACCACATTTCAAACGCTTCTATTCTCCTCTTTTCTGTTGCGCCAACAGTCACAAGTTTCACTTCCATAAAGTGCCACGCTCCAGACAAAGGCTTTCAAAAATGACTTCCTAATACCTAAATCTATATGCAAAGTCAACAGATTCCTTTTTTGTAGAAACGCTTTCCTTGCCTGAGCCAACCTAAATTTTATGTCATCTTTGCTTCGTCCATCACTGGTTATTTTGCTTCCTAAGTAACAGAAGTCTCCTACTTCCTTTAGTGTTTCACCTACCAATTTGAAGCCCATAGAGGTTTCTGATTTATTTCGGCTGCATTCCAGTATTTTTGTTTTACATTTATTAATTTCCATCATGAATTCTTTCCTCAAGACGGAGTCCATACCATTCAAAAACTCATTCAAATCCTCCGGCGTGTCGGCTAAGATGACTGTCATCATCAAATCTCGGAGATGAAATTATTTCTCGTTGAAGCTTTACTCTTACTTAAAATGTATTCTACAGGAAAACTAAACAAACTAGGCCTACATGTTTTGCTCACAAGAATGGTTACATCGTAAATTCAAGTGATAGTTTGAGATTAAAGTATAAGACTGTGCAAAGGATAGGCAGGATAATACAGTCATCACAATTAACATCGATTATCAGACAGATTCTACACCACCCAAAATACACAGGGCTACATGGCCACATTGTCACAGCCCCTAAACTGAGGAACCAACCAACCAAACTCCCGTGACGCTTGCTGGAGGAGTTTTATTCACCGATATTCTAGCACATACTTTCTCAATTCAATGTTGTTTGCAGAGACATAGGTCGTGTATTTAGTATACATCACATGGAAAATGTTTTAATAGCCGGGGGAGTACATACTTAATGGAAAAGGCCATTGGGATGTATGAAAATAGGCTAATTAGTTCTTCACGGAACTACTTGTTGTCCTTTTGTTTTTGTGTTCTTCTTGTAAATAAGTAAGTTGTAGTTTCCATCTCATACCCAAACCATTAAGAACTGCCGGCCTAGTTGTTTTGTCCCTCATAACAACAATTCCCATCACACACTGATATGTCTATATTTCCTAGGATATTCGTGCAAATAAGAGTCTCCACATGGTGGCATGCTGAGCTTCTATGCCCAAGGTCACGGGTTCAAACCCGGCCGAAGTCGTCGGATTTTTAAGAGCGTTAAAAATCTCGCAGTATGTCTTCCTTCGGAGGGGAAGTAAAGCCGGTGGTCCCATGTCATAGATTTATGGCGTGATAAAGGACCTTCCACTAATTACACTTGTGTGAAGCTAAATTATAGGTTAGATTTGACTGACGCTCTTAGGTTCCAGCGTTCGTCGCCAGGAGCCGACTGCGGTAGCATCTAGTAATCAAGTTCAAAAATAGTTGTTCGTTGACGGTGGCGCTTGGTAGCAAAAGTTGGAATTACTTGAAAATCCAATGTCTGCAGTCCTTAATTAAACTAAAAACAGATAACACACGCTAATACAGTCATCATAATCAACACCGGTTATCAGACAGACTCTACACACACCCAAAGTACACGGGGCTACATGATCACGTTGTCGCAGGCCCTAAACTAAGGAACCAACCAACCAGACTCCACCTGAGACTATGAAGGGCTTTCATCCTCCCCTCCCCTATGTCAATCCCCAGGGGCTCACAAGCTATGAGTCCTGATTTGACAACCATGGGCCACCCTTAAATCGGGAATTACTCAGACACTTGTGCAGGATTTCTCTGTTTTATCTATTCTATCGACCACACTTGGTCAACTCTTGTTGTCTCGGTATCTGATGTCTAGGGTGTATTTCTATTCCCTGCATTTCATGGCACTTCTCTTTTCTTTTCCAGACACCCTCGTTTTTCGATGGGTCGAAACTTCTCCATTCTCTTTTCTTTATCAACTACTCCGCGGCGTTCCGATATGGAAGGTTTGAATCCCGGCGTCGACAGCGGTTAATCCCTCAAGGCTAATGCTGGGATAGTTACTTCAAGTCCCGGAGCACCTATCTCATCCCTGTCCCTAATACAGTTACAGAGGTCTGCAAATTATTAGAATCGAAGCTAGTTTTCCAACATTGCATTTTTTCTTTTTATGATTTAATGCAGTGAAAATGTTTGCGTGGCATTATTTTCAAATACTAATTAACCAATATTTAGATCGTAGAATTTCGCGGCCGGTGTCTAGTTTATCATCTAGGCTTACAGGATTGAGCCGCGTCGTATATCGGTTATAATTTCCCGACGTTTCGGCTGTCATTGCAGTAGCCTTAATCAAGGGTAGGTACGAGTTGGTGACGTGAAGTCACGAGACACTCCATCGAATTTAATAAGGCCGAAACTGTTGCAAAAATTCCCGGATATCAAAACAGGTTAATTAGAGAGGCAATAGAGGTCGTGGAGCATCCCAATAATTTCAATCGCGAAGATGGTTTCAAACTTAGCAACAATTGAGGACATTACCGGAAGAGGGGCGTATAACGAAAAACTGAGTTTTGAGATAATCACAGTTGCAAGTTTTGTTATGAAATATCTTTCTTCAATGCAGGTTAATTAGTTTCTTATATTTTTGGATTTAAAATTGGTTCGTCTGAAAGTTAATAAAACCTATCAGTTTGTAATTTAATTCACTTTGTTATAGAAAAAAATCGTTAAAAACGCTCATAATATTTTGTAAACAAGTGTACGTTTTACAAATTATTAATAGCATATCATTACAGAAATGTTTAATCATCTTAAATAGGCCTAATTGATGAAATGTATTTATAATAATAACTGGTTATAGGGCTAATACTGAAATAAGACTTTTCTTAAAAACACTGTTATCATTACCACTCACTTCCATTTCTAACACAAAAACTCACTTCAACGGTTTCCACAAGTCAAATCAACCAACTAGAATAATCACGTAACCTCAACTAAACCAGTGTTGTTTGTTTTTGGCTCACCATGAGTTACTGCCAACTGGACATGCCTTCAGAAAGATATCCTTCACATCTACAAAAATTAGACGATCTTAATAAAATTGTCAGGGAAGAACAATATCAACATGGCGGATCGATTAGAGTGATTGCCGGAAAAAGGGCGTATAGGTTTATAAGCCCCTCTTTCGGCAACATCCTCAATTGGAAAGTTCTCCTAGCGCGCGACTGCCAGGGACGCGGACCAATCAGCGAGCAGCGTGACGACACTGCAGGGCACATCTGACTGGCAATAACCGTTAGTTTGAGTACGGACACCAACTCGTACCTACCCATGATTAAGGCTACTGCAATGTCAGCCGAAACATCGGGAAATAATCACCGATATACGACGCGGCTCAATCCTGTAAGCCTAGATGATAAACCAACAGTCTTAATTACATTTTCCCTAGGAAAACTACTGTAAAATGATTCTTTTATAATTTCCACTGATTGAGGAACCTTACTAATGCATAATGTCACACGTTTTGTTTGTTTTCTAGGTTTCTTGCGAATTTAGTGCAGAAGGATTCAACATATTTTATTACTGATGGTCTGCTCTCGAACTATTCAAATATTCGTGGGCCATGGTTTGAAATCAACTGACTTAGAGGGAAAATTTCAAAGTCAATAAATAAAGAGAAAAGTGACCCAGGTCAAGTTTTCCTCAGAATCTCCAATTTCGAAAATTTCTCCACGTAATTCCAGATGGGAAAAGTTGAAAGTCCTTAGGGGAGAAAATAATACTAACAAGGGAATGGATTGCGGTGTAAAATTCTAATCCGGTTGAAAATTAGTCAACAATAATCCTACAAAGTTGTACAATGACAGTGAAAATCACATGGGCCACTTTCAATCTTGAACGCCGAACTCTGCCGGGTGACGGCGTGAGCGAGGAGGTGGGAAGAGTTAAAGCTGACCTTGAATCTTAGCAGCACGCGATGGCTCCCGGCCAGCAGCTTTCATAGCGATCACTTTCAACAAAGCAGCTATTAGACAAACTACCACATTTCAAGGATTACAATTTGGAAGGTGTTCCAATTGAACACCGTCGTTGTCTCTTCTGACATTTGTAAATATTTCGTAAAGTTAAGTTTAACAATAGTTGTTGTCTGTGCCAGTAATATTAAAACCAGACAAAATTAAATTGTCACACCTATATGGCTTAATGAAGGAACGATTTGGGACCTGTTCATCCGAAACATCACTTTTGTTTTATAGTCCCACCGAACTGATAAGGGAGTGACGGGTGAGGAGAAAGTGGAAGGTGGAAGGTGGGGAATGCAGCACGGCAGGTCGCTGCCTGCTGGCCGGGAGCCATCGCGTGCTTCTAGGATTCAAGGTCATCTTACCTCTCGCCACCTCCTCGCTCGTGCCGTCGCCCGGCAGGTTTTCGGCGTTGAATATTGGCGTTCAAAATTGAAAGTGGCCCGTGCGGTTTCCAGTACGTCATTGTACAACTTTGTAGAAATATTGTGTGTGAAATGTCAACCAGATTAGAATTTTACACCGCAATCCGTTCCCTAGTAAGTAAAATAATACAAATAAAATAAAATGATTTTGAATGAAAAATTGTGACTAATTTTAAATCAATTAATTTAGTCCAATAATGTGCACACCTTTCTACACAGCACAGAACAAGTTCAAATCGCACCCAAGTACAGACGGAGCTGATGTCCAAGACACTCAAGCCTCTAAAATGAATTGTATGTTATGAGAGACAGACAGATGGCCTTGCTGTTCCGTCCATTAAAACAAGAAGCACCTCCAACAACTTCCCTGTGAAAGGAACAGTGTCTTGACAACTCCACTCCCTTTTGTGTTTTTACTTGATCGCTCCTTTCTTTGTGTTTCATTATAGAAGCGACTCCGGCCATGAATAATTGATAAGTTCTGAGGGATTTCGGCAAGATCCCCTTCAACTATTGAATCTGTAGATATCGGCTCCTTAAAGGAACAGATTACACAGCATTTCTCATGGTCTGTGTTATAATGCTTTTATTGTAGCCAAATAGAAAGACAGTAAAAACATAATTAGTTCGTGTAATGTGCTGAAAATCAGCTGATTTTCTTACTTGATGCACGCCAACCAGGGTTGGATTTACCAATAGGTCCCATAGGCCCCGGCCTCGGGGAGCACCATTCTGAGGGGAGCAAAATTAATCAGCAATTTTGTTTTGTCAGAAAATTTCCATAAAATGCCATGGACTATAATACACGTATTTCGTATAATTGTATGTTTTAAATTAAACTTTCCAAAATTTTGACACTTTTCCAATTTATATTGTGGCCATCATTTTCCAACAAATGTTTTGCAACAGCAGATTTTTCGACTTCAGCTTTAGAACAGGAATATTTTATGATTTATTTGGAGAAAATGTAAGTCTTGAATATTAATATCAGTTTACTGTGAATGATTCATTATGCTTAGTTGTAGCTTGTATGATGTAGTGTATAGCCTATGTACAGTGTATAACGAGTCTTAAATGGTTAAAGTTATTTAATTATCTCGTTGGTCTATTTATTTTTAGTTTGTATATTCAAATTTAGTAACAGTTGTTTCTCTCATTATATTAATGTAATTAATTGATTTTACTTCACGATACATTAGAATAAAATAACAAGAAGTTCCGTGAAGAACTATACAGCCTACTTTTCATGCCAATGATTATTCTACAGTATATGAACCTATCTAGAATAATGACGAAATTAAGTTGGTAATATCGAAATATCTAATTAGTTCAAAATATACCTGGTATAATGTAGCCTAATAGAGCACTACAGTTGGCAGCTCTGGTGACTGAATATATTCTTAAGGTACAGAATACAAAATTAGGTTGAAGTCCAATGGACGTTACATGCAGTTAGACACTGGATCTATCAGCACGCGTAAAAGCATGTTACCAACAATACCATGCGTGTGCTGGTCAGAAATAATCTGAAATATCATGATATCTTGTTGTGCCAATTTTGGATGAAATCCATTTGTTAGTATAGAAGTTACATGTATTTTAAAATTGGACCTATCAGCTGGCATAGAATCATGTTGGCAGCACTGCCTTGTATTAATTACTCCAAATTAATCTAGAATGCCAGGTGCTATACGTGTGCAAAGTATAGAGCTGTTGGCTTGCATACTTTCTGATATATTGATATTAGGGTAAAAAAATATATACAGCATTTATTAACAGTTGGCAGCCCTGATTGCTCTTAACAATACTTATAGTCATATCTGTTATGGTACACATAGCACATACGAAATTTGGTTGAAATCCAACTGATAGTATAGTTACATGTATTTAAAAATTGGTCCTATCAGCAGGCTTATAATTATGTTGGTAGAACTGACGTATATAAGTTACTCCAAATTAATCTAAAATGTCAGAATATACGTGTGAATAGTTTAAAGCTGTTGGCTTGCATACTTTCTGATATATTGATATTTGGATTTAAAAAAATAGAGAGAGAGCAATTATTAACAGTTGGCAGCCCTGAAGGCCTTAAGAATATGCTCAGTCATATCTGTTTATGTACAGATATTACATACAAAATTTGGTTGAAATCCAATTAATAGTGTAGAAGTTATATGCATTTAAACATTGGAGCTATCAGAAGGCTTAAAATTATTTTGGCAACACTGTCATGGATGGCCTCCTGGAAATTAAACTGAAATAGTATTATCTACATGTGTGCTAATTTTGGAATAGCTCCCATGCATACCTTGCAAGATTTCCAACATGGAGCTCAAATTTCTAGTGCGTTTTTCAACAGTTGCTAGCACTGACATCATTTTCAAATATGGACGTGAGCTATTCCGGTGCACATCTTTACTCATACTAAATTTGGTTTTGATTGCTGCAGCTGTTTAGGAGTTGATAGGGGGGGACACACACACAGCCAGACAGACAGAACAGACAGACACACACACATTTTCCCGCATCGATCTCATAAGTCTACTTTTTCGTGTTGGTCAGAAATAATCTAAAATATTATGATCGCTTGTCGTGCCAATTTTGGATGAAATCTATTTGCTAGTATAGAAGTTACTGATATTTTAAAATTGGACCTATCAGCAGGCTTAGAATCATGTTGGAAGCACAGACATATATTAGTTACTCCAAATTAATCTAGAATGTCAGATACTATTCGTGCGCAAAGTTTAGAGCTGTTGGCTTGCATACTTTCTGATATATTGATATTAGCGTAAAAATATAAACAGCATTTATTAACAGTTGGCAGCCCTGATTGCTCTTAAGAATACGCATAGTTATATCTGTTATGGTACACATACCACATACGAAATATGGTTGAAATCCAATTGATAGTATAGAAGTTACATGTATTTAAAAATTGGTCCTATCAGCAGGCTTACAATCATGTTGGTAGCACTGACATACTTTAGTTGCTCCAAGTTATTCTAGAATGACAGGCACTATACGTGTGCAAAGTTTAAAGCTGTTGGCGGGCATACTCTCTGATATATTGGTATTTGGTTGAAAAATAGAGAGAGCATTTATTGACAGTTGGCAGCCCTGGTGGCTCTTAAGAATACGCTTAGTCATATCTGTTTACGTACACATAGTACATACGAAATTTGGTTGAAATCCAATTGATAGCGTAGGAGTTATATGCATTTAAAAATTGGACCTATCAGTAGGCTTAGAATCATTTTGGAAACACTGTCATGTATGGCCTCCTGAAAATTAAACTGAAGTATTATTATCTATATGTATGCCAATATTGGAATAGTTTCCATGTATATATTCCAAGATATCTAACATGGAGCTCAAATTTCAATTGCAATGTTTCAGCAGTTGATAGCACTGACATCATTTTCAAGTATGACATTGAGATCTTCCGGTATAGGTCTTAACTCATACCATATTTGGTTTCGGTTGCTGCAGCCGTTTAGGAGTTGATAGGGGGGACACACACTGCCAGCCAGACAGACAGAAGGACAGACAGACAGGCATTTTCCCAGATCGATCTCATAAGTCTACTTTTTCCTCATTTTTGTAAAATGTGAATAGTAGGCTAAAATCACATTATTTATAATTATAATAATAAAATTAAAAAGAAATTAAAATGTAGAAACTAAAAAGTTCCTATAAAGGGTTAAGGCCAAGGCCGCTTCCTTGCCTATCCACACCAGAATTACAAAGACCACGATAACACAGGTTATCAGATAAATTCTATACTCACCCAAGTACACGGGCCTAAATGACCTCCATTTCCAAGCCCCTCAAATGAAACAACAAAGCTTTTAGTAGTATGTGACCTTCAATTTTAAATGGAATCCGAACCACAGGACGTATCATTTCACTTTGAAAATATCACATGCATTGACCGGGAATCGAACCCGGTCTGCCTTGGTGTGAGGCAGTCAGCTTTACCACTCCACCATCACGCTGCTCAACAACAACAACAACAACATAATCGAATTTGGTAGGCCTATGCATTAAAAACGCCTGTTTCCTTTATGCAGATTTCTCTAAAATAGCTGAGGAATGTATCTCAAAACAGAACTCATGGATGCCCGGATGCCCTTCACGACGTAGTCAAGTTTGGGTGGTTGGTTCCTCAGTTTAGGGGCTGCGACAACGCGGTCATGTAGCCCCGTGTACTTTGGGTGTGTGTAGAATCTGTCTGATAACCGATATGAATTGTGATGACTGTATTAGTGTGTATTATCTGTTTTTAAATCAAGTAAGGATTGCAGACATCCAATTTTCAATTAGTTCCAACTTTTGCTACCAAACGCCACCGTCAACGACCAATTAGTTCTGAACTTTGTTACTAGATGCCATTGCAGTCGGCTCCTGACGACGAACGTTGGAACCTAAGAGCGTTAGCCAAATATAACCTATAATTTAGTTTCACACAAGTGTAATTAGTGGAAGGATCTTTATCATGCCATAAATCTAATGACATGAAACCGCCAGCTTTACTTCCCTTCCGAAGGAAGGCATACTGACGGATTTTTAACGCTCTTAAAAAATCCGACGACTTCGGCCGGGATTGAACCCGCTACCTTCGGCATAGAGAAAATCTCACATGCATTGACCGGGAATCGAACCTGGTCCACCGTGGTGAGGAGCAAACATTATGACCGCTGCGCTTCAACGCCCCCTGATAACCCACATTGTTGGCTCCTTAAAGCAACAACAAACAAGTTTAGTGTGTTAGGATCTAGTGATGGATTCTGAGTTGCCATTTCAAATGAGAAATAAATTGTAATTATACCGTTCTTCCTCTCTTGGGCAGCAAACGCGGTGGACCAAGTGATAGCCGATGCTAATCTCATTGCATGAGCTGATAGCAGAAAGTGCTGTAATGCCGATTACATGTATCAGCAGCGACTAATTGATCACAGTTCTCGATTACATTTAATTACACCAATTGTGTTTCGTTCTCTGATCATCTAAATCGTTTCTACTGTTCTCATAAATAAATTACTCTCTAAACTAGTTTCCTGGCGTGGAAATAGCCGCTATTAGCTCCTGTTAGGAGCCATCAGTGAGGCAAAATATCATATAACTAGCAGTAGTGCCCGGCTTCGCCCGGTGGATTTATTTGTTTTATGCTTGATAATGATTACTACTACAGAACTGGAGCCCTCAAGGATAAGGATCGGATTAAATGAAAGTAAATTTCAAAGCACCAACGCTTATTACAGCTGATAACCTCAGTATACTGCACCAACACCATCGCCCTTATACAGAGGCATACTATTGTCATGATGTTAACTGTTTTAAGGTGCCTAAGAAATCTTTTTGCACGTATTACTGCCCGTGACTGCAATTTATAAGCAGCTCGCAATTCTGCACTAGAACACTGGTAGGAGTGACGTGATGCAGCCCGCATTGCCAGGCAACAATAGACTTACCTAGGTATTATTGAAGCTGTTCTTCCGACTTACTGAACAAAAATCAATCTTTAAGGTTGCCTAAGAGGTGTAGCCTAATGATACATAGCCTAAACTATTCCTCTTGAATCAGGCTATCAAATAGAAAAAGAATTTTTCGAATCCGACTGGTAGTTCCAGAGATTAGCGCTTTTAAACAAACAAACAAACAAACAAACAAAACTCTTCAGCTTTATTATATTAGCCTAGTATAGATTTGTACTAGGAAAACGTGTAGCTCTACAGCCTATTGAAGGCCTTGGTTTATCAAGCGACCGCCGCTCAGCCATATGGCCTGCAGATTGCGGGGAGAAGTGTGGTTAGCGCAAAGTGTCCCCTCGGCCGTTAATCTTGTCTTTCTTGGCCGGGTTTGAACCCGCGATCTTGGGCATAGAAACTCAGCATGCTACCGACTACGGCACCGAAGCCGCTTACAATTGACACTGATATAACTGAATACATCCCAATAATGAAATGTCAGATACAGAAGCGCTCAGATGGACCAAAGGACGCTGTGTCCGGTGGCCGAGCCGAGCGCTCGCGCTGAGAGTCGCTCTGTGTACTCTCAAGAGTACTCGAGTCATGTTCCCCGAGCGTAGGGGCGCAATTACCAGCGAGGTAATGAGCTGCTTGAGAACAGCATTTACTACCTTGACTACACCAGCAATTACACGTGTTGCCAACTGTTCGGCGCGGACAACGTCTGTCTTAGCCTCATCGTAGGACAGACTTATAACTAGCTGATGCTTATAAACAGGATGGATGGCACCCCAGGTCAGGAAGACGTGAGGTACAGTCAAGTGTGTGGTTTAGCGGGGAAGGAAATGAACATTATTTAACAGCGATTGTTCATAGCTCATTGCACATTGCCCTTTGTTTAATAGTGAGCATAACATGTAGTGTTTACAAAAGTTTGGTGCTTTTCAGTCGGTCAACACGATTGTACCCAAAAGAGATGGGTTATTCCCTAATCCTGAAAAAAAATACATGAGATTAATAAATACACTAGGATGACCAGTTTCGATCGTCAAGCGATCATCATCAGATCCATTACACGTAGGCTATAAAATCTTTGTCTGAAAATATGGGTGAAAATATTTACAATATGTGTTGAGTGCGATAAGTGTCCAAGTGAACTGCTCTCAATAGGACCGCGCAAGACCCTAAGTAGATAAGTAGCCTGTACGATACAGTAAAATCAGAATTGACCATTTACAACAACCATATAGTCACTCCAAAGAGACAAATTCCGGAGGTCAATCACCACTTCCAGTATCTCAACAAAACATCACCGACAGTAGTGGCTACGCGGGCTAAAGCGCAGCGTTAGGTCAAGGGGCCAAGCTCTCTGCTGACTCGGTGGACGCGTGGGTTCGAGCCCCACCGTCGGCTGTCCTTGAAATGGTTTTCCGTGGTTTCCCAATTTCAACACCAGGCAAATGCTGGGACAGTACCTTCTGACAGGCCACGGCCGCTTCCTTCCACATCCTTGCCCAGTTTCATTCATCTTCATCCATTCCATCTCTCATCCCGACGCGCAGGTCGCCCACGGGCGTCGACTAGAAAGACCTGCACTCGGCCTCTCAGGAGGCTACACGACAAAAAAAACATCACATAGACCACAACTACCAAATATTGACGATTTGCATTATCTCAACTAATACTGCAACTAAATATGTGTACATATTGTAAAGATTTTCACCCATATTTTCAGAGATAGAACATATTCATCAGTTTGGCGGCCTCGTGATGAAGGCAACGAAATTCGTCAGACGTAAAAATATCTGTAACTCCCATTATTTCTTCAAGTGTCGTTGCCGCTCCGTCGCTTTATAGCACTTGCCATGTTGTAATGATATGGTCACTGACCTTTAACAGATCGCAAGGGAGTAGTCTGATCACGAATTGATAATGAAAGACACAAGCCGCGTTGCAGGATACATACCTCCCATAATGCGCAAGCCGTTGTCTACCAGGCCCCACGCCTACTACGACTCTGCACTGTACATTCACAGGTGTGGCAGCTGTGCGACTTTGCACAGTGTGAAGTAATTTGGACGGCGCTGCCCTAGACCATCCACCCTATTCACCGGGCATAAATCACTGTGACTTGATCTTTCCTCCGAAGTAAAGGAACCACTCCCAGAGGGGCGTTTCTATACACGAGATGTCATACATCAAGTGGTAGAGAATACTCTTACCGGAGGTAAGAGCTTGAGAGTTTTTATATCAGTATTGCTTACATGAAAACTCTTTCGTGGATATCAACAAGGACGGCACTCCAACTGGTGTCTTGCACACAGGCGCGGATCTAGAGTTTGGGTTGGGGGGGGGGGTCAGAGAATCGAAATTGTTAAGAAAAATGGTATCACTAACAACGCAATCACAAAATAACCAAACGTACAAAACCAGACCAATTTTTTTGCAAGCTACAAGGATAGAAAATTGATGCGTTTAGCGCACCAAAAATATTCGTACAAATTGCAACGGCGTGTTTTGCGACTTTTACATCGAGCATCGAGAAAAGTATCAAGGTATGTTACAGTTTCGGCAAGTCGAGTTGACTCGACAAAGGGAGAAAGTCACAGCTTGAATTGCCAACCAAGCTTGCAGTTTGGACGTCGGCAAAAAGTTTTGGTGCGAAAAAAGCCTCAAATTCCTATCCGTGCATTGCTGCACATTCATCGTGACATCACTATAGACATCGATTCGGTAATCACAAGGTTTGCTAAACAAAATAGACGAGTTGATTTTGTTATATAAACAATCGTTTTTATATAGCAGGTATGAAGTTGTAACTATGTACAGTTGTAACAGTGTAACGTGTTTTTCGAGGGGTTTTTATGCCACTGGCATAAGTCAGTAAGAAGCCATTCTATATTTATTTACGCGGCAAATTGTTCAGCCAAGAGAATTTTTCATGTTAATTTATTATTATTATTAATTTATTATAATTATTATTTAGATATTTTCGGAGCATTTTATAAAAATTATAAGCATACAGATAGGTTTTCTATGTCTTAGAAAACGCTATCATGCAAATTATTACGAACGACGATATCATAGAAAATTATCTGATTACGGAATTTTACGGAGTTTTGTCAGTTAGGGTATTTGAGAGACATGACTCACTGGAAATTCAAATACAAGCTTAATCTTGTCAGGAAGTATTACGCAAGGCTGGGTCGCATCGTCAAGAAAAGGCGAATGTATGGAACGGAAAACGACTTCTCCCTCCCGCCGAGTGTAATGAGCCAGAGTGGGGATCTAGCGCGTAGGGAGCAGCCAATCAGTGGAGACCACGCAAGCTAGAAGTTGAGACTGGAGTGGGGAGCCAACGTGTGCATATATCGTTCGGCGCGGCGTGGAACGAGGACATTCTGTGTAAGACGAAAGCAGTACGGTTGGACGCGGAAGTCGCTCCGATGTTCCGTGGAGTGGACGACTAACTTTTGTAAAACTTAACCAGTGTGGTTGTTCGAGTGTTTGGGTCCGATGTACGGACCATAGAATTATCTAATCTACCAGAATATCATCAAATTTCGACGGAGATGACGACGTCCAGGAGACTGTGGGAAGCACACAGCATCATCAAGTACGAGGGAAATGCTTTGGCAATTTCCAGTGGTAAGCGCAAATGACGCAGAAATACGCAATCTCTCATTTCTCTTTGTTTTACATTTCATATTTCAGTAACTTCATAGCTTGGAAATAAGAGTAAAATCAATTTATCAGACTCCGTCTTCAAGTAATTTTCTATCGGTAATATTAAAATCGCAACGCTCCAATTTAAATTTTAAACTTATTATTATTATTAATTTTGCTATACTTGTTTTATATAATAAATTCAATTCTTTTACAATGCAATCTTTGCTTTCAGTAGGTAGCATTAGATATAGACCAATTCCTTCTCCTGATACAATTGTTTGTTGGGTTAATGATCAAATCATACCACGATCTGAGTGAATAGATTCTTGAAGGTGTTCTACCAGGGCTAGACGTTGTTAAATACAAATTTAGATTTCAGCATTGCGTTGAAGTCTTGGCGCCCATTAAAACAACATAGCTTAGGCAAAGGTAAACAGTTACATTTATCACCCAACAGTTAGGGGCAGCCAAACTGCTACAATTGTCGTTCAACCTGTGGGCTAGCCAAACCGTTACATTTGTCGCTACCAACATGGGGCACTAATTAACGTTACAATTGTCGCTCAACGTGTGGTCTAGCAAAACTGCT
This sequence comes from Meconema thalassinum, assembly GCA_946902985.2. Taxonomy (NCBI): domain Eukaryota; kingdom Metazoa; phylum Arthropoda; class Insecta; order Orthoptera; family Tettigoniidae; genus Meconema; species Meconema thalassinum. Next base: position 27,077,220 of record OX336396.1, on the reverse strand, counting down.
ACACTTGTCGCTCAACGTGAGAGCAATAGAAACCATTACAATTGTCACCGTCAACGTGGGGATGAAAACCTAATAACATTTGTGGAAGGAGAAGGGTATATATTTCTGTGCCTGTATTTTGGGGGTTATTTGTCTGTATCAGTGTATATCATTATGGGGGATGAGAAAGAAAGACAGATGAGGTTACGTAGTGGTCATCAACGGGAGAGTGATGATACGAGCAGTATGTCGAGTGATGGTAGTACCGGGGTAGCGGAGGTAAATCCCGATACTGAAACAGGGAGTGTAGGCGGCCAACCAGAATTAAAAACTTTACTTCTCGAGTTTATGTATCAGAACAAAGTTAGTAGTGATGCCTTAAATGCAACGTTAGAACAGAATAATGCAAGATTAGAACAAAACAGTAGAGAAAATAAAGAGAGCAATAGGGAATTGAGCGATAGTTTAAACGCCAAATTAGAACAAAACAGTAGGGAAAATAAAGAAAGTACAGACGCATTAAATGCAAAACTGGAACAAAACAACGCTAAACTAGAACAAAACAGTAGGGAAAATAGAGAGAGTACTGAAACTTTAAATGCTAAATTAGAACAAAACAGTAAGGAAATTAGTGTGAAAATGGAACAGATTAGAGGAGAAATCAGAGGAGTAATGGAAGAGAAGGTTAAAGAGATCATTGCAGATGTAGACAAGAAATTAGGAAAAGTACAGGAGGAGTTGGAAATTAGAATCAGTAGACAGGCTGAAAATTTAAAAGAACTAGTGCAACTGGAAACACAGCAGGTCAAAAAGCAATTGGGGGGAGAAATTGACAAAATTCAGGTAGCTACTAAAGAGGTTAAGGAACAGCTGGGGGGTAGAATTGAGAAAGTCCACTCGCAAATAGTTGCAGAAGTAAATGATTTAAGAGAGAGTAATAGAGAGAGCATTAGCAAGATTGAGGAGAAACAAGCAAAGCTATATGATAAAGTAGAAGAATCAGAAGGAAACAACGAATTAACAGTAAACAGTATTGAGAGGAAGGCTGAGGAGAAAATCGCAGAATTAGAATTAAAATTAAAAGCTAGGATCAGGCAAGAAAATAGTCAGAATAGGCCAGTTTTTGTGAATAGCACACACAGGGAGGTAGAACTGGGTAAGTTCAGCAATCGACAGGGGTGCCCAATGGAGTTCATGAACACTATAGAAAATAAATTCGGGGAGAGGTTGGAAAATGGTGGTATTGAGTGGTGCCAGGTAGTTGAAATTTTAGAACAAGTGTTTGTGGGGGAAACGAGGAATTGGTTTGCTGTCTACAGAGACAAGTTTACTGATATTAATGATTTTAAAATGAAATTCTGTGAAAAGTTCTGGAATGAGGTCATTCAGTCGCAGCATCGTGAGGGAGTAGTGTGTGGTAAATATAACCCTAAAGGAAGCTCCACCATGACCGAATACTTTTTAGGGCAGGTATTAGTGTGTAAATATCTGGATGGCTTGAAGGAGGAAAGTGATGTGGTGAGGTTGCTACTTAGGCACTTTCCCTATAGGATCAAGGAGGCTGCTTGTATCCAGAATGTAAAGACTATATCACAAGTAGAAAATTTGTTAAGCACATTTGATGCACTAGGGAGAGGGGGTTATGAGGACAATTTCAATAGGAACCAGGGTAATAATAATAATAGACCTAACGAAGCCAGGCATCAGGAAGTTCAAGGGAACGGTGGCGAAGGGGCCAACGCTCAAAATAGAAATAATAGTAATCAGCTAAATCAGAACAGAGGAAATGGCTATGGTAATCAGTATCAAGGGAGGAATAATGATTTCAGGGGAAATCAAGGGAGGAACAAAGATTACAGGGGAAAACAAGGGAGAAACAATGATTTCAGGGGAAATCAAGGGAGAAATTATAATGACAATAATTACAACCAGAATAGGGGTCAAGGAAGAGGACAGCCTAGTGGTAGTAATATACAGCCAAACAATGACAACACAGCCCAGAACAACCAGACCAGTTCAGTAGTTAGTAGTACTACGGCCAGCTGTAGCGGTTCTTGAAACGCGAACCAGGCTGCGAAGTAAGATCAGAATCTCAGTCTGTAGCATGCCCTGCCCATACAATTATACAGGAACCCTATGACCTAAATGTAAGAAATGAATTATTACATGAACTAAATGATGAAGGTATTATTCAGGAAGTGGTTAGTAAGAGCCCCATAGTTAAATTTAACGTGTCCGAGGCGTACACAGATGTTTTAATTGATAGTGGTTGTATGAAGAGTTGCATAAGTAGTGCATTTTATGATAAAATGAAAGGAACTGGAGTAAATTTTGAGGAGATGCCAATTAAAAGCACTTTTGTTATCACAGCTGTTGGGAAGAGGTCTAAAGTAATTTCTAAGCAAGTTTTAGTAGACATTAAAATTAATAATCATGTAGAGAAGCAGATTTGCCTTGTAATTCCAAATTTAGTATTCAGTGTTATCTTGGGTTCAGAGTGGCTAAGTAGAGTGTCTGGTAACTTATGTTATGATGTAGGGAGTTTGAAATTTAAATGGGGAGATTCTGAAGTAGAAGTAGCGTTCAATGACCATATTCAGAGGAGTAGTATTGTAGGTGTGATTTGTACTTTAAATGAGATATCGCCAGCCGTAGAGCGGGGTTCTCCATGTTTTGTGGGCAGTGTGATTACGAACGGTAGTCTAAAGGACTCGTTACGTGATGCTGCATGTCAGGGAAATATAGAGGATGAACAGTGTGTTCGGCTCTATGATGTGTTATGGTGTAATAGGAGAGTTTTTGAGGATCGCATTGGTATGGCCAATTGCTATACACATTCATTGAACGTTATTGATAGGTCAGTATTCACAGGACATAGATATCCTGTACCTTTCGCTTATCAGAGTGCAGTTGAGGCACAAATTAATCAGATGCTTGAAGATGGGATTATTGAGCACACTAACAGTCCATATGTTAATTCTTTGATCACGGTACCCAAGACCGACGGCACTGTTCGTACCTGTTTAGACGCTCGTTTGGTTAACAGTAGAATTAGTTCAGATCAGCTGAAATCTATGTAAATAGAGGAATTAATGCAAACATTTGAGGGGAAGAAGTATTTCACTTGTGTAGATTTGAGTTCCAGTTTTTGGCAAGTGCCACTTTTGTACGAAGATAGACCATTTACAGCTTTTAGTCATAAATATAACCTTTAGCAATTTTGTAGAACGCCTTATGGGTTAAAGAGTAGTTCAGAAGCTTTAATTAGGGCTTTAAACATCGCATTAGGGGATGACACAGGAGAGTTTGTAACCATTTACATAGATGATATGGTAATTAGTTCACGCAGTTTTGAGGAGCATCTACGTCATTTAGATATAGTTTTTCAGAAGTTAGATCAGGCAGGGTTCACTTTGAAGCTGTCTAAGTCGTCATTCTGTCAGTCAGAAGTGACATTTTTAGGTCATAGAGTGTCGAGTAGAGGTGTAACACCAGAAGAAAGTAGGGTTAATAAGATACTTAACGCAGAGGTTCCACAGAATGTTAAACAGTTAAAAACTTACCTGGGAATTTGCAACTTTTTCAGGAGGTTCGTTCTTAAATACCCAGGGTTGGTAGAACCATTCAGGGAATTGATTAAAAGTGGGACTCGGTGGAGATGGGAGTCCAAGCATGATCAGGCTTTTAGAGCGCTGAAGGAAGGTTTTGAGAAAGCTGTAGAGCTGAAATATCCGTTAAAAGATAAGGAATATGTGGTTATGACAGATGCTTCACATATAGGCATTGCTGGAGTATTATGTCAGAAAGATGATGAGGGTAATCTGTGCATTGTATCTTTAGCCTCGCGAGGACTGACAGCAGCAGAGAAAAGGTACACGATTACTGAGTTAGAGCTCTTAGGTATTGTTTTCAGTTTAGGGAAATTTAGAATGTATTTAGTAGGGGGGAAATTTTAGATCCACACAGATCACCATGCATTACTGTATATGAGGACTTGTAAACTCAGTTCTAACAGAGTTAGTAGGTGGATTCTTGCTCTGCAGGAATACGAATTCACAGTATAATATATTAAAGGTAAAGATAACATTCTTGCAGCAATGCTATCGAGGGACACTAATTTATGTAGGGATTATCCTGTGGTTAAAGCAGAGGATGGTATTTTAATATGTGCATGTGGGGACAGTAGCAACAGGGCATCGTTACAGACACTGAGAAATAGGTAGGTAGAGCAACGTGATGACGTTCATTTAAGGGAGCCACTGGCAAGGTTGGAAGCAGGTGACGCAGAAACATTTATAGTTTCCAAACGTATTGGCAAAACAGCATATGTGCTGGAGAATAGTGAGGGAAACAGATCATACGGGACGTATAATATACATAGTCTCCGAAAGTATGTGTCATAAAGTGAGGATGTTTAGCTGGCGAGCCAGCCTATCAAATAAGTAAGTGTGGTATTTGGTGCGTGGGAGGATCTGGTCTTCCAGGCAGGCGTATCAGAAGTCACACAGGGGGGTAGTATGTAAGTAAATGAGAGTTTTTAAGGTACAGGGAAATATGACGGGATTGTCGGATGCTCTTGAGCACTAAAATGTCTCGATACACCAAGGCCAGAATTTGGTAGCGCTGGTGAATTCCCATTTTCCTCCAAGAGACGGGTGAGCGCTTGAACAGGGTATTTTTGCCTAAGGCGTCCACGAGGCAAAAGATGGGCCATCAGAATGCGAGACAGTCCTTCATGAAACTCATACATATCAGCACACGTGATTTCTGTTTACGGCCTCGCCATGTAAGATTTGTAAGTGTGTAATTTAAGATAATTTGTACAAAGGTATTATTTGTGTGAGGAGAACTGGTCTGTGTTGAGAACTAGTATTAAGTAGAATATGGTCTACGGGAACTTAAGAAGACAGGGCGATTACGGCACAGAAATATTTGGTGTTATATGTAATGCGCACTTACTGGTTTTTTTTTCAGAAGTCAATATTAATTTAATCTACTTTAAAGAGAGATTAAGTATTATGGTCACGAGGCGCTGCCACAATAGTGTGATCGTGTGCTCAGTGATAAGTGAGATTAAATTTCACCATAAGGAAGATCTATGGTGATATAAATATATCAGAACACCTTCAATGCGTGTGATATGACATCATAAATACAAAGGGCTCACACATTAATTATGTCTATTTCTCCAACATAGAGAAATTTGAGAGGCGGAAATATCCGTGGAACACTATTCTATATGTAAAACATTGGACTGGTTGCAAAGTGCAATCCATAGTGACAACAGACTTTGACGCAAAGTGCGTGAAGAAAAATTATGAGTGTATATATTTGTAATTTAGGGTGATCTCATTTATGTAATATGTATTTTGGATGGGGTTCATTAACGTGTCTGGGATAATCGGATAATGGACCGTCGTCACGGTAAATCATCCGATGATCCGAGGCGAATATGTAACGTGTTTTTCGAGGGGTTTTTATGCCACTGGCATAAGTCAGTATGAAGCCATTCTATATTTATTTACGCGGCAAATTGTTCAGCCAAGAGAATTTTTCATGTTAATTTATTATTATTATTAATTTATTATAATTATTATTTAGATATTTTCGGAGCATTTTATAAAAATTATAAGCATACAGATAGGTTTTCTATGTCTTAGAAAACGCTATCATGCAAATTATTACGAACGACGATATCATAGAAAATTATCTGATTACGGAATTTTACGGACTTTTGTCAGTTAGGGTATTTGAGAGACATGACTCACTGGAAATTCAAATACAAGCTTAATCTTGTCAGGAAGTATTACGCAAGGCTGGGTCGCATCGTCAAGAAAAGGCGAATGTATGGAACGGAAAACGACTTCTCCCTCCCGCCGAGTGTAATGAGCCAGAGTGGGGATCTAGCGCGTAGGGAGCAGCCAATCAGTGGAGACCACGCAAGCTAGAAGTTGAGACTGGAGTGGGGAGCCAACGTGTGCATATATCGTTCGGCGCGGCGTGGAACGAGGACATTCTGTGTAAGACGAAAGCAGTACGGTTGGACGCGGAAGTCGCTCCGATGTTCCGTGGAGTGGACGACTAACTTTTGTAAAACTTAACCAGTGTGGTTGTACGAGTGTTTGGGTCCGATGTACGGACCATAGAATTATCTAATCTACCAGAATATCATCAAATTTCGACGGAGATGACGACGTCCAGGAGAATGTGGGAAGCACACAGCATCATCAAGTACGAGGGAAATGCTTTGGCAATTTCCAGTGGTAAGCGCAAATGACGCAGAAATACGTAATCTATCATTTCTCTTTGTTTTACATTTCATATTTCAGTAACTTCATAGCTTGGAAATAAGAGTAAAATCAATTTATCAGACTCCGTCTTCACGTAATTTTCTATCGGTAATATTAAAATCGCAACGCTCCAATTTAAATTTTAAACTTATTATTATTATTAATTTTGCTATACTTGTTTTATATAATAAATTCAATTCTTTTACAATGCAATCTTTGCTTTCAGTAGGTAGCATTAGATATAGACCAATTCCTTCTCCTGATACAATTGTTTGTTGGGTTAATGATCAAATCATACCACGATCTGAGTGAATAGCTTCTTGAAGGTGTTCTACCAGAGCTAGACGTTGTTAAATACAAATTTAGATTTCAGCATTGCGTTGAAGTCTTGGCGCCCATTAAAACAACATAGCTTAGGCAAAGGTAAACAGTTACATTTATCACCCAACAGTTAGGGGCAGCCAAACTGCTACAATTGTCGTTCAACGTGAGGGCTAGCAAAACCGTTACATTTGTCGCTACCAACATGGGGCACTAATTAACGTTACAATTGTCGCTCAACGTGTGGGCTAGCAAAACTGCTACACTTGTCGCTCAACGTGAGGGCAATAGAAACCATTACAACAGAACATAATAATTGCAATAAAGATATTTTCAGTATTGAATAAAATGAAAAAAACTGCTTTTCAGTTAAAATTCGTTATGTTTTATTTGTCTGGTTATTGTGTTTTCGTTTTTTGAGTTTGCAAAAAAATTTGGTCTCTGTTGGGGGGGGGGGGGGTCGTCATGACCCCGTGACCCCCCCCTCTTGAATCCGCGCCTGCTTGCACATTCCACAATCGGGTGCAACATGATGCAGGGGATTACATTTAAGGTTTGTAGAGGTATTGTGGTTACTCAATAACTGATTTAGTATATTTGAGTATGTGGTCCTTATTTTCTATCCAACCCTCTTGTAAGAAACAGCAATACCAGCATAAGCGGTTTCTCGTCAGAGGATGAAGTTGGAGATCTTGCACCTAAAAGACAGCTATAATGCACATCATCCGGTGTAGCAGCAAAATATAGGAATTCATTGGATTTTGAAGATGATTCTGTCACAGGCTACGTCCGGAGGGAAATATACTTCCATGTTGGTGACACTGTTAGACGAAAAGGAGATCACTCAATGCCGTTGCCTCCCCTGTTGGAGGCTCTGTTAACTCGTTACGTGATTGAATCACGACTCTCTCAGTGTGTGCTAAAGAAGCAGCTAATCCCTCGCTAAACATAGGCTACCTCTGTGTATCGTTACCATTAAATGTCGATTAATTTAAGTGCAGCATGTTTGTGCTCTGGGCTCCTGGGAGCCGATCTATTGATTGTGGCGGGAACTACAAATAAGCCAAGCCACATGTAGCCTTGCTAGGTACAGTCATTGATGATAACTCAGAGTTTGGTTCTGAAGTACATTTTTTCTTTGTCTTGGTGTCCGGGGAAAATGTTTAAACATTTTAAAGAAGAGTTAGTATGTATCAAAGAAAGTTCGTATAAACAATGATCGTAAACTTAACATCTTCTGAGTTATGGTCTTATTTTGTACGAAGTGCGTATCTTGGACTCTAAGCACTTTGAAACGAAACAAATGAGAAAATAGTTTACGAGGAGCATATCTTGCACTCCGAGCACTTTGGGAGGAAACATTGTGCAATGCAAGGAGTAATAAGGAGGCGCCCTGTCAGCTCTATAGCATGCGGGGAGTTGAAGCACTAGCCACGCCCCCATACTTGCCCGGCTCGAGCGTTAAATTGAGCCTACGGTACCGTATACTTACTTATTAGTGGGATTTAAGTATGATTACCAGTAAAAGATTCGTGTTAGGTACTTAGTTAGTATTTGTTGCTTTAAGGGGCGGAACTACGAAAAAAAAAGATTCGTGTGCAGGTAGGCCTATACTACGAAATTGTAAGGTAGGCCTATATGACGATGGAAATCAAGGAATATTTGTTGATCTTTGCTAGCTAGCGTGAAGTGTACGGCAGTCACAATACTTTTCGTCGCAATAGAAAATCATGTAAACTGCCATAAAACGTTTAATTTTACAATATAAACTAGAGCAATACACCGATCTGAAGTATGGTATAGCACATGGGACATGAATGTATTATACCGGTATACAGTTTTTATGACCTGTAATTATTGTGGGTTTTCAGGCAACCAGACACCCATCACTATACTTAACTTATCCTTAACTTAGGCAAATAATTACCGAGATACCATTAGGCCTGCTATTATATTCACGAATGTGTATTAAATAAATTTAAAATATTAAGGCATGCGAACTAATTGGGTGGTGGCGTTATTGTTTTTATTGCACGATGATTTAAAAAATAGGCCAGTTCAGTTCCGGTAACAAACTAAACAAGGTCTAGGCTGAGGTTTGAGATTAACACACTAAAATATGCAAATAATAGCATATCAATCTCCTAACAACCACGAGCAATAAATCTAGAGCTCAAGCCACGTTAAAAATAGATTAGGGTAATTAGATTACAGTAATGCCGTTCATTAATTGACGAGCAAAAACTATTTCCAGTAAGAAACGGAGTAAAATATCCGTAATTAATTCCTAGCAATCGAAATAATTATATTGGTGGACACGTATGCCACTATTTGAACATTTAACGAATGATACTTGAACAGTACCGTAAGGTGGCTACTCTTAAGGATGAGAACTTAACCCAATAAATGGCAAATAAAGTGGATTTACTTGTGAAATGACATTACTTTGGCAGGTGGGAGTGCAAACATATGCCCCACATGTCGACATTTCGACCCACACGCGAAATATCATCAATTTTAAGTACGTACGTCACACTATTACATGCATTTCTTATGGGACTACCGCAATGTTTTGAGCATATGTGAAGGAGTAACTTCTGGCTTCACTTCCTTGCCGTTAGGGCCTCTCCTTATTACTCCTTGGTGCAATGTGTTCTCATTTGTTTGTGTCAAAGTACTCGGAGTGCAAGATATGCTCCTCGTACAATGTTTTCTCATTAGTTTCGTGCCAAAGTACTCGGAGTGCAAGATATGCTCATCGTGCAATGTGCTCCCATTTGTTTCGTGTCAAAGTGCTCGGAGTGCAAGATATGCCCCTCGTGCAATGTGTTCCCGTTTGTTTCGTGTCAAAGTGCTTGGAGTGCAAGATATGCTCCTCGTACAATGTTTTCTCATTAGTTTCGTGCCAAAGTACTCGGAGTGCAAGATATGCTCATCGTGCAATGTGCTCCCATTTGTTTCGTGTCAAAGTGCTCGGAGTGCAAGATATGCCCCTCGTGCATTGTGTTCCCATTTGTTTCGTGACAAAGTGCTTGGAGCGCAAGATATGCTCCTCGTACAATGTTTTCTTATTTGTTTCTCGTCAAAGTGCTCTGAGTGTAAGGTATGCTCATTGCAGAAACTAAGACCATAACTCTGAAGATTTTAAGTTTACAACCAATGTTTGTAGATTTTGTTTTCATCTATTGTTGCAGACTAACCCTTCCGTAAACATTGGAACGTTCTTCTCTGACATCCTGTATGTGGTTAATTTTTTGACGAACGAAACATGTCATCCTTGTAACGCTCCCCCCTCCCCCCCCCCCCGCTCCTTCCTTGTAATCTTTGCAAATAATAATTAACATATGTGTTTTTCAGACCGAGTCTTATAGTTCCCATACGGTAATATAATTGAGAATTAATACAGTAGGCTACATGTTGACCGATTGAAATGTATTAATTAAATGTCAACCAATGATGGCAACTTGTTTGAAGGAAAATAACGAGATTGAAGAAAGTCTCAATTGAAATGCCGTGGATCCTAGAAATCTACAACATTTGGTTATGTGGATGCTGCAACGTTAATGCGCTATAAACTTACCATCGATTTGCAATCAAGATATTTTTAAACGTGTCACCATCCATGGTGTAGACGACTTTAAGAGCGATACTCCATTTAAGTTATTTTGGTAGGAAGTCGGCCGGAGACATGTTGAAAGGAACCGTCCCGGCATTTACCTGGGGGTGAAAATGGGAAACCACGAGAGCCATTTTCAGGACGGCCGAGATGATATTCGAACCCACGCTCTCCCGATGTCAGCGAGGCACGATGTAGTGCGTTACTGCTCTCGGCCACCATGGCCTGTGTTTATTGCATACACTAATATTTTAGGTAGATTTTGAGATTACTTGAGATGTAAATTCTTGAAACATGAATTGTGTTTAGATTTTTGGCCCATTCTGTTTTAAAAGCAAGTTCTTATGAAGAATATATACTCTTGCCTAAGTTCGGAAGTAGCGCCCTCATTTCTGTCCATGTTCACAACTTATTTGCTAACCTTGTTTGTGAGTTAGTCTGGCCGCCATGTTTCAGGTCCACAGAGACCAACTCCAGCAGTGCCCCTGAGGACGACCTCCCGCTCTACACGTGCACTCAGCTGCCCAGTACGCATGCGCTCCACGTGCTGTACACCGAGTCCAGGGACCAGCAGGGGCGGACAGTACGCCGCATCGTGGGCGCTTCAATCAGGTAAAACAGTTTTTATTATTAGTAGTAGTAGTAGTAGTAGTAGTAGTAGTCTAGTAGTAGTTCCCCACAGGGGCTCACGTCTTCTGGGTCATGGGTTGGTGACCACGGGACCCCAGCTGATTCCGGCGTTGCTTCCACTTACTTGTCATCTTCCCTGTCGACCCCCCTTGGTCAACTCTTGATCTCTTCCAACCCCGACGCTATTTGGGTATCCGAGGCGTAGGGAGTCTTTTATTTTCCTGCCTTACTGGCCCTTGTCTCATCTTTCCTGATACCCTCATTCTTCGCGGGTTCAGACCTTTTCTTTTCCTTTTCATGGTATCTCCTGCCTTCTGCTCAAGGCCCTAAAGGAGGCAGCCAGTGTGTCACCCCACCTTGGATAGTGCTACACACTCAAGGACTCACGGCTGGTGACCTCGAGGGATTCTTGAGCTGGGTCCGGTTTCTCCCCTTTTTCTATTCCCTTTGCGGTGGACCCTCTCTATCTGCCTTTCATGGCTCTACTTCTTTCTGAGTCCCACAATCCTCTCATTCTTCCCTGTCTTTTATTTCCCTTATTTCTGCTTTGTTCTCCTTCTTCTTCTAGTCTGTAGTCAGTTGGTAGTTTTCATACTCATTTTCATTCTTATTCACATCATTAGGGCCCGATAACATAGTTCTTAGGCCCCTTAAGGGGACACGGAATGCCCAATGCTGAAAATGTTAAATAATGCTTCACAAAGGTACATTTCTCTCAAACTCTATTAGAGATATAAACTTGAAAATTACACAGCATGTACCTACGTATCTTGCCTTGATACTAAAATAACAGGTTGTGAGTTATATGAAATACTTTTTCATTTTTGAATTATTCTTTTGAAGTTACAAATTTTGGCTTATTTTTTTTTTTTTGCCACTTCATACTCTAATAAAATACTGTTACGGCTGTGAGTTTGTTTCGTCGCCTGCCGCGTGAGTCACCGCCGCACCCGGGCTATGCTCTGCCTCTGTGTATTACCTGCGCCTTACGCAACAGGGCTACTAGGACAAAAGGGATGGTCCAGAATATTCGTGACCCAGCCAGTGATGGAAATCTCGAGAAGCCGTGAATCCTGGACGGGTCTAGAAGCATTCATTGAGTCACCAGCCTGCTATATAAGAGCAACCTGGCCCGCGAGGTGGACAGTGTATTTTTCGAGCTAGTGCGAACTTTTACCTGAGCGACAGTTGTTGGTGACGTGACTTGCGAAACGCTAGTGAAACTGTGTCTTGAGCGAGTGTGTTTTCCAGTACAACAGAGGCTAGTGTGGTGAATTGCGAAAACACCGGGGGCTGTTTCCCTAGCCAGCGGACAGCGAAGCAGAGTGTAGTGGTGAGTGACCGGCTATCGTAAATAACTGTAGCTTGCGTATTCAAGGAAGTGTTGCAGGTCGTTCTATCGAGAACACCGATCCCATTAGGAGGGATTAACTTCTGTGGCTTATTGACGAGTAAAAGGAAAGTGTTCCCTACGAGAGGAAACTAGAGTGAGATACTAATTGCTTGTATTTGCTATTTGTGTGGTGTATCTTTCTGGCCCGCAATAAAGCTAATACGTTTCTTTAAAGGAACAATTTGTGTTGTGCTTTCTACCCACCGTAATCCAGTTAACGGAAGTGCCAGTAGGGGGTGGCACGTTACAATACCTAATATCTGACCTACAAAATTATATTTCTTTCAGCATGCATAAAACAACATTGAAAGTTTGAATTCTCTGTATCTCGCACAACCTGAGAAAATGTTCCTTATGTATTAAAGTAAACTAACTTTCGGGAAATGGCCTTTAAAGTCACTGCACTAGTGCATGCCTGCTACATAGCTTGGATTATCGATGTCCTCTTCCCTTTTGTCCTCGAGCCTTCTCTTAGTAGCTCTCCTGACTTGCCTGGCCTTCTGATGCAAAGTTTTGACAGCTATTTCGGCATAACTGAGTCTTTCTAAGTCGAGTCGCTGCGTGGCGTCCCGAGTATGAGAGCCAATGCTCCGCCCCAGTCTTTGTAGTACTTGACATTTTGTGATGTTTCCCTGGTTAAAAGATGCCACACTGTCGTATACACCAAAATGAAGGGTCCTTATTAGCACAAACACAGCTTTTGGGAGGAGAGGGGTAAATTTAAATAGAGGAGGGAAATATATTGTTGTGGAATTACTTTATGGAAGCATTGTCACGAATTCGATTGTTGACTGTCATTTGTTTGCCTTGTTTTTGATTGTCGTGGTTACAAGGTTACTCCTGGCATATCTACTATGAAAATGAAAATCCACAGCCTGCTTCCAGTCTCCGACCGGGTCAGGAATGGAATGAATGAAGCCCCCATCTAGCGGCGAGGATATGAACTGTGCCGGCTGCCGAGGCCGGACGCACTCCTCTGGGGCAATGATTAAATGAATGACAGATGGAATGAAATGATAGTGGAGAGTGTTGCTGGAATGAAATTTTGACAGGGAAAACCGGAGTACCCGGAGAAAAACCTGTCTGCCTCCGTTTTGTCCAGCACAGATCTCACATGGAGTGACCGGGATTTGAACCACGGACCCAGCGGTGAGAGGCCGGCGCGCTGCCGCCTAAGCCACGGAGGCTTCGCATATCTACTACATAAAGCTCAAATACCACTCACTCATTGACTGACTGACTGATTCATTCATCACGAAATCTCAGAAACCACCGAACGGATTGGAATGAAATTTGGTATGCAGCTTCCTCAAGGGCCGAAAACGCCCACTGAGAAAGGATTTTTGGATATTCAGGTTCTAAAGGGGTGTTAAGGGGGTAGACCTGTATTTCATTGAATAGCAATATCTCCCGATTGGTTTCATTGGGGGATGTGATACTCGGCATATAAACTCATCATTAAAAATAAGAAGGCACGTGTCTGAGGGTTTTTCGATGTGGTGTATAATATGAGGTAAAAGGGGTGAAAAGTGGGGGTTGAAGGATTCCTAACGGAGCGTGTATCCCGTAAACGACATAGGCCAGGAGTTTGGAACTCAGCGGTAAAAAAATCAGCATAAAAAATAAGTAAATAGGTGTTTGACCGTTTTTTTTTCATAAATCCAATTTAAGGGGCCCGTGGGGAGGGGTGAAATTATGGGGGGGGGCGTAATATGTCTGAGTGTAAAATTATACATGGCCTATGATGTAGACAATAACACATTACATCTTTTTTGTCTCTTGCTATTTCATCATACGACGAATACTTAAGGAGTTATTAATGATTTTGTACTTTTTGGTCGGAATTTTCTAAGTCCCAGGAATGACATAACAAGTAGTTCCGTAAAGAACTATACAGCCTATTTTCATATATCCTGCTCATGTTAATTTCTTCTAACAACATACAAAATTTCAGTTTAATTGCTGTAACAGATTCGTAGATATTGAGAACCGTCTAAATATTTCAGATTGTCGCCAGGTTGGATTTTTATTTTTGTACTATTACATTAAGATTATTGTGTACGTGTGGTATTCAAACTTCAATCGCATGATTAGAACACAAGAAGTAAAAACGAGATTTTAAAATTACGCACAGCAGCCATCTTGTGATTATGCAAACAATTGAAATAAATTAGATGCCAGTGGATCAAAATTTGTATAAGCATTTAACGTGCAACGTTTCACAGCACTCGGATAGTTAATTCGCGAGAATCGTCCATTTAAATATTTATACTTCGCGTCGCCGCCATGTTGGATTTGTGCTCACCAGGTTAATGAAAGTCCTATAGGTGAACATATGTTCATAGTCTCTATGAACTTAAAAGAATTCAGTTTGGTTGCTGTAAAAGATTCATAGATATTGAGAACCGTCTAAATATTTCGGAAGCTCGCCATTTAGGATTGTTATAAGTATAGGCCATAGAATTATGTACCATTCAAGGACAATTATTGCCTAGGTTCATTATTCAAACTTTCACTTCGATCGCATGATTACGACACAAGAAATAAAAACTTAATTTTAAAATTTCGCACAGCCGCCATATTGGAGTTATGTAAACAATTGATTTAAATTCGATGGCAGTGCATTACAATCTGCAAAATCATTTACTGTACCACATTTCACTGCGCTCAGAGAGTTAAATCACGAGAAAAGTCTATTAAAATATTTCAAATTCGCTTGAACGCCATGTTCGTTTTTTTACTTTACAAGCTTATGAAATATACATAGATAAACTTGTACCAGTACCCTTTATCACCGTACAAAATTGCAGGGTAATATCTGTAATAGTTTCGGAGATACAGAATGTCAGTGAATATTTCGCACAGCCGCCATTTTGAGGTTATGTAAACAATTGAACTAAATTAGACTCCAGTGCATTGCTATGTGTATAAACACTTGCTGTACCTAGTTTCATTACGTTTGCATGGTTTTTTTTGTCGTGGAAGGAAGCGGTCAGAAGGTACTGTCCCAGCATTTGCCTGCTGTTGAAAATGGGAAACCACGGAAAACCATTTCAAGGACAGCCGACGGTGGGGCTCGAACCCACGCGTCTACCGAGTCAGCAGAGAGCTTGGCCCCTTGACCTAACGCAGCGCTTTAGCCACTACTGTCGGTGGTTTGCATGGTTAAATCGTGAGAAAAGTCTATTTAAAAGTCTCAACTTCGCTTGGTCGCCATGTTCGTTTTCTAATTTACAAGTTTATGAAATATACATAGGTAAACTTGTATCAGTACCCTTTATCACCGTACTAAATTGCAGGGTGATATCTGTAATAGTTTCGGAGATATAGAATGTCAGTGAAATATTTCGCACAGCCGCCATTTTGAAGTTATGTAAACAATTGAACTAAATTAGACTCCAGTGCATTACAATGTGTATAAACATTTTCTGTACCAAGTTTCATTACGTGTGGATAGTTAAATCGCGAGAAAAGTCTATTTAAAAGTCTCAACTTCGCTTGACCGCCATGTTGGTTTTGTAGTCACCAGGTTTTTGAAAGTCTCATAGGTGAACTTCTAGTAGTACCCTTTATCACCGTACACAATTTCAGGGCGATATCGGGAATAGTTTCGGAGATATTGAATGCTAGTGAAATATTTCGCACAGCCGCCATTTTGCATTGGTGAGACGTAACAAAATTTGAAGGGCACGGTCGAGGTCGCCGGGAATAGTGCTATGAACATACCGAGTTTCATTGAAATCGCTCCAGCCGTTTAGATTTTATTAGGGGGGGGACACACACCCGAATCACACACACACACACACACACGCACACACACACGGACAAAAGGTGATCTCATAAGCCTATTTTTTCAAAATTGAAAATAGGCTAAAAATTGATTCGAATGAAATTTCAAAAAAAAAAATTAAATACTTTTATTATATTTTTCACGTCTTTTAGGGTCCGAAACCAACATGATATTTTGATGTTTTTTTTTTCGTCCCATGCATTTTTGGTTTCAGGTGATAGACCATGCTTATCTAGCCTATCTATATAACTAATGTTATAACGGGATTCCAAATGTTAATGCGGGCGAAGCCGCGGGTAACAGCTAGTACACTATATATAATGAATACAGCTTTTATCAGTCTAAAGCAGTGGTTCTTAACCTGTGGTCCACGGACCACGGGTGGTCCGCGAGTGCCTCGGGAGTGGTCCGTGGGAGAAAGGATTCACCAGCACGTATAAAATGTGGCCAATAAATTGGGGTTTAGAAACGATGTGCGTTGAACAAGAATCGTCCGAATGTATTCGCGGCGATGACTATTAGGTTTTAAATGGAAATATCTTAAAAATAAATGTTATTGAAGAAGGGTTACAACTGATAAGGTGTATTGGTGGGAGGGGGAGGGGGAGGGGAGGGGGGAGTTGGAGGTCCGTACATGATTCAATCTCAGGTTGAGTGGTCCGCGGAGTTCTACGGGTTCAGAACCACTGGTCTAAAGGTACCATTTGGCTGCACGCGACAGAGACAAGCGACAGAGACAGACGACAGAATTGTGAGACCGAGAGAGGTCGCTTTCGATCTGCTCCCCATTCAACCATATGAAGTACATTTGAGAGCGCGAGATGGAGATGGCGACCGAGATGAACCGTAGCAGACCGCTCTCGGAGCAGTAGTGTCTCGCGACAAGCGCACCCAGCACGTGTTTTATGAAGTGATAAAATGTCGGAAATAAAATGTACGTAATCAAACTGCTTACGATTTAATCTAAAGTCACTCCTGAACTTTTCTTGTTCTAAACATAAATGATTCTTTGTTAACAAACAGAATGATCCTTCTTCGCGTCTGCTTTTCAATATTGAACTCATAGGTTTTCTTGTTTTCTTGCGCAACAGATAACACAGCAACACATCATCGTCCTCTTCCTCTTCGAGCAACCTTATCATTAGAATATTTTTTCGTAACCATTTTTCAAAGAATAATTGCATGCACATCCCATTAAACACCTACTGTATGTCTAGGCGTGTCGTCAGTCTCGGTCGTCATCAAATTACGTGAGTGGCGACACGTTGACTTGTCTCCGTCTCTCGGTCGCTTGTCTCTGTCGTGTGCAGCTAAATGGTACCTTAACTGTCAAATATCCTGTCTTGCGAGAGCATGGAGCCTATGCATCATCTTACAAAAGAAATAAAATTAAAAATACTTCCAAGAGGAGGATTATCATAATGTATACACTATTGGATAGGGAAATGATCACAGATACAGAATTCAAAATAAAAATTAAATAGAATTTTCATATGATTTTTCGTTCCGTGTTCCCTTAACTTAGGCCATTGGTCCCAGGCCATATGTATAATATTTTGAACAACACATTATCTCTTCCTCTACATAGTATAAAAGGAAGTGACCTATTCTTGGATGTTACGGGTGAACTCGAGAACCACTGGATGGATTTTGATGCGGTTTTCACCATTCTGTAAAGGATTTCTCGTGCCGCTTCGGTGGCGTATTTGGTAGCATGCTGAGCTTCTATGCCCAAGAACGCGGGTTCAAATCCGACCGAAGTTGTCGGATTTTTTTAGTCTTAAAAATCCCTCAGTGTGCCTTCCGTCGGGGGGGAAGTAAAGCCGGCGGTCCCATGTCATAGATTTATGGCATGTTAAAGAACCTTCCACTAATTACCCCTGTGTGAAGCTAAATTGTATAGGTTACGAATGTAAACAACGCTCTTAGATTCCTAAGTTCGTTGCCAAGAGCCGACTGCGGGGGCGTCTGGTAGCTAAGTTCTGAACTAGTAGTCGTTGACGGTGGCGTTTGGCGGCAAAAGTAGGAACTATTTGAAAATTAATATGAAATCCGAGGCCTAATGATTACTTATCCCAGTAGAGCTATCACCGTGCAGCAGTCGCCAGAAGAGGTCTGACTCCTCGAAGAATAAGAGAAAGGAAATATGACACAGGGGCCAAATAAGGCGGGAAAGACTACCTTTTGTTGTTGTTGTTTGAATTTTCAGTCTTTTGACTGGTTTGATGCAGCGCTCCAATCCTCCCTGTCCTGAGCTAATCGTTTCATCTCTATACATAGCTACCACACCCTACATCCGAGGCAATCTGTTTAACATATTATAACATTGGCCTACCTCTACAGTTCTTGTCCTCAACCCTTCCTTCCATAACTAAGCTTGCTATTCCTGGGTGTCTTAGTATGTGTCCTACCAACCTATCTCTTCTCTTCATTAGCACTCTCCTGAAACATCCCTCCTTTCCCACTCGTCTTAATACCTCTTCGTTTGTAAACCTATCTACCCAACCGATCTTCATCATTCTCCTGTAACACCACATTTCAAACGCTTCAATTCTCCTCTTTTCTAATAGTCCAATTTTCACTTCGATAGAGCGCCACGCTCCAGACAAAGGCTTTCAAAAATGACTTCCTAATACCTAAATCTATATTCGATGTCAACAGATTCCTCTTCTGTAGAAATGCTTTCCTTGCCTGAGCCAACCTACTTTTTATATCCTCTTTGCTTCGTCCATCACTGGTTATTTTGCTTCCTAAGTAACAGAAGTCTCATACTTCCTTCAGCTTTTCACCTGCTAATTTGATGTCCATAGAGGTTTCTGATTTGTTTCGGCTGCATTCCAATATTTTTGTTTTACATTTATTAATTGTCATCATAAATTCTTTCCTCAAAGACGGAGTCAATACCATTCAAAAACTCATTCAAATCCTCAGGCGTGTCGTCTAAGATGACTATGTCATCGGCAAATCGCAGAGTTGAATTTTTTTTTCCCCTTTGAATCTTCTCTCCCACTTTAGATTTTTCTCTAAATTCCTTCATTGCTTGTTCAGTGTAAATATTGAAAAGTATGGGTGATAAGTTGCAGCCTTGCCTTACACCTTGCTGAATACCAGCTTCTCTCTCATGTCCTTCAGCTCGAATGACTGCTGTCTGGTTTCTGTATAGATTTTAGATCACGCTCCTATCCCTGTACTTTATTCCAATCGTTTCCAAAATGTCAAACAATTTAGTCCAATCACCGTTATCAAAAGCCTTTTCTAAGTCTACCTAGGCCTCGACTACTCGGGGTCGGAAGAGAACAAAAATTGACCAAAGGGAAGATAACAGATAAGTGGAAGCAATGCTGGACTCAGCTGGGATCCCGTGGTCACCAAGCCACGTCCCACTAGTTGTGAGCACCTGTGGGGAACTTGGATAAACAAAAATGTAAGGTGTGATAAGAGCTCTATAATTGGCTGATCTCAATCAAATGTATCCGTGTTATTGATTGAAATCAAGTGGCTTATGCGTCAATTGGTCATACACATTGAACACGATAGGTCGCGGGTTCAAACCCGGCCGAAGACGTCGGATTTTTAGAGCGTTAAAAATCCCTCAGTATGCCTTCCTTCGGAGGGAAAGTAAAGCCGGCGGTCCCATGTCATAGATTTATGGCATGTAAAAGAACCTTCCACTAATTACACTTGTGTGAAGCTAAATTATAGGTTAGATTCGACTAACGCTCCTAGGTTCCAACGTTCGTCGCCAGGAGCCGACTGCGGTAGCATCTAGTAACGAAGGTCAGAACTAGTTGTCGTTAACGGTGGCGTTTGGTAGCAAAAGTAGGAACTACTTGAAAATTGAATGTTTGCAGTCCTTACTTGAATTAATAACAGATAACACACACTAATACAGCCATCACAATTAACACCAGTTATCAGACAGATTCTACACACACCCAAAGTACACGGGGCTACATGATCACGTTGTCGCAGCCCCCTAAACCAAGTACTCTGGGATGATGACCAGGTTGTCCCAGGTCCCGTTAAAAAGGAACATAGTACAGCATTTTATGATTGCAAGGACAGACTACAAGTCAGGCTATCGATACTTGAAGCGACCTGTTGATAGAGCATTCATTTTATGATCAGAGCCATATAACAGAGCTTTAGTGCAGAGCGCCCCTAACAGGTGGCTGTTGCTATCTTTATAGGCCAGACACATCTTATCGCTCAGTGAGCCGTTACCTACTAGTAGGAGATGAGATTCATTCCATAGTCGCCGTAGATGGCAGACATGACGTGAGCATGGCCAATACCAACTGCAACACTCAGGCCTTATTGTAGAAAAAACATGGCGGCGATAAATGCCCATCCAATAGCTAAGATCATGCCATAGTTCGTGTAAATTATTATTTTAACTCGCCTAATAGCATAAAGGATATCACAAGACGAGATAGGTTCCGAAGAAATATGCATCAATAATTTAGACTTACCTGAATTAATATATCGATTGAACCCTTGTAAAAAGAAGCGTATCGAGACTCAATTTCGGTCCATGATAGCCGTGCAGTTAAGGGACACTGGGACTGAGTTTTCATATTTCTGTATTGGATAAATGAGATGTACAAGGGAAGCGTGAGCTGTGTGAAAGTGGGAGGAGAGAGATCGGACTGGTTGGAACAGAGAAACGGCCTGAAACAAGGAAGTGCACTGTCACCGTTACTTTTCATTGTGGTGATGGATGACATAATGACCCGAGTGGCACAAGTAATTGGGGAAGGAAAGATGAAAGCAATGGTGTTTGCAGATGATTTGATGATTTGGGGAAACAAGGAGGAGGAAGTACAGGAACAGTTGGACGTGTGCGAAGGAATAATACAAGGATATGGGATGAAATTTAGCATAAATAAGAGTGAGATGGTGATCACAACAAGGAAGAAGGAAAGAACCACAACGGGAATAACAATTGGTGGGGAACAGCTGAAGAAAGTGGAGAGTTTCAAGTATCTGGGAAGCCTGATACAAGATAATGGAAGAAACGATAGAGAAATAAATGAGCGGGGGAGGCAGGCAGAAACATTTCGGAGGAGTGTGAGAAGCATGTTATGGAGCAAGGATGTCCCTCAGAACAGCAAAAAGATCATATATCGGACGTACTATGTCCTTATCCCGACGTATGCCTCGGAGACCTGGGTTATGAAAGGAAGGGAGAAGAGCAAAATACAGGCCAGTGAGATGAGGTTCTTGAGAAGCAGTATTGGAGCTACAAAGATGGACAGAATAAGAAATGAGAGGACCAGACAATTAATGAAGGAGGAACCATTACAGGATGGTATAGAGAAATCTAGACTTAGATGGTATGGACATGTAAAACGAATGGAGGAGAAGAGGATACCCAGGAGAGTACACGAGACGAAGTGGGAAGGAAAGAGACCGAGAGACAGGAGGCTGAAGGGGGTGGAAGAAAGCGTGAAGAAGAGAGGAGAAGACTGGACAAAGGTGGTGGCTGAGAGATGGTGGAAGACAGAAGACGTTGGAGAGGCTTGTGTTCCAAACAGACCCGGCCAGTGGCTGGAAACTGTGCAAGATGATGATGATGATGATTGTTCTAATGTTACACACATCACTCAAATACTAATATACACTATACTACTGATTTACAGTTTTCTATCTCTAACCGTTTAGGAGATATGATTATTTTTATATAGAAATTTTGCAAATTTTGGAAATGGTCCTTGCGTTAAACAGATAGAGGTAGCTCATTTATCATGACTTTCCCACATAGATATTTAGTATGAAAGCAATCCTAGTGATTGGTTTTGAGTTCATATGAATATTTGTTCACATATGAATTAACTCATTTCACAATATTTTTTTATCCCATTCATTGCCTATTAATTAAAATTAAAATATTTTTATTGGCCAAACTAAGAATACTACAGTAAAATTAATCACTGAACTTCTGGGTGCATTAATATAGAATATGAAAACAAATTTGCAATATTATAGCAGCAAAACTAATGCACAAGGACCAAATGTTGTCTCAAAAAATGGGAGGCCGCGATAAAAGGACTTTTATAAAAACATGCATATTTTTTGGTTATCAGCTTTCAAATTTAGGTAATTATCAATGGATATTGTTATAATGTTACACACAGCACTCTAATAGTAATATACAGTAGACTAATGATTTACACTTTTCTATCTCTAACCATTTAGGAGATACGATTA
Organism: Meconema thalassinum; assembly: GCA_946902985.2. Lineage (NCBI taxonomy): Eukaryota > Metazoa > Arthropoda > Insecta > Orthoptera > Tettigoniidae > Meconema > Meconema thalassinum. The sequence continues at coordinate 27,054,991 of OX336396.1, read as the reverse complement.
TTTTAATATGAAAAATATGCAAATTTTGAAAATGGTCCTTGCGTTAAACGGATAGAGGTAGGTCATTTATCATGACTTTCCCATATAGATATTTAGTATGGAAGCAATCCTAGTGATTGGTTTTAAGTTCATATGAATATTTGTTGAGATATAAATTAACACATTTCACAATTTATTTATCCCATTAATTGCCTATTATTTGAAAATTAAGATATTTTTAATGGCAAAACAATGAATACTACAGTAAAACTAATCACTGAACTTATGGATGCATTAATATAGAATATGAATACAAATTTGCAATATTATAGCAGCAAATCTAATGCGCAAGGACCAAATGTTGTATCAAACAAGAAGTTCCGTGAAGAACTAAAGAGCCTACTTTTCTTAAAATTTAAGATTCATGCCACTGATTAATCTATATGGATCTATCTAGAATAATGACGAAATTAAGTTGGTAATATCAAAATTTCTAATTTGTTCGAAATACTGTATACCTGGCATAATGTAACCTTATAGAGAAACACAGTTGGCAGCCCTGGTGACTGAATATATTCTTGGTTCCATTTCTTAAGGTACACGATACAAAATTTGGTTGAAGTCTAATAGATAGCACAGACGTTACATGCAGTTAAACATTGGATCTAACAGCGCCCGTAAAATCATGTTGGCAACAATGACATACATGTATTGGTCAAAAATAATCTGAAATAATATGATCTATTGTTGTGTCAATTTTGAATGAAATCCATTAGTTAGTATAGAAGTTACATGCATTTTAAAATTGGACCTATCAGCAGGCTTAGAATCATGTTGGTAGCACTGACGTATATAATTTACTCCAAATTAATATAGAATGTCTGGTACTATACGTGTGCACAATTTAAAGCTGTCGGCTTGCATACTTTCTGATATATGGGTATTTGGATTTAAAAAATGAGAGCATTTATTAACAGTTGGCAGCCCTGGTGGCTCTTAAGAATACGCTCAGTCATATCTGTTTATGTACACATAGCACATACGAAATTTGGTTGAAATCCAATTGATAGTGTAAAAGTTATATGCATTTATAATTTGGACCTATCAGCAGGCTTATAGTCATTTTGGCAACACTGCCATGTATGGCCTCCTGGAAATTAAACTGCAATATTATTATCTATACGTGTGCCAATTTTGAAATAGCTCCCATTGATACCTTCCAAGATATCCAACATGGAGCTCTAATTTCAATTGCGATTTTTCAGCAGTTGGTAGCACTGACATCATTTTCAAATATGGCCGTGATATATATCTTTACTTCTACCAAATTTTGTTTCGATTGCTGCAGCCGTTTAGGAGTTGATAGGGGGACACACACACACAGCCAGACAGACAGACAGACAGACAGAAGGACAGACAGACAGACACACATTTGCCCGATCTCATAAGTCTACTTTTTCCTCATTTTTGCAAAATGTGAAAAGTAGGCTAAAAATGGGAAGCCGCGATAAATGGACTTTTATAAAAACATGCATATTTTTTGGTTATCGGCTTTCAATTTTAGGTAATTATCAATGGATATTGTTATAATGTTACACACAGCACTCTAATAGTAATATACACTAGACTACTGATTGACACTTTTCTATCTCTAACCGTTTAGGAGATATGATTATTTTAATATGAAAAATATGCAAATTTTGAAAATAGTCCTTGCGTTAAACGGATGGAGGTAGGTCATTTATCATGACTTTCCCATATAGATATTTAGTATGGAAGCAATCCTAGTGATTGGTTTTAAGTTCATATGAATATTTGTTGAGATAAAAAGGAACATATTTCACAATTTATTTATCCCATTAATTGCTTATTATTTGAAAATTAAAATATTTTTAATGGCAAAACAATGAATACTACAGTAAAACTAATTACTGTGCTTAAGGATGCATTAATATAGAATATGTATAAAAATTTGCTACATTATAGCTACAAGTCTGATGCATATGGGGCGAATTTTGTTTCAAAAAAATAGGAAGCTCAGAAAAGTGCACTTTTATAAAGCCATGCATATTTTTTTAGTTATCAGCTTACCTTATCAGCTAAAACTACCCAGGACTATGTTAACACCCTCTTTCTTGCTTTTCTGAGCTCCTTATTAGGAAAATACGTACCGAAATACTCGCCTCAATGAAAGTCCATGAATAGGGGGCGTTTAAATAGCATGCACTAGACATTTCAAGAATTCGCTGGACCTTCAAATATGGCGGAATTCGGAAAAGACTTTCACTAAATTATCCGCTGGAGTCAGGGGCATAATTATATCAAAGAATAAAAAAAACAATATTTTTGCGATTTCTGACAAAAACTCAGTCCCAGTGTCCCTTAAATTTTGCTTCTCAAGATTACAAGGATACATAGGGCAAATACAATAATTAAAGAAAGGAGGTAAACCAGTATACTACATAAAACAAGTTTAATAATCAAGGAAAATAACAACAATCTAAAACACATCTTGAATTTACTCCCACACTTCTAAATAGATCACAACTGCAAACCCTAAGTTGTGTCTGCATCCAAACAAGTGGCATTTAAAGTAACCACAGTTTACCATTTAAAATAAATATCTCAGGAGAGATTATTAATAAAAGACGTTTAAAATATTACGTCTACTTCAAATCTATACTTACGCACGTGTGACGATGTTTTGACTAAATGAAGGAAATAAGTACGGTTACGTGATCCGTTACCATCTGGTTTCCCGTCAAGCAACGAATCCGTAATTCTGCGTAAATTAGATTAGCTTAGGGAACACACAACAAGGCACTTAAGAATATCCGACACCCGCTACCCTTATATAATACAAAATAGATCTCCGAACGAGATCTTGACAACGTGCCAAAACACGTCTAATTGCCCAAATGGGTCTTGGTAAAATCAACACAAGCGTACGTGACTACAACAAAATACACGAGGACATGACCGAACGTCATTCTATTATTACAATAACCACAACAATCCAAATTGGATTATATCAAAATAACAAGAAACAACACTATGTCCAATGGCATTTAATTATAACACCCAAACAAATATCAATTCAACTTAATGCATGAAAATTGTGGTCTAAGTATTTCGAACTCCCCTTTAAATCCTGATATAGAATGCGGGCTCATCTCACGTTAAGAGAAGAGGACACGGTACCCCGGCCTCAAACCTAATTAGTGTTATCTTAAATCTGTCCGTCCCTTTGAAACCAAATGTCGTTTACCCAGTGCGTTTATAGCAACATCGGAAGCTTGCTCACGGCAGCTCTCGAACCTGGAAGTACCTTGTATTTCCTGAAAACGTGTGTGCAAAAATACCTATTTTGTCCCAATAATTCTCTCAGGAATTATAAGACACGACGACTCAGTCAGTATCCTCCTCGGAGTTCATACTGCCGTTAATTATATATTGCTGCAGACAGGAATCGTGGGCTGATTACCACGATGTTCCCCGCGCATGTAGACACACATCATCACACATAACCAATATAACGCACACCTGGGTAATGACTTCATCTCTCATCTCGCCACCTGAAATACGTCCAGATTTAAGATCCCGCGGAAAGACTTAAACTGCTTTCCCAAAGATCAAATAAAATCATTACTTCATTAGTTTTACAGATTACTAAGAGAACTATGGTTCCCTGCAAATAAAATTGCTCTAGGCAAATCACAATAAAACGCCAGTTTATCAAACACAAGGTTAAATGTTACCCCTCCATTCTAGTTTTATCGTTAATGTTTAAAATACAACAGCTCCATTTATCGCTCAAACCATTAGTTCCGCTCAAGCGATATGAACAATACACTGTGCACGCACTGTACAATTACAAGTTACATTACAATCATCTAAATCAGAATAACAAAATAGTCACGCACGACATTACGATCGAGTATCGGTACACTGAATAAAAATTAAACTACTATAAAGAAAAAATTACAAGAAAATTATTTACATTTCCCCAGGCAATCTAATTACGACTAAAATTGAATAATCAATATGTGGTACTTATCCCTTCGCCAAAACACCTCAGCTCACATCGCCACACATGACCCAGCAGTTATTTAGCCGGAAATCGTCATAGTCGCTGGTATGTCCATGGTCATCCTTCCGTCTGTTGGCCTCGTTCCAGACATCTTAATTTTTTTAGGATAGAAAATGTCATTTATTTCACAGTACTGCAATTGACTACTAAAATTGCTAAATGAGCTGATAATATCCACTCAATGTCCTGAGCAATTTATTTGAAGAAAACTTTCCCTAAATATTTATAAGCCTGATAGCATTTACCATACACACGCAAATTATACACTTTTAATAAGTTGATAAACTCGTCAGAGTTTTGAAGTTATACACAAGTGTCACCTCGGACACATCAGAATAAAGTCTAGTGTCACTCACGACACCACAAAATAAAGTCAATTCAACCCTCAGCTCGGCTACATTTATACAGAACAGTAGAGGGGACGAATTTTAAAAATAATTCGGAGTTTTTAAGTTACGGACTTGCTACTAATTGCATTGAGCTTCTCTCATTGCACAGGTTAAGAATCTGTTCGGTGGAGTCATAAATGATAATGGGTTTTATTAATATTCATCTTTGCGCCAAATCAAAGGTACGCTAGTTTTCGCGGGCCTGAAGCGTGCCTCGCTTCATTCGTTGATTCAAATTCATCTCGGAGAGTTTGACCTAGAGACTCCTCCCCCAATTTATGACGCACAAGCATCTTCTTCCTGTCAGATTCTGGTTCCCCTACTCCTACTTGCGTAAATCGGGAGCAACCGTCTCATGGCCTGCTAACTGAAGCCACGCATTTTGGACGTTGACCTCTTCAGTTCCAGGAATTGTGGCACACTTTTCCTTGTCTCAAAAGCTTGGTTTAAATATACCTGCCTCGTCGTCTAACTCCCAATAGTTGCAACATATTTCCTCAACTCGAATCCACTGCTGCTTGTATGAATACCCTCTTTCAAATATAATTTAAAAAATATGAATAATTATTATATCAGATGATATCATAAGGGTTCACCATATACTGCTCACCTCAAATTATAGGTTTCTTCGTCTTCACCCAAGGGGCAGCTACAATTGTGTCGCTCTTTTTGTGGTTGAATAAGAATCTGTTTGGCGAGTTATCACGATTTGTGTTTAAGTTCAGTAATAGATAAATATTATTAGCAAGAAATCCAACAGATTCCGAGGTAGGAGGGAAGAAAGTCCCGGTTACTGAAGTTATGTCCCAGCACATGCAGAGTATTTGTGTACACAATCGGAATGAGAATAGTTGCCTGAAAAGATCGAACCAACGCCTTAGAGATACAACTCAATTAAGACCTCCCGTATAATTGTCTAAAAGCTCGGGTAAATCATCACTCCGAATTAGTTGATTGAGAAATGCAAAGACATATTCGTGTGGATATCAGAACATATGGGGATTATTACACGCAAAGGACACGATAATACGTTACGATTTAACCCATTAACCATTCGCTTTTGCCGTTTGGAATAATTGTTCGTTGGAAATAGTTGATTCAGTAAACTAGGAAGGCAAGCATCATCTCCCTCTTACGGAATTATCGCGGAACACCAGCTCGAAATTTAAGTACATAATTGGCGAGGTACACATGACACTCTATTACACTCATCATAATAAAAAATAACTTTCAAGCTGTACGAATCACATAAGTATAAATAATGAGGAGCACAATTGAGTTCACCAGGAAACATCCTCCTTAACCAATAGAACAGAAGTTCACTGTATTCTTTAGCGTGTATACAAGGCAGTGTAGATCATCTGCCAGACTGGTAAGGATTTACGGAGGGATTTACTGCAAGGGTATGATAATTTCCTTATGAGATTAAAATCGTTTGTTTAAAGCACTGAATACTCCATCTAAATAAGGTATATAGATTTCCCGGCGATCATTCTCTTCTAGGGTACAATAACGTACATAACAACGTGTTTTTTTGTCATTTGCAGAATCGAGGAACTTCTTGTACCAACTGAATGGTTTCTGAAAATACTTTCGCACTGTCATATTTGCCTCTGATATGTTTTTCTGCCACATTTCTCTTGACAGTTAAAAGTTCGGTAACATGAGTTATCATCTGCAGAGCTGTAGATAACTCGACATAGTTATAGCGAACATTTCACATAATACAAAAGTAGCTAGAATTAACTGAAACTAACTGGCCCCTCAGCCCTCCCTCCCCCCTCCCCCATTCCCCTCCTATCGGTGGCCCTGCATATGGGTGCGTGATGCAATGGAGTTAATAGCCAAATAAATATATGATGTAACTTTTTTGCAAATTCTAACGTTTAATTTAATCCTAAACCATTAGCAGAGATTAAATTTTGAATTATTATCAGATATCACATAACAATGTTAAACTTAATAATTCGTGTCGATGATGCTTGGATTTACTAGTTTAGACGGAAGTTGAGTGTCCCTCCACCCTAATATTTTATATAAGTTGGCGCCTGTGGGTATCAGTGTAGAATTAATTAATGACGTATTACTCCTGCCAACTCACTGCTTTCCGTATTACGTTGGCCACATCAGAGTCTCCGTCTCACCACTGGCACGCGAGTTAAACACGCACGGCTGTGCAGGTAAGGGAATCAATGAAACACAAACCAAATCACTGGGTAACTCATTATCAACGTACATTTTAATCTAAATGCAAATCAGATATAATTAATTTCAAATTAAATTCTACTTCACTGGTAACGCAAAATAATTTCATTTGACTTCATTATTTATTTAATAGGCTACTGGATATAATATACTGAATTACTCCATCGCATTTTATGGCTTAACCACATTGAAACCAAACTGTTTTGCCTCGAATTTTAAATACAGCTGATTACAGATGTATTGCTTTAGACGAAACAATAATGGGAACTGTTTGAGTGTGCATTTTTGACATATTTCTTCAAATTTACTCAAAATATAACAGCGAATTTTGTCGAAATCAGAATTTTCTAATATGTATAACTAGCATTACCCGTCGTTGCTTCGCCCGCGAATATTCTAGTTGTAAAGAGTACACTTAGCAAAATCTCAATCATGAATGCTATGACTGATTTATCCTTGGTATGAATAATCAGACTTTATCAATTCAGCTACTGGTGCAGTGGTTAGGGGTTTGTCATTCCTTCATAGGTATATCAGAGCGAAGTTAGTTTTCTGGGAATATCACAGACACTGTTAATTTAAGGGCCTTTAAATGTGGTTTTCGGAAACCCTTTATAGTCGGGTGAAAAAGACCTTTCGTAAAAATTGCGTGAAAAAATTCTCGAGTGCCCCTTGGCCTCCTTAAGCGCATTTTACTGTATGTATTGATGAATTTTACAGCTTAATTTGGTTCAGTGATAACCTTATAACCGTCTGGAAATTTTCACAGTAATGTAATAATTGGAATTGCATTGCGTCTTACAGAAATAGATGCACCTGTGAGATTCTGTTACCATGTTTACCGTGTTGCATTCTTTCTTTATTTCATTGTAAATATACATGTTTTAATGTATTTATTTAATTGTGAGGCATTTAAAGAGTAAGTGAGTGCGTTTCGCTTACGCATTGGGTTATGCTGAACCTGTAGGTACCCCATATGTTTAGGTTGGTGTTAATGGGACCTTATTTTCGGTACAAAACTGGAATGGAACCTTAGCAGAATAATATAGGGAGGAATATGTACCAAATTATGTTGACAATAAGAAGATGTATGAAATTCCATCATCAGGCTTTATCTACAGCAGCCGTCTTCACGTGCCTTGTTTGTGACGTAGGAGGAGCGCGCTTGCCAGCCGGCCAGTGCTGTGGTGCCTGTTCGAGTATACAGAGTTGCACGCCGCCTCATTGAAGTTAATATTATTTTTAACGGAAATGTCAACAGAAGGGGAATCTGATAGCCAAAGGCTGTCGACTCCTAACATTATCTTGTCTGTGTGGGAAGAATTATTCTTGTTTCTCGAGTATGACGGACACCGAGTATTGGACAACTAGTAAGGAGTAAAACGATTAAGAAATTCCGGAAGAGCACTGTTGGTTATCAACAAACATAAAATCTTTATTTATCCCATTTTTTGACTGAAATAATATTGTGTGTAGATTCGAACAATTCCGTTAGTGTTGTGTTAACTCCAATGTATGCCTTACTACAAAACCAACATGGCGGCCAAGTGAAGTTGTGATTTTTAAATAGAATTTTCTCGCGATTTAACCATCCCAACTTAATGAAGCTTGGTACAGCAAATGTTTATACACATTGTAATGCACTGGCATCTAATTTAGTTCAATTGTTTATATAACCTCAAGATGTCGGCTGTGCGAAATATTTCACCGGCATTCTATGTCTCCGAACTATTACTGATATCACCCTGAAATTTTGTACGGTGATAAAGGGCACTACTACACTTTTATCTATGTAACTTTCAAAAGCCTGTAAAGTACAAAACGAACATGGCGGCCAAGCGAATTTGAAACATTTTAAAAGACTTTTCTTGCGATTTACCATGTGAGCGCAATGAAATATGGTACTGTAAATGTTTATACATATGTAATGCACTGGCAGATAATTTAGTTCAATTGTTCACGTTCCGTTGGAGAAACGGAGCACGGATTCTCCGGCCGGTGACGTCACAGAGCACTGTGCTTGCAGGAGACTGGTTTACGGTATCACCATGCTTCTCCTCGGATATATTTATTCTTGTCGTTGATGAGAAATGAAACATGAATGAGAAATACTGGAAGGAAGTGGACGTGGCCACCGTCTGCGTAGAATTGAAACCATGGTAAACCATATCCGGAGATAGCCTGGCTCCGTCTCGCTTACGACCCAGCCAATGTCCTGTCTCTCTCTCTCTAGCCTGTGTGATAATGTTCTCCATTTCGTTTCCAGGCTTGAATCTACTACGTGGTTCCTAAATGGTGAGGATGATCGTCGCAAATTCTTCTTGACGTCGTCCGTCATCTTCACTCCGGTACCTATAGAAGTTCCTCCTCCCCTGTCAAGGTAAGTAAAGCCTTCTCATTTATAAACCACAAGGGGCGGATGATCTCGTTGATCCTCCTCTTGAAACAACAATCAGCGTAACAGAATCATTCACTGCTTCCAACAATGGACAAAGTGTACACGAAACAAAGGAAGTGTAAAATCAAAGTTGTGGTAACAAGCATTAACATTCTGATTGGATTAGGTTAGAAAAAGGTTGGTTGGTTCCTCATTTTAGGGGCTGCGATAACGCGGTCATGTAGCCCCGTGTACTTTGGGTGTGTGTAGAATCTGTCTGATAACCGGTGTTAATTGTGATGGCTGTATTAGTATGTGTTATCTGTAATTGTGGCAAAGACTGCAAACATTCAATTTTCAAGTAGTTCCTAGTTTTGCTACCGAATGCTACCGTCAATGACAACTAGTTGTGAACTTGGTTACTAGGTGCCACCGCAGTCGGCTCCTGGTGACGAACGTTGGAACTTAAGAGCGTTAGTCAAATCTAACCTATAATTTAGCTTCACAGAAGTGTAATTAGTGGAAGGTTCTTTTACATGCCATAAATCTATGACATGGGACCGCCGGCTTTACTTACCCCCCGAAGGAAGGCATACTGAGGGATTTTTAACGCTCTTAAAATATCCGACGACTTCGGCCGGGTTTGAACCCGTGACCTTGGGAATAGGAGCTCAGCATGCTACCAACTACGCCACCGAAGCCGCGTTAGAGTGTGGGATCTCACTTACCACTGAACCACATACTCCAACCATTAGCTGCATAACCTCAATCAAGGTGGTATTTTTCTTTGTAAAAAGGTACTGTTGGCAGTGGCATAACCAGGGGGAGAGGGGAGGGGCCAGTCCTCCCCCGGACTCCTGATTTGAAGCTACGCCACTGACTGTTGGATTGTATAGTGACCTGAAGTAATACATGCTCACTGAGTATGTCAGGTCCAAGGGATCGATGTTGCTAGGGTTTGTCTTCCGTAATGTAAGGGGATGCAGATCTACAACCAAGAGAGCCCTTGTCCGACTATAATCACGTACGGAGCCCCTGCATGGCACCCAACCTCGAAAGGAAACATTAAGAAACTTCAAAGCTTATATAACAGAGCCATAATATTCATTTATTCCTTCAAACTCTCAAAAGAGCCCACACTCCTAATACAGTACCTGAAACCTTTAAACTTTTAGATCTTATGTTCCTAAAGATAGATGTTTTACTGCTTCCTACAATAGTAATCTACAACCAGGATATAGATGCGCAACTCGTGGACGAGAAGTGACCTTGAACCCTATCCGCAGCGCAAGCCTGGAACTCCCTCACTGGTGAGATAAAATACTCCTTCGTACATAACTACAAATCAAAACTCAAAAGCCACTTGAGAGCTAAGTGATTACTGGTCGTACTTTTTAGACCATTTTCATTTATGAAAAAATAGGCTTATGAGATCAACTTTTGTCCGTGTGTGTGTGTCCGTGTGTTCATTAACTCCTTCTAACTCTCAAAAGAACCCCCCCCCCTCCCTAATAACTTCTAAACGGCTGGAACGCTGTCAATAAAATTCAGTAAGGTCATAGTACTATTCTGGCCAAGCCCGACCGTGCCTTTCAAATTTTATTACGTCTCACCAATCCAACATGGCGGCTGTGCGAAATATTTCACCGGCATTCTATATTCTATGACTATACCCCGGCCATGATCAACCAAGAATGGAAAGAAGCAAACTTCGAGCTACGCCACATCTACACGACAGGCGCAATACATGGGTTTCATCATCGCATCTGTAACAGGAAGGGCTTTCATGAACCATCCATAGACTGTGAGTGTGTAATCTGCGGTCTACACTGCCCACCGTATCACCCGATGAGTGCTCACAAAGAACATTACCTCTGTCCCACTATGCAAAAGACTGAACGGTTGCTCTATTGTGTAACATGATCCTACTTACTGTATGGCCATTGGCTGCAATAAATTATATTATATCTCCGAAACTACAGCATTACTCATATCACCCAGAACTTTTGTACGGTGATAAAGGGCACTACTAGACGTTCACTTATGTGATTTTCAAAAACCTGTTAACTACAAAACGAACATGGCGGCCAAGCGAAGTTGAAACATTTAAATACTTTTCTCGCGATTTAACCATCCAAACGCACTGAAGCTTGGCACAGCAAATCACTATACAAATTGAAATGCACTGGCATCTAATTTAGTTCAATTGGTTACATAAATTCAAGATGGCGGCTGTACGAAATTTTAAAATTATTTTTTTATTTCTTGTGTCCTAAACATGCGATTGAAGTCAATGTTTTCCAACATGGCGACAATCCGAAATATTTAGACTGTTCCCAATATCTATTAATCTATGACAGCAATCAAACTAAAATTTTGTATTCGTTTAGAGGCTACAAACATAAGTTCACCTATGGGACGTTCAATAACCTGGTGAGCACAAATCCAACATGGCGGTGACGAGAAATTTAAATATTCAAATGGACGTTTCTCGCGATTTAACTATCCAAGCGCAGTGAAACTTGGTACGGTATATGCTCATAAATTTTAATCCGCTGGCATCTAATTCATTTCAATTATTTTCACAGCCACAACATGGCGGCTGTGCGAAATTTTAAAATTTCGTTTTTATTTCTTGTGTTCTAATCATGCGATTGAAGTTTGAATAATACACCTACACAATAATTGTCATGTAATAATACATAACTCTAAGGCCTTTATATAAAAATCCAACGAGGTGACCATCCGAGTATAGACGGTTCTCAATATCTACGAATCTATTACAGCAATCAAACTGACAATTTGTATGTTGATAGAGGCAATTAATATTAGTAGGATATATGAAAATAGGCTATTTAGTTCTTCACGGAACTACTTGTTTCTTACATTATAACTGTGTGTTTATGTTGATGTGAATGTATATTTTGCATATAAGTTGCTGTGGTGGTAGAGACACTGCTGTTTTTAAGAGCGTTAAAAATCCCTCAGTATGCCTTCCTTAGGAGGAGAAGTAAAGCCGGCGGTCCCATGTCATAGATTTATGGCATGTTAAAGAACCTTCCACTAATTACACCTGTGTAAAGCTTAATTATATAGGTTAGGCGAATGTAAACAACGCTCTTAGGTTCCTACGTTCGTTGCCAAGAGCCGACTGCGGTGGCGTCTAGTAGCTAAGTTCTGAACTAGTAGTCTTTGACGGTGTCGTTTGGCGGTAAAAGTAGGAACTATTTAAAAAAATTCAAAGTCTTCAGTCCTTACTTGAATTAAAAAGCAGATTACACACACTGATACAGTCATCACAATTAGCACCGGTTATCAGACACACACACCCAAAGTACACGGGGCTACATGACCGCGTTGTCGCAGCCCCTAAACTGAGGAACCAACCAGAGACATTGCTGTGTTTGGGTATTTTATGCTCAACTCTGCTTCCACTCACAGTATGTGTAAATATTTAGGATGCTGTGAAATTAATAATAATAAATATAAATAGTGGATAGTTGAAATATTTCTATAGTACTTAATACTGAAAATGAGCTAGAATGCTAACAAGGGAAGTATCAGGTAAGACAGGTGGAAACCTAACTTGAAACTTTGTGGACGCTATCGCTGTACTATAAGAGGACAATATGTGGAAAATCAGCCGCCAGATTGAACTGCAAGGCTCCAAAATTATGTGGCGAATCTCTCATATAAATCAATGGGAGGTAGCGAGTACCGTACATGTTGGAATGGACAGCCCTGACTGCTCAGGCACTCAAGGCCGGTGGGAAGCAGTCACACGCTCCAGTCAGCATATACGCCCCGCCTCGCTACTACTCCGAGTGCCACAGGGATGTCCAGCTCCGCCAGCCATCATGCCTGCGTACCAGGATGTCAGGTACGGTTTCCGAGCGTTGCAGTTCAATCTGGCGGCTGATTTTCCGCACGTTGCCCTCTTATAGTACAACGATTGTGTCCACAAAGTTTCAAGGTGGGTTTCGGCCTGTCTTACCTCATACTTCCCTCGTTAGTGTACCCTGTATGAACTTAAATATAGCTAAACGTAACGCAGTAAGAACATGCATACTATAAGGTGCGTTCAAAAAGTAACGAGCCGGAGGCTGTAATGCGCAAACCGGTGACAACACCGGCTAATCGTGGCGTGTGTAACGAGGTGTGGTTCCGACCAGAGCGTGGAAGGTCACATTCCGTCGCTAGAGAGCGCGCGTGCACGTCACGTGACGATACAAAGCGAGCAGCAGCATGCATCAATCGTCCAACGCTCCCAGTCGCATTGCAAACAGTGACATGGAGGCGTCAACCGAAGAGCAAAGAGGTGTTGTTCGGTTTCTGACAGTGGAAGGAGTAGGGGGAACGGATATTCATCGCCGAATGTCACAAGTGTACGGCGAACACTGCACGCCCCTTGCAAGGGTCAAAGCGTGGCACAAGCGCTTCAGGGAAAGACAGGTATCGTTGGCCAATGATGCCCGGTCTGGGGCACCCCCCTGCACTACCGATGACAACGTCCAGCTGGTCGATGCACTCATTACCCAGGACCGCCGAGAGACAGTGAACGTCATAGCCGCCGTGGTCGGATTGAGCGTCGGAAGTGTGCACACCATCATGAAGGAACGACTGCACTTGCGGAAAGTATGTGCCCAATGGGTGCCCCACAGTCTTCAACCACACCAGGAAGCATGTTGAATGGCCTACTGTCTTGGTCTTGGTTGGACGATTGATACATGCTGCTGCTCGCTTTGTATCGTCACGTGACGTCACGCGTGCCCTCTAGCGACGGACTGTGACCTTCCACGCTCTGTTCGGAACCACACCTCGTTACACACGCCACGATTAGCCGATGTCGTTACGGTTTGCGCATTCCAGCCTCCGGCTCGTTACTTTTTGAACGCACCTTATAAATGACACGAAATTGCCATGAAGTTCAGTTGAAATGCATCATGTTGTTCCAGGTTCTGGGAGTGGGTGTTGGGACCTGAAGATACCATTGCTGCTTGGCTCAACATCCTGGACGTGTTTGAAGACTTGTCGACCGGTGAAGACATCTTCCAGCTCTCACTCGCTGCGCTGAGCTTGGGTGGTACTGTGCTGCTCCTAGGACTGATTCTTTGCGTTCTATCGAGGGGTCGCAGGGACTGACCATGCACAAACTAAAGTCTGTTCGCCGAGTCGAGACAGTGGAAGTAAACACAGCAGTGTGTGTTATTGCAGGGCTGCCCATAAAGGGATGCGTAGAGTTGTGCCTGTTGAACGTATGCTTTCATGTGAAGCGGGCGAGTGCGCTTTTCTTTTCTACGTCTACGACATGACAAACTATCTCGGATCATCTTGACTAGCCCTGTTCGGCTGAACCGATCACGTGAACTGGGCGAGTTTCTCTGTCCGGGCAGCTAGGTTATCAAGTGCAAGTACAGGGACTTTGTTTTATATGTGACGGGGATTTTCACTCGCCCGCTCGCCTGCGCAGCGAGCCGGTCTCCCGCCAAGCACTTTGCCGTAATGCGCTTCTAGGCGCCACAAGTTTCCCTGCTTTGCAGTCTGCTGAGAGCTTTAACAGCGTGAGGTTCAGTTTAGTCAATTGTTCACGTGTTTAGTGCTCAGTGCGCCGTTCCAATGCGATTTTCATTACGTGAACGTACATATTCCTATACTCAATGACTCAGTGCCAGGCGAGCGCCGCATTACAGCAAAGTGCTTGGCGGGAGACAGGCTCGCAACGTGGGGGAGCGGGCGAGCGCAAATCCCCGTCACATATAAAACAAAGTCCCTGTATTTACCTGCACTGTATCGACTCGGTGAATAGACTTTAGGTGCGGTGACTCAAGAACTATCCTCTGCATTTACAAGAGGCGCGATAGTGCAGTGTTCAAGCTGCTTACTTGTAACCCAGACAGACCTGGTTCAATTCTTACTTAATGGATTTCAGATTTTCCGGGTAAAATGATACATCCATTGATGGTTCGAATTCCGAGTAAAACTACAGGTTTCTTTCCTTTTTCTTTTGGTTTTCATATTCATTCTAATTATGAAGCTCAGGGATTCCAGATGTGAGGAAGCTTTTTCACGGCGCATCTTCGTTTTGTAAAAATGAAGTATTTAAAAAATCCACACCCCACTCACTTGACTGGAACAACGCACGGAGTCAACAAAATTGTATCTGTTAATTTGGGGACTGGCTGCGTGGCTCAGCGGTAAAGTTCTCGCTTGCTGTTCCCATGGTTGCAGGATCGAATCCTGGCGCAGTCAGCTGCCGTTTGAGGGTGCGCAAATGGGAGGTAGTCGTGTCAGTAGATTTACTGGCACGTTACATATCCCCTTCGAGGTAAAATTCCGGCAGCCCGACGACTCTAAAAGCCGCAAAAGTTAAAAGGGACGTAAAAAATATTATTATTATTATTTATTTATTTAGTATGTTTCGACCCATACAGGATCACATAAAGCAAGTTATGATCTGTTGCTGTTATTTTTCTTGTTCTTTCATCATGTCGCTATGTTCAGCTCGACGTTCGTCAGTCCATTTTCCCCTAGGTCTGCTGGGCCTATCTTCTGATGCAGCTTCCCAAGTGTAGATCTTATGTCTGAAAGTTTTGCAGTCTTCGATATCTGTGGGTGTGATGTTGGCGTTATTGAGATCAGTTTGGACTTGTTTAATCCAAACCGTTGTCGTCTTTAATTTTTGTGAGTACATCAATATTTTCTTTGTTAATCGGTTGTCATCTAGCCTCATAATGTGTCCATAAAATGTCAAGCGTCGTTTACAGAAATCGGTTTCAATATTTGAATATTTTTCTGTGATCTTGTGCGATTGTAAACGATATCCTTCATCTGTAAATCTTGGGCCAAGAATTTTTCGGATGATTTTCCTTTCAGCTTTCTTGATGTTTTCAAGATCCCCTTTATAATTGAGGTTTAAGTTCTCACTGGCATAGAGTGTTTCGGGTTTGATGACCGTCGCGTAATGGCGAATTTTAGTGTTAATGCTCATGCATTATTATTATTATTATTATTATTATTATTATTATTATTATTATTATTATTATTATTATTATTCTCTTAATGTGTACGCATTTGATCATTTAGTTGAAGTGCAATACTCTACATTTGCAATTACGTACGTCGTCTGTCATTTTTATTAACATAGCTCTTTTCTTTCTTTGAACAGAAATGAGGTGAGTAGTTTCAAACCCAACAATCCTTCGAGGCGTGGTGGTGCAGTGGTCAAGCTGCTAGCCTATCACCAAGGTGGACCGGGTTCAATTACCGGTGAGATTTTCCTCTGGTTCGGATTCCACGTAAAAATGGAGGTCCTGTGGCTCATGATCCGCGAGATTAACACATTCCTTCCTTCTTTCCCAACTCGACTTTGATCGTAAATTGCGTTATAGGTGATAGATTAACCTTGACATTGAAACCTACTGACCTAGTAGTCTGTACTTTTTCTCCTTTTATGGTTATAAAGATAAATCGATTTTATACCAGTTTTCGCTTAAATTTTATTATTGTTTATCATTTAATGCAGCGGTTCCCAACCTTTTTTCCCTCGGGTACCCCTTTATACATATTTATCTAAAATAGTACCCCCTAAAAAGTAAACTTTTAAAACGTTTAATATTTACGGGCAATACGTACATGTATGTATGTATGTATGTATGCATGTCTACCCCTTATTATTCCCGTATTCAACGGGTTCGGGAATGACATGCGATAAAATTCTATGTGGTGGGTGGTTTTATGGCCGTATGACAGGCAATATGTACATAACTTAATTAAACATTAATAATAAAAAATAACTTACAACTATTTATAACTTTCTTAAAAATACAGCATAGGCTAACTAATATTTTAATATATTATTTGTTTGCTGTTAGTATGCATTTCATTTCAATGCTAAATATAATTTTCATTTTTACTTTCATTTACCTGTGCAAATGAAGATGTATAAACTTTGGATGAGGAAAATAAACAATTACAGTAGCCTACATAAGTTTTTTTAAATCTTTTATTGATAACCAATTAATTCTAGCGATTAGTTTGACAAAAATAGAAAAATCAAGACAAAAGGGAAGCAGCGGTGAAAGTGGCTGGGGGTGGAGTGGGGTGGGTTGTCGAGGGGGAGCATTGACCTTAAGGCGCGTGAATAAGACGGCACTGCGCGGTGTTACGTTACTAATTAATGTTATTGGTTTTACGTCCCTTTTAACTACCCTGGCTTTTAGAGACGCCGGGGTGCCGGAATTTTGCCCCGAGGGGGATCTTTGACGTGCCAGTAAATGTTCTGACACGGCTCCCTCGCATTTGCGCATCCTCAAATGCCAGCTGACTGCGCCAGGTTTCGAAGGCGTTACGTTACGCCTGACACGAACGATGGGAACATGGCGTCCGCCATTACCGTTTATTTTTGTCGTACCCCTAACCGGTTCGTTGCGTACCCCAGGTTGGGAACCGCTGCTTTAATGTGTCCCATTTATGTTCCCTTAATTTAATACACTCACCGTAATGATATTGAGGGGTGTTATTGTCGGTAAAATAAACAACTTTCCTTTCTGTAGATTAAGGCTTTCACGACCCGGAATACTAATAAAATTAATCATGTTTTTGGGAAATTGGCGGGTAAAATAACTTTTAAAACTCCAAACGTTTCGAAAGGAACCTTGCCTCCTTTTTCAATAGAATTAAAACAATGTGGCCAAAGAATGTGTGTCAATGAGCTTACAAAAACTAGAGAAATTCTCCTGTTCGTCACCAGAGAGCAGCAGAGTATGGACCTTGGTAGAAAAAACGCGTCATATTAATTAGAAGGCGGACAGAGTAGTAAGGAAGGGGAAGGAAAAGGAGGCAGGGGGGAAAATTAAGACTCCTCGAAGAATGAGGATGTCCAAATAAGGAGAAAAGGCGTGGGGTGGGGTGGGGAGGGGTGGGGAGGGGTGGGGGTGGGGAGGGGAGGGGTGGGGGTGGGGAGGGGTGGGGGTGGGGGTGGGGAGGGGTGGGGGTGGGGAGGGGTGGGGGTGGGGAGGGGTGGGGGTGGGGTGGGGAGGGGTGGGGGTGGGGAGGGGTGGGGAGGGGTGGGGGTGGGGAGGGGTACCGTACAGATACACTTCCCTTTTGTTTCGGTTTCCTTAAGCCTCGTCCACAGCGGCAGATTTGATTTGTTTGCAGACTGTATGTAGATTGTTTGCAGACTGTATGCAAACTGTTTGAAAACTGTATGTATACTACTTTGAAGTCTGGAAACAGTCTCCATACAAGTCTGCAGACTGTTTAGAAATATTGTATCCAATACAAGTATGTTACTTGGTTTGCGTCCACACCAGAATTAGACTTCTTGCAAAGCATCCCGCTTTTTATTGCGATTTTTGTACTTCAAACACGTCACGCCCCTCAAAAGAGGACGGGCATGAAATTCTTCAATTAATTTGATTGTCTGTTCCTGATTTCAAGAAGTCATTTTGGGACTATCACCAGGAGCACAGTTTTCCTATCAAATTTTAAAACTAAAAACCAAATATCTACTTTTGCCAGGCACAATTCACGAACAATTAACTCAGCAGTATGACTCCATCCGCACTGTGATCCGCTCGAAAGGCAACTGGCTACTGGATGCGTCAGTGGTTTGTATCCGGTCTCCAGTTTCAAAACACGTCCACACAGGAAGACTTGACACAAAATACTTGTTTCTTGTATGCGTGTTTTCCATTTCTCTAGAAACACGAGATTTGTTTGTCATTTGTATGTCAATTGTATGCAGACTGTTTCCAAACATCACTCGAGTATGAAATGTGTCTCCTGATTGTATGTAGATTGTTTTCAAAAAGTCTGCAAACATTCCGCATACAAAGGAGAAACATTTCGGAAACAGTCTGCATGCAATGTTTCTGAAAACAAATCTGCCGGTGTGGACGAGGCTTTATATCCATCCATCCCTCCCCACCACCACCACCACCACCACCACCACCCCCATGCCTTTTCTCCTTATTTGGATATCCGCATTCTTTGAGGAGTCTTAATTCCCCCCCTTTTCCTTCTCCTTCCTTTCTACTCTGTCCGCCGCTCTAATTAACATAGCGCGTTTTTTCCACGAAGGTCCATTCAGTAGTTTCTGGCTGCTCCCTGGTGACGAACAGAGGAATTTCTCTAGTTTTTGTAAGCTCATTGACACACATTCTTTGGCCACATTGTTTTTAATTCTATTGGAAAAGGAGGCAAGGTTCCTTCCGAAACGTTTAGAGTTTTAATATTGTTTATGTTCGACCCTGACTGTTATATGTCAGAAAACTGTACTATAATGAGGCTCATTATAACACTATTTTTCATTATGAAACAGTTTCTCCCACCAATCAGAGCTCAAGAAACAGTTGTTTGACCAATTAGATAATTAGTCGCGCTGAGTTCCACGGCCTTCTAATTTAAATTTCACTGCCTGGCCTAGTGTCATAGTAGGGTAATCGAGGAGGCCATGGTCAAATACAAGGTATTCTCTGAGTCTCATGCGCTCCGTTCTGTACGTAAAACTGGCGAAATCTCGACAGATATTTATGAATATTTATGTTCGAACATAAAATAGTTATAATAATTATCGTCGAACATAATCAGCCGTATGCAACTCGGCTATAATGGTAATTAAGACACTCGTATGGAAATTATAGGCTCGTTGCTTAATGTACTATTTCACACTGCAATATCCCAAAAGCATGAATCGTTTTAATAACTTTCCTTTCATCAGCTTCTAAGCCTGCGTGGTATTTCTCTTACCGAATGGCGTAGCGGTATTAAATATTCCAACTGTGCACTTATTCCTCGCACTGGATCTTCCTAACACTCCCTCAGAATCAGTCAAAACGTTAGTCTCAAGAAACATTTATTAAATTAGGTGCAAAATCGTTCACAAGGGTCAAGATTAAAACTCTAAGCATGTAAGAAAACGTTTCTCTTCAATGCGTTTACACGTTTATTTTTAGAAAACGTTTGAACGTTTTCAGAAAAAAAGCGTTTAATTTAAAAAGGCGTTTTCTACGAGACGTTTTTAAAGTGTTAAATCGGGAATCTCAACAACGTTTCTGATCGCGAGCCCTATTTGCACACACTGATTGTGGGATTGTCTCATACTACTTCTAGGTCATGTGTCAAATGGGTCGGATGTGCATTTATGCACTGAGCTAGCCTCGTTGGTTGTATTGAAGGTCATCTAATTCTAAACTTAAATTGTCATACTATCAAATTTATTGATCGGAATTTTTTCTCGACATAATTGGTAATCCTAACCAATAAGTGCTGTGAAAAGTCTTATTATTATTATTATTATTATTATTATTATTATTATTATTATTATTATTATTATTATTATTATTATTATTATTATCATTATTATTATAATTATTCTCCAAGTACCATGTTTGGTCCCCTGAACGTTGGCGATCCTCATGGAAATGCGCCTCTGTCCACCGCAAGCCGGAACAATTCTTCAACAGATGGAATCCGTAACCACTCCTCGATATTCTGAAGACAGGACATCTGTCTTCTGCCACGTCCTCGTCTGCCATCTATTTTGCCTTGTACTATTAGTCGAAGCAACTGATATTTTTGGCCTCTAAGTACATGACCCAAATAGTCAGTTTTTCGATGCTTAATGGTAGACAAAAACTGAAGATAATATTTTGCTCTTCTGAGAATATCTCTGTTAGTAACTCTATCAGTCCAAGGTATTTTAAGCATTCGTCTATGAATCCACATTTCGAAGGTCTCTAATTGTTTCATGGTGTTGACCTTCAAAGTCCAAACCTCCGTATTATACAAGAGTGTCGACCAGACATAGGTTCGAGCCAATCTTTGTCGGAGCTTCAGATTTAAGTTGTCCTTGTTGAAGCACAAGGACATTCTCTATATACAGTACACTGCGTGCCATTTTAATGCGACTTCTGATTTCAACGTCGGGATTTAAATCGTCAGTGAAAAGTCTGTTGTTGTTTGTTTGAGTCTTGAGTCTTCAGTTATTTGATTGGTTTGAGGCAGCTCTCCATGCCTCCCTGTCCTGAGCTAAACACTAAGCTTGCTATTCCAGGGTGTTTTAGTATGTGTCCTATCAACCTATCTCTTCTGTTCATTAGCAGTCACCAGAAACATCTCTCCTCTCCCACTCGTCTTAAACCTCTTCGTTTGTAACCCTATCTACCCATCTGATCTTCATCATTCTCCTGTAACACCACATTTCAGACGCTTCAATTCTCCTCTTTTCTGCTGCAACAATAGTCCAAGTTTCACATCCATAGATCACCACGCTCCAGACAAAGGCTTTCAAATGTGACTTCCTAATACCTAAATCTATATTCGATGTCAACAGATTCCTTTTTTGTAGAAATGCTTTCCTTGCCTGAGCGAACCTACTTTTTATATCCTCTTTTCTTCGTCCATCACTGGTTATTTTGCTTCCTAAATAACAGAAGTCTCCTACTTCCTTCAGCTTTTCACCTGCCAATTTGATGTCCATAGAGGTATCTGATATTTTTCGGCTGCATTCCAATATTTTTGTTTTACATTTATTAATTTTCATCATGAATTCTTTCCTCAAGACGGAGTCCATACCATTCAATAACTCATTCAAATCCTCTGGTGTGTCGGCCAAGATGACGATGTCATCGGCAAATCTCAGAGTTGAAATTATTTCTCCTTGAATCTTCACTCCCACTTGAAATTTTTCTCCAATTTCCCTTATTGCTTGTTCAATGTAAAGATTGAAAAGTCTATGGAAGTGAAATGAAGCAACTTTGATCTGCTCTGTTGCGTGGTTCACATTCAAGTCGATCTCTATCGAGAACTAAGCCGATGAGTCCGTGATACACGCCACAGCCCTTGGAGAAAAGTTAACACCGAATAAATTAGTTTTTGTGAGGAATTCCTCTCCTGAGCTTGATCATATGCTGTATCGTGTACACCCTGTGGCCCAGCCGTGTGCAATAAAGTCGCGCACCTCGACTGCACGAGGGAGCTGAAAGTCCAGAGATCGAAGATTCGAATCCCGGCGCTGACAGCGGCTATCCTGAGTGATGTTCTCCCTGGGTTTTGCCACACTCACTGCAGGATAATTCCGGGTTTTGTGTCGGTCCCTTGAACTTCGTATCAAATCAATGCAAAAAAAAATCGTGAATAGTTCGATCCTCCATATTTCGAAGATTTTGTGCACGGGTCCTAAAATATAAGTGAAAGGTTAGTGCAAAAGTAACCGCACTATTCAATAAACTTACTTGAACAATTTTCTAACTTGAAAAGAATAAACTCTGCAAAACAATCGAACGTTTTACAATTATCTGTAAATCATTAATTTTATACAATCAACATAAACATTTCTTCAATAAATAAGTTATTTACTTTTTGAAAGATTGTTCATTTCAGATATTTATTGGACCCAAAACAAAAACAAAGAGATGTAACTGGTGTAATTTGAATGTTTGGATAATACAATTTTTTTGTGCTCCCACAAGCTTCGAATTATGCAAGTCCCGTATCATTATTATTATTATTATTATTATGATTATTATTATTACTATTATTATTATTATTACTATTTATTTTTGACAACATTGTCATGGCTACATTAATGTTACAGTCTGGTTCGGCCTTAGCAAGGAACATCTGTATTGAGACAATTTCGTATGCACTGTTCAGAGACTTCACATTACTGTACATCCATGTCGTGCCCCGCAGTCTTCACGAGTCTCCTTCATTTATAGGATGAGCTGAATTTCCATCTGAATCATCGAGCCTTGCTGAGTATTCGGCCAGGGTATTATCACCAATGAACTTCCTAACAATATGGCATTTGTTTAACAGAACTGCCTTCTGTAGTTCAATATATATCTGCGGATGCAAATTCAATATTGATAGACTACTGTGGAGAGTTTTGGGCATAACACCAGTACACGATACAATTATTGGGATGGTAGTCACCGTCTCAAGTTTCCACATCTGCTTTATCTCAATTGCCAGTTCTGTGTACTTAGATATTTTAGTAGCAGCTGTTGTTTGGATGTTTTGAGTGTTGGGACATGCGATATCTATCAGTAATGCCTCTCTGTGTTCTTTATTGATGACAATGATATCTGGCCGGTTGTTACTGACTGCGACATCTGTCACAACTTCCCTGTCCCAGCAGAGCTTGTGTGTGGCATTTTCGAGTACTGCGGATGGTGTGTATTTCCAATAGGGGACGGAGCATTGAAGAAGTTTGTATTTCAAGGCCAGTTTCTGGTGGATAATGTTGGCCACTTGATCGTGTCGATGTTTGTAGTCAGTGTTGGCAAGGTGGGAACAACCTGATATAATGTGTTGAATGGTCTCATTACATTTGCCACAGCGGCGACACTTCTCACTCTCAGTTGCTGGATCTTTTATGATAAATTTATTTTCTTATTATTATGATTATTTATTTATTTCACACGTTACAGGCCTATTAGACCACGCGAAGCAATCATGACTATTTGTTCTTCCTGTCTTTCCAGTACTCTTTCATTCGTGCACTAAAGGCCCTCTTCCTTTCTTCGGTCCACTTTGGTCTTTGGGCTGTAGGTGCAGCTCTCTCTGACAACACTTCCCACTCGTATACTTTGTGTTGAAATACGCTTTTGTCTATGACGTCTTCTGGGTCGACCTGTGCTTTTACTAGATCAATTTTGACTTGCATCATCCAGGGTGTAGTAATCTTGAGCCGCTGTATGTATCTAAGAATTTTGTTGGTGAGTCTGGTTTGTGGGAGTCTGCTGATGTGGCCGTAAAATTTTAGTCGCCTCTTTCTGATGTCTGCTGCGAGGTTGGACAATTTCTCTGTGGTGTCTCTGGAGTGAAGCCTGTATCCTTCATCTGTGTGCTTTGGTCCAATTATTTTCCTTATTATTTTTCTTTCCTCTGTGAGGATTTTTTCCAAGTCGCCCTTAGTGTGTAACGTCAACGTCTCACTAGCATAAAGCACCTCAGGTTTAATAACCGTGTTGTAATGACGAAGTTTAGTGAATGTGGACAGACATTTTTTGTTGTAGACACCCTGTGTCTTGTATAAAGCTCTCTTCATTTTCATTAACCTAGTGTTCTGCGCGATTTTCTCTTTTCCCGTCGGTTCAAGCACTTCACCTAGGTATTTAAAGTGGGCGACTCTATTGATCTTGCCATATTTCGTGTTTAAATTCTGTATGTCGAATTTCGTACAGAAAAACTCTGTCTTTTGGAACGATATCTGTAGTCCTACTTTTTCGGCGCACTCTTGGAGTACTTCTATCTGTCTGATTGATGTGGTTTCGTTATCTGAGAGTAGTGCCAGATCATCCGCGAAGGCTAGACATCCAACCTCCAGTTCGTCCTTTGGTCGTCCTAGTCGCACTGGCCTCAAGTAACCTTGAAGAATCAGCTCTTTCTCCCATTCCTTGATAACTTTGTTCAGCACTTGGTTGAAGAGGAGCGGAGAGAGCCCGTCACCTTGGCGAACACCTGTATTATTATTATTATTATTATTATTATTATTGGCAGAAAATGTAGAATATTTTCTTGAAAATTACTGTTTTGCACTAGTAAAATATTACATCTTGACCGGGGTCCACCACGGTGTCCTAGAAGGTGGCACACAACCCCCCAAGAACCACCACGATACATAGCGTGCGGCACGGGGAAACGAGCTGGGTATCTCTAACCTGATCTTCAACTTCTAACTTACCTCGATCACGTAAAAAAGAGAACTATTTTATAATGAGCTGTTGTTTATGACTCAATAGTTTGACAAATGAACTTTCCCCAAAACGTGTTGTGTTTTGTTTCCACTTTCGAAGTTTGTTGTGTGATTTCTCAGATAATCCTATTAGAATTGACATGACCCATTGATCCCACTCAAGTGTGCCTAGGTGTGGATTTTTTTTTAAATTAGAATCACAGAAATGGTTTCAGAAAATAGTTCGAGGATTAGGAGTTTGATGAACGTGTGTCTTTTTTTCTGGTGAAACTCTGTAGATCTGAGTAGAGTCACCCTGTGCATTTTCAAGCTATACCAGTAAAAATGTTTGGGAAAAATTAATGCTTCGAGATAAACTTGTGGAGGGAGAGAGCATTTTAGGACTTATTTTGTTGGCCGAACAAGGTTTCTTTTTTCATTTAGGTGTGTTTTTGTCATTTTCTTATAGTTTGAAGATTATACTGTACTGTATGTCGTAGTCAGATAGTCATTATTCCATGAAAATCCTAGGCACTTCTTGAAGAGCCGGCGTATCATGTAAAAGGCATAGTTTCACTATTTGACGTGTGGATTCCGAAAATTACTAAATTTCACCGCCGCATAGTGAAATTACTCTTCTTGTACATTATCTGACAGGAAGTTCACCCCCTTACTTCCTGAAGCGGTGTTCTCGTAGTGATAAATGTGCCTACCTAGAATTAATAGTGGCGGAAGTCACCGTGGATGTTCGAAGGCTGTTGTTTTTTTGAAGAGTATTCTTGCCAATTAACGATTTCTATTTTTATGTTATTTTATTTTAGTTCAGTCTGCACATTGTGACATAGTACTGATGTTCTGTTATTGTAGATTCATTGTAGCGCATATTAAACACACACTAACTTATTTCTTGGAATAGTTAATGTATGACTCCATGTGTCAGTCATTTCATGAAGAGTCGAAGTGCTTTGGCTGACAATGACAAATCATTTCTTACACCATCTGCCTAAATCTGCCTTCATGAAGAAACGCGTCAGATAGTGCAACTACTGTGTCCCCTTTTACATGATATGCCTGCTTTACATGAAGTGCCTAGGATTTTCATGAAATGACGGATTTCACTATTTTGACTCATATATATTACGATTTATTTGAAAATTGTTGTACTGAACCCAGTGGGCGAACTGCCCTGGCAATGTTCATTGTACCTCACTGTTTTTATCACACAGCTGACGTCCCTCTCCGGGAAGTGTGAATAGGCACAACAATTGCAGTATTGTTAGGCTATAGTTATTAAGATCAAACAAATAACGAAACTTTCTTCCAAGTGTGGTGTGTTTATACTGTTAGTTGTAGTTAATATTTCTATCTTACCGCCAATGATCATAAATTGTATGCCTTGTGTGGTTTTTAAAATATTTAAATATATTTTATAAATATTTCCACATTATTACCATAAAACATAACAAGCACAAAAGTATACCTGTCATTTAGCAGTGCTGTAATTTTCTTAGATTGTATGCATTGTTTATCTTTAAGAAATGATATACTTAAGTACTGGAAGATAACCAACGATATAAGCTACACAAAATATTAACTTTAAATTATTCATTATTCTTAAATGTCTAGTTCGTTGGTGCAAATTGAATGGACTGAGAATATCTTGTCTAGTTTGTATGGGCGAATTTCTTCTTTACTAACATAAATATTTTGTTTCACGGTGACTGCCGGTGGATGCGGACGCCTTCAAAGCAGGTTCTTGAGCCGGAAATAATTTACCTAGGTATATAGACAATCAATTGTGGGTTTGTATTTCACTTATGCAACTCTACACAGCTCCACTTATTAGTACATTGTCATTATCTTTGTACGCCCCGATAAACACGGCAAGCTAAGCCGGCGTTGACTGGTGCAGATCGCACGTGCACGTACACTGTTCAGTCGGTGGTGGCGCGCACTTTTACACTTTTAAACAAGTAGTTCCGTGAAGAACTATACATCCTATTTTCATATATCCCACTTATGTTAATTGCCTCTATGAACATACAAAATTTCAGTTTGATGGCTGTAATAGATTCGTAGATATTGAGAACTGACTAAATATTTCGGATGGTCGCCATCTTGGATTTTATATATGTAGGTCCTAGAGTTATGCACTGTTACATGAAGATTATTGAGTACGTGTAGCATTCAAACTTCAATCGCATAATTAGGACACAAGAAGTAACAAGGAGATTTTAAAATTTCGCACAGCTGCCATCTTGTGGTAATGGAAACAATTGAAATAAATTAGATGCCAGTGGATTAACATTCGTATAAGGATTTACTGTACCAAGTTTCACTGCACTCGGATGGTTAAATTGCGAGAAACGTCCATGTGAATATTTATACATCGCATCGCCACCATGTTGGATTTGTGATCACCAGAATATTGAAAGTCCGACAGGTGAACTTAAGTTCATAGCCCCTATGAACATTAAAAAAGACAGTTTGATTGCTATAATAGATTCGTAGATATTCCGAGCCGTCTAAATATTTCGGATGGTCGCCATGTTGGATTGTTAAATTTATAGGCCATAGAGTCATGTACCATTAAAGGAAAATTATTGCGTAGGTTCGTTATTCAAACTTTCACTTCGATCGCATGATTACGACACAAGAAATAAAAACTTAATTTTAAAATTCGCACAGCCGCCATCTTGAGGTTATGTAAACAATTGAACTAAATTAGATACCAGTGAATTACAATGCGTACAAACATTTTCTGTACCAGATTCCATTGCGTTTGGAACATTAAATCGCGAGAAAGGTCTATTTAAAATTTTCTAATTCGCTTGGCCGCCATGTTCGTTTTGTAGTTAACCGGATTTTGAAAGTCGTATAGATGATCTTCCAGTAGTGCCCTTTATATCCGTACAAAATTTCAGGGTGATACCGGTAATAGGTTCAGAGATATAGAATGCCGGTGAAATATTTCGCACATCCGCCATCTTGTGGTTATGCAAACAATTGAACGAAGATATATGTCGGTGCATTACAATGTGTATGAACATATACTGTGCCAAGTTTTATTGTGTTTGGTTGGTTAAATCGCGAGAAACGTCTATTTAAAAGTCGCAAATTCGCGAGGCCGCCATGTTGGTTTTGTAGTTACCAGTTTTTCAAAAGTCACATAGATGAACTTATAGTGTTTCCCTTTATCACCGTAATAAATTACAGGGTGATATCGGTAATAGTTTTGGAGATATTAAATGCTGGTGAAATAGTTCGCACAGCCGCCATGTTGGGTTGGTGAGACGTAACAAAATTTGAAGGGCACGGTCGAGGTCACCCGGAATAGTGCTATGAACTTACCGAGTTTCATTGAAATCGCTCCAGCCGTTTAAAAGTTATTAGGGACACACACACACACACACCTCACACACACACACACACACACACACACACACGCACACACACACGGACAAAAGGTGATCTCATAAGCCTATTTTTTCAAAATTGAAAATAGGCTAAAAACATGTTCAATAATGTGTAGGCTACTTACAGTGCTCATAGCTGATGCTGAAAATGTCCTCCCTCTCTTGTAACACACACCTGCCATCTTCTGGTGGAAGAATGGACAACA
Source organism: Meconema thalassinum (assembly GCA_946902985.2). Lineage (NCBI taxonomy): Eukaryota > Metazoa > Arthropoda > Insecta > Orthoptera > Tettigoniidae > Meconema > Meconema thalassinum. The sequence goes on along the minus strand of OX336396.1, from coordinate 27,026,644 downwards.
ATCTCATCTTATTATTGTTCTGTAAGAACACACCGATGTCTGTCGACGGTTTTTATTATTCGAATTACGGATATACACTCGTTCGCGCAATGTGAATTGGTGTCTAGGCATGACCAACAATCACAGTTATCACAATACTCACTAAACGTGCAACACTAACGTCTAAGCTTTGCAGATACACGTCCATATTGTACCCTTGAGTACAAAGAATATGCAAATCATAGTCCGCCAGCTCAATCAGACTTTTTTGGGGCATAGAATGTTCTCCCACTGTATGAGTTACACACTCCGTATCAAGCTTAGGATGCACTCCAAAATAAACATCAAAATCAAAATCTAAAATATATTTATTAAACTCAACAATTAGGCGCTACAAATAAAACATAAAAACTGAAAAGACATCTTCACACTTGTTCTAATAAGAACAAGGAATCACTACACAAATATCTATATAAAATCACTAGTTTACGGTTCCATTGAACCTGACCAAAATGTCATCTAAGTCTCACTTCCATAAATCACTTACATAAAATTTTCAAGCGAGCTCTAAGATGGGTCGGTGTTTACATTTACATATTATTTTGATAATTAAACACACACTTATTACTCTTTAATTGATTATTACTTATTACTGAGTTACAATGACAATGGTACTGGCAATTACCATTTATTTGGGCTCACATGGCATTCAAATTTTACCATCTCTCTCTTCAATACTACCGAATTACACTTGTGTTGGGAGATCTCGTGTATCTCGAGTTTTTGGAAACTACTGATAGAATCAAATCAGGATAAAACTCCCAGTTACCCCAATGTTTCCATTATAACTCGGGAACAATATTGCGGTCATGTAACAATAAAGAAAGGATGTTTATTATATTTGTCTCCAAAGACAATTTAATCATTGTGAAACGCGGATCTGAACTGTACAAGCAAGAATAATTAACCTGAATGGATCTTAGACCAACTACTGGGTCATCTAAAACATTATTATTTACTTCCGTCTGCCACGGAAACCTACAGTTCTTTACACGACCTATCTCAACAACGAGGGTCTGTTAAAGTGTCAAACACTCAGGCAAATTTACGACTTTACAGGGGGAGCGCACGGCCTTCTCCCTTCGGGACGGTACATTCAACTAGCTTGCAGAAAGCAGCTCTCTTTAACTTGGGAAGACAAGGCAATTAATTCATTTCAATACAATACATTATGAGGTTCTTATAACCTACCCATCTGGCTCAGGCAAGATTATAATTATGGAGTTTTAGCACTGGCAGGTAAGATACTCAATAAAATCCACAATATATAAGGGGCTTTCGAAGTAGAGGAATCTCAGATCGATCCTCGGTCAGCCTCGGGAACCATTTCCACTTTGAGGGCTTAGAACCAACAGTAACAGGATCGGAGGTATCCGACCCACCGTCCAACAATAGCGTCTTCTGGGTGACAATAATGTAAATCCCTGCGCTCAATAAATTAGCACCCTTTCGAAGCTTGCATACAGCAATACACACAAATAAATCAATTATCGCATCCAGCTGTTCCCCATAATTACTCCGCCTAGCATATTTTCACTGCGTACTAGCATGATCATTACAATACATGCGCACCAAAGCGCTAATTACTTCAATATAGCCAAGTTGCCTTCCAAAGCAAGATTATTTAATTCACATCACTTAATTGATCTTTGTCCCAAAAATAAAACGCTTGCCTTTAATAAACAATTCTGACATTGTATTAAAGAACTCTAAATAGTTCAATAATCCTTTTATCATTATTACAAGGAGCTCTACGGCTTCCATCATTACCATATGAAAATTAATTAAATAATTAATTCATGAAGTTATTATTATTATTATCTTGCTTGTATAAATCATTGCATTCCTCCATCATTTACTAATATTTCACTGAATACTTTTACTAAGTATTAATTAACACATTTAATTAGTTATATTTATCATTAAATTATTTGTTCAGATCGCGCATTACATTGTTATACACTGTTTTATACATCCCTGTTTCACATTTGAGAATCATATCTCCATATAAATTGTTACACGAGGTCTCCCGAACACCACATATAATAAAATCTGGTACTCACATGGTTTTTCACAGATCAGCGACCTGGTCTCCAATGACGGTACATTTTTGCCCACTCACTTGTGTTTACACCATATTAACACTCATCTTCAAATACGTTAATACTTCTTTCAATTTACAAAAATTACATACACTGGTTATCTTATCTTTAAGAAATACACTCATGGTATTTGTTACCATTTAAAAATCACTAAAAATTATTAACACTTACATTTTCACAAATATTATATTACATTTAAAATTTTCACTTTCGGCACTTAATTTTTGCCTTACACAGGTGATATTTTTCTTTTCCGCCTCCAAGGGTTGCAAGTATTTCACGTCGACTTCCTACTCCTACTCTGGGTGATTGAAAGTCTCGTTCGCTCTTACCCTCTACTGGTATGGCTGATTCTCCTATCCGGTCTATTTCGACTATCGACACCCTTACAGTTACTGCACGATGTCATATCTCGTTCAAATGCGCAAATGTTCGCCTAGCAAATGTTTATAACTGACGTTCACTTCTAGATTCGCGGTGTCTGCTACTACGGCGACCTAGTATTTGATTCTTTTATGGTCCTCGTCTGGACTTTTACTTTTGACGAGTATAGTCTTTGCTTATGGAATTGATTCCAAAGTCTTACTGCGTTTTGACTGGGCTAAATGATGCCTCAAATGTAGATTCCTAAAAATCTATCGTCACTTGCTCTAATCTTCTCAGTTCAGGAAAATTAGGCGTTTATCCTACGTTTGCCCTAGTTCGGTTACTTAACGTACTGGATTTAAAAAAATGTATAGAGTTCACTACTCTATCGTTGTCTCGTGTACTTTGAGATATTTAGATGCTCCTACTTCACTGAATGTATACGGCTTAAATGCCCTCGCCGGTCAAAGTATTTAAAGTCAAAGTATACTACTTTGCTTAAGTCTGTAGATTAACTTATGAAATTCGAAGCTTGACAGTACTTTTCCTTCAAACAAGGATTACGACGCTTCGATTGCACAGCGGCACTGTTGAATAATTACTGGAGCATCAACTCCCCTCATGGAGTGCGATACGTCGGCGTCACAGTATAACGTCCTACGGGACTGATGAAGACTGCATGAATTTCCTGGTGCTCCCAGGGTTTATATTTGATTCTGCTACAAAAAGATCAGTTTGGCTTCTTCTCCATATCTAACTTCTAAAGTAATCGTCGCACGGTTATAAAAAAAATACCTCCTGAATGCCCATGGCTTAAATGTCAAAAATATATAAAATTTTCTAAAAACCGATCATAGGATTATAAAATATTAATTAAATTGAGCTCCTGAATAGTGTAGGTGGTGCCTTCTTTTTCCACCACTACTAACTCCTAGCTTGGTGAACTTCCGATTACGTAGTGCTGACATGGCATTTCTATAAAGTGCAATTGTTACTAACTTTCCTTGCTCTCAAAATTCTATCCTTCAGGATAAATAACATTGGCGAAGTTATTTCTTCAGATTATTGCACGTAACTGGCTAATTTCAATTATTTCTCCAATTTCTTGGCTACGCCTCCACGACAGTGTTGGCAATTTATCGTTGACTCAGGGGTTTATCACTGGATCTTTTCTCTCTATCTAGAGTGGAAAGTTTCGTTGAGCTATTTCCATCCCTTGCGTAACCCTTTATCGCTGAGCTGTCGAAGTGATCTCATACCCCAGCTGCAAGCTTTACCTCGCATTGCATCACCAACTCCATGCGTCATTACTGGGGCTCTTTCCTATTAACCCTTCAACAACCTTAAAAACTATACTAAAACCTATAATATCTCTTCTTTTTCTAAGTAAAAGAGTGTGGGTTCGATGTCCGTGGGCACAATATTAGCCTTTTGGATGCCGACCCCGAATAGAATGCCAGGCATGTTTCAATGGATTGTGCATGACTGCATACAAAAATTAATAAAAGCCTCAGTTTAAAAGATATGGAAATACAATTTGGTATGTTAGCTTGATATACTCCAAGGACTATAAACATGTGACTTACATTTGACAAAAAATATTTCATGGCATACTGTGCACCAAATTATAATATTTTTTTATAAAAAATAATGATTTGAAATGAATTAACACATTGTACACTAAATCAAAAGTGTCTAAGTGAAGATAATTAATGTTAACTGATATTTAGGATCATATATACCAATTTATACTATTATAGTAGGCCTACTTTGCAATTTATAAATTAATTTCCAAAAACATGGAACATGTGGAGTGAAACACACCAACAGTGTTACTGTCAACGACTGGATATTTTATCAAATTAGGAGAGGAATAGTGATCATCTGAGAGAACTGTGCCTAGTAGCAGAAACATCATATTCATCAATTTCACAAAAATTAGAGTCGCTTATATCTTCAAAGCGATCTAAAAGTTCCTCAATTTCTTCACCCGAAATAGGCCTACGTGATGGCATGCATTCTTGCGACAAATGTACTATTTACAACTTTACTAAGACCTAGATAAATTGCTACTGAACTATTACTACAGTAGAAATAATAATAGACTTTATATATGACGATAAATAACTCAAATGTGTCAGTTAGAGCGTAAAATGATCAACAATAAAACACAACATGCGGACGTAAACAAACAAGGTGGCTGCCATATTGGATCATAGACGTTAAGCGCGCGCAGACTACACACTCATAATGTACGAGTAAACAAGCAAAAAATAAGCTATGTCAGTGCCATCTGATGACATACGAAGGAATTACAAACATTCTACCTTCTTACTACGTGATTTGTAGAGCAATCTAGCACCACACCGCATAAATACAACACATATAAGAGCGTGCCGATCGAATCGGCATCTTGGCATTTTTCGTACGAAACTTACGTGCCGATGCATCGGCACCTTGGCACTGTAAGGGTTAATGACAAAACACGTGTGAACTAACGATATGAGTCAGCGGAGCGGGGTATTGTGAGGGCCACTCGCTCCACACCTGGCCAGCCAAATGACGCCATAGTTTAGCGTAATTACCGGGGCACACAATGATAACGACCCTGTACCAACAATTACACCAAGGTGCATACAGGACGTAGATGTCGTTATAATTCCCTATTCGAATTTTAATTCCATGTGTGAAGGGGGCACAAGATAAGCTGTGCATAAGATAGGAAAAATATCATAAGTTGTCGTAGAAGGACAGGCATAGCTCACTTTTCGCCCCTCACTGGGAGAAACAACAATCGAAAGGTCTGCAAAAGAAAAAAAATGTTAGGGGCCTAGAATAAACTGATGAAGAGATATTTCTAAAATAACCCGCTGCGTAGCCGTGCTCTTCAAATTATGCACCACGGTCGCGCGGGTAGATACAGAAAGTCCTGAGATTACAGGTTCGAATCCTGGCACTCACAGTGGCTATCCTTAGTGTTTCCACACACCATCCAGGCAAATGCCGGGGTAGTACCTTACTTCAAATCCCGAGGTGCCTATCCCATCCCTGTCCCTAATACAGGAATTGTTACCGCTAGACGTGGAGCGGGGCTGTTGTGTACACATTACGTCAGCTCACCACGTTATGGCTGCCGTGGGTGGGTGCGGTGCAAGAGGGTACAGTACAATACAGCCATACAATGAGAACACACCGCACAGCGCACGACCCAGCACGAACCATGCACACACACGTCATGCGATGAGGTTTTGCTGGCAACGACTGCACGTCTATCGCAAGTATGTGGCTGGGCGGAGTGCACTAGTTCCGATTTCCGCCACCGGCAACAATTCGCTGGCAGGGAAGTACACTCACTGCTACAGTCATTGCATAAATAAACATACAAGGACTTCACACACCCAAATACACAGGGCTGATGACCAAGATGTCCCAAGTCCCTAAAATGAATTAACGAAACAGTCCCCGCTTTTATAAACTCATCGTGAAACCATGGTAACGCCATCTTAAGGTGTCCCATTCGAGCTCTGTAATAGACAGTGTCGTCTGCATTAATGCCAAACGAACGAACGGTACATCGCGAGTAGGTTACTCCCAGTAATAAAAATATGTGTTTAAGAAACACCTTTTGAGATGAAAGTCTGTTTTGAAGTTTAGCTCGTACAACATAATAAGCCACCTCCCAAACTTGATCCCAAAATGGAGTGTAGTTTTGGCACTTAAATAAAATATCGTTCACTATTTCCAGTCTTTAAGTATGTCTGTTTATAATACTTATACATAGTTCCTCTATTTGATAGCATATTTCTTGACGTGTGGTTTTCTAACACTGTGTGCTGATCTGATTGTAATGATACTTTGCCAAACATATTTCTTCCAAGTGTCCAGTGTTTACAATGTGTCTATACATGTAGTTATTATTTAGTCCTTTGAGTTTGCTCAGTGTTGCCAACAGTTGTCCCCTTGAAGTCACTAACTTGTGAGTCAAAAGTCGCGAACTGAAGTTTCGTGTCACTAAACTATTGATAAGATGGTCGCTTTTACATGTAAAATACTAGAAATGTCAACTACGAAATAAATGATAAAAGAGAATGTTTATAAGTTATGGTGTTGCAGAACCAAATCGCGCACCGTCTTTGATTGGGAAGTGAACAGTTGGTCGGCAGTCTAGACCGGGCCTAATACTCTCAAATGAGCACGTTATTTAAAACCCGACCGAAGTCGTCGGATTTTTTAAGAGCGTTATAAATCCCTCAGTATGCCTTCCTTCGGAGGGGAAGTAAAGCCGGCGGTCCCATGTCATAGATTTATGGCATGATAAAGAACCATCCATTAATTACACTTGTCTGAAGCTAAATTATAGGTTATCTTTGACTAACGCTCTTAGGTTCCAACGTTCGTCACCAGGAGTCGACTGCGGTGGCACTGGAAGCAAAAATTTGTAGGTTAGTTTGAAGACGCTCTATTAGTTCTAACGTTCGCCACCGGGAGCTGACCGAATGTTTACTGCGATGGTCTTTAGTAGCCGCGTCCGCAGCTGGGTGTCGTGGATGGTATCATTTGGTGATAAAAGTAGGAACTACTTGAAAAAATTAATCATCTGCAGTCCGTCTATAAGAATTAATGTTTCCATGACCAGTTAGTATTGTTGTCATGTTAGGCGTGAGGTTGAATTTAATTGCTCATCTACTTTCTATTGTTGGAAAGAATTCCTTAGTAATGATTCCTTTCGGAAGCCTCTTCCCATTCTTGTTGCCAATCACTGTTGGATTGTTTGCAGAGTTAATTGTTTACTTTTCGATAGGTTTTTTTTTTTAGCGTATGGCTTTTAGTGCCGGGAGTGTCCGAGGACATGTTCGGCTCGCCAGTTTTGTAGCTGCTTCGAGACGGACACCCAATGGGTGAGCTACAAGTACCGTTGGGGAGGAAAGTTGGAAGGGAGGGTCGAGGAGTTGGAAGGTAGCGGCTGTGGCCTATAGTTAAGGACCAACCCCGGCATTTGCCTGGAAGGAAGATGGGAAACCACAGAAGACCATCTTCAAGGTTGCCGGCGGGGGGATTCGAACCTCCTCGCCTCCCGGATGTGAGCGACTGCCAACAGTCATGCCGCAACGACCTCGGCTAACTCACCCGGTTTTTGATAGGTATTTTGACGGAACAGATTTCATTTAATTTAGCTGCTTCCTTGGATAGTTTATCAGCCAATTCGTTACCTTCTACGCCGGCGTGTGCTTTAATCCATTCGAATTGTATCTTCCAGTTGTTACTCCTAAGTGTTGCCGTGGATTTTCTGATTCTTTCAATTGGGTGAGCGTGATTTCTTTTTAATGTGCTATATAATCAATTGCCATTCTGCTATCTGTTCGTATAGTTACTATTTTATTTCCGCTGTATGTTGTCTCTTTCATAAATTCTAGAGCCTTTATTATCGCAAGTTTCTCCGCCTGGTTAATCGAACAACTGTCGTGAAGTTTTAATTTTTGTTGATCTCTCAACTGGTATTTAGATATTTTTAACGGTTTGCCCAGCGTAACCTTAAAAAGCGCACGGACGCCAGGTTCTTTTTTTTTTTTTTACTTTTTCACTAAAATCGTTACTGCTCGGCTTCCTTTGATCATAAAAAAATATTTTCTACAGAAACCTTCCTCGAGATATCCTTTACAGAATGGTGAAAACCGCATCAAAATCCATCCAGTGGTTCTCGAGATTACCCGTGACATCCAAGAATCGGGGACTTTGTTTTATATTAAGAGAGATGTCGCAGGCTCACATACACGGATTTCTATTCCCAGTTAGTGCATGTGAGGTGAAATTCCACGTCTGGTTCGTGGCTTATGACCGCGCGGTTAAAAGTCACGTAATGTTTGTCTGGTTTTATGAAGTAGCACTTGACTTGATTCCGTCACGCTGACCAATAAGAGTCACTCATAAAGGGTCTCAGCATACTTCATACAATGTTCCGAAGACGAAGGGAAAATTTGGAAATGTTCACTGTCACTAAAATTGAGAAGCTTATTTCCAAAAGATACTAAATCCAAAAAAATCGAAATTGAGATTATGATGGAAAACGTACGTTGGTAGGAAGCTCCATCTTATGAAAGGAAAAGAAATTGCCAAAACGACCTAAATCCATAACAAACAGGGCATTGAAAATCTCGTTTGATGCCAATAAGTACCAAATCATGTGGCCTGAATGTGCCAATACGTACCGTATCCATGCAGCCAATGAGAGCCATTTCTTTTAGTACTGAATAATATTTTCCATTGTCCAGTTCACAAGTTATTTACCATATTCATGTTCCTTGGACACAAACTACAATCATAATTCCAAAAGTTCAGCACTGCTAAGTTACTTTGCATAATTTTAATTGTTTTGTTCAATTTTATTTAATATTATTTAAATAATATATGCCTTCACTATAAATACCTTACATCTAATTATTGCATAACTAAATACAATCAGTTTTCTCGAAGATTCTGATGACTGCAGTATTTAGAGTTTCAGTGCCAAAAAGTACCAAATCCATAATTTTCTTTGAATATTTCCTAAACTGCAAAAGCCTAAACAGAAATACTTGGTATAACAATGCATTTATTCTATCTGAACATAATAAAAGTGCTCAAATGGATTGTCAATTGAAGTGTTACACTCTGAGCGTCGTTCCTCTCTCCTGTAAATTATTACTTTTTGGATTTGGTACCTTTTGGAAATAAGCTTCTCAATTGTCAAAGGGTCTATAAAGTTTCGGGAAGAGTTGTTAGTCTTAAATTTTGTCACCAAATGATTTCGTGAATCTACTAACTTTGGTCACTTGTTGGCAACACTGATTATAAGTTTGTATTTGTGTACATTTTATAACCATTACTTGATAGCAAATAAAGCACATAACAAGCTCTTGATATGAATTTATGTGTGTAAGCTTACTTTAAGTCTATAATTATATGAAAATTGTAAAACCAAAATGCTTTTTAATTATGTTTAAAGGACTCCAGAATGTCCTATATTGCCCTCGCTAATTTCCAACTTATTATTTACCTTCACTCGATGCATAGTCCCGTTGCTGCTGACCTGTGATTGGTTCTTTTTTTTACCATTCATGTTAATTGATACACGAATATCATAATTGATTTTATGTTCGACCCTCACTATTATGTGTCAGGAAACGGTGTCATAATGATGGTCATTATAACACTTATTTTCATTATGATACAGTTTCTCCAGCCAATCAGAGCTCGTTCATTGACCAATTAGGTAACGATACCTTCGCGCATGCGCTCAAAATCCAACATGTCGGACATAAACACAACAACGAACTATAATAAATTATCGACATGGAATACGCACCGTCCATATGTTCGCGTAAATAAACTGGCGAATATGAAACAAGAAATAGCACTGTACCTTAAAATCACACACACTAATTTCTACACAGCGCATTCAAACGACTCCGGTGACAATATTACTGAGGGACGGCAGATGTAAACATATGGCTTGCATATGTCATTGCAAGGACACAGAGCGCATGCGTCAAAGATCTTGAAAGACAGAGAGATGTCTCGCGCTCGCTCTCCGATAACAAAATTCTTGTGGCTGACTCTCAACAGATATTTATGAATATTTATGTTAAAACATATAATAAAATTATAATTATCGTCGAACATAAACAGTCGTATGCAACTCGCCTATAGTGGTAATTAAGACACTCGTATGGAAATTATAAAACTCGCATACGCTCGTTTTATAAAAAATACTCGTGTCTTAATTATAGCCATTATAGGCTCGTTGCATAATGTACTATTATGTTCGCGATGTCGAAATGTAAATACTATATGTCAGAAAACTGTATCATAATGACAGTCATTAAAGTACCATTTTTAGCCTACTTTTCACATTTTGCAAAAATGAGGAAAAAGTAGACTTATGAGATCGGGCAAATGTGTGTCTGTCTGTCTGTCTGTCTGTCTGTCCTTCTGTCTGTCTGTCTGTCTGTCTGTCTGTCTGTCCTTCTGTCTGGCTGTGTGTGTGTGTCCCCCTATCAACTCCTAAACGGCTGCAGCAATCGAAACAAAATTTGGTAGGAGTAAAGATCTACACCTGAATATCTCACGGCCATATTTGAAAATTATGTCAGTGCTACCAACTGCTAAAAAATCGCAATTGAAATTTGAGCTCTATGTTGGATATCTCGGAAGGTATGAATGGGAGCTATTTGAAAATTGGCACACGTATAGATAATAATATTGCAGTTTAATTTCCATGAGGCCATACATGGCAGTGTTGCCAAAATGATTATAAGCCTGCTGATAGGTCCAATATTTAAATGCATATAACTTCTACACTATCAATTGGAATTCAACCAAATTTCGTATGTGCTATGTGTTCATAAACAGATATAACTGAGCGTATTCCTAAGATCCACCAGGGCTGTCAAGTGTTAATAAATGCTCTCAATTTATTTTTTCCAAATACCAATATATCAGAAAGTATGCAAGCCGACAACTTTAAACTATGCACACGTATAGTACCTGACATTCTGTATTAATTTGGAGTAACTTATATACGTCAGTGCTACCAACATGATTCTAAGCCTGCTGAGAGGTCCAACTTTAAATACATGTAGCTTCTATACTATCATTTGGATTTCAACCAAAATTTGTATGTGCTATGTGCACCATAACAGATACGACTATACGTATTCTTAAGAGCAACCAGTGTTGCCAACTGTTAAAAAATGGTGTCTCTATTTTTGTTTCCCTAATATCAATATATCATAAAATATGCAAGCCAATAGCTCTACAATTTGCACACGTATAGTACCTGACATTCTAGATTAATTTGGAGTAATTAATATACGTCAGTGCTGCCAACATGATTCTAAGCCTGCTGATAGGTCCAATTTTAAAATGTCTGTAACTTCTATACTAACGAATGGATTTCATTCAAAATTAACACAACAAGAGATCATATTATTGCAGATTATTTCTGACCAATACATGTATGTCATTGTTGCCAACATGATTTTAAGCGCGCTGTTAGATCCAATGTTTAACTGCATGTAACGTCCATGCTATCCAGTGGACTTCAACCAAATTTTGTATTCTGTACCTTAAGAGATGGAAACAAGAATATATTCAGTCACCAGGGCTGCCAACTGTAGTTCTCTATTAGGCTACATTATGCCAGGTATACAGTATTTCGAACAAATTAGAAATTTCTATATTACCAATTTAATTTTGTCATTATTCTAGATAGATCCATATAGATTAATCAATGGCATGAATTTTAAATTTTAAGAAAAGTAGGCTCTTTAGTTCGTCACGGAACTTCTTGTTCATTATGATAAGAGTTTCTCCAACCAATCGGAGCTCAATATTTTCATTTATTGACCAATTAGGTACGAATAGCATCGCACATGCACTCAAAATCCAGCATGTCGGACATGAATTACATGATTTGAAAGTTCAAATTGGATATCGGATCAACCATTGTAGTTACAATCCAAACACAAAGACAAAATCAGCACGAACCCTTACGGTAACAAGAAAATACCATGACATATGCAAGAAATGTATGAATCTACGCCCAGAAGTTAGCAACACAGCATCCTTCTATATAAATTACCGACATGGAAAGTGCACCGTTCCATATATTCGCATAAATAAACTGGCGAATACGAGACAAGAAATAGCACTGTACCTTAATAGCCCCAACTCCAATTTCTACACAGCGCAGTGCTTCCAAACGACTTCAGTGACAATATTAGTGAATGCTAGTTCTGATCGGCACTAGACATCATGCAGGCTGTAAACAATTGCATTGCCAAGCAAAGTAAATGGTCTCTGCTTTCGAAATTCTTTGACCCACGCATGCGCTCTGTTCAGTCAGCAAACCCCCCCAGTGCGCTCTGTTCACTAACTGAAGTAACTGAATCCCACAGATATGTATGAATATTTATGTTAAAACATATAATAAAGTTATAATTATCGTCAAACATAAACATAAACGCTCGTTTTATAAACATACTCGTGTCTTAATTATTGCCATTATAGGCTCGTTGCATAATGTACTATACTAATATATTATATTATATTATAAAAAGTATAACTGAATAATGTATAATTGAGGCTTACGTTTAGGAATTCAACTGAGAGCATGTAACACATTGTGAAACATTGGGCCGAGCCACGCTGGTCGAGATATGATCGATTAGAACACTGATCAGATTTGTTCTAGTATTCTGCACGTGATCAACATTGCATTTTTTACCTGGAATGTCTCCCCTTTTAGCTTCAGCCATGTGGACACTGGGTGCGTGACCCGTGCATAACTCAGTGGGGTCACGTTACTAGTGATGTGGTTATCTGCGCCTCGTACTATAAGAATACTCGTATCAAGGAGCATCAAAGGAACATCCGTCTAAACCAATCAGACCATCTAAAGCTGAACATGCTCTGTCTCAGGGCACATCATTTTCAAGGATATCCATGCGCTTGCTCATGTTAAGCACAATTTAGTCTCTTTAATTTAAGTCAACCCCCTAAAAAGAACATAATCTATTATATAATACGCTAAGTTCATCCGACAAAAAACTAAACTCCTGAACCAAAAGGAGTTAGGTTGGTTGGTTGGTTCCTCAGTTTAGGGGCTGCGACAACGCGGTCATGTAGCCCCGTGTACTTTGGGTGTGTGTAGAATCTGTCTGATAACCGGTGTTAATTGTGATGACTGTATTAGTGTGTGTTATCTGTTTTTTAATACAAGTAAAGAGTGCAGACATTGAATTATTCAAATAGTTCCTACTTTTACTGCCAAACGCCACCGTCAACGACTACTACTGTAGTTCAGAACTTAGCTACTACACGCCACCGCAGTCGGCTCCCGGCAACGAACGTAGGAACCTAAGAGCGTTGTTTGCATTCTTAACCTATATAATTTAGTTTCACACAGGTGAAATTAGTGGAAGGTTCTTTAACATGCCATAAATATATGACGTGGGACCGCTGGCTTTACTTCCCCTCCGAAGGAAAGCACACCAAGGGATTTTTAACGCTCTTAAAGAGCGGCTTCGGTGGCGTAGTTGGTAGCATGCTGAACTGCTGTGCCCAAGATAGCGGGTTCAAACCCGGCCGAAGTCGTCGGATTTTTTAAGAGCGTTAAAATCCTTCTGCGGAAGTAAAGCCGGCGGTCCCATGTCATAGATTTATGGCATGTAAAAGATCCTTCCACAGACTAAACTTGTCTGGAGCTAAATTTCTAGGTTAGATTTCGTTGTAACGCTCTAACAAAGTTCCAACGTCCACCACTAGGTATCTGGTAGCGAAAGTTGGAACTACTTGAAATTGAACGGAACTTGTAGCTCACCCTATGGGTATCCGCTTGAAGCAGCTACAGTCTCTGACGAGCCGAACATGTCCTCGGGCACTCCCGGCTCTAAAAGCCATACGATAAATAAATAAACGCTCTTAAAAAATCCGACGACTTCGGTCGGGTTTGAACCCGCCATCTTGGGCATAGAAGCTCAGCATGCTACCAAGTAAGCCACCGAAGCCGCACCAGAAGGATTTAGAAGGTGCGTTTTGTGCCAAAATCTTTCAAATCGTCTCAATAGTACAGGAAAAAAAAATTGCATTTCCTGAAAAGTCAACGGAAATACACACATCAAAAAAAGTTTTGCATCACCTCGGTTCCCAGATCTCCGGCATATAGACGTTGACTGTGTATATTGTATCCAAGATACAGTCCCTTTGACTGTTCATAGATGTCACTAAAACTGCTCAAAGATGTAAACAACCATGCATGAGCAGGGCCTATTAGACGGAGGGGGTACGACAGCCGATCAGTTCCAGTCATTCCACCAGGACGAAGGTACGCTGCTCATGTTGTCTGTAGTTCTACCATGCCTAGAAGGTCAATACCGCAGTTCGATCGCGTCCGCATTGTTACTTTGTGTCAAGAAGGGCTCTCAACAAGGGAAGTTTCCAGGCGTCTCAGAGTGAACCAAAGCGATGTTGTTCGGACATGGAGGAGGTACAGAGATACAGGAACTGTCGATGACAGGCCTCGCTCAGGCCGCCCAAGGGCTACTACTGTAGTGGATGACCGCTACTTACGGATTGCCGCTCGGAGGAACCCTGACAGCAATGCCACCATGTTGAATAATGCGTTTCGTTCAGCCACAGGACGTCGTGTTTCAACTCAAACTGTGCGCAATAGGCTGCATGATGCGCAACTTCACTCCCGACGTCCATGGCGAGGTCCAGCTTTGCAACCCCGACACCATGCAGCGCGGTACAGATGGGCCCAACAACATGCTGAATGGACCCCACGGAATTGGCATCACGTTCTCTTCACCGATGAGTGTCGCATATGCCTTCAACCAGACAATCGTCGGAGACGTGTTTGGAGGCACCCTGGTCAGGCTGAACGTCTTAGACACACTGTCCAGCGAGTGCAGCAAGGTGGTGGTTCCCTGATGTTTTGGGGTGGCATTATGTGGGGCCGACGTACGCCACTGGTGGTCATGGAAGGCTCCGAAACGGCTTTACGATACCTGAATGACATCCTCCGACCCATAGTGCAACCATATCGGCAGAATATTGGAGAGGCATTTGTCTTCATGGACGACAATTCTCGACCTCATCGTGCACATCTTGTGAATGCGTTCCTTCAAGATAACGACATCGCTCGACTACAGTGGCCAGCATGTTCGCCAGACATGAACCCTATCGAACATGCCTGGGATATGTTGAAAAGGGCTGTTTATGGACGTCTTGACCCACCAACCACTCTGAGAGATTTACGCCGAATTGTCGTTGAGGAGTGGGACAATTTGGACCAACAGTGTCTTGATGAACTTGTGGATAGTATGCCACGGCGAATACAGGCATGCATCAATGCAAGAGGACGTGCTACTGGGTATTAGAGGTAGTGGTGTACTGCAATCTGGACCACAAATGCTGAAAGTCTAGCTGTATGATGGTACAACATGCAATGTGTGGGTCTCATGAGCAATAAAACGAGCTGAAATGTTGTTTGTGTTGATCTCTATTGCCTTTGTATTTAACGGTTCCGGAACTCTTGGAACCGAGGTGATGCAAAACTTTTTTTGATGTGTGTATATTTGTTTAAAAAGCGTGTTTAAACAAAAACAAAAAAGACGATAGCCCCTGGCAGAACTGTGTCGCGTCCAGCCCGCATAACATTAAAAGCCGGGCGGGTGGTTAAATGAACATGCGTGATTTCTCGCACAGGTTCCCTAGTTAGCCTAGGTACTTTTCACATTTTGCAAAAATGAGGAAAAAGTAGACTTATGAGATCGATCCGGGAAAATGTCTGTCTGTCTGTCCGTACTTCTGTCTGTCTGTCCATCTGTCTGTCTGTCTGGCTGTGTGTGTTTGTCCCCCTATCAACACCTAAACGGTTGCAGCAATTGGAACCAAATTTAGTATGAGTAAAGATGTATACCGGAATATCTCAACCCCTTATTTGAAAATGATGTCAGTGCTACCAACTGCTGAAAAAACGCACTAGAAATTTGAGCTCCATGTTGGATATCTTGGAAGGTATGCATGGGAGATATTCCAAAATTGGCACACATGTAGTGAACCCATGTACCATTGGCTCAAAAGGGGTCGAATCCATGTATTTGGGGAAGGAATGAAAGAAACATACAGTTTCTAATGTAACATAGAGAAATTTCAAGCCAGGATTCTAGCCTAACGTTGTGCAAGCAACGGGGACCAGGTGTTCAGGAGATGAGATCATGCCTCTTGACTCCTTGAGAGGAGCGGGTCTTGGATATTAATAGAACGAGTGGAAAATTTTTACTGTAAGACAAAGAAGCGTGACTCGGAAATCCAGCTTAGCTTGCAGGAAAACGGCAACAGCGCCGATGTGCCAGAAGAAGAATAATTAAATTTAACCCATTTGCAGGAATGAAAATAAGTAAATAATCACTGGACTGTGAATCATTTCGGATTAGAGATTTTTGTGTAAAGAAAAACCTTGTAATAAGTGCACAGAAAAAAACTGCAAACGCAGTATACGTCATCGGGGATTCACTGATACCAGAGGAGTGGGGAATTAAAAAAATGAACAGCAACACCCACGCAGCTGAAGACTACAAATTAATTAATATCTCCGAAATGCACGATCGATTCTTATGCGCAATGAGATTATTTGACGTTTGGAAGACGAGCTTTCTGGAGATATAATTTTTATAATTGTACGACAATTAGTTCAAAAGTTGGTCACGAAAAGGACTAGGATTTTATCTTTTTGTGACTAAAGAGTATAAAACTCCTGGCAGAGCCAGACCAAACATGCAGTATTCCGACAGTCCGTGAGGGGGCGTCACTCTGTATCACACCGAATGCAGTTTTCGACGGTCCGAGGGGGCGTAAGGCTGTATCAGTAAACGCAGTATTTCGAGAGCCCGTGAGGGGGCGTCACGCTGAAACACACCGAAGACAGTATACCAGCTTTCCTTGAGGGGAAAAACGCTGCATTACATCGCATAGAAAATATCCGACAGCCACGGGCGTCGCGGTATCAATAATTTACGTGCCTCCGTAAGGAGTTGTAAAGAAGTAAAATTACAGTATCGCCGTTTTGAAAAATTAGGAAAATCCTAGTTACAGGATTTAGGTCCGACAGTATACAATTTACAGTGAAAAGTTCATAAAATACAGTCAAAGTAGGCTGCGAACTTAGGACTCAGGGCGATAGGTCTTTAAGTAAACGACCAAAAGTATCATAACGTACGGAAGTACCGTAACAGCGAGATAAACAGTTTATCTAATTTAAAGAACCCGAGCAGGGACAGAGAAAATAAGGTTCGTAAGTATTCTCGAAGATTAGAAGTGCGAGAACCGAATAAGCAAAGAAGAAGACAGGAAACTATAGACATCGTGTCAAGAAAGCAGACGAACTATTCAAAAGCACTAAGACGCAAGAAGTATTAGTTGCTAAAAATCCATAGGTCACCGGTAAATTATCGAGGGGACCGTGAACAGAACAGACTTTCGCTAAGATCAATAAATAGAATCTAAAAGGGGAGCCGTTCGTGTCAGAGAAATAGCAGATCGTCAAGAACGGGATTCGAAGGAGTGCTATTGCAGGGAGGAAGTAGATGATTCGAGACTTTCACATTCAGAGAGGATAGGAAGCCGACATTACTAAATTTCACCCTTGGAGACGGGAGATCAAGAGGTCACGTGTGATAGGCTTAAATAGTGGCCTAGTGATCAAAATTCGTGAAGTGTAAATATATCAAGATTTTGTGTTATAAGTAATATATTTTCAGTGTTTTTATTGTGTGTTCTAAACGGATACACCAGTGTATTAAAATGTTATTAGTGTTAAATGTATACGTGTTAAATATGTGTCAAGATATGTCTGTACAGGCAAAGACTTTGTACACGATGGAGTAATTTAAAAAATAGTAGGCCAAAAAAATGTCACATCGCACGAGGAGAAGGGTCTAGAAACGACCTTAAACATGTGAGAAAAGATTTTCCTTATGTTTTGGTGTCGGGGAAGTGATTGTGTACAAATCCACCGGAGTTTTTGAGTAAACGGGATGTTTCTAAATAACTAAATACAGAATAAGAACGCGGTCTGAACAAAAATAGAATTTTGGGAAATTATAAATAATTATGTGAAAGAATAAATCCTGTAGAGGAAATGTATGAATAAAATGTCAGTGTATTTGACGAATGTTATAAAAGCAAGCGGATTAATAATAATAATAATAATAATAATAATATAAAGGAAATATAAATAAAGGTTAAATTGAATAATATGAAAGTAAGAGCGTTGGAGCCTTAATAAAAGTATAAAATATGATATTAATGCATGTTATTAAAAATAGAGCGATTATTGTCAAAGGAAAAGATTAATATAAAAATTGAGATATGTATCAATTGTTAATATGGAATTTATCAGTTCTTTGGAAGACGCTAGGCTTAAAAATAATGTATAGCGCAATGGAGCGCAATTAAAATAAAATGTCACGCTAGGAACGCGTAAAGGTTAAAGGTACTTGGTAAATTACTTATGAAGGGTAGTTGATTGCAGTGAATTGAGATATGTTGTAAGTCCTCCAATAGTGACAGAGATCACGAGGCCATGTGTGTGTTATTATATTGAAAAGGGAGCAATTGTATGGTATTATTGAGCGTAGGTCATGTAGGCTACGGCTGACCCTAAATCGCATTTTGTATAAGTCCTCCAATGTGGGAATGGTTCCCGAGGCATGTTAAGAGATTCGAACCTAGAATCCTCTTGTTGTTGAAGCCCCTAATTATTCGTCGTAAAATGTGTATTACTCTTCCCAATCAATGAGGGCCCTTTATAATTAATAAATGCCAAGGTTACTAAAG
Organism: Meconema thalassinum; assembly: GCA_946902985.2. NCBI lineage: Eukaryota > Metazoa > Arthropoda > Insecta > Orthoptera > Tettigoniidae > Meconema > Meconema thalassinum. The sequence continues at coordinate 27,007,757 of OX336396.1, read as the reverse complement.
TGGTTTATGAGCCAAATAAAATGTTGTTGAAAGGAAATAAGTGAAGTTAAATGCCAGGTCTCTCCATAGGACTGAAAAGAAAGGAAGATTTGTTTTAAAAGCATTGAAGAGAGCTCCAACCGTAGACTAGACTGGGAGTCACCCTCCCAGTCATAAATCTCGCTCAAGTATAACGGTCAGACCTTAATAGTAGGAGGGTTGGTGAAGGCCGTCTGTAAGAAGTAAATAATACACCGTGAGTGTTTAAAAGTTGTTAATGACCCGGGAAGTGAACCGAGGTCCTTGTAGATGAAATTATCGCTTGCAAGTTCAGATCGTAGTTTTCTTATGTGATAATGGTCTTATAAGACAAATAAATAAATAACAATCCCTATTGTAATGTGGTATGGAAGTAGGTTTCCACGAGTTAAATGAAGGTAACTAGATTCCGGGAGTAATCATAGTTTTTGACTTTGTCAAGTAATCTTTATAACTCTGGAGTACACAAGTATTTTCCCGATCACTATGGTGAATTTGTAAAACTTGAGAGGGATGGTAAATGCTGAAAACATGTGAAGTGACCAAATATTTAAGTAAAGAATTAACATGTACTTTAAATGTAATTATATATTTGTTTTGATGATAAGAAAATATAAAAATAGTATTTGAGGTGTACAAGAAAAATGACACCATTATTATTAGAAAGTATCGAGCCAAAGGAGCTCATAGTTATATGGAACTTTAAGATAGATACTTTATGGAAGTAAAAATAATTATGAATTGTTGGTTTTAAAGGAAACCATGTGTTTTAATATAATATTTGTTTTATTCTTATATTATTCCTTGTTCACTTGGAACAAGTAGAAGATTTTGGTCAGTAGTTTAATTGTTTTATTGTTTGTAGCGCCATAATTTTGGTTAATTAAATGTTTTAAAATAGGAGTTGATTTTCTTGTTATTTTTGCAAGTGTATCCTCTATTTAAACCAAAATGTGTAAGTCACAGAGTGGAAGAACATACTACAACCCCAAAAATCCCGAATTGAGCAATGCTGGCATACTGTGATTTGCATATTTCTTGCTGAAAGGGCACATGGGGGTATATAAAGTAATGTGCTTGGATTAATAACTAGAGGAACACTTAAGACGGTCATTTCATGTAAAGTAAAGTAAGATTAGGAATAGCTACAACGTATAATGTTAACTGACCGCATGGGTCCCTAGAAACTCACACCGAGCAGCCCTGGATTAAACAACCCCCTACCTAACATTTCATGGCGCCCAGTACGCAGGGATGAGTTTTCTCGAAAAATCAAAATGTTCAATTTTTGAAAAATAAAATGGTTTTTCGAAATTTTAGAATTTTAAACACATCCATAAAGTTTCTGAGTTTGAATAATGATATCAAAAGGGTACGTTGTAGTAAATACTCGTACCAAAGTAAATTTTTGAAGGAATTGGGACACAAAGGTTCAGATTACCATCTCTCAAGCATGTACCAGCGATGTGGCATGAGTAGCCCACTGTATTCTAATAAGATGGTTTTGAGTGAGGAATTGCAAGGGCTTTTGGAGGCTATAAAAGCCGATAGTAAGGAAAAGTGGGAGGCCATGAACAATAAATTGGGAACGATAGGCAATACATTGGGTCTCCAAAAGGATGAAAATAAAAAAGAGTTCAAATCCATAAATGAAAGTTTGAATAAGTTGGACAGCCAACAGAGTGAAAATAAAAGGGATTTAGGATCCATGAATCAAAGTTTAGAGTCATTAAAAATTAATAGTGATAATATGGGAACTAAATTAGAAGCTATCAAGGCCGACTGTATAGAAATGAATAATGAACTGAAGGCTAAGATAGAAAAGATGAAAACAGAAAGTGGGGATAACATTGCAGAACAGCTGAAAGTTATAAAAGATGAGACGTTAGAGTCTATAAGAGCCGACAGTAAAACAAATAATGAGGTACTGAAGGCGGAAATAGAAAAGACAATGGATACTAAATTTCAGGGTTTTGACACTGAGTTTGGGAATAAGTTAACTGATTTAAAAGAGGAAAATAAAGGATTTCATTCAGGATTGCAAGTCCAAATAAATACCTTGAAGAATAGTACGGTAAAATCCCAAACTGAATGTCAAGAAAATTTTAAAAATTTAGAAATTAAATTAAATAAGATGGAAGAAAAGGGTGATGATTGTAAAAATGAACTTGTAAACCAGATCCAAGATGTGCAGAAAAAAATAGAAGATCAGATAATATCTAACATGAATCTTTGCGAAACATCCCGGGATGAGATAAAAGAAAGTGTGAATAAGCTAGGAACCCGATTTGAAAGGGTTGAGGAAAAAGTAGGAAACCTCGAGGGAAAGGTGGATAAAATTCAGGCCAAAGTGGATGATATGGAAAGTCAGAATCACAAAGACGTACAGGGCATGAAAGAGCAGATTAATCATTTTACCGGGCAGGTAGATGAGAATTTAAAGAGGCACGGGGAGGAAATAAATCAAAAATTCGGTATATACGAAGAGCATCTCCAGAGAGAAAGAAAACAACGAAATGAGGAAAATAAGGAAAGTACTCATAAGATAGATGAAATAAGCCAGGGTATAAATGATGTTAAGGAAACCATAGGAACATTAAAGGTACAAGTAGGAAAAACCAGTACCGAAGTAAATCAGGTCAAAAATGAATTGACGATAGTGTCTAAGAGCCAAGGGAAAACTGAGGAAAAGCTTGAGGGAATCAAAGTAGATATGGTCAAAGGACAAAGAGAAATGGAGAAGAAAATAAAGGAAATACGAGAAGACCTCGATTCTGAACCCGCTGAGCTATGGTTCATGTGATATTTTTGTGACGGAATAATTATTATGGGATGTAGTACTTTTGAACATACCCAGAATACCACGTGGAGCAGAGAGCTCATGCTATACTCTTTGAAGTAGCGCTCAATTGCATTTTTGACTTTGGAGGTCTTGTTAATCACTTTTATCCTTTCATAAGACTCAGAATATTCTAATTCGTCATTCTGTATTATTGAATCATTTTGGTGAATGATTATTACGTTTTTGGTAAGGTATAACACTTGCAGATACGCAAGGAGCTATGAAAGTAGTCGCTCAATGACTTCGTTTTGGCGACCTACTTCCGAGTGAAAGTCAGTGACGACACTACATCTGGAGATCTGACGCCAGACAGGCGTGTTTCGAGTATCCGTCCGTCGCGACGTGGACATTATAAATATTTTTGTGCTCAAGTGAGCATCCGACTGCATCGGGTGTTGAAAATAACTATACTAACGTTGTCACACATTGTGGACATATTATTGTTCTACGAAAGGCCATATTAGGCAATATTTTCTACAAACTGTAATTGGTGCCATACGCCAGATATTTTTCCCACGTGTAAGTGGAAGGGCAAAGTGCCACGCCGAAAATATAAGAGTTATCGTCTGATAATTGTGCCAAGACGACGTGATTATTACTGCCAACGATCACAACATTATTGCTACGGAAATTCTGAATTGAAAATATCAATTTTATCGCGGATGCCACGTGATTGATAAAACGTGATACAATTGCACGTGCTAACAAGCGAAGCATCGCATCGTGTTGAATCTTGAGGATCAACAGGCTGAAAACTACAAAATACTGTGGAGAACACTATTATTTGCATCGTCCACAATAATCACGCCAAAACGCCGAGAGGAACGAGATATTTCGACATTTTCGACATCATGCAAGACATTGAACTTTTCCACGCCATGGTGAAGAAGACGATTATGGGCTAATACCATTCCGGTATGAGGGAGACGTCGTGATGGAGACCACCAGCTTGATGGAACGTCAGGATGCCGAGGACGCAGACGAAGGAACGTGGATGCCGACTTCCAGGCACATTCCAGACCTTTTTGGGAGACCATCATCCGGAGGCGAACGAACCCTGGTTGCTTGGGAGGTCCAGATTGGTGAATCCGTGGAGGACAGGACCATGCTGGAGAGCCAAGCAGAGTTTTTCGCGACCCTGGTCGATGAATGTCTGAGCTGATGTGAGAGCTACCAAAAGTCGTGAGTTTGGGCACCCTTTCTTTTGTGATAGTCCGCGGTGGTATATTTAGATATCGTAGTTTTTTTTTGTGAATCAACCGCACTTATGTGTCAGCCATTTGCTAGGTAGGGTTGTAATTAGTATAATTGTTGTTTATTTCAGTCATTGTGAGTCACCCTGTGGGGTAGACCAGTTTTGGTTAACCCTGGTGCCGTCCTGATGGACACCGTACCACGTTATAGCCGACCCACTGCCGAACATGACTGTAATCATTTGCAGCTATTTTGCTCAGCCATGTGTAGGATATTTATCCGTGGTTTCATTCAGATGTCATCGTTACTTTATTTAACTGCAATCATTGCAACCAGTCTGTTGAGACTTATGACCTCGTTAGATAGGTCGTATCGTTAGGAATCCAACTGTAGTTTCCAGTTTTATAAAAATATGCTGTATTTTCATTTTTGAAAGCGCTCAGAAGCCAATTTATAGTCAAATACTGACAGATTTATTATTTTGGAGAAAGTGTAGATGTCAAGCATCGAACTAAGTGCACTATCGCATCATTATGCAGGTCTAGAGTTGCAGATCTGTGCCATATTTATCAATTTGTTACTACTTTGTTTCTGTCATGAGGACACAGGTGTTAATGTTATACTGAGAACTTAATAAGTGTTATATCTTTGATGAGCAAAGAAGCTCGTGAGACATGCTGTTATGTCTGTGATTTACTATTCTTTGAAATGAAGGACTGCGATACTTTATTGTACAGTTAAATTGTAACGTGTTTAGCACACGGATTCTATAAGGTTTTTGAACCAAGCATATGCTAAGAATGACAAGGCCAAATATTACGGTATTATATAATGTTAAAACTAGCCGGCCTTGCCTGTTGAAAAATGTGGTCAGTGAAGGACTGCAATTTGTGAAGTTGTCACCAATAAACTGGTTTGTTGACCCAGTAACCTTGAAAACAAATGCTTGAAAGCGAGACAGAACTACGATAACATAGGACAGAATGTTGATTTCATTCATCTCTTTCTTTCAATGCAGCTATTGCTCATGAAACCCAGTGTTTCTTACTGTATTTTTGTTCATTTGTTTTTCTTGGATTTTCATACTGTTAGTTAGATATTTTGCTGCGAGGAATGTCATTTCGACATGTCCAGGGTTGTCAGGTTTCTTTATGCATTGTTGGCGATCCTCTTGAGAGAGGCAAATTATAATGAAGGCAATTTGGTTATTAAATACGAGGTTTTTGCCGCAGGTAACCCATGATATTATGTGCCTTGAGTGAGTAAGACGTGCCATTGTTGTAAGTCGCGCATCTGTTGTTGTTATGAGGCATTATTATGAGAGTTGTTGAAAGCGAGGTATTTACCGCTGATAACTCGTGTTATTGTGAGTCCGAGCCGAGTTTGCTCGTTGAGTTTTCCGACTATTGAGTCGATGTTTTGCTGCGGGAGAATGATCTTTAGAAGACTACTCCTTGTCAGGCCTTTGTCAGAATACGCCATAAACCTACGGAAGGAACATAAACCGACATAATAAACGTCATCCGCATAATTGTTTCAAACAAGATCTAACTAACATATTGTTTCCATTTAAACTTTGACATTCTTACATTTGAACCTGCTGACAAGGCCGTGCAGATGAAGGGATTTCCTTTATTGGAAACGACGAAGACTGTAGACATTTTTGTTGTGACCTGGCGCACACATGAACCATTAGTTCATAGTGTGTGGAGCGCAGGCCATGTGATTGTCAGACATGGTTTTAACTACGCTATCACCGACATTACTATCAAGCTAGATGACAATGGTTTACAAAGAGTTAACCATGGGGCAGGAAGGCATTATAATAAAAACTGTGTTGTACTATAATTATTGATGTCATGAAACTGTATTTTTCCCCATGTTACCTTTATTGCGTGCTATTTAGCACATGATTGTTGATTTGATTAATTGTTTTTAAATGGCTGTACACTTAGCTTTGTATTGTAACTGTTTTGCTATTACGGACGTCACCGCCGTAACTTTGAATGTTAACTGATAGGACTTAGCTAGAAAAGTTAAATGTAAATGTAGAAATGGTACCACCATAACTTAGCTTTGCTTTGCTCCTTCACTTAAATGTAACTTCATATTAGCTTGATCATGTAACTTGTATTGGGGATTTTGCGTCGTACCATTTACCCAGCGTTGTTGCTGTTGCTTACATATTGTGTATTAGATCTTTCGCGAGGGTTAATGTAACTTCATTGTTAGGGACTTGAACTTTTATTATCATTAACTTTTAGCTTGCGGATTAGCCGAATATAACCCTCCGAACTAGGATAGGGGTTTGTGGAAATCTACAATAAATTTTCACGGTGTTTTACATAAGCCTGGATGTTTAATTTCACAGTCTAGTTTTTGAGGTGAACCTTTCCTTAGGCCGTCTTTGACCATCGCAACCATGTACCACTCTCCCCGTGGACTATAGAACCTCGTGCCGCATTGGCCTATTGTTAGGAAGTTCACCTGATCCTCACGGCAAACTTTTAAAGGTCCGACGGGGGAGATGTTAGGAGAGTCATCGCGGTTGTTGGCTATCCCGACAGCTTTACCGGAGGACTTCTGAAGGTCACTCACAAATATGTGCCGTTGCCACCCGGCTGACGGTCGCAATACCATAGGGGACGTAAAGCCAGGAATTATAACAGAACAGGTCATGGTCATCAAGAAAGAGGTAGAAGAACACTTAAATGAAATCAGGGATAGCTTCAGGGATGAGAAATTCCAACTCAAACGAGAACTGGAAATCAGTAAGAAAAATCAGGAAAGAATTCAAAATGAATTAGGATCCCGGTTGGAGAGGACTGAAAATAAGAACAGTCAAATGGAAAATCAATTCATGGCTAATGAAGAAAGTGCCCGAAGAGAAAGGAAATTAGAATTTGAAAGTCAGAATGAATTTCAAAAGACAGGATGGGTAGATTCCCGTGAACAAGGCACAGATACAGATAGGGACTTAGGAGGGGAGAGCCCTTATAAAAACCCAGGATATCCGATGGCGATGTCAACCCCGTACATGAACCAGACAAATGGTCAGATAATAAACATCATTAAGTCGAATGAGGACAGACCGGTAACGTTTACGGGTAATAACATGTCATTTACTCCAAAATACTGGTTAAAGGAAGTCGCAGAGTACTTAAACGAAATGAAAGTTCCTCAGGATCGGAGACTGAGAGCAATTGAGAAGCTGTTGGCAGGTGATTGTCTTACTTGGTTCAGAAGCTCCAGGTACACCTTTGATACGGTGGAAGGCTTTAGAGAAGCCTTTTTAAAACGATATTGGGCAGCAGACGTCCAAGAAAATTTGAGGCTAGATCTGTACTCTAGGAAGTACAGCACAAATGCACCAACTAAGTACTCAGAATTTTTCACCGCTCAGCTGTGTAAATTCCGGGAACTTGACATTGCTCCAGCTGAGAACGATATGTGTGCCGCCATTGCAAGACAACTTCCATATGAGATTCAGAGGCTGTTAATCTCATCCAAAGCCAGAAGTGCTGTGGAAGTGGAGAGTGTATTACGTCAATTAGATATGACGACTTCGCACGTTACTCCCAGGCATCAAAGACAGACTGAACAGGTACATATGGCCAGCAGTCAGGAAACAGGGAGAAACCATCGACCAGAAATGAGTCCACTAGTACTGATACTCAGGGACTTGGTCGAGAGTATGGGTACCAAGAGCCTAGAGGAATACAGCCATATTACAGAGGAGGATATCGAGGAAGAAATCCTAGGAATACGGGTTACAGGCAACAAGAGAGCCGACCCTATAACAATAACCATCAGAGGCAAGAAAACCGAAAGAAATGGGAGAATTATCCCAGAAGGAACGTAAGGCCAGAGGATAGGGATGATGAATATCGGGCCGAAATAGAAGAGAGGTATCAGGAAAGTCTTCGTTATATGAACGAACGACCAGACGAACCTGAAAGGCAAAAAGTCCGTTGGAGTGAGGCAATAAAGAACCGGAAATCACCCGACCGACTAGACGGAGCTCAAAGCTTGGAACTACAAGCTCAATTAAAGAATGAGGGGAAAGGAAGCCCTCAGGATAAAAAAAAAACTTCAAATTTAAATCGTCAAAAGTGGAAACATACCAGGAGCTGGGAGGAGGTAGTAATTGTGAATTGGATAGCGAGACCAGATGAGCTAATTAACGAGGATGTGGAAGGAATCCCACCTATCAAAAGAGAATTACCCATAATTATGCTAAGGATCGAAGGATTACTGGTCAGGGCATTAATTGATACCGGATCCACAATAAGTTTAATTACGCAAACCCTTCTAAATGAATTGGAAACAAGGGGCCGCGTATTAAAGATTCCCACATCAAGTGTAAAGATTAAGGGGATAATTCCTGAAAAATCTTTAACATGTAAATTTCAGGTATACATCGATTTGATCATGGGTAACGCTGAAATTTCGCAATGCTTTTTGCTGGTAAATCAATTACCGTATAATGTCATATTAGGTATTGATTTTATCCGTGAGAACAAGGTCATCATAGACCTAGCGAAAAATTGCATTAGAATTCAAAGAGAAGATGTGGATGAACAAAACATTAACCTACAGGAACAGGATGTGAAAATAGGAGAACAGGTATGGCATGGGGAAGAAGTAACTGAGGAAGGTTATAAGGACAAAGAAAAAATTTTTGAAGTCCTCAACATAGAACTCGAAGATAATTTGGAAACTGAGTTCGAGACCAACCTGTCAGGAAAAGTAGAGGAAGCTAAAGTTAACCTCGAAAATAAGGAACAATTAAAGAAATTATTAATAAATTTTAGGGACGTATTTGATTCCAAGCCAGGGAAGATTGAAAATTTTAAATACGCGTTCCAAGTCAATGATTGGGCACCGTTCAGACAAAAACCATACCCGGTTGCGGAAAAACATTACCCACAAACGAAGAAAACACTGCAAGAGATGATGAATGCAGGTGTTATAGAAAAGATGGCGACACCATATGTTAGTCCATTAGTGATTGTGAGTAAACCGGATGGCTCAGTAAGGGTGTGTCTAGATGCCAGAAATTTAAATGCAAAAATCATACCAGAAAATTATTCGGCACCACCCATAAAAGAAATACTGAGGAAGTTCAAAGGCAAGAAGATTTTCACAAATATTGACATGACTTCTTCGTATCATCATCTCGAACTGGAAGAGAAAACCAGCTTGTTGACTGGATTTCAGTTCGACAAACAAACATATTGTTTTAGAAGATGTCCGTTTGGGTTGAAGACCGCGGGATCTGCCTTAATAAGAGCGCTTGATCGAAATCTGTCAGAGGAAGTGAAAGAGTGCACTATCCGTTATGTGGATGATATTTTGCTTACCTCGGAGAACATTGAGGAACATTTAGAAAAGTTGAAGAAATTATTGGAAGACTTAAGAAGGGCTAATTTTAAAATAAATTTAAAGAAGTCAAATTTTTGTCAAAGACAAGTAACATTTTTAGGGCATGTGATTGACAAGGATGGTGTTAAACCAAATCCATGCAAATTAGAATCGATAAGAGATTTTCCAAGGCCTTTGAAGGTGAAGAACGTTCGCCAGTTTTTGGGATTGATTGGATTTTTCTCAGGACATTGTCCATCATACACAAATACTGTTGCACCACTACAGGACCTTCTGAAGAAGGGGGGCAAGTGGAAATGGACGGAGGAAACAGAAAAAGCATTTGTGGAGGCCAAGGAAATGCTCTTAAACTATGTGAAGCTAGGATATCCTGATTTTAATCAGAGATTTATCATTCAAACAGACGCATCCCAGATTGGAATAGGGGCAATGCTATATCAGGAAAACCCGGATAACCCTGATAAGAAAAACTATCTAGCTTTCACAAGTCGGAGACTGAAACCACACGAGAAAAAGTATACGATCAGCGAAATCGAGCTGTTAGCGATATTGCACGCGCTGCAATATTAGCGCAAGATCGTATATGGGTTTCAAGTCACTTTAAGGACGGATCATAAAGCCTTAACCTTTTTGATGAAGACTGATCTATCCAGTCAAAGGTTGATGCGTTGGGCTTTATACATTCAACAGTTTGATGTCAAGATAGAATACTGCCCAGGAAAAGAAAATATAGTTCCAGACTATTTAAGTAGACAGACAGAGTCCACAGAAGAGGAAGTAATGGCTATTGATTTGGAAGACAGGGATCAGCGTACTCTAAATGAGTTAAGAAGCATTAGTCAACGGCAACGTGAGGATCCATGGATGAACATGCTCATATCTTTCCTTGAGGGAAGTTTGATAAGGAGAACACCGGCGTACACGGAAGCTAATAAGATTGCTCAAGATTACACATTTTATAATGGATTATTATATAAGTTTGTGGACTCTGACCATACACGATTAAGGATTGTGGTACCTGAAATTTTGCAGAGGAAAATAGTATGGTTAGCCCATAGATCGTTCGGACATATGGGAGTCGACAAAACAGTCTCGATGCTGAAAGAAGCATTTGTATGGCCGAGACTGAGAGAAACTGTAAGGGACACGCTAAAGACATGTGATCTATGTCAAAGGATCAAACCATATGCATTTCTGATGAGACAAAAGCCTATACCATTGTTGCCCGAGAGGCCAGGTCAAATCATCTCTATTGATAATTTCGGACCTTTGCCCAAGGCAAGAAGAGGAAATCGACACATAATGGTGGCTATGGATGTCTTCACAAAAATGGTTGTCCTTGCTCCCATACAGAAGACTAGTACCAAACAGGTGTTAAAACGACTCAAAGAAAAAGTGATACCGATTCTGGGAAAACCTGAGAATTTGTTGTCGGATCACGGTAGTTGTTTCACCAGTGTAGAGTTCAGACAAGAATTAGAAAGACTTGGAATACGTCAGATTTTGTCAAGTATTCGCCATCCTGAGGCAAATCCTGTAGAAAGAGTGATGAGGGAGACGTCCAAGTATTGTAGAATATACTGTGCCGAAGAAAATTGCAAGTGGATAGATATCTTGGATATTATCGAATTCTGTATAAACAACACAATCCATGAATCGACGGGAGAGATACCAATAACGTTACATCGGAATGAGCAACCAGAAAGACCTTGGAGTCTGGTAATTCCTAGGCCAGCAGACGCTCAGCTTGGAAGAGATGTACGTATTAGAAGAGCCTTAGAGCATCTAAAAGCTCAAGCCGACAGGAGGCAAAGAAGAAATAGGCACAAGAGGTATCATCGGCCACTATTAGCAGGGGAAATGATATTAGTAAAAAGACCAGCCATTTCGGATCCAGGGAACCGAGTGTACAAAAAGTTCCAGAAAATGTACCACGGACCGTATCAAATAATAAGAGATTTGAGAAATAATGCCTATAGAATTCGGCACTGTGAAACGAATCACGAAGTGACCAAGAATTCAGCGAATTTAAAAGTATATTACCCTCCCGAAGACTTCGATGAAGCCGATGAACAAGCCCTGGTTATGGAACAATTTAGAGATGAGGAATCCACTTTTGATAGAAACGAGAATAAGGTAGAAAAGGGAAACAGAGCTCAAACATTCGAGTGCGAATGCGAATTGAAGAAATTATATTGGGAAATAAAAGAAATAATTGATTTTGTTGAAGAAGAAAATTTCAATTTAAGAAAGGAGAATGATGAAATAAGGAAACGGGTAGGGATAGACCACACCCGTAAAGAAGAATGAGGTTCTGGAGACTTGAAGTCCAGACAAATAAAGGAAAAAGAAAGAAAGGGTAGGGACAGAGCGTACCCAACCTACACAATTACCGGATACGACTTTAAAGAAATAAAAGAAACAGAAGGTACGGATAACGTTATGATGGCTTCGACGAATAAAGAAAAATAAGATTTTAATGAATAATTGAAATAAATTTCCTCAAAATGTTTCGAAAATTTATTTACCTAAGGAGGGGAGAGATGAACCCATGTACCATTGGCTCAAAAGGGGTCGAATCCATGTATTTGGGGAAGGAATGAAAGAAACATACAGTTTCTAATGTAACATAGAGAAATTTCAAGCCAGGATTCTAGCCTAACGTTGTGCAAGCAACGGGGACCAGGTGTTCAGGAGATGAGATCATGCCTCTTGACTCCTTGAGAGGAGCGGGTCATGGATATTAATAGAACGAGTGGAAAATTTTGACTGTAAGACATAGAAGCGTGACTCGGAAATCCAGCTTAGCTTGCAGGAAAACGGCAACAGCGCCGATGTGCCAGAAGAAGAATAATTAAATTTAACCCATTTGCAGGAATGAAAATAAGTAAATAATCACTGGACTGTGAATCATTTCGGATTAGAGATTTTTGTGTAAAGAAAAACCTTGTAATAAGTGCACAGAAAAAACTGCAAACGCAGTATACGTCATCGGGGATTCACCGATACCAGAGGAGTGGGGAATTTAAAAAATGAACAGCAACACCCACGCAGCTGAAGACTACAAATTAATTAATATCTCCGAAATGCACGATCGATTCTTATGCGCAATGAGATTATTTGACGTTTGGAAGACGAGCTTTCTGGAGATATAATTTTTATAATTGTACGACAATTAGTTCAAAAGTTGGTCACGAAAAGGACTAGGATTTTATCCTTTTGTGACTAAAGAGTATAAAACTCCTGGCCGAGCCATACCAAACATGCAGTATTCCGACAGTCCGTGAGGGGGCGTCACTCTGTATCACACCGAATGCAGTTTTCGACGGTCCGAGGGGGCGTAAGGCTGTATCAGTATACGCAGTATTTCGAGAGCCCGTGAGGGGGCGTCACGCTGAAACACACCGAAGACAGTATACCAGCTTTCCTTGAGGGGAAAAACGCTGCATTACATCGCATAGAAAATATCCGACAGCCACGGGCGTCGCGGTATCAATAATTTACGTGCCTCCGTAAGGAGTTGTAAAGAAGTAAAATTACAGTATCGCCGTGTTGAAAAATTAGGAAAATCCTAGTTACAGGATTTAGGTTCGACAGTATACAATTTACAGTGAAAAGTTCATAAAATACAGTCAAAGTAGGCTGCGAACTTAGGACTCAGGGCGATAGGTCTTTAAGTAAACGACCAAAAGTATCATAGCGTACGGAAGTACCGTAACAGCGAGATAAACAGTTTATCTAATTTAAAGAACCCGAGCAGGGACAGAGAAAATAAGGTTCGTAAGTATTCTCGAAGATTAGAAGTGCGAGAACCGAATAAGCAAAGAAGAAGACAGGAAACTATAGACATCGTGTCAAGAAAGCAGACGAACTATTCAAAAGCACTAAGACGCAAGAAGTATTAGTTGCTAAAAATCCATAGGTCACCGGTAAATTATCGAGGGGACCGTGAACAGAACAGACTTTCGCTAAGATCAATAAATAGAATCTAAAAGGGGAGCCGTTCGTGTCAGAGAAATAGCAGATCGTCAAGAACGGGATTCGAAGGAGTGCTATTGCAGGGAGGAAGTAGATGATTCGAGACTTTCACATTCAGAGAGGATAGGAAGCCGACATTACTAAATTTCACCCTTGGAGACAGGAGATCAAGAGGTCACGTGTGATAGGCTTAAATAGCGGCCTAGTGATCAAAATTCGTGAAGTGTAAATATATCAAGATTTTGTGTTATAAGTAATATATTTTCAGTGTTTTTATTGTGTGTTCTAAACGGATACACCAGTGTATTTAAAATGTTATTAGTGTTAAATGTATACGTGTTAAATATGTGTCAAGATATGTCTGTACATGCAATGAATTTGTACACGATGGAGTAATTTAAAAAAAAGTGGGCCAAAAAAATGACACATCGCACGAGGAGAAGGGTCAAGAAACGACCCTAAACATGTGAGTAAAGATTTTCATTATGTTTTGGTGTCGGGGACGTGATTGTGTACAAATCCACCGGAGTTTTTGAGTAAAAGGGATGTTTCTAAATAACTAAATACAGAATAAGAACGCGGTCTGAACAAAAATAGAATTTTGGGAAATTATAAATAATTATGTGAAAGGATAAATCCTGTAGAGGAAATGTATGAATAAAATGTCAGTGTATTTGACGAATGTTATAAAAGCAAGCGGATTAATAATAATAATAATAATAATATAAAGGAAATATAAATAAAGGTTAAATTGAATAATATGAAAGTAAGAGCGTTGGAGCCTTAATAAAAGTATAAAATATGATATTAATGCATGTTATTAAAAATAGAGCGATTATTGTCAAAGGAAAAGATTAATATAAAAATTGAGATATGTATCAATTGTTAATATGGAATTTATCAGTTCTTTGGAAGACGCTAGGCTTAAAAATAATGTATAGCGCAATGGAGCGCAATTAAAATAAAATGTCACGCTAGGAACGCGTAAAGGTTAAAGGTACTTGGTAAATTACTTATGAAGGGTAGTTGATTGCAGTGAATTGAGATATGTTGTAAGTCCTCCAATAGTGACAGAGATCACGAGGCCATGTGTGTGTTATTATATTGAAAAGGGAGCAAATGTATGGTATTATTGAGCGTAGGTCATGTAGGCTACGGCTGACCCTAAATCGCATTTTGTATAAGTCCTCCAATGTGGGAATGGTTCCCGAGGCATGTTAAGAGATTCGAACCTAGAATCCTCTTGTTGTTGAAGCCCCTAATTATTCGTCGTAAAATGTGTATTACTCTTCCCAATCAATGAGGACCCTTTATAATAAATAAATGCCAAGGTTACTAAAGTGGTTTATGAGCCAAATAAAATGTTGTTGAAAGGAAATAAGTGAAGTTAAATGCCAGGTCTCTCCATAGGACTGAAAAGAAAGGAAGATTTGTTTTAAAAGCATTGAAGAGAGCTCCAACCGTAGACTAGACTGGGAGTCACCCTCCCAGTCATAAATCTCGCTCAAGTATAACGGTCAGACCTTAATAGTAGGAGGGTTGGTGAAGGCCGTCTGTAAGAAGTAAATAATACACCGTGAGTGTTTAAAAGTTGTTAATGACCCGGGAAGTGAACCGAGGTCCTTGTAGATGAAATTATCGCTTGCAAGTTCAGATCGTAGTTTTCTTATGTGATAATGGTCTTATAAGACAAATAAATAAATAACAATCCCTATTGTAATGTGGTATGGAAGTAGGATTTCACGAGTTAAATGAAGGTAACTAGATTCCGGGAGTAATCATAGTTTTTGACTTTGTCAAGTAATCTTTATAACTCTGGAGTACACAAGTATTTTCCCGATCACTATGGTGAATTTGTAAAACTTGAGAGGGATGGTAAATGCTGAAAACATGTGAAGTGCCCAAATATTTAAGTAAAGAATTAACATGTACTTTAAATGTAATTATATATTTGTTTTGATGATAAGAAAATATAAAAATAGTATTTGAGGTGTACAAGAAAAATGACACCATTATTATTAGAAAGTATCGAGCCAAAGGAGCTCATAGTTATATGGAACTTTAAGATAGATACTTTATGGAAGTAAAAATAATTATGAATTGTTGGTTTTAAAGGAAACCATGTGTTTTAATATAATATTTGTTTTATTCTTATATTATTCCTTGTTCACTTGGAACAAGTAGAAGATTTTGGTCAGTAGTTTAATTGTTTTATTGTTTGTAGCGCCATAATTTTGGTTAATTAAATGTTTTAAAATAGGAGTTGATTTTCTTGTTATTTTTGCAAGTGTATCCTCTATTTAATCCAAAATGTGTAAGTCACAGAGTGGGAGAACATACTACAACCCCAAAAATCCCGAATTGAGCAATGCTGGCATACTGTGATTTGCATATTTCTTGCTGAAAGGGCACAGTAGATAATACTATTTCAGTTAAGATTGCAGGAGGCCATACTTGACAGTGTTGCCAAAATAATGTTAAGCCTTCTGATAGGTCCAATTTTTAAATGCATATAACTTCTACACTATCAATTGGATTTCAACCAAATTTTGTATATAATATGTGTACATAAACACATATGACTGAGCGAATTCTTAAGAGCCACCAGGGCTGCTAACTGTTAATAATTGCTCTCTCTCTATTTTTTATCCAAATACCAATATATCAAAAAGTATGCAAGCCGATAGCTTTAAACTATGCACACGTTTAGTACCTGACATTTTAGATTAATTTGAAGTAATTCATATGAGTCAGTGCTGCCAACATGATTCTATGCCTGCTGATATGTCCAATTTTAAAATACACCGAACTTCTATACTAACAAATGGATTTCATCCAAAATTGGCACAACAAGATATCATAATACTTCAGATTATTTCTGATCAGCACACGCATAACATTGTTGCCAACATGCTTTTACGCGTGCTGACAGATCCAATGTCTAACTGCATGTAATGTCCATTGGACTTCAACCAAATTCTGTACCTTAAGATATGGAACTAAGAATATATTCAGTCACCAGGGCTGCCAACTGTAGTGCTCTATTAGGCTACATTATACCAGGTATATTTCTAACTAAAGTCGCCTCCGTAGCGTAGCGGTCAGCATGGTTAGCTGCCGCCCCTGAGGTCCTGGGTTCGATTCCCGGCTCTGCCACGAAATTTGAAAAGTGGTATGAGGACTGGAACGGGGTCTACTCAGCCTCGGGTGGTCCAAATGAGTAGAGGGGTTTCGATTCCCACCCCAGCCATCCCCGAAGTGGTTTTCCGTGGTTTCCCACTTCGTATTCGGGCAAATGCCGGGATGGTACCTACTGTCAGTTCACGGCCGCCTCCTTCCCTCTTCCTAGCCTATCCATCCCAATCTTCCATCCCTTCCCATTCCTCCTGAGGCCCCTGTTCGCTTTGCAGGTGAGGCCGCCTGGGCGAAGTGCTGATCACACCTCCCCAGTTGTATCCAACCCGTCCAGATGTTCCAAGCTCCAGGACACTGCCCATAGAGGTGGTAGTGGTGAGTTCCCTCGCTGAGTCCGTGGGATCCACCAACCTAGAGGGTAAATTGACGAAATAAAAAAAAACTAACTAATTAAACATTTCGACATTACCAACTTAATTTCTTCATTATTCTATATAGGTTCATATACTGTAGATTAATCATTGGCATGAATCTTAATTTTAAGAAAGTAGGCTCTTTAGTTCGTTACGGAACTTCTTGTTACTGTATATGAAGGCTGTTGTTTAAGTAAAGGCCTTCTTTATATTGAACCGAACATTTTATTTTGAAACCACATTTATTTTTAGGTTTTACATACCTTCCTCTATTTTTCTACATAGTTGCCTTGTTTATTTAGGCACTTGTCATACCTTAAAACAAAGTTCTGAAATCCCACTGCATGAAAGTTTTCCGCCTGCTCTGACAACCAAGAATTCACACTTGAGGAAAATCCATTGATAGAGTGGTTATCATGAATCTTCGGTCCTCGTGAATTTTCGTGTCAATTGCAGCCACCAAGTCATCTGTGACACAGACCTGAGCGTTCATGAACATTTTCATGGCCACTTTTGAACTCGCGTACCCATTTTCGCACTTTACCTTCCGTCATTGCATTATCACCATACACCTCACAAAAGGCGGCTTCAGTGGCGTAGTCGGTAGCATGCTGAGCTTCTACGCCCAAGATAGCGGGTTCAAACCCGGCCGAAGCCGTCGGATTTTTAAGAGCGTTAAAATCCCTCAGTATGCCTTCCTTCGGAGGGGAAGTAAAGCCGGCGGTCCCATGCCATAGATTTATGGCATGTTAAAGAACCTTCCACTAATTGCACCTGTGTGAAGCTAAATTGAATAGGTTAAGAATGTAAACAACGCTCTTAGGTTTCTACGTTCGTTGCCAAGAAGCTAAGTTCTGAACTTGGCCTAGTAGTCGTTGACGGTGGCGCTTGGCGGCAAAAGTAGGAACTATTTTAAAAATTCTAAGTTGCAGTCCTTAAATTAAAAAAGAGTTAACACACACTAATACAGTCATCACAATTAACACCGATTATCAGACAGATTCTACACTCACCCAAAGTACACGGGGATACATGACTGCGTTGTCGCAGCCCCTAAACTTAAGAACCAACCAACCACCTCACAAAGTTGACGATGAATGTCTGCAGCCGACATGTTTCTTGCACTCAAAAAACTTATCACAGATCGTACCTCACACGCGGTGGGTGAATCAATAATCTTGAACATTGTAAAGATGCACAGTTCAGCGTACAGGTTAGCTACACAGCTGCACCTGACGCCTGCTTATTCGCAAAGGATGCCGGGAGGTAGCGCGCTCGTTTGTTGCGGCGTGCACACTAACTACGGACTTTAAAAGAAACGGCCCTTACTTAAAGAACAGCCCTCGAATGTTACTCTTACCAAGCCAAAAACGTCATTCAATCTAGAATTGTAGTGTTCGTCTCCGTGACGAAAACGGGATAAACTAATGCTTCCCCCACTCCTCTCTTTTTTATAATCCCCGCCAGTGTTTGGCAGTCCTGAAATACAAAGCAAATTAGTCCAAAAAAAATACTGTCAGTCTGAAGGACTAGACGTTATATCATTTCAAATGACGCATGCTAAAAATGCTACACATGTTAGAAAGGCTCAGAAGGGCTCTTTCAACAGACTCCATTACCCATTCACTTAGGCTTCCCGCGCGGGCACCTCTTTAAGGGTCACCCTGTATTTGAGTCTGATATCTTTTACAACTCTTTAAGAGTCACCCATTATTTGAATCTAATATCTCGCAAACCTCTTTAAGGGTCACGCTGTATTTGAATTGAATCTAACATACTGTATACCTCGTTAAGTGTCACCCTGTAATTTGCTCTGACATCCTGCACACCTCTTTAGGAGACACCCTGTATTCTTATCTGGCATCTTGTATATCTCTTTAGAAGTCACCCTGTATTCTCGTGTGACATCTTGTACACCTCTTTAGGAGTCACCCTGTAATCTTATGACATCTTGTGCACCTCTTTAGGGGTCACCCTGTATTCTTCTCAGCCATCTTGTACACCTCTTTAAGAGTCACCTTGTATTCTTAAGTGGCATCTTGTATATCTCTTTATGAGTCACGCTGTATTCTTATCTGGCATCTTAAACTGTATTTTGCTCTGACATCCTGCACACCTCTTTAGGAGGCACCCTGTATCCTTGTGTGACATCTTTTGCACCTCTTTAGGAGCCACCGTGTATTCTTCTCTGCCATTTTGTACACCTCTTTAAGAGTCACCTTGTATTCTTAACTGGCATCTTGTACATCTCTTTAGGAGGCACCCTTTATTCTTATATGGCATCTTGTATATCTCTTTAGAAATCACCCTGTCTTGTGTTCGCTTCGCTCAAAGCCCCAGGTTGCTCGACGCCCCAGGACTCTTTCAACAGACTCCAATAACCATTAGCTTCTGCTTCCCGCGTGGCTGCATGACGTCAAGCACTCGATTCCCGCGTGGCTGCATGACGTCACTTCCGTCTCCGTAACGCATAACGTTGGACCCAAGCATAACGACGAAGTCGACAAGATCATTTGAAATGATAAAAAAATGTATATATAGTCAATACCCATAAAACCAAAAAAAAAAGTCACAATTTGTCAAAAACCTCAAACTCAGGCACTACAATTCAGTAGTAAAACCATCTGTTTTCTACGCCTTTGAGTGCCTCGTGATGGCCAGGAAAGGACCACTCAGGAAACTTGAACTCAAGGAGAGGAAGATCCTGCTGAGGATACTAGGATCCATACGGGAAGAGGGAGGCACTTACAGAATTCGTCACAATGATGAGCTTTACAGCCATCAAGAAGACATTGTGACTTGTATAAGAAAAACACGCCTAGCCTTCTATGGACACTTACCGCGCACGATCCCTTGCCGGCTCACCAGTAAGATCTTCACAGTGGCAAGAAGAGGGAAGGCCTCTAGGACTAAGTGGATCTCTACGGTGAGGAGGGATTTAGACCACCTAGGGATCCCACTCAAGTCCATACAGGACCGCAAACAATTCCGGCAAGCCATCCGACAGGGAGTTTTTCCTGTATCACTGACAGCTGGGAAGAACACCGGGGTCAGCAGACCTCCATGGACGGAGGAAAGAAAGCTCGTGCATAGTCAGATGATGAAAAAGTACTGGAAGAAGAGAAAAGACAAAGCGACGAGGAGATACGAGCCCCGTGGTCCTCAGTAGGCCCAAACGACGACGACGACGACGACGAAGAAGAAGAAGAAGACAGATACGCTTACAATTGGTACTGCATTCCTTATATTCACTCCCATCACCCGCTTATTTGGACATCCTCATTCTTCGAGGAGTCTAATTTCTCCCCCCTCGTCTCTTTCATTTCTACAATTCCCGCCCTTCTACTTATAATGGCACGTTTTCTTTCAAAGTCCAAGGCGACAGCCAATAACGCTAGCTGCTACGCCAGGAGCTGGACTCATAGGGCTTGTATTCATTGTACAATACACGATCTGAAAGTTTGCTTGGTCATTATATTAGTGCAGTCATACAAATACAATTCTTAGAATTAGAAATGTCTATTCTGAGAATTAAGAGGAATTGAGGGTTTAATTTATTGTACTGTGTAATTCCTTCTTTGTTGGCGTTTCAAGTTCTAGATCAGGACTTGATTCACTAGCAATAAGTGTTTGGCTTCCTTCATGGGAAATATTTATTTTGCTTCCAGGAAGAACAGCAAGTGGGTGTTGAATGGACACGGCACTACAAATGGTTGGCTCGCGTGTCCTTGTGAATGAGTTGTTGGCGGGAGGCGGGGGTGTCAGAATTGGGAAGCGTCGTGGGAATTATTAAGCTCTTTACTAAGAATAGACGCAGAATTGGCAGACTCGAAAAGGACTGTAATGTTAAGTAACAGCCTAAATTATGGTGGATTATTGGATTTTTGTTATGTACGACCAGTGGAGATTCTTCCATATAGGACGTGAGGATCATCCTACAGTCAGCTCTCAGCTGTTACTATTTTTTAAAATTAAATGAATTAAAACTCAGCAATTCTTCTAGGTTTGTGCCGTGTCTTGTGTGGGGTTTCGCCTAGGACACCAAGCTGGCTCATCGGCGGGCTCTTGGTGTCCCCGCCTGGACCCCCACAGGAGTAACGACCTGCGCGCTACCTCCCATTATATAGAGTGCAACTGCACTACTTAACTGCGAGAACTAAAAGCTCAAGCAGCCTGAACCTCCCTATGAAGGCTTCCAAAGTCAAGTGTCAAGTAGTGCAGTTGCACTCTATATAAAACAAGGTACCGCGCAGGTCGTTACTCCTGTGCGGGTCCGGGCGGGGACACCAAGAGCCCGCCGATGAGCCAGCTTGGTGTGCTAAGCGAAACCCCACACAAGACACGGCACAAACCTAGAAGAATTGCTGAGTTTTAATTGACCGGCCGTGAAAGCCAATATACTATTAAATGAATTGTTTTGTAAAATACACTTTGGAGCTACCTTCCGTGTCCTCTCGATAAGATCTATATTACTGTCACTGTCAATACTTGCAACTAGTTCTTCATTTCATCCCTAGATGGGTGAAGTGTGACCTTCACAGCCCGGAGTAGAAAGCTGAGGAAGTAAGCTTTGCATCCTCAAAGCACGTGTTTATAGCTCAAGAGAATGGGCGCGTTCAGCGGGCTCATTGCTGGCCAGCAGATTCTGAGTTTGCCGTTCAGCGGGCTTGCTAGCGGATGTGACGTAGGTAACAAGGGCTCAGCAGAGCCAGCAAACTTTTTCTCTGCTAGCTTGCTAGCTTGTTTCTGCTGACTTGCGGCGCATGGCGGGGAATCAAATTGATCAAGTTCTGCACGTTCGGCGAATGAACCTATTAGGTTTCTTAAATTCTAGAGACGAAGATCTACACTCAAGAATGGCGACAGGTAATATAATACAATGTGTGTCAATAGCATAATTGTTGTAATTGGACCTTTTACGCTTCTAAAATTCAACTTTAAACTCACTAGGCCTAGGTCTCGTTGTTTTCTTGAAGGACGATGACTTTTAATAGTTATTTTATGTTGTATTAAGGAATTGGTTTGGTCAAGGCAAATCCGGTTCGTATTCTTTATCTATTTTTGTGTATGATTTAAACCTATTACAGTCTTCCCGCTGTTAAATCGGGTTGAAATTAAATGCCACTTTGTACCGGTAGCGCATGAACACGATATTTAGAACAGAAGCTTTTCTTAACTCTGTTAACCATAATTTTGAGCTGAAAGATGTTTTAAATGTAGCCTACTGTGTATATAGGCTACCAAACAGCTTTCGGATTTCTCATGGCCAAATTATGTGTGAGTAGGCTACTGATGAGTTATTTATGGAATTATTCTGACTTTCTGTTTCTGAGCATTTTGATGTCTCTTCCTTGTATGTTAGGTCACGAGTTTGCCACTAATTATAGGCTATTGAAGAAAACTGCAGAAACATGGAGATGGCTGTATAATCTAGAAAATCGGCCCCTACTTCTTTAAAACTAGTACCGTATTGTACTTGGGATGGTATTTGCAGAACATGTTAAACCTTGCTTTAATGGTAATTCAGTGGTTAATTTGCGGACATTTGGACGGATGAGTAGGGCCTAGGACCTATAGGAAGAGGTATATAAATTTTTAATCGCATCTGATATGGTACCTTATTGAAATATATGGAGGAATTAAATAACTGAACGGCTTGGGGCAACATAGTGATATCCCTCATATTATTAATTTTAAGCTAAAGCAAAAATAGCTTGCCTT
The DNA here is from genome assembly GCA_946902985.2 of Meconema thalassinum. NCBI lineage: Eukaryota > Metazoa > Arthropoda > Insecta > Orthoptera > Tettigoniidae > Meconema > Meconema thalassinum. The sequence continues at coordinate 26,985,071 of OX336396.1, read as the reverse complement.
GCCACGATCTCTATCTTCCATCTCCTAGTCATGCCTTGCACTACAATTATTTACATACAGTGCTGTGTTTTACCACTATGGGCAACAGTAATATGAACAAACTTCTTTGATTGTATTTTATGGAATTAATAGATGTTAATTTTGTGGGTTATGTTGCCCCAAACAATTGGCTTGTTTGCTAGTAGGGTATTTAATGATAATTGTTTTGAATGTAATAATAATGTTATTGGTTTTACGTCCCTTTTAACTACCCTGGCTTTTAGAGACGCCGGGGTGCCGGAATTTTGCCCCGAAGGGGATCTTTAACGTGCCAGTAAATGTACTGACACGGCTCCCTCGCATTTGCGCACCCTCAAATGCCAGCTGACTGCGCCAGGTTTCAAACCTGCAACCTTGGGCTCAGCAAGCGAGAACGTTACCCCTGAGCCACGCAGCCAGCCAATTGTTTTGAAGGGTGGAACAGCGAGGTCATCTGCCCCGCGTAACACGTAGGAGAATTAAATAACTGAAGGGCTAATTCAATATTTCTTTACAAATTTCGACGGATGTTTAAATAAGAAATCAGCCTAATATTAATAAGACTAATTAAAGGAGTGGACTAGCCTACAATAAAATTGAATTTCAAAAGAAGGGTTATTCTTATCGTCAGGATGTCTACCGCCTTATTATTCCCGTTTTCAACAGGGTCGGGGATGAGATACGATGAAAGTCTATGTGGCGGGTGGTTTATACCGCCGGATGGCCTTCCTGACGCCAACCTCGTGAGAACTTAAATTAATGAAACTTGACTAGGAGATGGAAGATAGAGGTCGTGACCTATTAGAAGGTAACTAACTGGCCCGGTATTTGCCTGGACCTGAAGATTGGAAACCACTGAAAACCATTTACATGACGGCCGACGGTGGGATTTGAACTCACGTCTCCCGAGTCCGCAGATAGCTTGGCTCCACGGCCTAGCGCCGCGTATTAACAGGGCTGTCTACAGCTCTGTCGCATAAAATTTATTATTTTCTATGTATTTATCATAGACCATAGACCAATAAGTATGGTAGCTTCAAAGGAACTCTGTGCATTGCTCAAAGTTCCCGCGTCAGCTTGTAGCAAAGCGTTCAGGCGGGCTCACGCTTGCTAACTTAGCAACAAGTCAGCAGGCACCTAGCAGGTTAGCAGATTGCTGAGCGCGCTGAACGCGCCCAATGTATGGGAACCCTTAAGGGGGAAGGGGCAGGTTTGGTCTGTTTATTGGCGCTCTGAGGTCGTCGACTGAGATCCTCAAGTCGCACTATTGGTTGAATTTAAACCAACACTACGGGCTTATTGGTTACGATTTCGCGTGGTCAGAATCGATAGTCTGTTTTCAGCGTGTGCACAACTTCGAAGTGGCATTGGATTGTATTGTATTGTGTAATGTGTTGGTACTAGTGCTCTGTGACTGAGTCTAATGTCTCAATGTAGTCCAGCCTATTGCATCCTACATATTGTACAAATCAGGAGGACCGCTGCGTACGGCCCAAGGTTTCAAGTCTCTGTTATTCCCATCGACCCGTGAAGTCCACTCAAACATTTCCAATTTTCAATAACATGTAAAATACGTTTCTTTCTTGTGTTATTCCTGTACTTTGAAAGGTTCCGCTTATCTCCATTTTGTTGTTTCATTTAGGGTCATTGTGGTCAATTTGGCAATGATGATAATTGTTGTTTTAAGGGGCCTAACATCTAGGGTGGTTGGTTGGTTCCTCAGTTTAGGGGCTGCGACAACGCGGTCATGTAGCCCGGTGTACTTTGGGGGGGGGGGGGTAGGATCTGATAACCGGTGTTAATTGTGATGACTGTATTAGTGTTTTTTATCTGTTTTTAATTCAAGTAAGGATTGCAGACATTCGATTTTCAAGTAGTTCCAACTTTTGCTACCAAAATCCACCGTCAACGACCAACTAGTTCTGAACCTGGCTACTAGATGCCACTGCAGTCGGCTCCTGGCGACGAACGTTAGAACGTAAGAGCGTTAGTCAAATCTAACCTATAATTTAGCTTCACACAAGTGTAATTAGTGGAAGGTTCTTTATCATGCCATAAATCTATGACATGGGACCACCGGCTTTACTTCCCCTCCGAAGGAAGACATACCGAGGGATTTTAACGCTCTAAAAAATCCAACGACTTGCGCTGGATTTGAACCCGGGACCTTGGGCATAGAAGCTCAACATGCTACCAACTACGCCACCGAAGCCGCCTGAACAAAAGTGCTTGCTTGATTGTCGACTACTTCAAGGAAGTTATAGAAATTGTAGATTGTCTTTGACTTTAATCCGGTCTATGAAGGAGGCCATGAATCAAGCAGACATGTCCCAATCTCCGTAATGCATAGCACATAGTTGCTAGCAGCCAGTCAATAGTTATCCACTTGAGTATTGGGACACAGCCTTAGTATCCACCTTACCTAACCTTGGAAGATCAATGGTTTTAGGTGTTGTATGGAACTGCGCCCAAGCTTCACTAATGACCATGGTCATTAGCATCAACCTTCAAAATGTGGCAGTGGAACTGCGCCCATTGAGAGCGGTCAGGTGGCTTCCCTCCCTCCACCCCTCTACCGAATTATGTTGTGTCGAGTGGTGTGAATTTGAAGTGACTCATTTCAAATCGGTTATGTCTTGATTGCGAACAAGTCAAAAACCGTCCAAATTGCGAACAACTAAATATTCCCTGTTCAGATTGCGGACAAGAGATTAGTGTTGGCCTGGGATACATAAAACAGGTACAGTTTTCAAAACAGACTAATATTTAATTTTTGTTCTAGCAATATTAGCATTAACTGGTACATTGGGAGGTTTTCGACAACCTAACCATATTTTAAAAATAGTTTTGTTATTGCAAATGTTTAATAATCTAGTTTGAGGTAATCTTACCATTTAGAAGATTATTATATTTTTAGAGGGGTAGATATTTATGGTGGATTAGAGAGAGTTGTATTATTATTATTATTATTATTATTATTATTATTATTATTATTATTATTATTATTATTATTATTATTATTCTTGTTTCGAATAGGCCATCTATGGACCACGACGTTCAACTGTTACATTTGGAGTGGGCTTTGATGTTTGCCCAGTAGTTACGCATCCTCTGGCTGTGTTGTTCCCTCCTCTCCTGGGTCCAGAGGGCACCTGTTTTCTTTCTTGGCGGTTTGTCCTGGAACCTCAATTGCTGAAGCATCTTCCTGAGAGATGTCCGGTCTTTTAAGACTCTTTCCGTCCCTCCAAGTTCTTGCAGATCTTTGCTCACTTCCCACAACCATGGTGACTTGGTCTTCCGCTTTTGCCAGTAACCGAGGAGCTGATTGGTCAACCTGGTAGGATGCATCCTGTAGACGTGTCCATAAAATGCTAGACGTCGTTTTCTAACAACATCCGTGATTCTTTCACAGTACGTGTAGAGCTCTTGATTAGGCCGCCTTCTGTATTCATTACCTTCCTTAACAGGTCCCAATATCTTCCTCATTATCTTTCTCTCCTGTACTTCGAGTTTGTCCGTGAGTCCCTTCCGGTTGAATACTAGACATTCTGATGCATATAAGGCTTCAGGACGTATAACTGTCTGGTAGTGTCTCATTTTAGTCTTTCGGGAGATACACTTCTTATTATATGTGTTCTTGGTTAGTTGATAAGCCATTTCTAACTTGTTAACTCGAGTTGATAATGCCCTTACTTCCGAGAGATTCGGTTCAAGCCATTCTCCTAGGTACTTATATCTGTCAGTTTTCTTGATCTCTCCCTGGTCCAAATGCAGTGTACAAGGAGATTCACTGATGTTTGTGATGTACTGTGTTTTTTCAAGTGACACATATAGTCCTACCTTAGCTGCTTGTTGCATGAGAACATTAAGTTGTTTCACAGATGTTTTTATTGAATGAGATAGAAGTGCCAGGTCGTCGGCAAATGCCAGGCAATCAACACTGAGCCCATTGCACTTGTGTCCCAAAGTGATACCACTTGGTACCCCCTGACTAGTTAGCTCCTTTCGCCACTCCCTTATCACCTTTTCCAGGGCACAGTTAAAGAGGAGAGGTGAGAGACCGTCTCCCTGTCTTACTCCTGACTTAATTTCAAAACTTTCAGAGAGGGTTCCTCTGAACTTCACTCGTGACATGGTGTTCTTTAAAGTCTGTTGGATAAGGTTATGTGTCTTGTCGTCTAGTCCTAGTTCTTGCAGGATCTTCATGAGAGTAGGTCTGTCAACCGAATCATACGCCTTCTTAAAATCAACAAGATGTTCAGTAAAGAACATATAGCCTACTTTCTCCTAAATGCATGGGTATTGTTATAACTCTTTGTCCTTTTCAAGGAGTATGATTGAATGTTGGTTGTAGTAGCTTGTTGAAATACAACGTGCTATAGGGATATTAAACATGAATATGAGGTGCCCTTTGCTAGTGCTACCTCTGTACCAAATTTCGTTCCATTCGGTTTCACCGTGTTTGAATTAATAGGGAGAATCGATTTTGACACAAAGATGGCCGCCATCCGCAAACTATTAGGCGAATGACCTATTAGATTGGTCAAAGGATGCTCCCTCCATAAAGGTATGTAGTTGCAAAATTTGGTAGAGATCGGATGATTAGGTTAATCGTAATTTGATTTAAGCTTTGAACATTCGTGTGGCCGCCATTACGTTTCAGTCAAGATGGTGGCGATATAAATCATGACACTTAGGTGCCCTTTGCTAGTGCTACCTCTGTACCAAATTTCGTTCCATTCGGTTCCACCGTGTTCGAATTAATAGGGGGAATCAATTTTGACATAAAGATGGCCGCCACCCGCAAACTATTAGGCTAATAATCTATTAGATTGGTCAAAGGATGCTCCCTCCATAAAGGTATGTAGTTGCAAAATTTGGTAGAGATCGGATGATTAGGTTAATCGTAATTTGATTTAAGCTTTGAACATTCGTGTGGCCGCCATTACGTTTCTGTCAAGATGGCGGCTATATAAAACATGACACTGAGGTGCCCTTTGCTAGTGCTACCTCTGTACCAAATTTCGTTCCATTTGGTTTCACCGTGTTTGAATTAATAGGGGGAATTGATTTTCACACAAAGATGGCCGCCATCCGCAAACTATTAGGCTTATGACCTAGTTATTTGGTCAATGGATGCTTCCTCTATAAAGGTATGTTGTTGCAAAATTTGGTAGAGATCGGATGATTAGGTTAATCGTAATTTGATTTAAGCTTTGAACATTTGTGTGGCCGCCATTACGTTTCCGTCAAGATGGCGGCGATATAAAACATGACACTGAGGTGCCTTTTGTTAGTACTACCTCTGTACCAAATTTCGTTCCATTCGGTTGCACCGTGTTTGAATTAATAGGGGGAATCGATTTTCACACAAAGATGGCCGCCATCCGCAAACTATTACGCTGATGACTTATTAGTTTGGTCAAAGGATGCTCCCCCCATAAAGGTATGTTGTTGCAAAATTTGGTAGAGATCGGATGATTAGGTTAGTCGTAATTTGATTTAAGCTTTGAACATTTGTGTGGCCGCCATTACGTTTCCGTCAAGATGGCGGCGATATAAAACATGACACTGAGGTGCCTTTTGTTAGTACTACCTCTGTACCAAATTTCGTTCCATTCGGTTGCACCGTGTTCGAATTAATAGGGGGAATCGATTTTCACACAAAGATGGCCGCCATCCGCAAACTATTACGCTGATGACTTATTAGTTTGGTCAAAGGATGCTCCCCCCATAAAGGTATGTTGTTGCAAAATTTGGTAGAGATCGGATGATTAGGTTAGTCGTAATTTGATTTAAGCTTTGAACATTTGTGTGGCCGCCATTACGTTTCCGTCAAGATGGCGGCGATATAAAACATGACACTGAGGTGTCCTTTGCTAGTGCTACCTTTGTACCAAATTTCGTTCAATTCGCATTCACCGTGTTCGAATTGGTAGGGGGGGACAGACATTCAGAGTACACACACTCACACACACACAGACACACACACACACAGACACACACACAGACTCACACACACACATACACACACACACACAGACAGACACACTTTTATCGCCCTGTGTTGATCTCATAAGTCTACTTTCATTTTTTGCAAAAATCGAAAGTAGGCTAACAAAAATGATGACATATTTCTTACTAGCCATTTTTGCTTGCCGTAGCACTGATTTCAAGTTCAGTATCTGTTCCGTACAAGAGCGTCCTTTTCTAAATCCTGCCTGGTATTCTCCTAGTCGAGGGTCTATCTGGGGTTCAGCTCTGTTTAATAAGGCCTTAGAAAAGATCTTGTATGTCACAGGTACTAACGAGATTCCTCGATAGTTGTTGATGTCGGTCAATTCTCCTTTTTTATGTAGGGGATGAATCAAAGCAGAGGTCCAGTCACTAGGCAATGTTTCAGTCTCCCAAATGTCATGGAAGATTTCTGTCAACTTGCCTATAGTCCTATTCCCAGCTTGTTTCCATAGTTCCGCTACAATTGAGTCTTCACCTGATGCTTTGTTGTTTTTCAAGGACTTGATGATGTCTATCACTTCTTCTTTGGTTGGTGGTTGAGAGTTTGGTTGCCTGATGGTGTCTTGATAAGTGAAGAATGTGTCTGGTGATTCACAGTTAAGGAGATTCTCGAAGTACTTCGCCAGAAGGTGGCAATTGTCCATATCATTATAGGCTATCTGTCCATCCGGTCCTCTGAAGTGGAGGCTGGGAGGATTATAACGGCTGAGGTTCCGTTTAAAGCCTCTGTAGAAATTTCTGGTGTTGTTCTTCTTGAAATCGTCATCCAACTGAGTCAGTTGGTCCTTTGTGAACTGCCGTTTTACTTGTCGGATGATCCTGGCAGTTAACTTTCGTTGCTCTATGAACTTATCCCTGTTGTTTTGTGTCTTCTGTGAGTTCCACTTAAGCCAGGCTGCTTGTCTCTGTGTCACCGCTTCATCACAGGTAGTCGTCCACCAGGCATGCTTCTTCTGCTTCAGTAATGGCGCAATCTCCGTGGCAACTTTCACTAGGTTCTCCCTCACTTCATCCCAGGTTTTACATTCCAGGGTTTCCATTTTCTCCGTGAACTGGTTGCAATTTGAAAGTTTTTCTAAATCAAACTTAGTAAGTTTGTGTGACTTTGTTTTTTTAGTATTCCGAGGTAGAAATCTTAGCTTGACCTTGGAGAGATAGTGGTCGGAGTCCAAATTTGCTCCTCTTAACACTCGAACATTCTGGATCTCTCTATGGGACTTCTTTGAGATGGCAACATGGTCTATTTGGAATTCTCCCAAGAGACAGTTAGGTGATGTCCAAGTCTTTTGCTTCCTTGGCAGTCTCTTGAAAGCCGTTGATTTCATTACCAAGTTGAAGGCCTTACAAAGTCCTACTAGGCGCTCTCCATTCCTATTTGTCCTTGTGTGGGCCGGGAAATCTCCCACAATGTCTCTGTACTTTCGTTCTTTCCCTAGCTGGGCGTTGAAGTCACCGAGTAAGATGATTGTATGACGCTCTGGGACCTTGCATAAGATGTCCTCTAGTTCTTCCCAAAACTTGTCAGTATTTTCAGGGTTACGCTTATTGTCCTCATTGATGGGTGCATGGACATTTACTACAGTGTAGACCTTGTTTGTGCACCGGAAGGTTATTAAAGACACTCGACTATTGTGAGAACTGAAGTCAATAACTGAATCCAGTATCTTATGGCTTACAATAAAACCAGTCCCCAGGTGTGGTACGTTCTTCATTCTCCTACGTCCTACCTTTCCTTTGAAAATACGGTAGCCTTGGGAGTCAAAGGCATGTTCATCAGTATATCTGGTTTCCTGTATTGCTGTGAGCAGTATCTTGTGATTAGTCAAAGTTTCTGTTAAATGCTTCAGTTTGCCTATCTTAAGTAGCGAGTTTATGTTCAGTGTGGCGAAGTAGTTCTGTTGTTTATGTCTGATCTTGTTGTTAGTGGTTCCAGGACGCTCCGACCCGTCCTTAAAGCATGTTGGTGTGGGCTCCCCAGACTCCAAAGGCCCACTAACTCCGCCGACAGCGGAGGTGGATTTGATACCACCTGGGGTAGTTAATTCCGTGCGTTTACTTTCCATGCTTTAGTTGAAGATTGGTTAGGGGGATCAGAGGTTTAACCCCCTGATCAAGTTACTACTGAGGTTGTGAGCTCCAGTAGGTTTGAATTAGGGTTGTCTCCCGTAGATTGGTTGCCTTCCAAGGCTGAGGAGACCAATCTTCCCCATATTGGTTCTTCCGCCTTCCTTACCGTTGAGATGAATTATTATTATTATTATTATTATTATTATTATTATTATTATTATTAGTGTAGCCTCCGTGACTTAGGCAGCAGCGCGCCGGCCTCTCACCGCTGGGTTCCGTGCTTCAAATCCTTGTCACTCCATGTGAGATTTGTGCTGGGCAAAGCGGAGGCGGGACAGGTTTTTCTCCGGGTACTCCGGTTTTCCCTGTCATCTTTCTTTCCCGCAACACTCTCCATTATCATTTCATTTCATCTGGCATTCATCAATCATTTTCTCAGAAGAGTGCGACAGGCTTCGGAAGCCGGCACAATGCCTATCCTCGCCGCTAGATGGGGGCTTCATTCATTCCAACCCTGACCCGGTCTAATGACTGGAAAAAAAGGAAGGAAGATTGTAGTTTTACGTGACCGTGAATCTTGTGATTATGAGCCACGGGACCTCCTTTTTACGTGGAATACGAACCACAGGACATGGCATTTCACTTCGAAAATCTCACATGCATTGACCGGAAATCGAACCCGGACCGCCTTGGTGAGAGGCATACAGCTAGACCGCTGAGCCACCACGCCCCCAATGACTGGAAAAAGGCTGTGGATTATTATTATTATTATTATTATTATTATTATTATTATTATTATTGTGAGTTTGACGGTATATTTCAGTGACTATATTAGTTGAAAGGGTTGGGTTTTGTTTGGCAGTGCCTCTTCCGCACGACGAAGTGATTTCTCTACCTGAGGGGTGGCTGGGTGAGTAATTCTTCCATCTGTTCAGGAAATGTGCCCCCGTCGCTTGTGGAAAGTAAGGTTATGTCCAACAGTAGAGAAGAGATTGGTGTCATGGAGAGATTGTGTGTGGAATCCACCGAGATTGTAAGAGGCGCAGATACCAGCGCTCAGGCCCAAGTGGGAGATTCCAATGGCGCGCGACGTGTGGCGTCTACAAGAACTACTTCATCTAGGGAGCTGGACGTTGTATCTAATGTCATGGCGGGGAAGATTACAATACTCTCGGGTGAGAATGGAGGTTCAGATGAATTGTGATTCACTGCGGACAAAGGTAAATGTCGAAATGAAATGGACATAAAAGAAGAGTCAGAGATTCTGAAAGGAATAGGATTACTGAAGATCATCATGGCAGCTACCAAAACTCAAAGAAATGTGAGTAATAATATCAAGAATAGCCTAGCTCAGTTAGTAGAGGTTTTTGATGTCCTCGATCACTGCCGCAAAAACTAGATTGGCAACAGAGGTCACTACTATCACTCGACCTAGAACTCCCATATGCGAGAAGGCTGCAAGTCAAGGAGAAACAATGATTACTGTTATTGAGAGCAGTGTCAATTCCGAAAACATATCTGCAAATGAAATTGTGGTCATTGAACCTCCCGTGGAGAAGTTAGCAGAAGATGCCTGGCAAACAGTTCGAACAAGGAAACACAGGGGTCATAGCGGTAAAGTTATTCTGGAGGACGAAAAGGGAGAACTCAGAAGTAATCATTCTCTACATCAGAAGGGAAATAAAACGAAGGATAGGAGACGCATCGAGGCAATGGTTATCAAGCCTACTGAGGGGAAGACATATTCAGAAGTTCTTCAATCATTGCGTCAGCAAACAACAGCTGATTGCAGTGGCGTAAACCTTAAATCGATTCGCAGAACGTCGACTGGTGCGGTGCTCCTTGAAATGAGAGGGTAAAATGGAGATAAATCTAAGTTCAGGGAGATGATTTACAAAGCCGCTGAGGGTTTGGGTGAAGTCAAAATGTTGGCTCCTACCATAACCTTGGAAATTAGGGATTTGGACTGTCTTACAACAGAAGAGGAAGTCCAGGCAATATTAGAGGACCGGCTTAAGGATAACATGGGTGAAATAAAAGTTACTATTACCAAGCCCAATTCCAGAGAACAGCGTATGGCCATAGTTGTGGTAAACTCCAATGCGGCAAATGAGTTGCTCCTTGATCAGCACATTAAGATAGGCATGGTTAGCTGCCGTATTCGGAAAAGGACCAATGTGCTAAAATGCTTTCGATGTATGGGCTATGGTCACATGGCAAGACAATGTACGGGTCCTGACAGGTAGAAGTTGTGCTACAGATGCGGGGGAAAGGAGCATAAAGCTGCTCACTGCACGACTGCCCCAAAATGCTCGATCTGCGCGTGTGAAGGCAAGAATGACGACCATGTGATCGGGTCAGGTATGTGTGCTGTCTTTCGACGTGCATTGGAGAGTGCTCAACAGTCAAAATGCTAAGATTTCTACAAGGCAACATTCATCGTAGCAGGGTGGCTAATGATCTCCTAGTTCAGTTTGCCGCGGAAAAGAATATTGATGTGCTTATTAGCGAACAATATAAGAACAGGGATATTCCATCTTGGTACTCTGATGAAAGTGGGACGACTGCTATATGGGTAGCGGATCCAAGCAGAGTTTTTATTGAAAAGTTTGGTGCTGGAAATGGCTTTGTCTGGGTCAAGAGCAGAAATATTTCTTATGTAAGCTGTTACTCAACACCCCATGAATCAATTCGGCAGTTTGAGACCCGACTATCTGCCCTTGAGGATTTCCTAGGTACAGTAACTGGGGGTATTCTGGTGGCCGGTGATTTTAATGGTCGAGCAGTTGAGTGGGGCTTGGCTCATACAAACGGGAGAGGCCATAGAATTTTGGAAATGGCTGCTAGGTTGGACTTGGTGCTGCTAAATAGCGGTGATGTTCCAACATTTTGTCGGCCTGGGCAAAACGGAACCACACCAGACCTAACGTTTGTCTCTGCAGATCTTGCTGCTTGCATTGCAGACTGGCATGAAATGCTAGATTATAACAACAGTGATCATAGATACATCCTTTTTAATACTAGGCCTCGAGGAGGCCTAGTCCATGAAATTCCGATACCGTTTAGATGGAACGTTGATCACATGGATGGTGAAATTCTTCTTGCAGTAATAGCACAAGGGAAACAAGTTCTGGAGGATTTGTATCAACATAGCCCCGCGAATTCTGCAGAAACCCTGGTTAGGTCGACCATTGATCTCATTGTTAAGGCTTGCGGAGCATCCATGCCCATGAAGAGGATTTTTCCGAACAAACGGCCAGCCTATTGGTGGAATGTTGAAATAGCAGAGGCTCGACGATTGTGTTTTCGATTAAGGAGAAGGGCACAAAGGCTCTGCAGAGATTCTCTAGAGTTTGCAAATGCGATAGAAGAGTGTAGAGTAGCGAGGAGGGCTCTCAAACGGGCCATAGCTCAAAGTAAGGCACATAAATGGGACGAGCTCATTAATGATCTGGATCAGGACCCATGGGGTCTGGGCTACAAAATTGTCAATAAGAAGCTCGGCGGCATTATGGTGTCTACTGCTGCTATGACGGCATCCCAGAAGGAAGCTATTATAGATGAGCTATTTCCTAATCATCCAGAGAGATTTCCCGATCACATTCCGGTGATGCTTGATGATATTCCGCTATTCACTAGAGAGGAATTACAAACTACAGCACGATCTTTTCAGAATAAGAAGGCACCAGGGCCGGATGGAATTCCTGCTGAAGTGTTAAAGATGGTATCCGAAGAGGAACCAGATGTTTTGCTGAACATGTATAATTGTTGTTTACTACAGGGAGTCTTTGCGACCCCGTGGAAAGTGGCCAGGCTTGTGCTCATGCCTAAAGGCAAAGGAGATCCCACTACTGCGTCAGGTCAGAGACCTCCATGCATGTTGGACATGGCTGGCAAACTGTTTGAGAAGTTGATTAAAGGAAGGCTTCAGGCAGCGATTGTTGCTGCAGGAGGTCTGTCCCCCAAACAATACGGTTTTGTGAAGGGTAAGTCCACCATCAGCGCCATTGAAGAAGTGGTGATGGCTGTCAGATCCATTGAGCAGGGCAACCATTTCTCTAGGAAAATGTGCTTACTGGTTACTCTGGATGTGAAAAATGCCTTCATTCTGCCTGGTGGATTGACATAATAGCTGCACTTGAAACAACATTCAACATTCCTCGCTACTTGGCGTCTGTTCTGAGGAATTATCTTTGTGATCGTTGGATACAGTATGACACAGATGAAGGAGTCAAGTGTCGCAAGGTAACAGCGGGGGCGGTTCAAGGCTCAGTGTTAGGTTCTGATTTATGGAACGTAAATTATGACAGCATTTTACGGATGGAGATGCCAGACGACACATCTTTGGTGGGATATGCTGATGATCTTGTTGTGCTCATTATGGAGCGCTCCATGGAAGGTCTGCAACTTAAACTTCATCAGGTAATGCGGAGAGTTTCCACCTGGATGAATGAACATGGTCTCCAACTAGCAGTTCATAAATCAGAACTAGTCCTTGCTACTAAGAAGAGAGTTCCACGAGTTGTACCAATGCTAGTAGAAAATCAAGTGATAGAAACAGCTCCTGCTGTTCGTTACTTAGATGTTATGATTGACAGCAAGTTAACAATCTGGAATCATATCAGTAAGATTGCTGATAGGGCTGCAAGGATTGTAAACAACTTGTCGCGGCTAGTAGTGGAGTGAGGCGGTTTCCAACTCACTCCAGAACCCTCCTCGACCCACTACTAAGCCTCAGCCATGTTAAATATTTCTCGAACGCATGGTCCGATTTTGAAAAATGAGGTGTCGTTGGACTCGAGCTGACGTCCTCTTTCCTATGGACCACTCGTTATATTTTTGAATTTTTTTTTGAAATTTTTTGTTTTCGAAAGTTGGTGATAGTTTGAAAACCAAACATGGTAGAACGTTGTTCCATGGCTTAAACGAATGGTCTTTATGACCTTTATTTTTGTAATAAAAACTTTTTTATTTTTTATGTTTTTTTGAAAACACTCGAATTTTGAAAATTTTATATTTCGGAAACTAGGAAGTTTACAAAACAGTTTGTTTGACATAAATGAAAGGTCCCTATGCCCTCTACCCCCAAAATAAATTTCAAGCCTCTAGAGCAAAAATTTGTGTTTTGTAAGTAGTGTGGTAGTGGGGGAGCTGTCTACTAACTTATTGAGCCCTCCTCGTATTTGCCCCGAAGCTGATATATCGCTAACCAATCATGGGATTTCAACATACAGGGTGTCCTAGCACTCGTAGTGATGCCCCCTACTTTCCTATAGCCTCTTTATTTAATTAAAAGACCAAAACTAAAAGGTCATCCGCTTTTAATATCTCGCGAACCAATCATGCTAGAGGCGTGTTCGACAGGTCCAAGGACTCGGGGTGACGTCCTCTTTGCTATGGACCACTCGTTATAATTTTTAAAAAATTTTGGAAACTCGATTTTGGGGTAAACACGTGTTTTTTGTGATTTTGCCGATATCTCACGAACCAATTATGCTAGAGGCGTGTACGACAGGTCCAAGGACTCGGGGTGATGTCCTCTTTGCTATGGACCACTCGTTGTAATTTTTAAAAATTTTGGAAACTCGATTTTGGGGTAAACACGTGTTTTTTGTGATTTTTGCCGATATTTCACGAACCAATAACGCTAGAGACGTGTACGAGGTGTTCTAGGACTCGGGCTAACGCCCCCTTTCAAACGTGGTAGATAATTTTTTTTTCAAAAAATAATTCACAAAGGGCCTAACACCATACATGTTGAAAAAAAAATCTTTACCGTTACCTGTTTATAATGTCCATGAAGCGTGGTGGTTGAGAGAGACGATACTGCTGTGTGTGTGTGTTTCAACGAACCTGTCGCTAACCACAAGGACCATGCTTAATAGAACAATCGCTATTTCGGCGGGTCGGTGTATGACAGAGCGAGGGTTCGTTTTCCTGATATTTTACCTTTAACGTGTAAACGGTAATGAGAACTTGGTTCTATGTTGGTCAAAGCGAGTACAGAAAACAAACTTACAGGAGGTGAAGGTCATTTGAGCTTATTGGAAGGCGTTGATCTGACTTGACAACAGGTGCAATGGAAAAATGACCATGACGCTTCAAGGTGAAATAATCTGACCATTGTGGTGGCAGGGAAGAGCGAAATGCAAGTGAACACATGTGAAACCACATGAGGGCTAAACCAGTGACATCCTGTCTTGCTTCGTACGTGACAAAATTCAAGTTCATGTGAAATTTGATCTACCGCAGGTGTTCACTTTGGGTGTTAGCTGTCCACGTGCACGATAACTGTTAACAAGTTACATCCTGTTTTGCTTCGTACGTGACAAAATGCAAGTTGACGTGAAATTTGATCTGGCACAGGTGTTCGCCTGGGACGTAGCTGTCCACGTGCATGATAAGAGAATGTTCAAAGCGTGGGAATCGCTGAATCAGTAAAAAGTATGATGCAACTTGTGGGAATGATGTCACAACCAGTAGATAGGCAAGAGCTGCAAACACCAGTGGTGGGAGGTGAAGGGAGGGAGAGGGGGATGGGTAATGTATGAGAGAACACAGGTGGAAAGAGAAAGAAATATGTGGAGCTGAGGACTGTACACACAGAGCTATAGGGGGTGTACAACATGTGTGAATAAATTAAAAATTGCACAGGTTCACACAACATGTAATTTATTGATCCAAGAATTAAACGTAGAGTTAAACCCTAACCATTTGACATAGAGTTTATTTCCTTTTTTGTTTCAACACTTTTTCCACAAGATAATGCTGAGGAAATGCTGTTTTCTGAAGTTCATGGAGATAAAATCTACCTTTTATGGGTTGACGGTTGAGGTCCTCGAGTAAATAGGTGACTGGAGTGTCCAAGTTGACTCGACGAATTCGAAATAGTTCAGTCCCCCACTGAGGCGTGTAGCCCTTATCGAAGGCAGACTTAAATTTGCTCACACGAACAAAATCCCCAATTTTCAGTCGGTGACGTTTAGGATCGGCTGTTTTTATGGGGTTAAACAGTTTATCCAATCGCTGAATACTTTTAGTCACGAGGCGTGGCTTGGTCCCAATCGTTCTATATTTGGTGTCATTGTAACGTGACACTAGCTCAGGTAACATGTCCAACCAGCGATAACTGCCCTGAGCGGTAATCGCTTTCCACATATGGGTTTTCAATGTTCGGTTGAACCGCTCGACCACACTGGCTTTGAGATTGCTATACGTGGTGTAATGGTGAATATCCTTAGATTTGAGAAAACTGGAGAAGTCCTTGTTGAAAAATTCTTTCCCCTGGTCGGTTTGTAGCAGCTGAGGTTGACGTTTGGAGTGTTGAATAATATGTTGAAAGGCCTTGGTAACTAGTGGACCAGACTTGCGACGCACAGGTTCAACAAAGGCCATTTTGGAATAGACATCAATGACGGTCAACATATAGCGTACACCGTCGTTAACGCTAGCATAGGGTATCATTTCAACCAAGTCAGTAGGAGTCCACGCAGCACGACCTGCTTTGGATGAGAAGGTGCGGCAAGATAGCGGCGAGCAAGAGGGGTAATAATCTCAAACAACAACTTCGTTGGCAGCAAGGTCTCATGCCTTGCATTTCGCGCCTTTGGCCCGATTGTGTGGTAATGTAGGAAAATTATAAAATGTTATTCTATGCAATGCTGACAGCATCACGTGGTTATGAAAGCCGGACGTCTTCGGAAATGGAAAATATATTACAGCTGTAAATACATTATTTAACATATTGAAAAGGTGAAATCGGGTTATTATAGATAATTTTCCGTAGAATTCAATGAGACGATCAGTTGAATTTTTACAAATTATTATATACATTTGGGCCACATTTTTTTAAAACCAAAAGCATTTAATAACATTAAAACGGTGAGAGATATCAAAATATGATAAGGGGTAAGAAAGTTGCTAATCACTGAGATCTTACTCCTGTACATTTAATTTGTTTCGATACGACCAACCGTTTCCGGGATATATCGTTTACTATAAAAAAGGATGATAATCAAGGCCCCAAAAAAGGTCCGGACCTGCGCCGATTTTAACGCCCGATAATAGGGTTCCTCACAGGCCCTAATTCTTTCCCCGTACCAAATTTCAGCTTCATATTTTGAAAATTGCGACCTGTACCTGCTAAACGCAAAAATGTCACGCACAATGGATATATTCAGGGCCCCAAAAAAAGAAAACGGTGAGAGATATCAAAAAATCGTTTTGAGTAAATAGTTGCATACCGCGGAGATCTTACACCTGTACTTTTAACGTTTTTCGATTCGACCAACCGTTTCCGAGATATATCGATTCCAAAAAAAGTTTGAAATTCAGGGCCCCCAAATAAGATCAGTCTCTGCACCGTTTTAAACGCCCGACAATAGGTTTCCTCACAGGGTCTAACTCTTTTACCGCACCAAATTTCAGTTCGATATCTTGAAAATTGCGCCCTGTACTTCGCTAAACCCTAATATTTCTCGCACAATGGACATATTCAGGGCCCCAAAAAAAGAAAACGGTGACAGATATCAAAAAATCGTTATGAATAAAAAAGTTGCATAATTTTGATCGATTTGAAATTTGGCTTGGCAATGTACCGCCGGGCACCCCACTGCCCCTCCCAGACATTCACTAATTTAATGTCACGGTATTTGCGTACATTCTCCATGGACTTGCCATAGATGCAGTTGTTCATTAATTTAAAAAATTAATTTCAAACTGCTGTGTTGCCATTTGTCGGTGCTCAGTGTTGAGTCGCATGTATGGCTCAAGCCATGCTTTTTGAGCAAAAGAAATACCCCTGTGGATTTTCTTTAACACCAAGCCTTGGGCGAGGCATTGCACCAACATTTGGATATGTAGCACGTACCGATTTTTGTTGTAAAGTGTGCCCATGAGTTTTTCAATTTTCACTTTACTGTCAGGGGGAACCATTTGCTCAAGGCAGAATGGGAAATCGGCATGTTCATCATACAAGGATGAGGGATATTCAATATCCACTTCTAGCACATATCCACGGCCTGTTTCTTGGCTAGCCTTGATCACATCAAATTCTGACACTTGTTTGTCTGTCAGCCAAGCAAACTTCCCATAGGGCAAAGGCTGACTCATGGCGTAACCGTACAAATTATTCACGTCATAGTACATTAAGTAAGATTCTGGTTTGTCTAGTGAATAATCAGGCATGTAGACATTGTTCGCTTCGGCATGGCGCTGGTTAAGTGATACAAAGCCGCCACGAATGCCCTTTTCAAAAAATAGAACCATGTCTACGTCAGTGAGTAAATCCAATTCCACTTGAGTGTATTTTAAAGAGGCATCGAACGAAAGCCCAGGACTCGTATAATAGTGAGCCGGGTCAAGACCGTAAATGTGTTGACACAAGTCACGAAATTTTTCAAACACATCAGTGAGCAGCAATACATCCAGTTTTAGGTCATGCAAAGCATATTCACTTAGCGTCTTCATGCCAAACACTCGCCAAACTTGACATGCATATGCATAGTCTTCATCGGAAACGGTACTGCGTGTTAGTTTCGAGTAAAATTTCTCTTGTGGTGGGAGTTTTCTTTGCTTTAATACGTCCCAGCTGTTGCAGAAATCATACGGGAATATACCTTTCCGAATGCACAATTGAAATTGCTCAGGATCATTAAAATGCATTCTAGTATTTTTAGTTCCTCCTCATTCAAGCCATTCACAAGGCTGTCTAGCGAGGATGCCATAAACTTAAAGGAATCAAAAAATCGAATGCTAAAGTCGCCCAACCACCATGTCAGGGCTGTAAAACGCTCATGGTTTTAGGGAATAATGGTAAACGAGCCCTTGTTGACATGGCCCAATTCACGAATCAAAAACCGAATGTCATAATTCGCCAGATTGTGGAAAAAGACACTGATGAAACGAGGAGCTGGAAAGTTCAAGTTGCATTTGCTGTGCGCAGCTCCACGAAACTCCCCTGTAAAATGCGAGTGGTCTCTGACTTTTTCCTCTCCACTTAAAATAGGCTTTTCGCAAATATGGCTTGTCGTGGCATGCTCATACCGCTGCTGCTGTTCTGGAGATAGGCTCATGGGTACTGGGTGGTCCAGTAATTCCTGTACATCATGAGCCAACTTGACAAGTTCATCCAAGAACCATTTGGCACAATCTGGCATACCGCAGACATCTTACACCTGTATATTTAACGTTTTTCGATACGACCAGCCGTTTCCGAGATATATCGATTCAAAAATGAGGATGAAATTCAGGGCCCCAAAAAAGGGTCCGGCCCTGCACCGATTTTAACGCCCGATAACAGGGTTCCTCACAGGCTCTAACTCTTTCACCGTACCACATTTCAGCTCGATATCATGAAAATTGCGACCTGTGCTTTGCTAAACCCAAAAATCTCATGCCCAATGGACATTTTCAGGGCCCCAAAAAAAGAAAACGGTGAGAGATATCAAAAAATTGTTTAGAGCAAAAAAGTTGCATACCGCGGAGATCTTACACCTATACATTTAACATTTTTCGATACGACCAACCGTTTCCGAGATATATCGATTCCAAAAAAAAGTTTGAAATTCAGGGCCCCCAAAAAAGGTCCGGCCCTGCTCCGATTTTAACGCCTGACAGCAGGTTTCCTCACAGGCCCTAACTCTTTCACCGTACCAAATTTCAGCTTGATATCTTGAAAATTGCGACCTATACTTTGCTAAACGCAAAAATGTCACGCACAATGGACATTTTCAGGGCCCCAAAAATAGAAAACGGTGAGAGATATTACAAAATCGTTCTGATTAAAAAAGTTGTATACCGCGGAGGTCTTACTCTTGTAGATTTAACGTTTTTCGATACGACCAACCGTTTCCGAGATATATCGATTCCAAAAAAAAGTTTGAAATTCAGGGCCCCCAAAAAAGATCCGGCCCTGCACCGATTTTAACGCCCAACAATAGAGTTCGTCACAGGCACTACGTCTTTCACCATACCAAATTTCAGCTCGATATCTTGAAAATTGCGACCTGTACTTTGCTAAACCCAAATATGTCACGCACACTGGACATCTTCCGGGCCCCAAAAAACGAAAACGGTGAGAGATATCAAAAAATCATTATGAATAAAAAAGTTGCATACCGCGGAGATCTTACACCCGTAGATTTAACGTTTTTCGATACGACCAGCCGTTTCCGAGATATATCGATTCAAAAAAATAGGATGAAATTCAGGGCCCCAAAAAAAGGTCCGGCCCTTGACCGATTTTAACGCCCAACAATAGGGTTCGTCACAGGCCCAAACTCTTTCACCGTACCAAATTTCAGCTCGATATCTTGAAAATTGCGACCTGTACTTTGCTAAACGCAAAAACGTCACGCACATACGTACATACATACATACATACATACATACATACATACATACCACAGACCACAGAAAGCAATCATTGTCACGATTCTTTATATTGACCACAGCATTTTTCGAAGCTATTGCTGGTGGTGTTTTAATATAGCTAGACCCAGCATTCAACGGGTTGAATTGACAAATGTTGATTTGTAAATGATGAATTTTGTCTAAGGCAAGGCCACTCGGTCCTTGTTGCAGTTTATCAAATTTTGATAGCAAGGCATTCACCACGTGGGTTTCATACCACTGTTCCAAATTATGGGCTATGAATAGCTCTTGCATTTTACTGCAAATATAAAATGTCTCTTTATGCAATACGTCCTTCTTTTTATATATGAAATCGCACACCAGTTCTGCATTCACCTTTGAAGCCATATGCAACCTTTGCGCTGTACAAATTTCAATTTTAAAAATTTCAAAACAAGATTCTAAAAATTCTTTGGGAATCAAACTTTTTCTAACATTGACCACACGACCAGAGCACACACGCGATTTGAAACAACTGTTTAAGGGTTCCCAAGTTAGGCTATCGGTAGCAGTGGCAAAAGACATTATTTTGAAAGAACACTCTCACCTGAGTTTTCACCTGTAGACTGCTTGACAATGGTTCCACTCTAAGGCCACTTGGTTTTCAACTGTATTTGCTATAGCAGTGAACCCTTTTTCTTTCCAAATATCTAAAAAGAAATAAAATAAACCACCATAAGTATATCCATTCCATATAGTTTATGCCTTTCATAAACAAAACAAAATCAAACAGGTTATATATAAAAACAAATCTCACCTTAACGTGTAATGCTTTGCTATATTCCCGTCTCGTGGGCTAGTGTGGAAATGGTTTCCTTCTCTAGCTGTCTTTCTCTCTTTCTTTAATATCGTTCTCACACACACTCATACAACAGGTAGGCTATACACGTTATCTGCAAACAAATAAATAAATAAAATCATTAATTACCTAATCAATAAATAATTGCATGTATTTATATAAAAATCAATAAATATATAAATGAATAAATATATACCTACCCCACAACAAGGTTAAGTATTTTCCACCAACACCAAAACTGTTAAACAAGACCAGGGTTTCATGTAACGCAGTGTGTTCAAAGGTAGTCACCTAAGTGAGCGTGGAAATGATAACGACATGTCTTTATATATGTTACGTTGCATGTATAATCTTTTTTTCCCACGCTTTGAACATTCTGTTATCAGGCACGTGGACAGCTAACGTCCCAGGCGAACACCTGCGGAAGATCAAATTTCACATGGACTTGCATTTTGTCACGTACGAAGCAAGACAGGATGTCACTGGTTTAACGTGCCTGTGGTTTCACACATGTGTTCACAAGCCTTTCGCTCTTCCCTGCCACCACAATGGTCAGATTATTTCATCTTGAAGCGTCATGGTCATTTTCCATTGCACTTGTTGTCATGTCAGATCAGCGCCTTCCAATAAGTTCAAATGACATTCACCTCCTGTAAGTTTGTTTTCTGTACTCGCTTTGACCAACATAGAACCAAGTTCTCATTACCGTTTACACGTCAAAGGTAAAATATCAGGAAAACGCACGCTCGGTCTGTCATACACCGACCCGCCGAAATAGCGATTGTTCTATTAAGCATGGTCCTTATGGTTAGCGACAGGTTCGTTGAAACACACACACACACCCAGCCGTATCGTCTCTCTCAACCACCACGCTTCATGGACATTATAAACAGGTAAAGAAAAAGAAAAAGTTTTTCAACATGTATGGCGTTAGGCCCTTTGTGAATTATTTTTTGGAACAAATATCTACCACATTTGAAAGGGGGCGTTAGCCCGAGTCCTAGGACACCTCGTACACGTCTCTAGCGTTATTGGTCCGTGAGATATCAGCAAAAATCACAAAAACACGTGTTTACCCCAAAATCTAGTTTCCAATTTTTTTAAATATAACGAGTGATCCATAGCAAAGAGGACGTCAGCCCGAGTCCTTGGACCCCTCGTTCATGCCTCTAGAATGATTGGTTCGCGAGATATTAAAAGCGAATGACCTTTTAGTTTTGGTCTTTTAATTAAATAAAGAGGCTATAGGAAAGTAGGGGGCATCACTACGAGTGCTAGGACACCCTGTATGTTCAAATCCGACCATTGGTTAGCGAGATATCAGGTTCGGGGCAAATACGAGGAGGGTTCAATAAGTTAGTGGACAGCTCCCGTGTTACCCCACTACTTACAAAACATAAATTTTTGCTCTAGAGACTTGAAATTTATTTTGGTGGTAGAGGGCATAGGGACCTTTCATTTATGTCAAACAAGGTTTTTTGTAGAATTCCTAGTTTCCAAAATATAGAATTTTCAAAATTCGAGTGTTTTCAAAAAAACATAAAAATAAAAAAGTTTTATTACAAAAAATAAAGGTCATAAAGACCATTCGTTTGAGCCATTGAACAACGTTCTACCATGTTTGGTTTTCAAACTATTACCTATTTTCGAAAACAAAAAAAATCAAAAAATTTTCAAAAATATAACGAGTGGTCCACAGCAAAGAGGACGTCAGCCCGAGTCCAATGACACGTCATTTTTCAAAATCGGACCATGCGTTCGAGAGATATTTAACATGGCTGAGGCTTAGTAGTGGGTCGAGGAGGGTTCTGGAGTGAGTTAGAACTCTCATCACTCCACTACTGCGGCTCATGGCTAATATTGGCGGCCCTTCACCATTGAAGAGGAAACTGCTGATGAGAGTGGCGGAATCAGTTATTGTTTATGGTGCAGAGATTTGGTCAGTAGCTCTTGGCTCTGAGATGTATAGGAAGCGGATAACCTCTGTTCACAGAAGAGCTGCCCTCAGAATAACTTCTGCCTATCGTACAGTGTATGGACCGGCAGTGCTAGTAATAGCTGGGGCGATACCCATTTACATCCTGGCCAAGAAAATGCGCCGTATATACTTGCGCAAAGACGAGCATTCTAAGATACGCGTGAAGATGGAGGAAAGAGACAGATCTCTTCTGGAATGGCAGGAAGAATGGGAACGTGAACATCGTGGCAGGTGGACCGCTAGGCTCATCAAGCAACTGAAGCCATGGTTGTCGAGGGAACATGGTGAGGTTAATTATTACATTACCATGTTTCTCTCTGGCCATGGTTATTATGATGCATACCTCCATCGAATGGGAATTTCACCGAGTTCACGGTGTCGTTATTGTGATGATCAATGGGACGATGTTCAGCACACATTCTTTGCATGCTTGAGGTGGAGAAATCTTCGAACGCTTCTGGAGACAAAAGTTGGAATCATTACACCAGACAATGTGGTGGATAAAATGCTCAGCAGCAGAGAAAGTTGGGCACAGATTGCTGTCTACATCTCTGAGCTGCTGAAAACAAAAAAAGAGGAGGAACCGAGAAGATTGGTTGCTGAAGACAGTGAAGATGATGGTGAGTAATTTCATTATCATCATGTTAAATGAAATTGACTGAGACCTCTGGTCGTAACAGTGGCTCCACCCTGAAGTAAGGCTGAACAGGCAGTTCCGGGGTGGCCTTAAGCCACGTATAGGGTTTGTGGGGTTTAGTAGGTAAGAATCCTGCACAGTTGTAAGTCCGGAAGCTTACAATCTGTCTTTTGAAGATTTCCCCACGGTTTCCCTAGAAAAACAAAACAAAACCATTATTATTATTATTATTATTCGCCTCTGTGATGTAGTGGTTAGTGTGATTAGCTGCCATCCCCGAGGCCCGTAGTACAGCTGCTTATCGGACGGGGGACTACCTCTTATTCTCAGCAGTGCAGAAGCTAGTGGTGGGAGACAGTCCGTCATGTCCCCTTAAACCGACCTTGGGCTAACAGCCGACTTGACTATGGGCGCAGTTCAATCGGCCTAATTAAAAGGATCTGGAAATACCACTGATTATGGGCGCAGTTCCATATCTCCCGGTTTTAGTATCCACCGAACGTAACCTGGGTAGACCAGTTTATAAGCTGCCACTGGTAATCCCGAAGACCTCCTAGCAAGATGCTAGATTTGGCAACGCTGGACAGGGGAGTGACCTCACGCAGGAGTAGATTGGAAAACAAATTAAATATTTACTCTCAACAGTTACCGTACCGTATTTTCTGAGTTAGAGGCACACACACGTCATTTAGAGTTAATTCCACTGAAGTGGGCTAAGCTTGGCGCACGATAAGTACCCTAGAAATTTAATTAAACTGTAATGGCTCCTCATTGTAACATCAAAGCTGCTTTTCACATGTATTTTTCAATACACCTAATTGCATCTGATGGAAAGTTTAGATACGCAATTACGAACAATTGGAGTGTGCCGAGCCATCAATTAACAATGGAAACATTGATACAAAGTGCCCTAATATCGACATGTTGTACTCAGTGTCGAAAATATTCTTCAGCTAATGTACGAGGGTTATTCAATTTCCGCCTTTTGGTCCTAAATATGTAGGTTGGCAGAACTGTCTCGGGTGACAAAGTGTCTTCAAAGAATAAATAACTTGCCTTTTAGTGATTTAAGTAAGATGACAAAGCTCTGCTGGAAAAGTTCGATACCATCACGGAAATCTTTCTTTAATTACCGTATTCTTCTCTCAGAGAGAGACTTCGGTCGCGTAGTTGGTAGCATGCTGAGCTTCTATGCCCAAGATCACGGGTTCAAGCCCGGCCGAAGTCGTTGGATTTTTAAGAGCGTTAAAAATCCCAAAGTATGCCTTCCTTCGGAGGGGAAGTACAGCCAGTGGTCCCATGTCATTGATTTATGGCATGAAAAAGAACCTTCCACTAACTACACTTGTGGAGCCTAAAATTTGTAGGTTAGTTTTACAACACCATATTAGTTCCAACATTCGCCACCAGGTGCTGACTTTGATTGCATTTAGTAGCCGCGTCCGCAGCTAAGTGTCGTGGACGGTAGCATTTGGTACCAAAATTAGGAACTACTTGAAAAAATTAATCGTCTGCAGTCCTTGTACCTGAATCACAGATAACACACACTAATACAGCCATTACAATTAACACTGGTTATCAGACAAATTATAAACACACCCAAAGTACACGGGGTTACATGACCGCGTTGTCGCAGCCCCTAAACTAAGAAACCAACCACCCAATCTTCTCTCAGAATCTACAATGTAATAATGACTATACCTAAGGAAGCCTTTCGTGATAAACAGTCTTTTTACGTTAACATTCAGTGTCCCGAATCATAAGGTCATTGTATGGTCAGTGGCATTGTACAGTGTGGATACGTCAAGAAGCTGAAAACATTCGAGATGTGATGTTGGCGTCGAATGGAAAAAATGCAGCTGAGTTAACCCTTTATAGGGCAAAAGACTGGGGGTATAAAATATATATATATTTTTGCACATTTGTAATTGGGGGTGATAGATGAGTAGGAATATGCAACAATTTTATGGGTGTGGAATCTATTTTATGAATGGGAAATTATTGTCCCACTGCCCACACCCGACAGTATGTTTTCTTAAATGAGCAATGGGGTAATAATCTCCCACCTCCAAATTATGATTATACTCTTTTTATCACTCAATGAGGTTTATTTAACAGGATATCGTATTTAAAAACACCCATCGCGCTCTATAATTTAAAAAAAAACGTAACTCCCACGCAACACAAGGTCAGTGACCTATATCATCTTTGCCGAAAACTTAACATAAAATATAAAAGTGATTTTGGAATGTTAAAAGGTAGTATATTAGAATATAATTCAATAATGTCAAAATAGTATTTACTAAAAACACACAAAATTATTTTTAAAAATCTTCCAATCTATGGCAAACACCCCGAGCAGGATAATTATTTCCATTCTAGCTGAAATTTATTTACTCAAGTGACCGAAACCACTATTTACATTGTATTTCAGTTATATACCAACGTTTACAAATCTCTTTACCTTCAATAAAAACACGTTCTTCTGTAAAACAATGCATTTATATCACTCAATACAACCGAACTGTCGAGCACGTGCACTGTGGAGACCACTGGGATATATGCTTCCCACCTTAGGCTTCTGAAGACAGTATACATCATATTAATGGGTTTTCAATATTTATGTGCAACTAGCTTGTGGATGCATGTGGAACTGCTTGAAATGAAAGGGGTGGGAAGATTCTCTCCCTAACACCGTTCTATAAATACATGGTGGGAAGATAGTATCCCAAGGACCTATAAAGGGTTAAGAGAAAGACCAACACTGAGGTGCTAGAATTTGTTCAAAAAAAGAGATAACTTGCAAGGCTATGACATGGCCTTCGGCATGGCAGCCTTTTGATTAACGTGATAGGGGTGAAAACTACCTCGAGGAAGACCGAGCTGCCGAGATATCAAGACGTCAATCGTACTTCACACAGCAGAACTCACTGTAGGGGCCTACCAGTCGAAAGACTAAAATACTCCTAACGGAGAATATGATGATTCTTCCTTGGTATTAATAACATTTATGTTTTACTGATTCCATTGTCATAAACAAATTTTACTTTTACTATTCTCGTGAAGCAACGAATTATTGATAGCCTATGTGATTGTTGTTTGAGTCTTCCGTCATTTGCCTGCTTTGATGCAGATATCCATATCTCCCTGTCCTGAGCTAGTCTCTTTATCACACCTTACATCCGAGGCAATCTGTTTAACATATTCTAACCTTGTTCTATCCCTACAGTTCTTGTCCTCGAACCTCCCTTCCATAACTAAGTTTGTGTCTTAGTATGTGTCCTACCAACCTATCTCTTCTCTTCATTAACATTCGTCAGAAACATCTTAATACCTCTTCATTTGTTACCCTATCTACCTATCTGACCTTCATCATCCTCCTGTAACACCGCATTTCAAATGCTTCTCCTCTTTTCTGCTGCTCCAACAGTCCAAGTTTCACTTCCATAGAGCGCCACGCTCCATACGAAGACTTTCAAACCTAATTTCCTAATACCGAAATCTACGAAATTTGATGTCAGCAAATTTATTTTCTGTGAAACTGCTTTCCTTGCCTGAGGCAAAGGCTTTGCTTCGTCCATCACTGGTTATTTTGCGTCCTAAGTAACAGAAGTCTCCTACTTCCTTTAGTTTCTCCCCTTCCAATCTGATGTCCCTAGAGGTTTCTGATTTATTGCGGCTGCATTCCAATATTTTTCTTTTATATTTATTAATTTTCATCATGAATTCTTTCCTCAAGACGAAGTCCATACCATTCAAAAACTCATTCAAATCCTGAGGCGTGTCGGCCAAGATGACTATGTCATCAGCAAATCTCAGAGTTGAAATTATTTCTCCTTGAATCTTCACTCCCACTTAAAATTTCTCTCTAATTTCCTTCATTCCTTGTTCAATGTAAAGATTGAAAAGTATGGGTGATAAGTTGCAGCCTTGCCTCACATCTTTCTGAATACCACCTTCTCTCTCATGTCCATCAGCTCGAATGACTGCTGTCTGGTTTCTGTATAGATTGTAGATCACCCTCCTATCCCTGTACTTTATTCCAATCATTTTCAAAATGTCAAACAATTTAGTCCAATCAACGTTATCAAAAGCCTTTTCTAAGTCTACAAATGCCATGAACGTTCACTTATCTTTTCTTATTCTACCTTCCAAAATCAGCCTAAGACTTAGTACAGCTTCCCTTGTTCCTACATTTCTCCTGAAACCAAATTGGTCTTCACCCAACTCCGCTTCTATCTGGCTTTCCATCCTCTTGTAAATTATTCTAGACAGGATGTTTGAAGCATGAGTAATCAAGCTGATTGTACGGTAATCCTCACATCTGTCAGCTCCTACTTTCTTCGGTATAGGGATGATAACATTCTTCTTGAAATCAGAGGGTACCTCACCGTCTCATAAATCCTACACACCAAGTGAAATAACCTGATCAGAACTGCATCTCCTCTGCAGCGTAGCAACTCAATCGGTATATC
The DNA here is from genome assembly GCA_946902985.2 of Meconema thalassinum. Classification (NCBI taxonomy): domain Eukaryota; kingdom Metazoa; phylum Arthropoda; class Insecta; order Orthoptera; family Tettigoniidae; genus Meconema; species Meconema thalassinum. The sequence goes on along the minus strand of OX336396.1, from coordinate 26,957,667 downwards.
ATCTATACCTGGTGCTTTGTTCCTGCTTAAGTCTTCCAACGCTCTGTCAAATTCTGATCTCAATATTGAATCTCCTTTTGCATCCTCATCAATTTCCTCCTCCCTTTCCATTACATGATTCTCAATATCCTATCCCTTATACAAACACTCTATGTAAGCTTTCCATCTATCAACCTTTTCTTCCCTATCTGTTAGAGGCTTCCAATTGTGTCCTTAATATTACAGCACTTAGTCTTCTTTTCCCCAAATGTATTCTTAATCCTTCGATAAGCTGTGTCTACTTTTCCTAATTTCAGACAATTTTCTATACCTGCACATTTCTCTTTCAACCATTCTTCTTTCGCTACCTTGTACATCTTGTCAACCTCATTTCTCAGACGTCTGTATTCTGCTTTCCCCTTTTCATCTCTCTGCTTTCCCCTTTTCATCTCTTACATTCTTGTTTTCTGCCTATTCTTTCTTTCCTACCAATGTTTTCTTCTGCGGATTTTGTTATTTCATTCTTCAAAAGTGTCCATTCGTCTGCAATTGAAGTTTGTTTAGGGTTTTTCATTAGTCCTTCCTTTATACTCTTCTTGAATCTTTCGTTTACATCCTTCTCTTTCAGTCTGTCTTATTGCCCACTTTTTTGGCTTTGGACTTTTCTTCAGTTTCTTCAACTTTAATCTGTATTTAATAACAACCAGATTGTGGTCAGAGTTTATGTCAGCACCGGGATATGTTTTACAATCCGAAATATGGTTTCGAAACCTCTGCTTGACCATAATGAAGTCGATTTGGTAACGCCCTGTATCCCTTGGTCTCATCCATGTGTATATTCTTCTATTGTGGTTATTGAATAAGGTGTTAGCTATGACCAACTCATGCTCGGTGCAGAATTCAATCAGCCTGCTTCCTCGATCATACCTTTCACCTAATCCGAAATCTCCTATTATCTTCCCTTCTCTTCCTTTTCCTACCACAGCATTCCAATCTCTCATTACTATAACATTTTCATCACCCTTGACATACCTCAGAATTTCATCTATTTCTTCGTAGACCTTTTCAATATCTGTAACTTGGTGAGCACAAATCCAACATGGCAGCGACGCGAAGTATAAATATTTAAATGGACGTTTCTCGCGATTATTTTATTCATATACTCATACATCATATTGTGTTGATTTATACGTTCAATTCTCCATCTTTATTTATGGTGCACCTTATTGACGTCAGAAAAGTTGGATGGCGCAACCACGCGGTAGAATGTTCAAGCTGTAACATTGTGACTGGCGAGGTTTATTTTCATGGTGAAGCATTGATGTCGTGATGGAAACAGGAATTTGTCAAATTCGAGCATGTACTGCTCCGTATACGGTTGCAAATCGTATAAAATGGGTACGAAATCTCTTCACTACTTTCCTGTACAAAAAGTTCAGAGAGAAAGATGGGCTTCGGCGCTGTCAATTGGAAAACGTGTTACACGTTACATGACAGTGTGCAGTCTGCATTTTTGTGAAGACGACTTCTTTCCACAGCGTAAGCACCGGTACTGTTGGTTATTGATAGTTATTGTCTCTAATTTGTATTCACAAGGATTTAGCTACATCAAAAATACTGATAAACTTGTAGCCTAATACTTCTGTGCCGTACATAGATCCGAATGTAATCCGCTCTTCGTAGACTTATTTTAGGGGTTCTTCCGAATGACAATAGTCGAATCGTTAGAAAACTTAAGAAAAATGCTGTTATTAGCCTTAATTTGCCAGAGAATTTATATTCTTGCCTTTGAACAGCAAGTATGTAGCTCAATATTTGCAATATTGAAGTATGATTTGGCTTAAATTGTGGTTTTGTCTATGATCTCCTTACTGTTGAATTTAGTTAATTAATGTGTAAAATCTTAGTTTTAAGTACCGGTTTGGTGACCCATCGTCCCAGGCAAGCTGGTAACACCTATACTACTCAGGCAGATAGGTCACTTAGCCGTAATTTAGACGTTATAGTGATGTTAAGTATACATATGCTGCAATGTGGCAGGAGACCTAATCGGCCTAGGCTATTCTAACTTTAATTAGTTCCCATTTCAGGGTTTATCAGTTTTGAGTGCGAATAGTTGGTTTGAAAGTTGTACAACAGTAAGGAGAGTATGTTTTGTATAGGTTTTAATTGGTATTACGGTTTATGTCGAGCTGAGGACTGAATTTGATTTGGCTTAAAGTGTAGTTTTTGATCTGTTCCGTTTGCTTATGACAAGTTCAGACAAGTTCAGCTTTGTTAAATATCTGTATTTTAAATATTTAATTAAATATATTGATAAAGAGGATACCTCCATTTTAACTTGCCTCTGGCAAGAGATTAATAAATTTATATTCTTGCCTTTGAACAGCAAGTATGTAGGTCAATATTAGCAACAATGAAGTATGATTTGAGCATCCCAAGTAACGCTTCTTTGAACCCAAAACATTCATGCAAATTCAGAGTTGCTGGATTCAATTTATTATCAGGGAGTCGTCCTTTGTGTTATGTGAGATATATGAAAAATGAAAATCCACAGCCTGCTTCCAGTCTCCGACCGGGTCAGGAATGGAATGAATGAAGCCCCCATCTAGCGGCGAGGATATGACCTGTGCCGGCTGCCGAGGCCTGACGCACTCCTCTGGGGCAATGATTAAATGAATGACAGATGAAATGAAATGATAGTGGGGAGTGTTGCTGGAATGAAATTTTGACAGGGAAAACCGGAGTACCCGGAGAAAAACCTGTCTGCCTCCGTTTTGTCCAGCACAGATCTCACATGGAGTGACCGGGATTTAAACCACGGACCCAGCGGTGAGAGGCCGGCGTGCTGCCGCCTAAGCCACGGAGGCTTTTGTGAGATATATATATTGTGAAATTAATAAAAACATCGATACCGCTAGGCTCCCAAGTACAGGCTTGATATATGTAACAGCAGACAGTAAATTAACTATCTACATGTGGGTAATATTTTTAACTGGTAGTAATTAAGCACTGCCTTTAAATTGATTATAAAATTATTTCTATCAATGAAAGAAAATATGTAGTATTTTGCCATCATAAATTTGAAGCCATAACAAACGCACACCCTATCACTGTCTTGCTTACTTCTCGTCACTATCTCGCCGCCATATTGCAAACAGCTGACCGTAAGCTCCTCCCCCGTTTCGGACGTCAATAAGGTTTAATTCGTAGGTTGCACGGTTGGGCCTCTTTAAAATTTTGCAAAGCTGCCATCTTGTGGTTATGAAAACAATTGAAATAAATTAGATGCCAGTGGATTAACATTTGTATAAGCATTTAACATGCCAGGTTCACTGCACTCGGATGGTTAAATCGCGCCTGTATTGCCTCTCCCGAGAAACAGAGCATCCGCCATCTTGTTGTAAAAGCCGGAGTAAACACATGTGGGAGCATCAACTTTTAGTGATAAAAATGCCGTTTGTGGAGAAGTATTTGTCAAACCTGACTCTACCCCTCAAACATCCGGCCAAAAGGTTAGATTTTTGTTCACTGCCTGAGATTTTATATTGAGCTGACACTGTTCGAACGAGGTATGGTGGTCGGTGCCCGACGGATGGGAAGTGCGATTTCGGCAGTGGTGCGGGAATTCGGCTTCACACAGTCAACCATGTCCAGGGTGTATGGTAATGGTTGAATGTGGGTGTCACTGGCCGTCCAGCTACCCTCGATGACTGTGACCGGTGACATCTGAGACGAATTGTCAATAGTGACAGAAGGGCAACAGTGCAACAAATCACGGCTCAATTCAACACAGGCCGTGCTAGTCACGTCTCTCAGTCGACAATAGGTAGGAACATGGATTCCATGGGGTATGGGAGTCAGCGCCGCACACGGGTGCCACTGTTAACCCAAATGAGCCTCACTTAGCCTGCAAAATCTATGTTTCAAAATACAGGTGAAAATATAAGTTTTGGTCATTAGCACTAAATCAAACAATGGCCAAGCAGGGGTTGGTCTCATATTGAGTAGGGAACTTGGACAGCGGGTGGAATATTATGAGCAATATAGTGAACGGAGTATTGTAGCAAAAATCAATACAATACCTACGTTCACCACAGTGGTAAAAGTCTATATGCCTACCATTTAAGCTGATGATGAAGATGTTATAGATTTATGGCATGTAAAATAACCTTCCACTAATTACACTTGTGTGAAGCTAAATTATAGGTTAAGTTTGACTAACGCTGTTAGGTTCCAACGGTCGTCACTAGGAGCCGACTACGGTAGCATCTAGTAACCAAGTTCACAACTAGTTGTCGTCGACGGTGGCAGTCCTTACTTGAATTTCAAACAGATAACACACACACACTAATACAGCCATCACAATTAACACCGGTTATCAGACAGATTCTGCACGCACCCAAAGTACACGGGACTACATGACCGCGTTGTAGCAGCCCCTCTAAACTGAGGAACCAACGAACCAACCAATTGTCGGTTTCTTACAGTACGAGTATATTGTTTAATAGCAAAGAGACTTCACTTCTCGTTTCTGAAATACAGCTTAAGTTGAAAGCATGCGTATGAACTTCCGAAACCCATTCAATTTCCAATCATCACTATTTTGTAGTTTCGCAAAGGTCTTCAATTAATATCTGCTGTGTGGTAATGCTTCATCAGGCTGTCCGTAGCGTGAATATCGGATGAATCGTGGGACCAGCTGTCAGCTTCATGTGCTCTTAATGCATTACGACCGGCAGCAAACTAATTGTCTGTGAGGAGAGGAGACTCTTTGTTGATTGCTCATCTGCTTCATCACATCGTAGAAGTTATGTGGCCTACCACTTGAGAACCACTCTTCGTGCCGGTCGCTGCTAATGGATCCGGACAACGGAAGGTTTGCGCTAGCGTATTAAATAGGGCTAGAATCACTACAATACAATGATGATAATTGTTGCTTTAAGGGGCCCAACATCCGGGTTATCGGCCCCTAATGGTTTGGGTGATATTGAAAATATTAAACTAAACCTAAAACAAACTACAAACTTACAAACTAGGAGAGGAAATGGAAAACTAAAATAAGAATAAGGGAAACAAAGGACAGGAGGAAAGGAAATACCCTCAACCCTCGAAGAATGAGAATTAAGAGACTTGGAAGAAAGGTGAGCCAGGAAAGGCAGATAGGAAATGTAAAGAGGAGAGGGACCGCCCCAAAGGCAACGGAAAAAGGAGAAAAACCGGACCCAGTTCAGGAAACCCTTGGGGTCACCAACTCCCGAACTCACCAGACGTGAGCCCTTGAGGGTGTAGCACAATCCAGGGTGCACCAGAAGTGGTGGGGCTACACACACCCTGCCTCCTTGAGGGCCTTGAGCAGAAGGCAGGAGATACAGTGAAAAGAAAACAAGAGGTCTGACCCCTCGAAGAATGAGGGATCAGGAAAGATGAGACGAGGGCCAATTAAGGCGGGAAAGGAAGAGACTCCCCAGGCCTCGGATACCCTAATACCATCGGGGTCGGAAGAGAACAAGAGTTGACCAAGGGAGGCCGACAGGAAAGATAACAGAGAGGAGCCCGGCAATGCCGGACTCAGCTGGGGTCCCGTGGTCGCCAACCCACATCCCACTAGATGTGAGCCCCTGGGGGAGCTATAATACAAAGTCGCGACATGTAGACCCTGACAGTCAATACTTATATAATACAACATAGACAAGCTTCTAAAATAGTGCAAATCTACGCTCACATACAACATTGAACATTCAGCCTGGAGTTGCTCGGAACATTAACCAGAACTAAACGAAATAGCATTGATTCTAATTGGCTTAAATGGATGATGGATCCAGCCAATCAGAATAGGTTCGTAGGTCCTAAATTTTCCGACTCTGTATTATATTGACTCAATACCAGGACTAACACAAGGTACATCCTTGGTAACACTAAGCAGTCTCCACCTTCAGCGGTTCACTACTGGTGGGGTTGGGAGATTGAAATCCTACAGGATTCCTGAGCTGGGTCCGTCTTTAATCTTCTCTCTCTCCCATATTTCCCTTTCCTTTCTGCCTTCCATAGCACCATAATTTCCCAAGGCAATCATCCCTTATTCTTCCATGGTTGAGGACAATTCTTTTCTCTCTTTGTATTTTCTTTGGATTGATTTTTTCCATTTTTCAGTCTTCTTCTTTCCTTTTTCTAATAAAGAAAGCTTTTCAGTCGGTCAACATGAATTGCGCGAATTGCTTTAGGCGCTAAACAAGTATTTACATACCCTACAAACTAACACGCTTTGTATGTGCAAATCCTTATAATTAAAATACTAAGATTTTTTTTTCCCACGAGATTGTGAAAACGACTTAACCGATTGGCTTCGTAAGCCATTCTAACGAAAGCTCTTGGCATGCAGATTTGCAGAGGTTCTTTAAAAGGAAAATATTTGTTACGGTATATTTTTAAATAATTAAAGAAATATGTAACCATCTAGAGAGAAGCGTGGGAGTACGACAGGTATGTACATGGAGACTAAGGGCCGACAGGGTTACCAGACCTCAACAACACAAGATCAATAAACTCGCGTGCACTGGAGGGTTAGTGAGAATTAAAATGGTGGATGAGTATATACACATAAACAAAGCGTTATCCGCACGACGGTTATCTGAATCTAGTGATTTTACAATAATATTTTTTTAATTTATCAGATAAATAATTAAAGCAACACCTTTAGACATATACTCTGTGAGCTGCCAGAATGGGATTGACAGTTCTCGCCTCGCCATGTGGTCAGGGAACAAGGTTGCCAAACAGTTTGAATAACAAGCGATCACACTGTAGCCTACAAGCCAGTGACAAAGCTAACCAGGCAATGACGCACGTGGGCTGTGATATTGCAACGCAGAGTATTATGACATCAACTATGCGAACATGGATTGGTCAAGAGGCAGAGGGGTGACGTGGAATTTCCGGCCAAATGTCAATACCATTCTGGCAGCTCGCAGAGTATAGGAGGAGAATGTCGTTCACCTAGGCTATGCGTGTCATGTGCTGTGTTTAAAATGGATGTTATACAGCCAGAATTGCATCCCTTTTCAGTTCGGGTTTTTAATTACCGGTATGCCTAATGGCATAATTTGAATGATATTAGCTTAAATCATCATCTTACATTTGTCATGGAAAAAAATGTTGTCATAAACATCCGGGATCTAGTCATGATATTCACAAAGTTCGGATTGTGTTCTAAAAACTATCCACTATTTACTCCAAACATTATCCGGGGCTTATCCGCTATCCGCACAGCCATGCAAACTATAAGGTGCGTTCAAAAAGTAACGAGCCGGAGGCTGGAATGCGCAAACCGGTGACGACATCGGCTAATCGTGGCGTGTGTAACGAGGTGTGGTTCAGTTCAGAGCGTGGAAGGTCACAGCCCGTCGCTAGAGGGCACGCGTGCACGTCGCGTGACGATACAAAGCAAGCAGCAGCATGCATCAATCGTCCAACGCTGCCAGTCGCATTGCAAACAGTGACATGGAGGCGTCAAACGAAGAGCAAAGAGGTGTTGTTCGGTTTCTGACAGCGGAAGGAGTAGGGGGAACGGACGTTCATCGCCGAATGTCACAAGTGTACGGCGAACACTGCATGTCCCTTGCAAGGGTCAAGGCGTGGCACAAGCGCTTCAGGGAAGGACGGGTGTCGTTAGCCAATGATGCCCGGTCTGGGGCACCCCCTGCATTACCGATGACAACGTCCAGCAGGTTGATGCACTCATTACCCAGGACCGCCGAGTGACAGTGAACACGATAGCTACCGTGGTCGCTCCACGACAATGCACGGCCTCATACGGCCAACACAGTCGTGGCACTCCTGCAGAAATTCAAATGGGAGGTTCTCGGCCACCCTCCTTGCAGTCCAGACCTCTCTCCCTGTGATTCCGCCATGATTGGTCCCCTGAAAAGGGCTCTGCGGGGCCAACGCTTCACCTCGGACGCCGACGTCCAGCTGTACGTGCGGAACTGGTTCACATCGCAGCCCAGGGAATTTTATGAGACAGCTATTCTCCGCCTCGTGTCACAGTGGGACAAGTGCCTCAACAGCCAGGGCCAATACTTCTAACATAGCCCACAGGTACTGGTTTCTGTAATTATGCCTCCGGCTCGTTACTTTTTGAACGCACCTTATATATCCGCATGACGAAAACTTTTGCGGATATCCGCGGGTTTATCCGCATCCGTGCAGGGCTTTAACAGACGAACAGGACGTCAGGCGATCCAAGGGAGCTCACCTCTGTTCATGATCTGGAGACGCTACGGTTAATGACGCTTCAGAAGAAGAGGGACGACACCTTCTCAGTGCACCCAACTGTAAATGTCATTTGCCGTAGCATCCGCTCAGTAATTACTATGTCCTGGTGCGAGCCAATCGATAGCGCTACTCGACGAGTCGATACTGAGGCAGCGTAGTGCCCATCGCGGGTTTCGCGGGACTATAGTAGGCTATGTCACTGGTGTACTTCATCCGGGTATTTTACTATGAGCCAGCTACGTGCTGAATTTAATTCTCTAATATTAGTTTATAATTGGGCCGTGGTTCCCGTCGTTATTATTATTATTATTATTATTATTATTATTATTATTATTTAGCGTATGGCTTTTAGAGCCGGGAATGTCCGAGGACATGTTCGGCTCGCCAGAGGCTGTAGCTGCTTCAAGCGGGCATCCATGGGGTGAGCTACATGTTCGTTCAATTTCAAGTAGTTCCAACTTTCTTTACCAGATGTCACTGACACCTAGTGGTGAACGTTGGAACTTTGATAGAGCATTTCAAATGAAATCTAACCTAGAAATTCAGCTTTACACAAGTTTAGTTACTGGAAGGATCTTTTACATGCCATAAATCTATGACAACAACTTTTTTGTCTTGGACACACAAAATTTTGAAATTAATAAACCAGTTATACAACATTCCAATGTATATTGTGTTAAAATTTGGATTCGATCTGATGACGGGTTTGTGAGATAATAATTCTTAAATGTGACGCATGGTTGAAACCGTGGCCTACGTTTTAAACGTAAGCCACGGTTGAAACACGCTTAAAAACGTGCACTTTTTGTGTTCCAACTGCGATAAAAAATATTAAAATATAAATTTAAAATTTCAAACATACGTGAACTAACGTAATATAGAACGACGAAAATGATGATATTGGATTTTATGTAGGTCTATTGGTTACTTCACAAACAACCTTCAAACTCGAGTGCGCATAATACTTTGGTCGACAGTAGACACCAATTCACATCGCGCGAACGTGTGTATATCAATAATTCGTAAATGAAAAGCAGAAAATCTTGTTCAGAAACGAGACGAAAATTTCGAATCAGTTTCCAGGAAGACCTGTGCCTAATGCCAGTACAATTAGTAGGCTCGCTAAACGATACAAGGAAACAAGCTCCGTAAATAATAAAAGAGTTGACAGACACTCTTTCATCAGAAGATGTCAGGCGTGTGTTACAAGAGAGGGAGGGCATTTTCAGCATCGCCTATGAGCACTGTGAGTTCACATTATTGAACATGTTTGGTAAACGTGGAAAAGTGCGCGCCAACACCGGCTGAACCGCACACGCGCGCCCGCCATCTGCGCCAATCACTGCCGGCTTCGCTTGCCGTGTTTATCGGGGCGCACATAGATAATGACCCTGTATGAAAATCATGAAAATGACATGCACGTGTACGATCCACGTTCATCACTCCCGAAGAATCAACCAATTAATTGTGCCTGAAAAGATGAGTGTTACAGCTGCTGTACATAACCTAATATGATACTGTGGGGGATATAACCCAGGAGTCTCCTCGTATTGCAATAATAATCAATCAAAATGTTAGTGTTGAATAGTAAATAGAAGAACAGATGACCTCGTAGTTACGCCCCTTGAAACCTCAATAACTAACTAATATCAAATAGTTAACTTAAATGGCTAAACGGTAGGTGAGCACAGGCGAGGAAAGTATTTCTACAGAAAAGGAATCTGTTGACATCGAATATAGATTTAGGTATTAGGAAGTCATTTTTGAAAGCCTTAGTCTGGAGCGTGGCGCTCTATGGAAGTGAAACTTGGACTATTGGTGCAGCAGGAAAGAGGAGAATTGAAGCGTCCGAAATGTGGTGTTACAGGAGAATGATGAAGATCAGATGGGTAGATAGGGTTACAAACAAAGAGGTATTAAGACGAGTGGGAGAGAAGAGATGTTTCTGGCGACTGCTAATGAAGAGGAGAGATAGGTTGGTAGGACACATAGCCTACTAAGACACCCAGGAATAACAAATTTAGTTATAGAAGGAAGGGTCGAGGATAAGAACAGTAGGGGTAGACCAAGGTTAGAATATGTTGAACAGATTGCCTCGGATGTAGGGTGTGATAGCTATGTAGAGATGAAACGATTAGCTCAGGGCAGGGAATCATGGAAAGCTGCATCAAACCAGTCGAAAACCTGAAGACTCAGACGACGATAACAACAACAAATGGCTAAGTATTGGATATCAGTATCAAATTGTTGTTAATTCATCGGGATATCTTGGTCATCATCCCCGTGTATATTTGATATGTGTCGAACTTTTCTGATAACCTGTATTCCTGTGATGGCTGTAGTAGTGTGTGTAACACGATTAGGGACAGGGATGAGGTAGGTGCCCCTAGACGTGAAGTAAGGTACTATCCTGGCATTTTCCTGCAGGGAGTCAGGGATAACTCGGGGTAAAACCACACTCATGATAGGGACTGTTAGCACCGGGAATCGAAGCTACGATCTCCGGACTTGCTGCAGCTGCCGTTGGGGCCGTTGTGCATGATTTAACGAGCACTGTTACGCCGCGAGTTACTCAATAGTTGACCTAGATGCTGGTTCTATTTCATTTGAGGAGCTTGGACATGGTGTCGTTTGGTGTGCGTGGACACAGAATGGTGCATCTAGTAGTTAGTTTATGGGTAATATGGTTGGGAATGGGGTAGAAGCCATCCCAGCATTTTCCTGGCGTGAGTTTGGGGAAACCCACACTCAGGATAGCCACTGTCAACACCAGAATTCGAACCTCCGATCTCCAGACTTGCTGCAGTCCCCCATCGCGGTCGTGGTGCCATGGTACGTGAGTTAAATTTGTTGCTCAACAACGATTCGTGGCTAACTTGTTAAGCTAGATCCTCACAGGTTCTCCACGAGTCTGAGAATATCTACTTCTAAATGAAACGAAGAGTTCATACACATTGTTTATTGGTCGACCAACAGCAACTATAATACATTGAATACTTACATAATGCCTGACTGCTTACATAGTCAAAGTTATGTAGTCGAAAATGAATACGGCAAGAGTTATACAGCAAGAGCGCAAATACCCTGTTACCTTAGGTTATATAGGGTAGAATCAAGTTACTCCGTGATATCAAGTAACACCGTGATAAAGCGTATTTTCTCTATAACTACGTAGGTTCAATTCCGAAAGTTCTAAGTTTTTACCAACAGATAGCAGTAGAAACCAGGAATCCAGGAAGCTTTTGCGTTCTATCTTTGACCAACTCAATGAGGTTTACAAAATGTATTAACACAGAGTTGACATTTCAACAAGTGATCCACATCCCGTGAAATCTGTGGTGAAGATTTTAATTTCTTATAAACAGCTGTTTCATTGTATAAGTTTCATTTTAACACCAGTCAGAGTTAAGATGCAGACCATTCGCATACAAAACTTACATGCATGTAGTGTTACGCATGCAAGGTGTGTGAGCTTAGCAATAAGTAAGTTTTTCTTAGATTGGACGCTGAAATGGCGCCAAAACGGAATAAAGAGGCTCGCTCCTACACAGCTGAAACATTTAAAGAAGCATTTAGGTCGATGAAGGAAGAAGGATGGTCAGTATACAGTACAAGGCCAGTAGACGTTTTAATAACCCGTGGAGTACACTAAAGGATTATTGCACAAAATATTCATCCGATCCAGGAAGAGCAACCCTTGCAAATATTGGAAAACCACTCGTTGTGTCACCTGAATTTGAAGTGAAGGTAGTGTGTCAAGATAGACACAATAGATCGGTCTTGGCCTAATTCCAGACCCCAGAACAATGACGATGATAGTTGTGGTGCGTGAGGTGGCTCCCCTGGCGGATGACACCAAGAGGAAGAATGGAGCCGAATGAATTGATTATCAGTTTTGTAATGACTGGTACCTTTAATGACTATTTTATGTGTGATAGGTGTGAGGAATCTGATAGTGACTAAGAAGACTTAAAATATGTTTCATGGAATGTTTTTAATAGAATGTGATTTTTTCTATAAAAACTGTGTAGTGAAATGTTTCAATATGGGCAATATGGGGTATTAGAAACTTATAGTCTATATACGATTTGAACACTTTCATTACATAAAACATTAGTTTTCCCGATTAAAAAGTACACTGAATGGTGAACACCATGCTATCATGGAGTAGCTTGAACACTATCACGGAGTAACTTGAATATCACGGCGTTACCTACTTCTACTACCGGATTTTGTTAGTTAATGCCTTGAAATAACTTATGAATATTTGTAAGATATATGCCAGAAATGTTCCGTAGCGTATTCCTCTTTAACATGAAATGAATCGAAATAACTGAAATCTAAAATTTCAGAAATAGTAACAAAAAAAAGCTTAGTATCACGGAGTTACTTAACTTTACCCTACTAGTAGTTTGGTAGGTTGGTTCCTCAGTTTAGGGGCTGCGATAACGCGGTCATGTAGCCCCGTGTACTTTGGGTGTGTGTAGAATCTGTCTGATAACCGCTGTTAATTTTGATGGCTGTATTAGTGTGTGTTACCTGTGATTCAGGTAAGGACTCCAGGCGATCAATTTCAAGTAGTTCCTACTATTGCTACCAAATGCTCAACGACACCTAGCTGTGAACTTGGCTACTAGATGTCACCGCAACCAGCACCTGGCGACGAACGTTGGAACTTAATGAGCTTTTATCAAATCCAACCAAGAAATTTAACTTCACACAATTGTAGTTAGTGGAAGGTCCTTTTACATGCCATAAATCTATGGCATGGGACCACCGGCTTTACTTCCCCCCTGAAGGAAGGCATACTGAGAGATTTATAACGCTCATAAAAAATCCGACGACATCGGCCGGGTTTGAACCTGCGATCTTGGGCATAGAAACTCAGCATGCTACCAACTACGCCACCGAAGCCGCCAGCCCTTCCTTCGGAGGGGAAGTAAAGCCAGCGGCCCCATGTCATAGATTTATGGCATGTACAAGAACCTTCCTCTAACTACAACTGTATGAAGCTAAATTTGTAGGTTTTATTTGATTAACGGTCTCTTAAGTTCCCATGTTCGCCACCAGGTGCCAGTTGTGGTTACATCTAGTAGCCAAGCTCACAGCTAGGTGTCGTTGACAGTAGCACTTGGTAGCAAAAGTAGGAACTACTTGAAATTGATCGGTTACAGTCCTTACCTGAATTACAGATACCACACACTAATACAGCCATCACAATTAAAACCGGTTATCAGACAGATTCTACACACAGCCAAAGTACACGGGGCTACATGACCGCGCTGTCACAGCCCCTAAACTGAGGAACCAACCAAGTAATTTATTATAGTGTTAAGGGGCAGATTACCTTGAAGTTCCATACCTTAGAGGTGGCGAACAAGGATATCGAGACAAAAAAAAAGACAGAAGAAAATGAAAATTGCAGGCAGCTATTGAGGTAGTCGCATTGTCTACACAGGATTGGTGTTCGTATGCTGCAGAGCTCTGATTGGCTGGCACACCACATAGCGGCACGTCCCGGGCGGCCGGAGCCTGTCGGAATGGGAGGGAGCGCAGATTAAATTCTACCACCAAATCTGCACGACTTCACTCTGGAATTGCGTTATCAAATTCTAGGACATACATTTCAGAGTTAATTGAGCTCAGGTGAACTCAGACACTTGTTGCTCGCTTGCCAGCAACTGCTGTTGGTTCCTAAGGCTAATTACAATCAACCAACCTTTATCGTTTGGAAATTCAGTCGAACTTATAGGCCTATATCTCGAAGTAATTTTAATTTCCCTGTAAAGATCAACACAATTTATATGTCATGTTTCTTTTCTATACCGTAACTCGAAGTTCTGTTATTGGGATATCTCGATAACTCGAATCAGGGGCGGTACGTCATTAAGGGCCGAAAGGGCCCCGCCCACCCAGGGCCGTATTGCACAAAATTTGTTTAATTACTGTCTTTAAAAATTACTTTTTCCCCCTTCTAGAATCTCTAAAAGGAATTCAGTATACACTACTCATATTGACAGTCTCATACGGTGTATTGTCATAGCGAGGGCCACTCTACAGAAAGTCCCACGTTAACTATATGGAGTGAAGGGCCGGGTGAGAAAACAGTCGACATAGCACTGTCTTTCACGCGAATTCTTCTGTGCTATGAAGGGATTTTACTTTCTCTTCAAGGGCCTGGGGAATTGGCCCATATCATTGCTTTGAAGCGAAATAGAAGAGATCTCCATTTCACTTCCTGCTTCTGTCTCTGAGGGTCAAACCGAATTAAGGGAGAAGGGACCACCCCACCCCACGCCCTTAAACAGGTTTTCAGCCAATGTTCGCAGCTGGGTGACATTTGACAAAAATACATTAAACTTATACATTTTCTGTTGTCTAGTGTGGCAAGTACTGTATAAGAGTCTTAGTGAGTTCTGTGAATGAAATCAATTTCTATAACTTAATATGTCTTTAACTTTTGTGTTACGGTACATAGTTATATAGGACTTCATCATACAAGCAGATAGATGAATTTGCTTCATCCAGGCACAGGAGAGAATATATTTACAAATACAGTTTTTAATGCATTAACTATTTATTGAAACTTGTTTCAAATTTTATGTCGTGTGGAATCATAATAATGATAATATTAGCAACAATAAATGTCGAGTTGTTGTTGTTGTTTGAGTCTTCAGTCTTTTGACTGGTTTGATGCAGCTCTCCATGCCTCCCTGTCCTGAGCTAATCGCTTCATCTCTACATAGCTACCACACCCTACATCCGAGGCAATCTGTTTAACATATTCTAACCTTGGTCTACCCCTACAGTTCTTGTCCTCCACCCTTCCTTCCATAACTAAGCTTGCTATTCCTGGGTGTCTTAGTATGTGTCCTACCAACCTATCTCTTCTCTTCATCAGCAGTCGCCAGAAACATCTCTCCTCTCCCACTCGTCTTAATACCTCTTTGTTTGTAACCCTATCTACCCATCTGATCTTCATCATTCTCCTGTAACACCACATTTCAAATGCTTCAATTCTCCTCTTTTCTGCTACACCAATAGTCCAAGTTTCAATTCCATAGAGCGCCACGCTCCAGACAAAGGCTTTCAATAATGACTTCCTAATACCTAAATCTATATTCGATGCCAGCAGATTCCTTTTTTGTAGAAAGGCTTTCCTTGCCTGAGCCAACCTACTTTTTATATCCTCTTTGCTTCGTCCATCACTGGTTATTCTGCTTCCTAAGTAACAGAAGTCTCCTACTTCCTTCAGCTTTTCACCTGCCAATTTGATCTCCATAGAGGTTTCTGATTTATTTCGGCTGCATTCCAGTATTTTTGTTTTACAATTATTAATTTTCATCATGAATTCTTTCCGTAAGACGGAGTCCATACCATTCAAAAACTCATTCAAATCCTCAGGCTTGTCGGCCAAGATGACTATGTCATCAGCAAATCTCAGAGTTGAAATTATTTCTCCTTGAATCTTCACTCCCACTTTACATTTTTCTCTAATTTCTTTCATTGCTTGTTCAATGTAAAGATTGAAAAGTATGGGTGAAAAGTTGCAGCCTTGCCTTACACCTTTCTGAATACCAGCTTCTCTCTCATGTCCTTCAACTCGAATGACTGCTGTCTGGTTTCGGTATGGATTGTATATCACCCTCCTATCCCTGTACTTTATTCCAATCGATTTCAAAATGTCAAACAATTTAGTCCAATCAACGTTATCAAAAGCCTTTTCTAAGTCTACGAAAGCCATGAACGTTCTCTTATCTTTCCTTATTCTACCTTCCAAAATCAGCCTAAGACTTAGTACAGCTTCCCTTGTTCCTACATTTCTCCTGAAACCAAACTGGTCTTCACCCAACTCCGTTTCTATATGGCTTTCAATCCTCTTGTAAATTATTCTAGACAGGATCTTTGAAGCATGAGTAATCAAGCTGATTGTACGGTAATCTTCACATCTGTCAGCTCCCACTTTCTTTGGTATAGGGATGATTACATTCTTCTTGAAATCAGGGGGTACCTCACCTGTCTCATAAATCCTACACACCAAGTGAAATAACCTGATCAGACCTTCATCTCCTATGCAGCGTAGCAACTCAATCGGTATATCATCTATGCCTGGTGCTTTGTTCCTGCTTAAGTCTTCCAAAGCTCTATCAAATTCTGATCTCAATATTAAATCTCCTTTCGCATCCTCATCAATTTCCTCCTCCCTTTCCATTACATGATTCTCAATCTCCTTTCCCTGATACAAACTCTCTATGTAAGCTTTCCATCTCTCAACCTTTTCTTCCCTATCTGTTAGAGGCTTTCCATTTGTGTCCTTAATATTACAGCACTTAGTCTTCTTTTCCCCAAAAGTATTCTTAATCCTTCGATAAGCTGTGTCTACTTTTCCTAATTTCAGACAATTTTCTATACCTGCACATTTCTCTTTCAACCATTCTTCTTTCGCTTCCTTGCACTTCTTGTTAACCTCATTTCTCAGACGTCTGTATTCTGCTTTCCCCTTTTCATCTCTTACATTCTTGTGTTTCCGCCTTTCATCCATCAATTCTAGTATATCCTGAGTGATCCACGGTTTTCTACCTATTCTTTCTTTCCTACCAATGTTTTCTTCTGCGGATTTTGTTATTTCATTCTTCAAAAGTGCCCATTCGTCTGCAATTGAAGTTTGTTTAGGGATTTTCATTAGTCCTTCCTTTATACTCTTCTTGAATCTTTCGTTTACATCCTTCTCTTTCAGTCTGTCTATTGCCCAACTTTTTGGCTTTTGACTTTTCTTCAGTTTCTTCAACTTTAATCTGCATTTCATTACAACCAGATTGTGGTCAGAGTTTATGTCAGCACCAGGATATGTTTTACAATCCAAAATCTGGTTTCGAAACCTCTGCTTGACCATAATGAAGTCGATTTGGTAACGCCCTGTATCTCCTGGTCTCATCCATGTGTATATTCTTCTATTGTGGTTATTGAATAAGGTGTTAGCTATGACCAACTCATGCTCGGTGCAGAATTCTACCAGCCTGCTTCCTCGATCATTCCTTTCACCTAATCCGAAATCTCCTACTATCTTCCCTTCTCTCCCATTTCCTACCACAGCATTCCAATCCCCCATTACTATAACATTTTCATCACCCTTGATATACCTCAGAATTTCGTCTATTTCTTCGTAGACCTTTTCAACATCCTCATCATCAGCTTGACTGGTAGGCATATAGACTTGCACCACTGTGGTTCAGGTAGGTTTAGTATTGATTTTTGCTACAATAATCCGTTCACTATATTGCTCATAATATTCCACCCGCTGTCCAAGTTTCCTACTCAATATGAGGCCAACCCCTGCTTGGCCATTGTTTGATTTACTGCTAATGACCCTATAGTCTCCTGACCAAAAGTCCTGTTCTTCCTGCCAGCGCATTTCACTAATCCCAACCAAATCCAACCTCAACCTATCCATTTCCCTTTCTAAGTTTTCTAACCTTCCACTTCCTAGCAGACTTCTAACATTCCACGCTCCGATCCGTAGAATGTCTGATTTCCTCTTTGTCACTTCTGTGATGTTAACCCCCTCTCGAGTAGTCCCCACCCGGAGATCCGAACGGGGGACTAGTTTACCTCCGGATTGAAATTTTACAAGGGAGGAGGCCATCATCACATGTAATTATGCATAGAGAGGTGCATATCCTCGGGAATAGCATACGGCTGTAGTTTCCCGTTGCTTTCAGCCGTGCAGCAGGACGCAGTGTAGCCATTATTTGGCTTATATTAACAATATCTTAACCGTCTATAAGACTAGTAAAGAATTGATTTATTCTGAAAGGCTGCTACTCCCTTTCAGAATAATTAAAGAGCAATTCTACTAACAAAAATACTAACCTTCTACCGTACTAACAATTAAATACCAAAATTCTACTAACGAAAAAATACTAAAGTTCCACCAACAACAAATACTACCACTAAAACAGTCTGTCACCAGGCACACTCACATGCACCCTCACACATCACAGTCTACTGAAACAATGACATAACTAATAGACAAACTAACTACCTACTTACAGCTAAAACTAACTACATACTTACGGTACTGTTATTTGAATTGACAATACTTACAAAATGCAATTTAGTTAGAAAATACCTACAAAATGCAATTCAGACTCAAAATAGTCACAAAATGCAATTGAGAATAAAAATACTTACAAAATACCCACAATAATGAATGATCAATAATAAATGAAATCTGAGAGGAGAAATCGAATATCATTGTACCCCTGGCAAGTATTTATGCCAGATAAATGAATTTCAAAGCAATAATGTAAATGAGCACCAGAATTAATAATAATAATTGTTGAGTTTGATACTCCTGAAATAATGGTTGAATAATGAGTTGTTGCATTCCGTAATAATGTGTTGACGAATAATAATAATTGAAATGAATAATAATAATAATGAGCTCAGATTGAAAGGAATAAATAATTGAAGGGTTTTGTATACCTTAAATCTTAAAGAAGTAGTAATGATTTTTGCAGACCGTAAGGGAAAATAATAGAGCCTTTAGGAGGTGGTATCAAAATAGGACGGTCGAGACAAGGGAAGAGTACCAGGAAAGAAAGAAGGAGGCGAAGAGAGCAGTGGCTGAGGAGAGAAGAAAGTGGATGGAAGAGTGGACAAAGATGATGGAGGATAGTGAAGGTACAAAAAAGGTCCTGTATGGGATGGTAAAAAATAAGAGGCAGAAGGATCCTACGGATTATGTTAGAATGGTGAACAAAAGGGGACAAGAGATAGAAAATAGGGAAGAACTGAAGAAAATGTGGAAAGAATATTTTGAAGAACTTCTGAACCCAAATGGAAAAGATGGTGAGGAGGAAGAAATCGGGGAAGGGGAAGATGAACTGCAAACAGAATGGGACTTAACATGGAAAGAAGTGGAAGATGCAGTGAACAAGATGAAAGTAGGAAAGGCACCGGGTGTGGATGAGTTGAGTGTGGAGATGGTGAGAGCAGCAGGAGGTGGGGATACAGTGGTTGTACCGAGTGATGAGGACAGCATGGAAGGAAAGGAAGACCCCAGAGGACTGGAAAAAAAGGAATAATTGTCCCGATCTTCAAGAAAGGTAGTAGAACAGATTGCAGAAATTATCGGGGAATAACACTGATGAGTCATTGTGCAAAGATCTTCGAGAAAGTTTTGGAAAAGAGAATTAGGACAAGGATAGAAGGAGGGATGAGGGAAGAACAACATGGCTTCAGAGCAGGAAGGTCCACAGTGGATTTGAATTTTGCTGTAAGGCAGTTACAAGAACAGCACCATGACATTGAGAAAGCATATGACAGTGTATGCAGAAACAAAGTATGGAAGTCCCTGGAGGATAGAGGAGTAGAGAAATGGACTATAAAGAGGATAAAGGAGATATACAAGGGAAGCGTGAGCTGTGTGAAAGTGGGAGGAGAGAGATCAGACGGGTTGGAACAGAGAAACGGCCTGAAACAAGGAAGTGCACTGTCACCGTTACTTTTCATTGTGGTGATGGATGACATAATGACCCGAGTGGCACAAGTGGAAGGAAAGATGAAAGCAATGGTGTTTGCAGATGATTTGGGGAAACAAGGAGGAGGAGGTACAGGAACAGTTGGACGTGTGGGAAGGAATAATACAAGGATATATATAATATTGTAAAATGTATAAAGATCAGAAGGTTGGCGTGGGCAGGACATGTGATGCGTGCTAATGACAGAATGATAAAGAGGATATTGAATGCAATGCCAAAAGGAACCAGGAAAGTCGGAAGACCAAAGCTAAGGTGGGAAGATGGGAGTGAGAGAGGAGGAAGACAATTGGAATCAAGAATAATTGGAGGAGCTCAGCACTTAACAGGAAAGAATAGGGACAACTTCTTCAGAAGGCCAAGGCCCACAGAGGGCTGTCGTGCCAGTGATGATGACATACAGACAGGCATACGCACACACACGGACAAAAGGTGATCTCATAAGCCTCTTTTTTTTTCCTAAAATGAAAATAGGCTAAAAAGTCAAGTTTGGTGGAACGCCACATGTTACCTTTGAGAAGAGTAGTACTCACCTCAAGACAGAGGCCCTCAGGATCTTGACCCTCATATCCTGGTTTATCTTCCTGCATATAAGATTCTTTCCACGCTTTTCAGTCATTTCCTCTCCAAATATGGACTGCCTCAGCTCCTCTAGTGAACGTTCCATCTGTTGCAACCAGGTTGCAATGGCTTCCAATTCATGAGGGGTTCTATGAATTAATCTCTTCAAATACAAGACCACTTCATCCAAAGAGCTTAAAACTCATTCACCGCACCACCTTGGCATCTTCTACACCCACGAATGTCGAGTATAAAACAATATTTAATATGAGGCAACAATAATATTATCTGGCCCACCCTAAAATTTTAGTCAGGAGCCGCCCCTGACTCGAATGATATTTTGTTCCCCAGACATAAAATATCTGTCTTTATTCTGAAGTTGGGGTGAAAATGCAGTTGAATTACGTTCTTTAGGTGTGACATGGGAATTGCAATATGGATTCAGTTGTGTATGACACCTGGACTGTATATTTATATCAATTGTCAGTAGCTTACTATACCACCACCCACTTGCGATCCAGTTTTATACATCCCGTCACATGATTCTGAAAGACTTCGGTCCCTCTTCCTACACCGGGGTAATATAACGAGATGTGTGTTTACGGGCTAGAAGAGAGCAGAAATCGTGAGCGCCACTATTAAATTCAGTATGGGTACCCCCGAATGAACCCGTAAAACGAGCACAGATACGCAGAACACGTACTTTAAAACAGGAGGTGCACGCACATACCGAGAGCAGGTATTGTATAGACTGGGAAGTGCGCGCTGCAGGTCAAGTGTATATAAATGAATGTTACGTGATAGTCTGTGTGTCTGTCCTTGAGGCTATGCGTTAATATACCATTCATCCGATTGCGATGAAACTTGGGTGAGTTGTTGTGTACATTCCCGTGATGGCTTCTGACTTATAGTAAATCCGTTGTACAATACTCTAGTGGCAGTTAAATTTAAAAGAAAAATATATTGTATATCCATAAGCACTTCAAGAAGCAAAAGTGCAACGCCAACATTATTTTTTGTTTTGATTGACATTGCAACGCAGGTCAGGGACAGGTTGTGGGAAATAAATACGAGTTGCACAGCACGTTTATTGCAAGTTTCGACAACAATGGGGCTAGTTCATTGGCTACGGATCCCTACACCCGTCTCTTGGCCAAAAATAACTACTTACTACTAATACTCTTTGGTTTACGTGTCAGGATATGTTGGCTGCAGTAGTCTCTACCGCCGTTGTCCGCCTCGTTGTGTAATGGCTAGCATTCTTGGCGGAGGCCCGGGTTCGATTCCCGGCTCTACCAAGAAATGTAATGCTGGTCTGAGGGCTGGAACGGGGTACACTCAGCCTCGTGATGCAAACCTGAGAAGAGGCAGGTTCGATTCGTACCTCAGCCATCCTGGAAGTGGTTCTCCAACTTCCACTCCAGGAAAATGCCGGGATCATACCTAACATAAGGCCACGGCCGGTTCCTACGGAAATTCTACCTCGATTTCAAGTACACGCACGTTCTAGTACAGGCTTCACATTAACATAGGTTAGTTATAGAGTGACCAGGTAGAAAAGAATGTTTCAACGCGCAAGTGCACCAAAGTAGGGGAGAATGTTTCCAGCTCCCTTGCCTCTCAACTGCTAGTCTTTCTTCTGCGCATGTGCATCAGGTAGGGGAAGTGTCTCTCTCTCTTTCTCGCTGCTACTTGCTTCGTTGTCCTTGTCGCTGGACCATCCGAAGTCGTGTATGGGGGGAGAGCTCTTCAGCAGCTACGTAATGCGAGCCCCACCTCCAACAGTCTTTTCTACCTGGCACCCCTATAGTTATTGTTGTTTTGAGGGCGGAACTACGAGGTCATCTGCCACTTAACATAGGTTATCAGCCAACTTCTACACACACCCGAGTGCACGGGGCTACATGACTACGATGTCACAGCTTCAGAAATGAATCAACAAAAACTATACTCCACATACCCACGTACAGATCAATGTTCCCTTGGGAGGAAAGTTATGATGATGATGATGATGATGATGATGATGATGATAATTGTTGGTTTAAGGGGCCTAACATCTGGGTTATCGGCCCCTAATGGTTTGGATGATCGTGAAAATGTAAATGAAATGAAACTAAACCTTAAACTAACTACAAACTTACAAACTGGAAGAGGAAATGGAAAACAAAAAGAAGAATAAGGGAAACAAACGACAGGAGGAAAGGAAATGCCCTCAACCCTCGAAGAATGAGAATTAAGGAACTTGGAAGTAAGGAGAGCCACGAACGGTAGAGAGGAAATCGAAAGTGAAGAGGGACCGCCCCAAAGGCAATGAAAGACCCAGCTCAGGAATCCCTCGGGGTCACCAAATCCCAAACTCACCAGACGTTAGCCCTTGAGGGTGTAGCACTATCCAGGGTGCACCATAAAAGGTGGGGCTACACACACCCTGCCTCCTTTAGGGCATTGAGCAGAAGGCAGGAGATAACTTCAAAAGGAAACAAGAGGTCTGGTCCCTTGAAGAATGAGGGATCAGGAAAGATGAGAGAAGGGCCAATTAAGGCGGGAAAGGAAAAGAATCCCTAGGTCTCCGACACCCTAATACCGTCGAGGTCGGAAAAGAACAAGAGTTGACCAAGGGAGGTCGACAGGAAAGATAACAGAGAGGAGCCCAGCACAAGTAAGTGGAAGTAATGCCGAACTCAGCTGGAGTCCCGTGATCGCCAACCCACTGCCCACGAGGTTTCAGACCCTGGGGGAGGAAGGAAAGTTAAATGTGCTCCTGTGAGAGGACCTTACCGTGGCGACGACTGACTAATTCTCCGAACGCCAATGCTCTTTTGCAAATAGCCTACGGTATCTCGAAAACTGTTGGTTCTAGGGACCTATTTTCCGGGTCTCTCTGGAACTCACAAGTTTTGTTTCTTGCATTGCGAGGCTTAAAATGAGCCTAGTTTGGTCCTTCTACGACAAGTGCGATATTTCGCCTAAGTGCTAAAGGGCCTAAAACTAGGGAATGGGGTGGGCTGTCCAAATTTCTAGTAGAAAATTTTAATCCTCAAGTGGCTTAGAATACATGTGGCCCTTAAAGGCTGGCATGTGAGTTGGTTGGTTCCTTAGTTTAGGGGCTGCGACAACGCGGTCATGTAGCCCCGTGTACTTTGGGTGTGCGTAGAATCTGATAACCGGTGTTAATTGTGATGAATGTATTAGTGTGTGTTATCTGTTTTTCAAGTAAGGACTGCAGACGATAATTTCAAGTAGTTCCTACTTTCGCTACCAAATGCTACCGTCCACGACACGTAGCTGTGAACTTGGCTACTACCAGATGCCATCGTGACCAGCGCCCGGTGACGAACGTTGGATCTTCAGAGCATTAGTCAAACCTAACCTACAAATTTTGCTTCACACTAGTGTAGTTAGTGGAAGGTTCTTTTTCATGCCATAAATCTATGACATGACACCGCCGGCTCTTCTTCCCCTCAGAAGGAAGACAAAGGGGACGACCGGGCAAAGCGGAGGACCCGGGCAAAGCGAACATGTAAAAGTTAAGGACAGGTCTGACGTTTGTTTTTGGCCGGTAACCGTGAAATCCGCGCATCCACTGTGCTAACCGTTCAACCTCCTTCCTTCTTTTCTCCATTCCTTCTGATCGTGCGTGCGTGCATGCAGTTGTTACTGCACATGCTCACAATTAGAAGGCATCCTGGCTGGCCGGAGACCTCTAAGCAACAGGCAAGCACCGGCCAAAAACAAACGTCAGACCTGGAAAATCACGACAGATGTCACCGAGTTGCCTCTGCAGGAAGCGCTGCCATCTACTGAGATATAAGAATCACTAGTACAAAGACTATAGTGGTTGACAGTGTGAGACTAGAAGCGTTTGCAGATTTTTATAGCATTTCTTAACATTTTATCAAGGTAAGAAACACAATATTATTCATAGATTGGTATAACTATTTTGAAAGTGATTACATTGTGTTTTAGTGTTGTTCCAACCCTCTTATTTACACACTTTCCTTTCTTGCTACACTACTTTTAAGCGATCAGTCACGATTTCCATAATGGCGCACAGCTGAGCAAAGTAAATAGGGCAAAGTGCATATTTATTCACTTTGCCCGTTTGGGTTAATGTTGTTGAATACTTCGTTTACTAATTACTCAATGGTGACTATAATTTATTATCTTGTGAGGAATAGTTATCAAAGATTATGCATTCCCACATGGTAAAATGTTACGCAATTGGTGACGTGGTGTCTACGAAGCCACTTAAGAATGTGTCTACCTAGTGAGAAGAGAACGATAAGACTGAAGGTGACGAAATGAGGCTGAGCAGATGTTTAGACACAGATGAGAGGATATTGCAAACAAGTCTCGATTCGGAACGAGTCCTTAGGGATGTACAGTTATCTCTCTCTATCAGAGTCTGTCAGAAACCACGTCACGAGTTGAGGGTTAAATACCCTGAAATAAGTACTGAAGTATATCAATAATAATCAGAATATTGAAATGTTTGCTTACAGATGGTTTACAATTTCAAACGAAGCAGTGACCAGTGGGGATCCCATTTA
Organism: Meconema thalassinum; assembly: GCA_946902985.2. Classification (NCBI taxonomy): domain Eukaryota; kingdom Metazoa; phylum Arthropoda; class Insecta; order Orthoptera; family Tettigoniidae; genus Meconema; species Meconema thalassinum. The sequence goes on along the minus strand of OX336396.1, from coordinate 26,932,763 downwards.
TGTGGAATGTTGAGTTTCTGTCAAATGTGCACTTGCTTAGTATTAATATTCTCATGTCTTAAACATTGAATTCCGTTATTCACTTTGCCCGCATATGGATATTCATATTGCCCGGCTATAGGGGCAAAGTGAATAATTTGACATAATTACTTAATACTAAATTCTAATTAAGAATTTCACAATTGATTCTGTTTTATACAGCAATTAAATGGGAAGATAACAATGAACAACTACAGTAAATTGCATGTCATTGTCGTACGTAATTACATAGATATACTCATATAAAGTTAGTTTATTCACTTTGCCCGGTCTTCCCGCTCTTAAAACCACCGACGACTTCGGCCGGGTTTGAACCCACGACGTTGGGCTTAGAAGCTCAGCATGCTACCAACTACGCCACCAAAACCTCCGTGGCTTATTGGCTGCGATGCAGTTGGTAGCGGCGAATGGATATGTTCGATTGGACTTCTTCCCCCGGGAGAACTGAAGAAAAAAAGTGCTAAGTTAGAGTAAACGAACTCGATTACAATCAGCTGCCTTCTGAGGTCTGGTACCTCGGGGTACGAATTGAGACTTCGGCCCCAGAGGGTTGAAACCCGGGAACCCCAAGTGGTAGACTTTTTGTGCTTGGCAACTATTAATCAATATTATAGCGAAATAACTCCTGGCCATTTGAAGCTGAAGGCGTGTTAATATTCCCTCGGTCGGCGAGTTTAAAAGTCAGACCCCAGTGTTGAGACAACGAATCCATATTTAGCCATTTGAAATTGGGGGATTAAAATGTCGCCCGCGGCAGATTAGTTGCGCCGTGCGGTCGCCATGGTAACGCTGAGAATTAGCGCCATCTCTAATGACAACTACAGGCTAGGCCCGGAAAAATCGTAACTCGATAAATTAGAATTCTGATGGAACAAGTGAACCCGTCCTCCCTGGCTGAGTAATCCTCACGATCATAGGCTCATAGTGGCCCACGTTCCATTGACAGTGGTGTATTTGAGTATACACCAAATAGAGCGGCCATTTTTGGGAGAGGTACAAATTTTGACGGCCCGTTTTCTTTGACGTAACGACGTCAAACAAATTGCAGGAATAAAGTAACGTTCGTGGAAACGTGTTACAGTGAAAGGTGATGATATCGTTTTATCTCTCTTCTGTTGCAACGCTCCCTCTCTCTCTCTCTCTCTTTCAGCTGCTGCGCTCGAGTGACGCTACTGTCGTTTTTGGATGTCACAGGTGAACCTCTGGATGGATTTTGATGCGGTTTTCACCATTCTGTAAAGGATATCTCGCGGAAGATCTCTGTCGAAAATAATTTATTTATGATCAAAGGAAGCCGAGCAGTAATGATTTCAGTGAAAAAGTCGGGGAAAAAACACATGGCGTCCGTGCGCTTTTAGGTAGATTTCATTAGAAAGCGAACTATTGCAATGGGTACCATGTTTCGACTTCCGGAAAATTTCGACATATATTCGTGTTTCACATCCCCCAGACCTCAAAACCACCGTCAGAGTTTCTTGTGGACACGATAACTGCCGTAATTTTGCACCAATCACCAATCACTTTGAATTTTTTACATAATATGTATCCCTTTAAAATCTCGGTCGAGTTCGTTAATGGGCATAATCGGTCGAAGGGGGTAGATATGGGGGTCTTTTTTCGAAAAAGTCAAATGTCGCTATAACTCTCTTAATACATGAAATATCGAATCCATTCAAAGTTCATACTATGTGTCGGATAAGTGCCAAAAATGTATGTTCAAAACGTTTTTTGATAGCACCAACCATTGACCCATTGACCCAGGGGCAGATGACCTTGTAGTTCCGCCCCTTAAAACAACAATAACTAACTAACTAACCATTGACCAAAGGTGTGGAAAAAGGTGGGTTTTTCGGGAAACATTAATCATATCTCTCTTAATAGGCACAATATCAAAACCGTACAAAATGGAAAATATTCCCCTAATAATTACCTAAAACTTTGGCTGAAAGATTTTTTGATATGACCCACCATTACGCCAAGGGATGATAAAAATGATTTCGGAATTTTAAGAAAATGCCAAGAGCCATCAGAGGTTACCATGACAACGCTTCTAAATTGATGAGAGATGAACTATCAGAAGTTGCCATGGCAACGCCATTGCACGAGGTCACATTCAGTTTTCCATCTGACCCTGAGGGAAGCGGCTTCGGTGACGTAACTGGTAGCATGCTGAACTTCTATGCCCAAGGTCGCGGGTTCAAAGCCAGCCGAAGTCGTCGGATTTTCTAAGAGTGCTAAAAATCCATCAGAATGCTTTCCTTCGGAGGGGAAGTTCCAACATTCGTTGCAAGTTGCTGATTGCGGTGGCATCTAGTTGCCAAGTTCACAGCTAGGTGTCGTTGACAGTAGTATTTGGCAGCAAAATTAGGAACTACTACTTGAAATTACAGACTAATACTGTCATCACAATTAACACCGTTTATCAGACAGATTCTACACACACACAATGTACACGGGGTTGCATGAACACGTTGTCGCAGCCCCTAAACTGAGGAAATAACCAACATCTCTGCAGGAGATAAAATTTTGCGTGAATAAGTAACAGACTGTTAGATAGTTACACATCAGTTCCAAACCTTGCAGAAGGACAGTGTGACCACAACCCCAAATGACAAGAAGGTTACCCTTAAGACAATAAAATGTTAAAAATATGCATAGAAAGACGAAAAAAGTTAATTAGCTCCAATTGTAAAATACTTTCCGATCCTTCTACGAAAACCTGCATATTTTGCCTATTCTAGCCTATCACCTAGTTTGCCCGGTGAAATCTTCCTCCGCCTTCCGGCGTGCCGAGAGGAATTTTTTTAAGCTTACGCTGGGCAAACCGTTAAAAATAATCATATAGGCTACTATGAGTGTACGAATTGTTCAGCATGAAAAGTTCTACAAAAAAGTCCGCGAGAGCATATCTCTATCTTCAATACATCGCCCACTATAAGTGTTTTTACGTTTTCATTTCTTCCGACAATCTCCATTCAAATACTGAGGCGACAGGTTACATGCTGGCTAGGGGCGAGTCTATCACCCCAGTTACAGCCTAGCTAGCGGGCGAACATATTATCCCAGATAGCCTACAGCCAGCAGCAAACTGTCGAGTCGTGTTGAGTTAAGACTTCAGAGAAGAGTGGTTGTGTTTGGAGTTTCCCTGGAAGTGCAACTCGGCTTTTCTTCATTTCGCCTGTGAACTTTCCGTTCCGCAAAATACATAATTATTTTAATAACGTAATGTATCACAAAACACGTCCTTATGGCTTTATGCTGTAAATATTCATAAGACCATTTTGCCATTTCTTCGTTGTGAGTTTGAACTGTGAGCATATGGACAAGTAGCCAAATCCTTTTTTATTACAGCCAAGTTTCTAGGTATTGTGCCCTGTCGGGATTTCATCTAAATGTACAGATCGAGCACGGTACACCCTGTCTGGATCCCTTGTGGGATAGCAACTATGTCCCATCCATGCCAACACATTCCATATTTTTGGTGCGTCCATAGGAAGCTAAGTGCTAAAGGAGCTGAAAGTTGTTAGCCATATCCACCAACACTCAAAACACAAATGCTACGAACTTATGTACCAACCCATCACCGTCTATAATATTCTCAAGCCGTGCTGTTGGTAGAATTGGCAACACTGGGTAGAGTCCTTAAGTTCTAGAAACACTTCAGATCACATGCTAAGTTTTGTTCATAATTATCGTTTATTTTGATGATAGCGTCTAGAAGCAGTTCATATTAACTATTTTAACATCCGTGAAATTCCTCGTGGTAAATCAGACCTGCTGAAAGTTGTAGGAGTATTTCCCGTATTAAGTTGCATGTGTAACCAATGCCTGGTAATGAATTTAACCGACAAATTCTTCACTAATATTTCATTAAGCTACTTCAGAAGCCTGGGAAGTGTTGTGTGTCTGGCTGTAAGTCAAATTATGGCAGCACTATTAAAATGACTGGTTATATCACTACTTTTTAATCAATTATAGCGAGGTGGACTTTCAGTGCCTAGTAATTTAATTTTGGTACCGTATATATCTTCACCTGGCCTCTATATTCCAGTACATTATGAACTGTACTCAGTTGGCGAGTGCTTTTAGGTAGATTTCATTAGAAAGCAACCTATTTTTAAAATAAGCGACCAGTGGAGTATTATTTTTCGACTGTCAACATTAATCTTGGAAGCCTATTGTGACTATGATGAGTGCATCTGTTAACAAAAAGTGAAGGATTTATTTATCTAAGGCAATCTTAGATAGGAAATATAGGAAATATGGAAGAATTTGATGAGGTATTGCAGAGGTTAGACCATGCCAATGCACAGTTTTTCATTTGAGAGGGAGTAAAACTGAGAATCATACCATAAATACGGTTGTGACTGATCGTCACAGTCAAACGAACCAGCCGTGGAATAAACCGAAAGATAATGTCGATAATAAAGAATTGAGCAATACTAGGGACACTCCATACCAGAATAGACCGTATGTAAAATCGTACAAGTATCAAAACAGGTGGAATAAATGGAATAAACCTGATTTTCAATCAAAACCCTATAGTAGGACCCCACCACAAAATCAACAGGCAGAGAACGTACTATGGTAACGACCAACATAACAAAAGAGATGAACAACGAGAGAGAGAAAATTTTAAGCAACAGGCAAGGGAAGATATTGATAGGAGACATCAAGAGAACAGACAGTACCTAGATGAGCAGCATAACAAACCAAGTACTTCCGGGTTACAAAAGCCGGTAGTGAAAGATGAAAAAACTCCAAAATGTTAACAAGTAGTTACGTTGCGAAGATCGTTAGATGGCAAGTCGAAGACGAAGATCTGATAGACTTAAAAAAGGAAAGAAGAGGTTCTCCACTATTGATCTCACTTCGTCATACCATCATGTGAAATTGAGTGAGGAATCAAAAAAGTTCACGGAATTCATGTTTGAACAACAGACCTATGTTTTTAAAAGGCTACCGTTCGGAATGAAATCATCAGGATCCGTTTTAATTAGAGCGTTAGACAAAAATCTGAGTTCGGAAGTTAAGAATTCTGTAATTTGTTATGACGTACTGGTTGCGTCTGAGGAGGAAGAACAACATTTGTTACACCTGAGAATTTTTTTCAATGACTTGAGGAAGTCAAATTTCAAGGTAAATTTAAAGAAATGCCAATTTCTCAAGAAGGAAATTAAATTCTTAGGGCATATGCTGGATGGACAAGGCTATCGTCCAAATGAGGATAAAATTCAAGCAATAGCTAATTTTCCAAGACCCACGAGGATAAAGCATGTCCGTAGTTTTTTGGGGACCTGACAATTCTTCGCTGGACATTGTCCTAACTACACCAACATTGTAGCGCCATTGCAAAGTCTTTTGAGAAAAGGAAACAGATGGAAGTGGTGTGAAGAACACGAAGAATCCTTCAAACAAGCTAAAGAATTATTGTTGAACAATGTGAAGCTGGAATATCCTGATTTTAAGAAAAACTTCATAATAGAATCGGATGCTTCAAATGTAGGGATAGGAGCAATCCTATTGCAAGAGGATGTGGATGGCACTAGGCATTATTTGTCATTTATCAGCAGAAAGCTTAGACCTTCAGAGAGGAATTACTATACGACTGAACTAGAAGCTCTTGCTATAGTTCATGCCTTAGAAAGTTGGAAAAAGATGCTGATTGGTCATTCTGTCATCATCCGAACTGACCATCATGCTCTTGAATTTATTCTCAAGACAAATTTTGCTAGTGAGAGAATAACACGTTGGGCTTTATTTGTACAACAGTTTAATATTACAATCGAGCATAAACCTGGGAAATCCAACGTAGGAGCCGACTTGTTAAGTCGTGCGGTTGAGCCAACGTTTAAGGTAATGCATATCAATCTGGTACAGGAAGACGAAGAAACCCTAGAACGATTAGAGAGAATATCTGCGACTCAGAAAAGGAACGCACCTTTAAGAAAAATCTATAGATTTCTGAAAGGAAACATGGACAACAATGATGCAGATTACCCTGAAACTGAGAAAATTGCAAGCAATTACGTGGTGAGGAATGATATTATATACAAATTCATAGATGCGAATTATACTAAGTTAAGAGTGGCGGTACCACTAGTATTGCAGAAGAGAAACATATAGTTAGCGCATAGGATGTCGGGGCACGCTGGATTAGATAAATTGGTAAGCCTAATACAAGAGAAATTTTCGTGGGACAAGATAAGGAATACTGTCAGACAGACGATCAAGACGTGTGACTTGTGTCAACGGAGTAAGCACAACACCAAGCTATTAAGAGAAGCACCTCGTCCCATTATTCCACAGAAACCACGGGAATTATTCGCCACAGACATTTATGGGCCTTTGCCGAAATCCAAAAGAAGAAATAAGTATATATTAGTAACCATGGATGTTTTCAGTAAATATACCTTGTTACATCCCATACAAAAAGCAAATTCCCGCTATGTTATGAAGAGGATACGAGACAGTGTCATTCCTGAGGCAGGGAAACCGGAATACTTACTATCTAATCATGGGTCACAATTGACATCACGTGAGTTTAGAAATGCCATGGAGGTGTTGGATATTAAACAAATATTGTGTTCAATACGTCATCCGGAAAGTAACCCAGCCGAGAGAATAATGTCAGAAATTGTAAAATTCTGTCGTTTGTTTTGTTCTGATGAACATTGGAAGTGGGTGGATGTACTACCAATTGCAGCGCATCCCATGAATTCTACGGTGCATGAGAGCATAAATCAAATACCAATGTTGTTACACCATGGAGACAAACCTATCAGATCATGGGACACGATTATTCCCATGACACCAGAAATTAAACCTACCATGCAACTTAGAGAGAATCGAGCACTAGAAAGGATTCGAGAACAAGCAGCTAAGAGGGAAAGGAGAGTCCGAAGGAAGAGATTCAGACAGCCTCTGAATATCTGAACTCAGGACTTTGTAAGAAAACCCGTCCCATCAGATGTTTTGAATAGAGTGTATTCAAAATTTGCCAGCCTATACTACGGTCCATTTCGTAATGTAGAGAGTTTTGCCAACGGAAGTTACCGACTAATTAAAGAACCATCGGGTAACATCGTGGGAAGGTTCAATGCAGAAAACTTGAAGATCTACCATCAGAGAACAGGACATCGGCTGTAAAAGGAAAAAGAAGAGGAAACGCCGAGGGAGAAAAAGGCAATTTTAGAGCCAGACGGACAAAAAAAGAATATATGTGATGTCTCACATAATTTTTTTATGGCGTAAGGGGTGGATGTACCCGGATCGTGCAAACGTCCGTGACATAATGACGAGCTGATGGTAACGAACAAACGCTAGTCCAGAGAGACAACAAAACTGATGATGTTTGAATAACGAGCTCGGAGGATAGAGTATCGAGGGAAGCATATAGACACAGGAGTGAGTGACGCGGAGGCGTGACGTGGTAGCTTGCCTACGTCATGAGTTGAAACTATTATAAATTTTACTCAAGGAGACGGATTAGCGACTTAAAAAGTAGCACAGTTTTCTGGCACAGAAAAGAGAAGAATTTTAAGCTATTGAGCAGAAGAATCCGTACACCAGGAGCCGAGATCTGGAAATGGAACTTTCGAGAAGGAATGCTGGTTGACCTATATAAAGAGCCAGGTTTTCAAGACAGTCAAGTCATTCCTAGCATGCAACTGCTTGGGAGGAACTCGCCGCTACGCTGCATAACAGTGAATACTACGTCATACTACACGCCGAAGGAACTTAGCCACCAAGTAAGCCATGTGGGCTGGGGCTATGCTCAAAGTGATAGAAATTTTCAACAACGGACTTGGAATATTACAGGACTCCATAGTCAGATATTCTTACAAGTACTCTACAAGTGATGGTTATTTGATAAACCATTCACTGTAGTCGCCTACAATAATTTGTTGTTTCTATTTGTGAAACTGTACAAGCCACTTCAAACTTTAGACAGGACAGACTGTGAACTTAAGGTTCAGTCTCAACTGCTAATAGGTGTTCCTATGCGAGCAGACGATCAGAACAGTATTTTCAAACGTGGGACTTGTTCCAAGAAACAAAATTGCAAGAGTAACACATTCATTTGGAACTATTGCTACAGTTCAAAATGTTATCTTGTGTTGAAGAATACGGGAGTCTTTGTTTTAAACGAGCGATCATCAAAATCGACATGCGCCGTTAAAAGAATTAAGGATAGATGTGACGTGGGACCAACGAAGTTGAAATGGATTGCAGATGACCATGGGAGACGCTATGGGTATAGCGTTTACTGAAGGACACGCACCGCCAGCACAGCAAGAATGAAGTAAGAGCTATTTCATGTAATATCTACTAGCTTAGTAGAGCATTTTGAGAATCCTTTTTACTCAGTCATTTTAAGAAATCAACACCACCGTTTATTTTGATTATCATATTTGACCAGGATGGCAAATGGAGCGACATGAAAGTCTGACAATTTATTTTGCCGTATTTTCTATTTCGTTCAGACTACAGTCATGTTCATGTTTTCTGCATCATGAAAGATATAAAAATTTTCCAAAGGATAGGAAGAATCTTAGTAAATTGTTATGAGAGATCTAAGTTACATCTTGGATTATTTAAATAATTTAATTTTATAAAAATAAATAAATAAATAAATAAACATAAAAATAAAACAAAGATAATAATAATATCAAATGTGGTTTAATTATCTAACGCCATACTGTAAATTTATGTTATCTATGTGTTTATTGTCTGTATGTCACGATATGACTCTCTGAGTTAAAGTGACAATTAACAAGTAGATTTGGTTTAAATAAATAATATCAAATGTGAATAAAATAATTTCATAATGTTATTGATTGAAACACTATTTAACGTTGTAAAAGATAATTTGGTAGCACCATTTACTAAAACTAAATAAAGTTAAATGATTACCGCATTAAATAATACTACATTAATAATAATAATAAAGTGTTATAGATAATACGCGACAAGGAGTTACATAATTGTTAAGGAGTAAAACAGGGCATTCATAATCCTTATGAAGTAATAGGAAAGCATTATTAAATAAACAATTTTTTTGTTATTTTTCCATTGATAATAATAATAAGATGAGAAGGAATTTATTTAAATTGAAGGTTTTAAATGCGATAACTTTTGTTTATTGTGAAATAGAAGTTGAAATTTATAAACACGTAGAATGAGTTGGTAGATGAAGGTGAAATATAATCAATTTTGAGCTCAGTAAAATTTTCCAAGAAAAAAAAACAATAAAAGAATATCAAAAGAAAACAATAAGGCAGGTACTTATATGTATAAATCTAGGGCAGGATTTATGTAAAAGGGAAGGGCAGGAAATGTTGACCATAATAAATACATCTTTTCTTATAAAAATAAATTTTGGGAAAACGCCGAGTGGTAAGACAGCATATTACAAAGAGAAAAATATATAAAAGTGTTTGGTGGATAAAAAATAATAATATAATAGATGAAGTCAAATATAATTGTTTAGTGTGTGAATATAATTGTCAACACTTAAGTTTGGTGAGGAGACCAGATGGGTCGTCCATGAGGGCTTTGAGTCCCATTGTCTTGCGCACACAGGGATATGCGTGTGTGTCATGGGAATGTTTATGAAGAGCATATGGGCTCTGAATTGTAAAAGAAGGGTAAGGCATTATTAGACCGCCCCATATTTCTAGTCTAATCCCACTAAATCTGTCAGTTTCAAAAATAAATTTTTTGTCTGGATCAACTTCAATTTTCCAAACCTGATGCCTAAATATTTGAACAGTATGAGTTTAGATTTTGAGGAACCTGACCTAAGAAAAAAATATAAAAATAAATAGTTGGAAAATGCAAAGATTAACAAAATAAATAATTAAAAAATTATATTATGTGCTTTGAGTATCGATAAAAAATCTTTTGATATGAGCAGTTAATATTCACCCGATAAAAAGTGAAACCCTGTTATAAATAAAATTCTAAGAGAATTATTGAAATAATTTAAAAAAATCAGAGAATTTTATAATTTAAATTTTTGTGAAACATTGCACAGATTTTCTAAGTGAGAAGATGTTTAGGCAAGAAACTCAGTCAACTGAGAATAAATTGCAACAATTGTGTTGTTAATAACAAATAAATGTCAATTATGAATCATAAATTTCAAATGATGAAATTCCTATTTTTGAACATTGTTCGTTTGGAACAAAGAGACCTATGGATAAATGAGATATAATTTAATTTTCAATTTGATGAAAATTTCATAAATTTTGTTTATTGTTGAAACAAAGTTTTTGAAAATAATGACCGTATTAACATCCGACTTTGTTTAGCCGAATCTTAATATGGGGTTCATAAGACAGAGTTAGCAATGAATCAACAGAATAATATTTCAAATATACAAATATTGGTTGGTTTTTTTTTTGAAAAGAGGAAAAAATGAAAAGTGTATAAATATTCTTTTTGAATGTCTTGAACGAACGACGAATCTTCGTAATGTGCAACGAAATATGTAAATAGGATGAATCACTCGGACTCTTTAATGAAAGTGATTATCTAGTGTAAATATGTAAAAAAATTGTTTTTTTATTTTGATATTAGGTGGACTTTGATTTCTGATTATCAATTTTTGCGAAGTGGTGAATGATAGGAAGGTTGATTTTTTAAATGATTGTGTTGTTTGTTTGTGTTTTGAAGTTTTTTTTTGCCAGTCAAAGTCAATTTTAATTATCAATAAATTGAGATATTTTAAGACAGTGTGTGTTTCCAAAAATAATTAGATACCTATCAGTAGAAAGGTGCTAAGTGCCATTTTTATGAACATTGAGTATTATAGTAAAAAGTGTTTAGTCAGTTTATTTGTGAGTATTTATTCTTCTAATTTGAATAACATACAGATATAGTATTCCTTGTTATCCAGTGGCAGATATAGGTTCATACTATGAAAATTGTGGAATTCTGTTTGAGTGAAATGTTAAAAGTTGTGAAAGGTGCAAAGTCCACTAGTCTTTACGAATGTGCTACGTGCTAATTAAACAAAGATGACGGCTTTCCGACACGCAAACACCTAACATACGGTTGTCCATGCACGAAACACTGAAATTCCAAGTTAATTCCACAAACTTCCAACGACTCACCTTGTGATTTGTTGATGGTCATTGCGAAGGCCAGAAGCATGGGAAATTGCAACCGTTTAAAATCGAATAGCACGTTCGGAGGAATCATTGGGATGCGTGGAATCATAACAACTTCTCCATCGATGACGTTGTTCATTTGCTTTTCCACAGCCAGTCGTGTTCCATTGCATAGTCGAAGTTGATTGATGTTACGCAACATGATGATGACTGAGCCTACTTTCAATTGCAAATTGTGATGTGGTAATCCAGGCAATTCCAGCGAATTCAAAAATGCTGTGACATGGCTCACTACCTCATCTTGGTTGATAACTGTGTCAACCGATTTGAAGGAAAACAACTGTCCCGGAATGAAATTTTGAATGGTCTCGTTGGGATCTTTATTTTTCGATTCCAATATGGCTCGTTCGCTCAGCCAATTATGGTTTTTGAAGTTCTGCGCTACGTTCGGAAAAACAAGACGAATGAGCACCTCTTTTGATTCGGTCAACTGATCTTCCAGGTTCATAGGAGCATCGCGTCGGCGCAATCAGTCATGTCCATTGTGTCGTGCTCGCTGGCGTTGTGTTTGATATTCACGACCTCATTGCATTCTGAATCTATTCGCTGTTCGTTCATTTGCAGTCGCTCTCGAACGTAAGTCAGACATGCCCATACGACTATTTTCATTATCCGTCGCTCTTTGGTCATCAGTGCGGTTTGCACGTGAAGTAGTTCGCCGCGCATTTAACTGGCTTCGACGACCTCTGTCAGCTCTTCCTCTCACTGGCATTGTAATGGGCACTAAAACGACATGGAATTTTAGTAATGTAATGTACACTGTAAAACGACACGGAATTGTTTTCATAGTAACTCAAATCTATCGAACCTACCTTGAGAACTTGACAATATTGACATCCTTTCCGTTAGTAGTGCATTCTCACATTAGATATGTTGGTCGAAACACAACGTGAAATGTAATATTATTATAACATACTTTAATATGCTGTAATTAGATTATACAGTAAGATTCTGTTACGTTACGTATTATTTTATTGCACGTATTGATCAAAGGGTATGGTACGGGATGTTATCTTTGCTCATAGAAGATTTTGAAGTGGATGCACTGTGTCACCATCTGTCAGTCAAGTTATTAGATTCAATGTTGGCTTGGCTTTTTAATGTAAATTAATTTAAAAATACTGCCAATTTGATTTTTGCTCAAACCACTTTCTAAACACTGTCTACCATAATGAGAACAAATTGTAAAATTTTCATGAAATCGGAGCAGTAGTTTACGAGATTTTGCGAGACTAAAGCACTAATTCTTCAAAAGTGCCCATTCGTCTGCAATTGATGTTTGTTTAGGGGTTTCGATTAGTCCTTCCTTTATACTCTTCTTGAATCTCGTTTACATCCTTTACTTTCAATCTGTCTATTGCCCACCTTTTTGGCTTTTGACTTTTCTTCAGTTTCTTCAACATTAATCTGCATTTCATTACAACCAGATTGTGGTCAGAGTTAATGTCAGCACCAGGATATGTTTTGCAATCCACATATTAATTATTGAGCACTCTGATATGTGTGTTTGTTTTCAGAGATTATATACAAATTATTTTCATTAAAAACCCTCTCTTAAAGAAATGTATATTTTTCTCGTTTGAGTTTCCTAAATTGTGCCACTTCGATCTCTACTCATATTATGAAGTGTGTATATTTAAATGTTTATGGCATTATAGATTTTCGAATAGGTTTAGTTTATATCAATAATTTTTGATTCATTCTCTGGCAAACTGTAAACGATATGTGGTCAATGGTCTCCTGACGCCCATTGTTGTTCACTCCAAAGACGCCATACAAGTAGTTAATAGATTTTAAGACCTTCTACTATTACTGATGTACCGGTAGCGTGTAATTTTCACGGAAGGATTTCCTTTAAGTTCTGATACACCGAAGGCGGAATTTGTCTCCGTTCTTCTCGATGCATGGTAAGTAACTGTTACCGAATTGTAAGGCGAGTTTATCTGAATCGCGTGCAATACTTAAATTCGTCCTTCGAAGGGGTTAAGTGGGATGGTGAGGCAAAAGAATGTGTTAAGAAGCTAGCAGGGGAGGGAGGTAGGATTGTGGGTGGTGGTTAGGGCAAGACTCGATTCAAATCCTCAGCGCATTATTACAGTTCTGGTCACGTGGTATTAGTAAATTTCGTGTGACTGGCTCAGTTCACGATGTACCGGGAACAGGCAGGCCTACGCTTTTAACAGACGAAAAACTTGATAAAATATCCGATACAATGCTGCGAAGCCCAAGTAAATCGACACGAAAATTAGCTCAACAAACAGGAATCTCCAAGTCGACAGCACATAAAGCTGTAAGAGACAAGCATCAGTTGTTCTCTTATAGTGGGCGATGTATGGAAGATAGACATATGCTCTCGTGGACTTTTTTGTAGAACTTTTCATGCTGCACAATTCTTACACTCATAGTATTTAGATATTTTAACGGTTTGCAGTGCAGTGCACTTCATCTATGAGAACTTCCTATTAATAGGCGTCAATTTGGTAATGACATATTTGAATATAACCATATTAATAATGCAGAGAGTAAGTTGGTTGATTTAGAAACTTGGGACATTGTATCATCAGCCCCGTGTAAACGACACCCAAGCACAGAATTATAATTCAGTTGTAAGTATGAAGTTAATTTGTTTATTAGATATATGTCATTGTTCTATTAGACTGTGGGTGTGAGTGTGTCTGGTGAGGGTGCATGTGAGTGGGCCTGGTGACAGACTGTTTTAGTAGTAGTATTTGTTGTATTTTTTTCGTTAGTAGAATTTTGGTATTTAATTGTTAGTAAAAGGTTAGTATTTTGTAGTAGAATTGCTCTTTACTTATTCTGAAAGGGAGTAGCAGCCTTTCAGAATAAATCAATTCTTTACTAGTCTAATAGACGGTTAAGATATTGATAATATAAGCCAACTAATGGCTACACTGCGTTCTGCTGCACGGCTGAAAGCAAGAGGAAACTACAGCCGTAATGCTATTCCCGAGGATATGCACCTCTCTATGCATAAATACATGTGATGATGGCCTCCTCCCTTGTAAAATTTCAATCCGGAGGTAAACTAGTCCCCCGTTCGGATCTCCGGGTGGGGACTACTCGAGAGGGGGTTAACATCACAGAAGTGACAAAGAGGAAATCTGACATTCTACGGATCGGAGCGTGGAATGTTAGAAGGCTGCTAGGAAGTGGAAAGTTAGAAAACTTAGAAAGGGAAATGGATAGGTTGAGGTTGGATTTGGTTGGGATTAGTGAAATGCGCTGGCAGGAAGAACAGGACTTTTGGTCAGGAGACTATAGGGTCATTAGCACTAAATCAAACAATGGCCAAGCAGGAGTTGGTCTCATATTGAGTAGGAAACTTGGACAGCGGGTAGAATATTATGAGCAATACAGTGAACGGATTATTGTAGCAAAAATCAATACTAAACCTACGTGCACCACAGTGGTACAAGTCTATATGCCTACCAGTCAAGCTGATGATGAGGATGTTGAAAAGGTCTACGAAGAAATAGATGACATTCTGAGGTATATCAAAGGTGATGAAAATGTTATAGTAATGGGAGATTGGAATGCTGTGGTAGGAAAAGGGAGAGAAGGGAAGATAGTAGGAGATTTCGGATTAGGTGAAAGGAATGATCGAGGAAGCAGGCTGATGGAATTCTGCACCGAACATGAGTTGGTCATAGCTAACACCTTATTCAATAACCACAATAGAAGAATATACACATGGATGAGACCAGGAGATACAGGGCGTTACCAAATCGACTTCATTATGGTCAAGCAGAGGTTTCGAAACCAGATTTTGGATTGTAAAACATATCCTGGTGCTGACATAAACTCTGACCACAATCTGGTTGTAATGAAATGCAGATTAAAGTTGAAGAAACTGAAGAAAAGTCAAAAGCCAAAAAGGTGGGCAATAGACAGACTGAAAGTAAAGGATGTAAACGAAAGATTCAAGAAGAGTATAAAGGAAGGACTAATCAAAACCCCTAAACAAACTTCAATTGCAGACGAATGGGCCCTTTTGAAGAATGAAATAACAAAATCCGCAGAAGAAAACATTGGTAGGAAAGAAAGAATATGTAGAAAACCGTGGATCACTCAGGATATTCTAGAATTGATGGATGAAAGGCGGAAACACAAGAATCTAAGAGATGAAGAGAGGAAAGCAGAATACAGACGTCTGAGAAATGAGGTTAACAAGAAGTGCAAAGAAGCGAAAGAAGAATGGTTGAAAGAGAAATGTGCAGGTATAGAAAAGTGTCTGAAATTAGGAAAAGTAGACACAGCTTATCGAAGGATTGCCACGGTGGGTGAGTGGATAGCGTGTCGGTCTACTAACCCCAAGATTGCAGGTTCGCCCCTGACCGTGGTAAGTGATTTTTGAAAGGCGGCAAAAATACGATACGCATGTCATACGATGTTGGCATGTCAAAGAACCCATTTGAATTCAGTAGGCCGAGTTCATAATGGCAAAATTAATCTCGGGAGTTACCGCCAACACAAAGTTCCTCATTTCTCTACTAGAAAGCGCTATTGTGTTCAAGGAGATTAGATATCTAACATCTAACCTCCTTGACTTTCATAGTCAAGAAACAACGAAATTCGACATGCAAGCTACCCTCTGGGTGTCAAATAGCAAAGCTTGCACCAGGCACCCGAGGCCATACGATATTATTATTATTATTATTATCGAAGGATTAAGAATACTTTTGGGGAAAAGAAGACTAAGTGCTGTAATATTAGGGACACAAATGGAAAGCCTCTAACAGATAGGGAAGAAAAGCTTGAGAGATGGAAAGCTTACATAGAGGGCTTGTATAAGGGAAAGGAGATTGAGAATCATGTAATGGAAAGGGAGGAGGAAATTTATGAGGATGCAAAAGGAGATTTAATATTGAGATCAGAATTTGACAGAGCATTAGAGGACTTAGGCAGGAACAAAGCACCAGGCATAGATGATATACCGATTGAGTTGCTACGCTGCATAGGAGATGAAGGTCTGATCAGGTTATTTCACTTGGTGTGTAGGATTTATGAGACAGGTGAGGTACCCCCTGATTTCAAGAAGAATGTAATCATCCCTATACCAAAGAAAGTGGGAGCTGACAGATGTGAAGATTACCGTACAATCAGCTTGATTACTCATGCTTCAAAGATCCTGTCTAGAATAATTTACAAGAGGATTGAAAACCAGATCGAAACGGAGTTGGGTGAAGACCAGTTTGGTTTCAGGAGAAATGTAGGAACAAGGGAAGCTGTACTAAGTCTTAGGCTGATTTTGGAAGGTAGAATAAGGAAAGATAAGAGAACGTTCATGGCATTTGTAGACTTAGAAAAGGCTTTTGATAACGTTGATTGGACTAAATTGTTTGACATTTTGAAATCTATTGGAATAAAGTACAGGGATAGGAGGGTGATATACAATCTATACAGAAACCAGACAGCAGTCATTCGAGCTGAAGGATATGAGAGAGAAGCTGGTATTCAGAAAGGTGTAAGGCAAGGCTGCAACTTATCACCCATACTTTTCAATCTTTACATTGAACAAGCAATGAAGGAAATTGGAGAAAAATTTAAAGTGGGAGTGAAGATTCAAGGAGAAATAATTTCAACTCTGAGATTTGCTGATGACATCGTCATCTTGGCCGACAAGCCTGAGGATTTGAATGAGTTTTTGAATGGTATGGATTCCGTCTTACGGAAGGACTTCATGATGAAAATTAATAAATGTAAAACAAAAATACTGGAATGCAGCCGAAATAAATCAGAAACCTCTATGGAGATCAAATTGGCAGGTGAAAAGCTGAAGGAAGTAGGAGACTTCTGTTACTTAGGAAGCAGAATAACCAGTGATGGACGAAGCAAAGAGGATATAAAAAGTAGGTTGGCTCAGGCAAGGAAAGCCTTTCTACAAAAAAGGAATCTGTTGACATCGAATATAGATTTAGGTATTAAGAAGTCATTTTTGAAAGCCTTTGTCTGGAGCGTGGCGCTCTATGGAAGTGAAACTTGGACTATTGGTGCAGCAGAAAAGAGGAGAATTGAGGCATTTGAAATGTGGTGTTACAGGAGAATGATGATCAGATGGGTAGATAGGGTTACAAACAAAGAGGTATTAAGGCGAGTGGGAGAGGAGAGATGTTTCTGGCGACTGCTAATGAAGAGAAGAGATAGGTTGGTAGGACACATACTAAGACACCCAGGAATAGCAAGCTTAGTTATGGAAGGAAGGGTCGAGGACAAGAACTGTAGGGGTAGACCAAGGTTAGAATATGTTAAACAGATTGCCTCGGATGTAGGGTGTGGTAGATATGTAGAGATGAAACGATTAGCTCAGGACAGGGACGCATGGAGAGCTGCATCAAACCAGTCAAAAGACTGAAGACTCAAACAACAACAATGCACGGCAAAGTCGCGTTTCCAACAGGAAACAAACTGTGCTATCCGTACACAGGTTCCCACCATTACGAACTGCTAATAATTGAGTATTGTTACGGCTGTGAGTTTGTGTCATCGCTCGCCGCTTGAGTCACAACTGCCCCCAGGGGCTGGGCTGTGGCCTGCCTCCTGTATTGCGTGTGCCTTATGCAACAGGGCTACTAAGACAAAGGGATAGTCCAGAATATTCGTGACTGGACCAGCGATGGAAACCTCGAGAAGCCGTGAACCCTGGATGGATCTGGAAGCATGTATTGAGTCACCGGCCTGCTATATAAGTGCGGCCTGACAAGCAGGGGTTGTTGTTGTGTTTTACGAGCTAGTGTGAGCGTTTATTCTGAGCGACAGAAGTGTGGTGACTTGCGAAACCCCTAGTGTAGCGGCGAAGTGAGGAACATACAGGGGACTGCCGTGTTCTGAGTGAGTGTGCTTTCACTGAGTGTCAGATATTGTGGTGTCGAAATCCAGTGACATTGTTTCTCCCAGCTGGTGAACAGCGCGCAGCAAGTGCTCGTAAGTACTGTAGTAGGCGCACATTAGGAAGAAGTTGCATGTAGTTCTGTCAAGGCCACTAGGCTCATTAGCGGCAGGATTAACTTCTGTGGTTTGTTGACAAGTGAAAGGGGCAAGAGCTCTCCACAAGCAAGAGACTTGAGGAAACCGGAGTAAGGTTCCTATTGTCTGTAATTGCTGATGAGTAGTGTAATTTTCTGGCCGCAATAAAGTTAATTACTTCTTTAAGCAGTAATCGGTGTTGTGCTTCCTACCCACCGTAATTCAGTTAACAAAAGTGCCACTAGGGGGGTGGCACGTATCAACTGGTGTCAGAAGCGGGATTGCGAACTCAAGCACAACACCTGACGGTCCTGGTTTCAAAACCCGAGCAGGTCATTTTCTCTAATTTTCCTGTGAGTGCATGCCCTTTACAAGACAAACAACTAAAATGGAGGAGAAATTGGCAGCATTGCTAGAAAAGTTAAATGGCATGGAAAACAAGATGGAGGACGGCCAGAAGAATTTAACCTAGGAGCTAACAGCCAAATTAGAAGACGGCCAGAACAAACTAGAAGACGGCCAGAAGAAGATGTAAGATGGTCAAAATAAGCTAGCGGAGGACCTGAAGAGGATAGAGGACGGCCAGAAGAAGATGGAAGACGGTCAGAATAAGTTGACACAGGACCTGAAGAAATTAGAACTGAGTCTGCGTGAGGAAGTCACGGCAGTGGAGGAGAAATTCAACGCCTTACAAGTGGAAGTTGCCGAGCTGTGCCAACGCGCGCTGATGGGGTGGAGGAGAAATTCAACGCCTTACAAAAGGAGGTTGCCGAGCTGCGCCAACGCCCACTGACGGGGGTGGAGGAGAAATTCAACGCTCTACGAGAGGAATTTGCCGAGCTGCGCCAACGCCCGCCCACCGTTACACCGGGAATATCAGGAACGGGACATAGCAGAGTGACGCCCCCAACCTTCGACGGAAAGGTCCCGTGGAGCACCTACTTACGTCAGTTCGAGGCGGCCTGTTCCATAAATAACTGGAACAACACAGAAAAGGGTACAGCTCTCATTGTAGCGCTGAGAGGTGACGCCCTTAACGTCCTTCAGGCCATCCCGACTGGATCCCAGGACTACGCTTCCCTGATCGCACATATGGAGTCCCGATATGGAGATAGCCATCTTCAGCAGGCCTATCAGATGCAGCTCCGGACCCGGGTACAGAAGAACGCGGAAACCCTGCAGGAGTTCGAGATGGACATCGCACGCCTCGTAAGGCTCGCCTACCCAACAGCGCCGGCCGACTTTCTGGAGCAGATAGCGACGCAGACTTTCACCGACGGGCTACGGGACTCGGACACTCAACAGGCGCTGCGTCTCGCGCGCAATAAGACCCTGGCAGATGCGCTGAGCCACGCACTTGAGTTCGAGACGGCAAAACAGGCTTCCAGAATGCACACGCGGGTGCGTCAAGTGGACGTCGACGAACCAGTAAAAACCAACGAGACCAAGCCCCTGGCCGACGAATTGATGGAGGCGCTAAGCCGTTTCTTCAAGAATCGCAGTACCACCAATAAAAACGTAGCTGAAGGACATCCGGAGAGGCGGCCCGGAAGAGGACTACCGACCTGCCGTAAGAGAGGCCACCTGAGCAAGGACTGCGGTGATCGCCGCCGCCAAGGGTTTCCGTCGGGACAGTCAGTCGTAGGGAAACCGCGCGGCCCAGGAAAGCAAGTATCAGCCAGCCTAGGGGGGCAAAGGTTGGCTTGTGACAGTCGTCAAGCCCCGGCAGTCCAAGTTCGTGTGACGCAGTTACGGAGGGATAATAGCAGCCTGATGGTCGACGGAGTCGTCAACGGAGAGAGCTGGCCCATGCTAATCGACACGGGAGCATCGAGGACCATCGTCAGTCCCACCGTGATCCCGAAGTGGAGAGTTCAACCCACACAAAGGAACCTCCAGCTAATAACCGCGACCGGAGAGACCGCACCGGTACATGGCGAAGCATCACTGGAGTTCGTCATTGGTCGACGGGCGATAAAGCATCCAGTGCTTGTGGCTGACGTATCAAATGAAGTGATCATCGGACTGGACTTCCTGGACCAGAACAACATCATCTTGGATCTGAGTACCAACACTCTGCACTTCGGAGGTGAGGAACTTGCTTTGCAACCTGCGCACGAGTCCATCACCGCACGACGAGTAAGGCTGAGAGAAGACGTCATCGTTCCCGCCAGGACGGAGGTCAGCGCTGCCGTAATTGTCGACGGAACTGCTGAGGGAGTGGCGGCTGTCATCGAGCCAAAATATGAGGACATCCTGACAAAAGGATTGCTACTTGCCAAGACCCTCATCAACACGACGTCTCGGCCGTACGTCCGCTTGTCCAACCTGAACGACTACGACATTACGGTTCACCGGGACACCAACCTAGGAGTCTGCGAGCCCGTTACCTGGATTGCCCGCATCACAGATACGACAGACGGACACCTGCAGACGGACAACCGAAGAAGACGCACACTGCCAGAAGAACTACAGAAGCTGTACCAAGGATCCCAGGACCATTTAGACGAGGAACAATCACGCCAACTTCAGGACCTGCTACACGAATTCCAGGATGTCTTCTCCGTGGGGAGCAAAGACTTCGGCAGGACAAGCTTGGTTCAGCACAGAATCGACGTTGGGGGCAGCGCACCGATTAGGGCCCCATTCCGACGTGTCCCGCTCGCCAGGCAAGCCGAAGTCGACCGGATGGTAGAAGAGATGAAGGAGCAAGGGGTGATCGAGCCATCACATAGTCCTTGGAGTTCTCCGGTCGTGCTAGTGAAGAAGAAGGACGGTTCCACCAGGTTCTGCGTGGATTACAGGCGGGTGAATGACGTCACGAAGAAGGACAGCTACCCTCTACCTCGGATCGACGACACCCTGGACACCATATCAGGGTCGAGATGGTTCTCCACCTTGGATTTGAAGAGTGGCTACTGGCAGGTGGAGGTCCACCCTAAGGACCGCGAGAAAACTGCGTTCTCCGTGGGCAGCGGGCTCTGGCAGTTCACCGTCATGCCATTCGGTCTGTGCAACGCCCCTGCGACCTTCGAAAGGCTAATGGAGTCCATTCTGAGGGGACTACACTGGAAGACCTGCCTGGTCTACCTAGACGACGTCATCGTTCTGGGGAGAAGCTCCGAGGAGCACTACAGCAACCTGAAGGAGATCTTGTTGAAGCTACGGGCTGCCCAGCTGAAGTTGAGCCCCAAGAAGTGTCAGCTCTTCCAGAAGCGGGTCCAGTACCTTGGGCATATCGTCTCCGAGGAAGGGGTGCGCACCGACCCAGAGAAGACCGCAGCTGTGAGGGAGTGGCCAGTTCCGAAGGACAAGTCCCAACTACGAAGCTTCCTGGGACTCTGCACTTATTACCGTCGCTTCGTGAGAGGATTCGCCGACATCGCCAAACCTTTACATCGATTGACTGAGAAGGACCAAGTCTTCGCGTGGACAGCAGAATGCCACAGTGCCTTCGAACAACTCAAGCAGGCTCTGTGCACCGCGCCTATTCTGGCCTACCCCAGACCTGGAACAAGGTTCATCGTCGATACCGATGCCAGCGACTTTGGCATAGGGGGGATCCTGTCGCAAGTAGTGGACGGCGAGGAAAGAGTAGTGGCCTACTTCAGCAAGGCCTTGTCAAAGCCAGAAAGGAACTACTGCGTCACCAGGAAGGAGCTGCTCGCCATCGTGAAGACCATTGAACACTTCCACAAGTACCTGTACGGGCAAGAATTTCTCATCAGGACCGACCATGCATCCCTGCGGTGGCTCCTGAACTTCAAGCAGCCCGAGGGTCAACTCGCGCGGTGGTTAGAGAGGCTTCAACAGTACAACTTTGAGATTCAGCACAGGAAAGGCCAACTGCATTCTAACGCCGACGCCCTGTCACGAAGACCGTGCCCCGAAGACTGCACCTTCTGTACTAGGAGGGAGGAGAACACCGGGATACAGTGCCGAAGGACTACCGTGGAACTTCAAGGGAGCTGGAGCCGCGAATCTTTCACGCGGGCACAAGCAGAAGATGATGACCTGGGACTGATAGCCGAATGGAAGAGGGCCTGTGTCCCCAGACCCGGGTGGAACATTGTGAGTGACTGCAGCCCAAAGTTTAAGTCCTACTGGGCCCAGTGGGACTCGCTGATTGTAAGGGATGGCCTCATCTGCCGTACCTGGGAGAGCACCGACGGGAAGACATCTCGGGAACAAGTCGTCGTTCCAAAGTCTATGACGGGGGAAGTCCTGAAGGAAGTTCATGGAGGATCATCTGGTGGACACCTAGGGATAAAGAAGACCCTGGAGAAGCTGAGAGAGCGATTCTACTGGATCGGATGCCGAACAGACGTGGAGAATCACTGCGCGAGGTGCCACGATTGCGCAGCCAGCAAGGGCCCAGGACGAAGACGACGGGGTCCACTGAAGACCTACAACGTGGGCGGCCCCATGGAGAGAGTGGCCATCGATGTTGCTGGGCCATTCCCGTTAAGCGTGGCAGGGAACCGCTACATATTAGTCGTCAGCGACTACTTTACCAAATGGCCGGAGGCGTAAGCGCTCCCTAACCAAGAAGCCGCGACGATTGCAGAGACCCTGGTGAAGGAATTCGTCAGCCGGTACGGAGTACCCCTGGAGCTGCACTCCGACCAAGGGAGGAACTTCGAGTCGCAGGTGTTCCAGAACCTATGCCAGCTGCTGGGAATCCGGAAGACAAGGACGACGCCGCTACACCCTCAGTCCGACGGGATGGTAGAGCGATTCAATCGCACCATCGAGAACCATCTCCGAATAGTCGTCAGCGAGCACCAGAGGGATTGGGACAAACATCTTCCACTATTTCTCCTGGCCTACCGCGCCGCCGTGCATGAAGCCACCGGGTGCACACCAGCCCGGGTCATGTTTGGGAGGGAGCTCCGTCTACCCGTCGATCTTGCCTTCGGCCGACCTGGGAATGATTCGATCCCGGTAAGCCAGTATTGTCAAGAACTGGTCGACCAACTGGAGGACGTGCACGCGTTCGCGAGGAGGAAACTGGGGATCGAGACCGACCGAATGAAGACCCGATACGACCAGCAGACGGATGCCGGCGGATTCCACGAGGACGACCTGGTCTGGCTCTTCAACCCATTACGGAAGAAAGGCCTGTCACCCAAACTTCAGAAGTCCTGGGAGGGCCCGTACCGAGTCGTGAAATGGATCAACGATGTCGTCTACAGGATCCAGCGGAGCCCGAGGGCGAAGATGAAGATCGTGCATCGAGATCGCCTGGCAGCCTACGGAGGGACACAGACGGACCAATGATTGATCGGGACGATCAGCCTTTTTAGGAAGGGGGTGGTGTTACGGCTGTGAGTTTGAGTCATCGCTCGCCGCTTGAGTCACAACTGCCCCAGGGGCTGGGCTGTGGCCTGCCTCCTGTATTGCGTGTGCCTTATGCAACAGGGCTACTAAGACAAAGGGATAGTCCAGAATATTCGTGACTGGACCAGCGATGGAAACCTCGAGAAGCCGTGAACCCTGGATGGATCTGGAAGCATGTATTGAGTCACCGGCCTGCTATATAAGTGCGGCCTGACAAGCAGGGGTTGTTGTTGTGTTTTACGAGCTAGTGTGAGCGTTTATTCTGAGCGACAGAAGTGTGGTGACTTGCGAAACCCCTAGTGTAGCGGCGAAGTGAGGAACATACAGGGGACTGCCGTGTTCTGAGTGAGTGTGCTTTCACTGAGTGTCAGATATTGTGGTGTCGAAATCCAGTGACATTGTTTCTCCCAGCTGGTGAACAGCGCGCAGCAAGTGCTCGTAAGTACTGTAGTAGGCGCACATTAGGAAGAAGTTGCATGTAGTTCTGTCAAGGCCACTAGGCTCATTAGCGGCAGGATTAACTTCTGTGGTTTGTTGACAAGTGAAAGGGGCAAGAGCTCTCCACAAGCAAGAGACTTGAGGAAACCGTAGTAAGGTTCCTATTGTCTGTAATTGCTGATGAGTAGTGTAATTTTCTGGCCGCAATAAAGTTAATTACTTCTTTAAGCAGTAATTGGTGTTGTGCTTCCTACCCACCGTAATCCAGTTAACAAAAGTGCCACTAGGGGGGTGGCACGTATCAGTATTCTAAGTTCCTTGAACAATTCTGTCAACGATGCCCATATTGGAGGGAAATGAGAACAAATGATTGGCACATTGCACCTTTCTTCTGAAAGAGCTGCAGGACTTACCACTAGTGCCATCTTGTGATGCTCTTGGAAGGTCCTTCGAAACCACTGAGGAGTTAGCCCTTTTGATATGTAATGCTACATCGCACATAGCACCATTCGAGCAAAAAAACGGCTTTTTTTTTTCAAAAAATGGCACTTAGCACCTTTCTACTGATAGGTATCCAATTTCACTCCTTACCTACTTGAGAATTACCGAAATCAGGGATGCCAGATAGACCTAATTATTTGCCTAGATAGACCCTGAGATAGATTTTCTCGTGCTTATCTGATTTCTGTATTTTTCAAAATGTGGTCATTTGGATCCTGATCCAAACTGGCACAGTATAAAGTGTGAAAGTGCATGTGAAATATATCATGATGCCCTGAAATGCAGCCAAAGAGTGGAGTAAATGAATACTTTTGTTGTGAATGAGAATTTATTGTAATCTTTGCATTTTGGGTTTTCTCCTATTATTATTATTATTATTATTTCTACATTCATTTCACCACTGAAGTGGGACATATCGATATATCGTCGGCTTGTTTGCAAGACGGTATGGCTAATTCTCTTACGGTGACACATTGAGAAACGAGCGAACAATGGAACAGGTCTCCAAGATGACAGCCTTCTGCATGGTGATATGTAGACCAGGATGTATTCCCAATATTTGTAGATTACGAGCCAATAATTTGGGGATGATGCCGGTAGAAGAAATTACTATGGGCAGAACCACTACACTTTCCTGTCTCCACATTTGCCGTATTTCCTCAGCCAAGGGCAGATATTTGGTGATCTTATCACAGCAGGTTTGCTGCAGATTATGGGAATTGGGCACTGCAATATCAATTAGGAAGGTTCTCTTCTGCACCTTGTCCACAAGAACGATATCTGGCCGGTTTGCTGGTATGGTTTTATCAGTAATAACTGATCGGTCCCATAACAACTTGTGACTGGGATTTTCCAAAACGGCGTCAGGAACATACTGATAGTAAGGCAAAATATTATCAGATAATAAATGCTTTTGAGCAAGGTGTTGGTGCATTATTTTGGCCACTTGGTTGTGCCTTTTCATGTAATCAGTACAGGAGATTGCTTGGCAGCCTCCTGTGATATGTTGAATTGTTTCCGGTTCTAGTTGGCATCTTCTGCATTTATCATCCTGAATATTTGCCTTAACTATAAATTTCAGGTAGTTTTTGGTAGCCACAACTTGATCCTGGATTGCAACCATGAATCCTTCAGTCTCAGTGAATAGGTCAGCATGAGTCAACCAGCTGTTCGACGCATCAATGTCGACATGTTTCTGGTTGAGATCATACGGATGACGACCGTGCAGAGCTTTCTGCGTCCACTGCTGAAGCTTGGTGGCTGAACATTCCTCATCAGTGGCTAACTGTATATCCCTTACGTGAAGAAGATCCAGCGGTGTGAACTTGTCATCTGCCTTCACAGCGGCTTGATGTATGGGAGAGTCATGTCTTCCCAGAAAATATCTCTGAAGGTTCCTCACTTGCCTTGCATGCAATTGGATAATGTCCGTGAGCCCTCGTCCACCTCTTTGACGTGGGATTGTCAATCGCTCAACAGCTGACTTAGGGTGGAGACATCTGTGTTTTGTTAAGATGGTACGTGTCCTAATTAGGATGTTCTCCAGGTCAGTCTGCGTCCATTTGATAATACCGAAAGTATATGTCAGAGCAGGGATAGCATAGGTATTAATAGCCTTAAAGGTGTTCTTTCCATTCAACTTTGATTTTAAAATCTTGTTAAGGCGTTGATTGTAGATAGCTATGGTTCTATCTTTAATACCTTTATGATCAATTCGATTAGATTGCAGGAGACCAAGATATTTGTAGGTCTCATTACCTTCCATAGGCTTTATGAAACAACCGTCATCAAGTTGAAATGCTCGGGCCTCTAATTTTCCACGCCGAATGGTGAGGGTGCGACACTTATCTAATCCGAAGGACATTCCAATATCAGAAGAAAATGAAGCAGTAATTGCAATTAGATTGTCGATGTGTTTCTCAGAGGATGCATATAGTTTAATGTCATCCATATACATCAAATGAGAAATTTTGTATTTGACTATACCATGGTGCTTAATTGGAAAACCACACTTTGCATTGTTCAGCAATGATGATAGTGGATTGAGCGCCAAACAGAACCATAGAGGGCTCAAGCTGTCACCCTGAAAGATACCTCTTTTGATTTGAATAAATCCCGATTCCATACATGTGTCTCCATTAGACATTAATAAATTGGTCCCCCAATGGGACATCATATGTTGCAGACTTATAATGATGGCAGGATCAACTTTATATATCTTCAGGATTTGGATTAACCAGGAATGTGGCACTGAATCAAAAGCTTTCTTGTAATCAATAAAGGTCATGTAGAGGTTACGCATCATCTTTCCTGCTTGTTCCATAGTAACTGCATCGATTACAAGTTGCTCTTTGCAACCTTGAGACTTCTTCATGCACCCCTTCTGCTCTTCAGCCAGGATGTTATTAAGATTTATGTGTTCACAAATCTTACGTGCAATGCAAGATGTAAATATCTTATACAGGGTGCACAGACAGGTGATAGGTCGATATTTGGAAGGATCATTGGTTCTATCACCTTTTGGCAGAAGGTATGTTTTACCTCGCATCAAGTAAGAGGGGATAAGCTGTGGATTTTGGATGAAATCTGTGTAGCAGCGGGCAAGATGCTCATGAGTACAAGTGAAACGTTTGATCCAAAAGTTGTGGAGGTTGTCTGGTCCTACCGCTTTCCAATTTTGGGTCTCCTTAACCACACGGGTCACATCTTCAGTTGATACCGAAGAGTCACTCATCGTGTCAATTTCTGACATTCTCTCCTCCTCCTCCGTAATCCATTTAGCGCTGCTGTTATAATCTCCAGCATTCGACCATAGGGATGACCAGAAATTCTCTACCTCTTCTTTTTGCGATGAACTGCCCATTTGAGTTCCAGGATCGTCAAGATTCCTATAGAACCGTTTCTCATTGGTAACAAATAGCTTGTTCTGTTGCTTTCGTTCGTTCGATTCTTTATATCGACGTAATCTCTGTGCCTTTGCCTCAAGTTGTTGCTTTAATGTGTCTAGGATCTCAAGGGGGCTACAGTTCGGAGGATTATACTTCGCATGTTTACTCTTCGTAAGGCTCAACATTTTAACACATTGAACAACCTTCTTACTTCTATTGCCTGCAACATACTGATGCATTCTTCCTATATTTACTCTCAGTTCATCAACAGACTTTCGTAAACGTATCTCCCAAGCTGGCATCTTCTTCTGTCGACCTGACGTATATTTAGGTCGCCATAATCTACCTCCTGTCACTCGTATCACAGCTATCGCTCCAGCGTAAATTGCAGTCTGAACATGGTTGAAACAATATGATTTCTGGGACAGATGCTGAGAGAGAATGTCGTTCATTGTTACAACAGCGGTAGCAAGTTTCTTAGAGCAATGTTGGTTCGGGATCATGGGCCGCTCTATTGGATCAGTCCCTTCAAATTCTATGAGAGCCTTCCCAAATTCATCTTCGAGTTGTTTCCGCACTGGATCTCCGAGTGCTTCCGGCGATATTCTTACATCTTTGTCATCTGAACGATGATCGGTGTGCCTTTGTTCATTGACCAAACGTGTACTCTCCTGATCTATGGATTCGTCTACAGAGGTATGTGTATTGTCGGCAGCTACGTCAACCATTAGCAGCTTGAGGTGATGTTCTGGGATAAGTTTCTTCAAAACTATAGCACGGCGCTGATCTGCTATTCTCTGTTCCGTAACATTAATATCAGGGAATTTCTGGCAGAATGCAGCGTGCAACTTCTGTCTATATGCAGTAGTGTCAGTTTCCATATTCGTTATCTGATAATATGAACGCATGATGTACATATTCATTTCATTTGTCCATTTCATGCGCTTTCTCGGTTTGCCTGCTCTTGTGGTCTCCTGAGTATCAGAAGAAACACTAGGAGCAGGTATAGCGTTGAACGCTGTTAGGATGCTACTATCAACATCGGCTGTAACATGTTCGGGGTGTTCCCCGATCAGGGCCCGCCTGTTCAGCTCCTGATCACCACCGGCTTGTATGCTGTCACCCCCAGCGATGGCTCCATGGGTGCCCCGACGCTCCTCGGGTAGCGGCCTTTTATTTCCACTTTTCTTATTTGATCTCATCATGATGATGGTGTGCCTTTTATACCTACGGCCAGGATATGATTTCGACCGCCCCTAACATGGGGAACAGACGTCGTTAGCAGCCGCCCGCTGCGGGACAGACGCTGCTGCAATGAGTTTGATTTCGGGGTTTTCATCCCCTAGGCAGGTTGCCTTCACTACGGCTGAAGAGTCCTACCTACCCTAAATGATTAATAGTCTAGCAATCGTTTCTTGTAAATTTTGCTGACGCTTTTGAAGCTGATATCGAAAGAGTATGAGACGAGTTATCCCTAACCTGCATTGGAACTGTCAGATCTTAATCGACCTCTTCGTGTTAAATATTTACGCAATTCACCAAAGTTGAGCACATGCAAGCAGTATATAAATGCATAAATACTCACTGTGACAGGAGGGGCGAAAGCAACTAGCTGTGCTAGTAAACTAAGGTTACAATTTATACTCGTAGATCCTGGGTTTCATTGATGTCACACCAGCCGACACTTAATTTGCACAACTTGCGGTATGTAGCATAACTCCATTCAACAATTTATTTTGCAGCAATATCTGTGCCAAATTCAGTTAGAGACTGGATGAAAGAAGTTATAAACACTCAACATATGATTCAAATCTAACAGCGACAGCGACGTACTTATGACAACTTACATAACCTAACCTGGTTGTAGACCTTCTTATTTCTAAGCAACCAGGTAAACAAAATGTCATGCTGTTCAAATATGTCAAATATGATCATAAAAACACTCTCAGACACTCCGAAGTCATGTATATCGGTAGTAAATCATCCAAAATTAACATCTAAACTGTAAAATAACTTTAGTAGCGCAAAATAACCATATAAAATGAACAAATTCGGGAGCATCGTTGCGAGCTGACCTACCGAGTCACTGCCTCCTTGATCAAAAAAAAAAATGTGCTTGATGGTGCTTGTACGTTTAAGTCGAGAGCAATTCATAAGCAGCAGAAATGCGATATTTCATATCAATCTTCTTGAAATGGACCCAGTTTAGATGTTCCATGCGTTTTCAAGTACGTTATTTATACTGTATATGTTTACAAAACTACGCCAACTATAGATTACCTATTTACATGTTAAAGTTACTCGTAACAAAAATCCACTCGAACTAGGATTTGTTGTGTCTTTAATATCTGCAACGAGTACAGTAAGTTGAGTTGTAGAGCCTGTGACATTCGTTGTGAGTAACTTACGTGGACATGAGCAGTGACATGAGTATAATTAGATCAAAGAATCTTGCAATGAAAGTATTACTTAGAAATTAATACGTTTATAGAAGAGATCTGCGGAATACACTCACCACCGACTAACGACTCATATCAATACCTTCTATGAAGACAAGTGGTAAATGAATACCAGCATTTAGCCTATACAGATTCAATGATGAAGACAAGATGACTACCATACCGGCAGTAAGACGAAGACCATAGAATATTATGTTCGTGGATATCTTTCTATTACATAAACGTTTGATACATTTAGGCTATGCATATCGTTCAACTATAAGAGTTATACATGCATACATTGTCCGGCACTATTCATAGCTTTTTCATAACCTTCCTGAACGCTTTGTAACAGTCAAGTAATTCCACATAATTAACAAGCAATCGCCAGGGAAAGATAACATACTCCTGAAAAGTATTACCTTGTGATCAACTACAACGATTAAAGATAAGTGATCTACTGGTTCTACTTAGAGTAATGAATAAATAAGTAAATTGTGTCTAAGTATTGGACTTCATAAGATTGATCAGTGTAAGACTTGCGTTGTAATTGCCATGTATTTTTTGCCAGAAGCCATGGTTGTGTTGGGTCAATGCTTTTTACAGCGTGTTTTCTGATATGATATGGGTTAAGTATTCTGTGATTTCAGCATCTTGTAGACAATACGGTTTATGTTCCCGTCATATATAACTCTACCGGAAGTGGTGCAACAGCACTACACTCGGCCAACGAGAAATACTGGCCCTGGTGCGCTTTCGTGAAGCTGTAAAAAGCATTGACCCAACACAACCATGGCTTCTGGCAAAACATACATGGTAATTACAACGCAAGTCTTACACTGATCAATCTTATGAAGTCCAATACTTAGCCACAATTTACTTATTTATTCATTACTCTAAGTAGAACCAGTAGATCACTTATCTTTAATCGTTCTAGTTGATCACAAGGTAATACTTTCCAGGAGTATGTTATCTTTGGTTGGTTCCCCAGTTTAGGGGCTGCGACAACGCGGTCATGTAGCCCCGTGTACTTTGGGTGTGTGTAGAATCTGTCTGATAACCAGTGTTAATTGTGATGACTGTATTAGTGTGTGTTTTTGTTTCTTATTTCAAGTAAGGACTGCAGACTTTGAATGTTTCAAGTAGTTCCTACTTTTGCCGCCTAACGCCACCGTCAACAACTACTACTAGTTCAGAACTTGGCTACTAGACGCCACCGCAGTCGACTCCTGGCGTCGAACGTAGGAACCTGAGCGTTGTTTACATTTTTAACCTAATTTAGCTTCACACAGGTGTAATTAGTGGAAGGTTCTTTAACATGCCATAAATCTATGACATGGGACCGCCAGCTTTACTTCCCCTCCGAAGGAAAGCATACTGAGGGATTTTTAACGCTCTTAAAAATCTGACGACTTCGGCCGGGTTTGAACCCGCGATCTTGGGCATAGAAGCTGGTGGTTGCTTGTTAATTATGTGGAATTACTTGACTGTTACAAAGCCTTCAGGAAGGTTATGAAAAGCTATGAATAGTGCCGGACAATGCATGCATGTATAACTCTTATAGTTGAACGATATAGGCCTACATAAATGTATCAAACGTTTTTGTAATAGAAAGATATTCACGAACATAATATTCTAGGGTTTGATATGAGTCGTTAGTCGGTGGCGAGTGCATTCCGCAGATCTCTTCTTTAAACGTATTAATTTCTGTTCCGCCCCTTAAAACAACAATAACTAAGTAATACTTTCATTGCAAGATTCTTTGATCTAATTATACTCATGTCACTGCTCATGTCCACATAAGTTACTCACAACGAAGGTCACAGGCTCTACAACTCAACTTACTGTACTAGTGGCAGCTATTAAAGACACAACAAATCCTTGAATCCTCGTTCGAGTGGAGTTTTCTAATGAGTAACTTCAACATAGGTTATCTATAGCTGGCGTAGCTTTGTAAAACTATACAGTATAAATTATCGTGCTTGAAAACACACGAAACATCTAAACTGTGTTCATTTCAAGAAGATTGATATAAAATATCGCATTTCTGCTGCTTATAAATATTGCTCTCGACTTAAACGTACAAGCACTGCTGTTAATAAAACGCTTAGTTAAACTCAATACCTTAATGCAACGTGACGAAGCGCCATTACAGGCCGGGAAAAAAAAGCACAAACAAACACCGTCTGGTCAAGGAACTTAGAACACTCTCCCACCTTGCAATTTACAGGCAAATTAAATTGCAACCTTCTCAAAATCACAAATCAAGTCTATGCCAGTGACCTGAAATACAGCCGCATATTGTATCCGATCCTTGGGTAGAGGAGCAAATGGAGTTTCAACTGCTTTCCCGTGAAGCTTCTTGCATGTGACGCATTGGGCGATCACCTTCCTGGCTAGTCTCCTTATGCCCGTTATCCAGTATTTCTCGCGTAGATTTGACAACAGTGTTTGCAATCCTGCATGTTGTAAATGGCAGTGCTTTTGAAAGACCAATCTTTGCACTAACACATGCTTGCCTGACAACAGTATTGGACATTTAAAATGGTTATGTTCATCCCCTAATAGAAGTTTCGTTCTGACTCGTAAGAGTCCCTCTTCGTCAACAAAGGTCTGCATTTCTTTGATCAATATTGCCTCTTTCTTATCAAAACTAGCATTTTGTATGCACCTCATTAATTTCTTCTCTGCTCTCTGAGTTTCTTCATAGCTCAGTTCTCCACGTCTTGTGTTGTTCTTGCGACACCCATCAATAAATCGAAATATCCATCCTATCATTCTTACAATCTTCGAGTACTTTGAAAAGAAGGCGAGCCATGAAGTGAAGTTCGTCCTTTAACAAGATGTACTGGACACCACAGTTTTCTTCCTTTCAGCATTTACTTCTTCTTCTTCTTCTTCTTCTGCTGCTGCTGGTGGTGGAGATTCTTTGGACCTGGGCCATTCATTTTGTTCTTTCCTTAGCCATGGCGGCCCCTCCCACCATTTGCTTTCTTTCAATATCTTTGCATTACAGCCTCTTGAGGGAAGGTCTGCAGGGTTCAACATTCCGGGAACATGACGCCAGTCAGTAGGTTGGCTATGCAGCTTGATCTCTCGTACTCGGTTGCCAACGAACGTGTTCCAATCTCCTTCCCTTTGTAACCATGCTAGCACAACCGTTGAATCACTCCAGTAGTAGGTCTTACAGTCTGAAAGATCCAAACTCTTCTTAACGTGGTAGGCAAGTCGAGATGCTATGACTGCTGCTAGCAACTCCAGTCTAGGAATTGTCAATTGTTTTACGGGTGCCACTCTTGCTTTACATGCCACAAGGCGAACTGAAACCTTTCCAGCAAACTCTGCCCGCAGGTAGACACAAGCGGCAAATGACAATTTACTGGCATCGCAAAACACATGAAAAGTCTTTTCACAGTCCATGAAGGGTTCTAAAGACATTCTTCTGGGAATCTGGCAGTTACCCAAATGATGCAAATGCTTTAACCATGCAGAAAATTGCTGGGTTATTTCTTCGGGTAATTCAACATCCCAACCACATCTCAATTTCCACGTATGTTGCAGGAGCAGTTTTGGAATGAGTGTAGTGGGACTGGTATAACCCACGGGGTCAAATATACTCTGGGTTATAGACAGCAGAACTCTCTTCGTAATTGATTCTCCCGTTAATTTAAGTCCACTGACATCACAAAACAAAAGATCATTTACAATGTCCCATGATACGCCTAAAATTGGAACAATTTCTTTGCCTTTCTCAACCACATTGCCACACAAAGGAGCAGTTACCCACCCTCTAAGCTCAAACTGTCCAGATGCCATCAAATGAGTGGATTCCCGAACAAATGTATTAACTGATTCTTCGGTTTCAAGGCTAGTAATGCAATTGTCTACATAGAACGATTGCTTCAAAATATTTGCTGTCTGTCTCATGTCTTCTGGAGCCTGATTTATATGATGGATGATGGTAGCTCCTAGCAAGAAAGGACTCGAAGACACACCAAATACTACACGTCGATGTCTGAATGTGATCATTTCTTGTGCATCAGCACTGCTCCACCACAGGAATTTCAGGAAATCACCATCCCTCGATGATAGGCTTATTTGTAAAAATGCCTTCTTGATGTCAGCAGTAATACCAATGGCACATTTCCTGAATTGCAACAGTAGCTTTGGAACTAACTCGATTAGATTCAGACCTTTACAAACACAGTCATTCAATGATGTTCCTTTGTGGTCCTTAGCTGAAGCATCAAAAACCGGGCGTATTTTTGTGGTCTGACTAGTTGCCTTGATGACAGCCCTATGTGGCAAGTAGTACCCTCTAGCTTCATTTTCAGGAACTATCTCTATGATGCCAGATTGGAGCCAGTCTTGAAACACTCCATGATATTCTTTTAATTTCCCAGAAGCACGCAGGCGGTTTGTCACTCCGATAAGTCTCTTTTCTGCCAAAGCTTTGTTATCTAGGAGTTCCGGATGACCTTCCCTCCACGGCAAGCACACCTCATATCTGTTTTCTTCATTAATCTTCACAGTTTGGTTGAAAAACTGAAGGGTATCAGTATTCAAATATTCTGTCTTCTTCACGGCCTCCGATTTATTAATACCTATAACCTCCAACTTCCATAAATCTGACAATTCCAAATTACAGTTGTAGGTTATGGCAGCTAGAGAATTATTTGCAGTCGTTCTGGGGCCCTGAATCGTCCAACCTAATCGTGTTTCAATTGCTACCAGAGCATCATCCAAATGTACACATGAACCAGTTAAGAATGATCCTGAAATGTCTGCTCCTATCAGCAATCCTATATCAGGTGGATTCCTCCCTGTGTCAGACAGAATTATTATTTTCTCATTGAGTTTGGGGTACAGGTTTTGACTTTCATCTCTTGGTACATAACCACAAATTTTGCCCTGTTCTAATACACTTATAGATCCTTGATATTCACCATTTACACTTCTCAAAATAATGTCATAGAGGTTGTGTTGCTTTTGACTGGTTTCAACTCCCCCAAAAAGACTGTGGCTCAACATTTCCTTCCCAGATGGTTTTATATTTAGTTCTCTAACAACGCCTGTAGAAATATAGGATCTTTGAGCACCGCTGTCATAAAGTGCACGTACTAGTTTAACCTTACCATTATGGACAATATTAACCATTACTGTTTGCAAAAGAGTGTACCCTGACTTCTGTGATAAGAGACCTTGTGACTCCGCACTCTAGGCCTACTTCAACAATTTCAGTTTTCTTACTCTGGATGGGTAATTCTGGACACATAACTGTCACATGGCGTCTAAAACAGACAAGACATTTGACGAAGTTCCGGCACCTCTTAGCACCGTGACCAGCTTTTAAACATACAAAACAACAATTCCTTTTCTTGAGCAAATTCCTTTCTTCATCTAACGACATCATTCTTCCTTTAAAGCACTCTGTAGCCGCATGAGAAGTTCTATCACACCACACACATTTTGTATCTGAGCTTTGTTGTTTAGAACTCCCTGAATATATGCACGCTGCTTGTTTTATCATTGTCAATACCATCACTAGCGACACCCCTATTACTAGAAATACCACTGCGAGCCAACTGAAGGCGCTCTTCACTTTCGACCTCAAGTTTCAAGAACGCCAGCAGATTAGCTAGACGGTCACTAGGATCATGAATTTCAGCTCTATTTACCGTACGTGCCATTTCCCATGCTCTTAGGATATCATCAGGTAAAGCTGACTCAACCAACGGATACAACATGGCAGCATACTTCTCCCTCGTTACTCCTAGGGTCTCTAAGGCTCTAAAAGTTGAGTTTCTAATCTGTCATACAGTTTTGCTAAAGATATAACATCATGTGTCATCACCAAACCAAGTAATTCGCGAACGTATATCTCGATTAGTAGTTCATCACGAGCAAACCTTGATTTCAGCTGTTCGATGGCTTTACTATAGTTAGGGCCTGAAGGGGGAAAGCTCTCAACAAGTTCCCTAGCACTGGATCCAGGCACTGTTGCTTGTATTAAGTATTGGAACTTGTCCTCATCAGCAATTGTTTCGTCATCATTAATCTTGCGAAACTGTCCCCAGAAACGTAACCAATTTCTCACATTACCATCAAACGCCTTCAGTTCCAATTTAGGTAATCGTAAGTTCATTTTATGCGAAGATGAGAAATTTGCTTCACTTCCACTTTCTGATACGACATTCCCTCGATCAAGAAGTACACTCTCATACCTGGTTTTGGCTGCTATCAATTCTTCTTTATATGCTCCGGCGGCTTCGAACTCCTTTTCCCAAATTTGTTCATCGAAATCTTCTGCCGTAAACCATAGATCCCGTATATTGTCTTCTATCATGAAGAGACGCGTTGCTTTGTCCTCTAGAATTTTGAATGCAGTTCCTACGTCGTCTGGCACGCACGGATCTACGTCCAATTTCTGTTTAAACACGTTCAATGATTTCGTGTATAAACGTCGCACTAAACCTCGTTCCCGTTTTAATTTTTCCATTTTTCCTAATCTTGTCAAGGTCGCCAGATGTAAATAAAACGCTTAGTTAAACTCAATACTTTAATGCAACGTGACGAAGCGCCATTACATGGATAACACACAGACCGGGAAAGAAAGGACAAACAAACACCGTCTGGTCAAGGAACTTGCATAGCCTACGTCACAAAAGGATTAGGTTTACGCGCCGTGGCCTGTCTTATACTCGTTGTCCGTGGCACTACATTGCTGATGTCACGAAAGCGCACCAGGGCCATTATTTCTCGTTGGCCGTGCATTGGCTGCAATAAATACATATTATGTGCACATGATGTGAACCATTGAACTCTTAGGTAATACCATTGAACTCTAGGTAATACCTACAGTTCAATGATGTCAACTCGAGCACTCCTTGTTTCAAACCTTTTTTTTTTCTTCAACATAATCTAGTAGGCAGTGTCGCAGCCATGTATATCGAATATAGTCTCTTTGGTATTATTTATCCACGAACCAAGAAAAATGAAACATAAACTGTCGCTCCAGGAAGCATCGTTCGTCCTTTCGAAGTCAAGATACAACCTTAGAATGAAATGTTACTAATGCAGAGATACGAAATTGGCTTATATTCCTGTCAGTCAACTTGTACGAGTTAAGCGACCAAATAAGGCAATTTATAATTACACTCCAGCGGCTGAAATAAAAGCGTATTTACCTTCATATGGATGAAGTACAGGAAGGAGAAGAACCTAATGAAGTTGAGGGTGAAGGGCCAGAGGAGTTAGGGGAAGGCGAGGCCGAAGGCGAATACGATTTAAAAGAATTACCGGGTGAATGGGGTGAGGAACCGGGAGAAGGAAAAGAGATAGAGGTCTTGGCACCAGAAGAGTTGCCTGAGGAAGAACAACTTCCTCGCGTTCTCACAATGGAAGATGCTGGTAAGTCCTTGTGCCTTCTGGGGAAAACTGCTAACGGTATAGAATACGCCTATTTGATGATGAAG
Organism: Meconema thalassinum; assembly: GCA_946902985.2. Lineage (NCBI taxonomy): Eukaryota > Metazoa > Arthropoda > Insecta > Orthoptera > Tettigoniidae > Meconema > Meconema thalassinum. The sequence goes on along the minus strand of OX336396.1, from coordinate 26,895,483 downwards.
GCAGTGAACATGGGCTTGACGGATATAACTGTTATCACTGCTTTCAAACATATCTTATTCGTTGATGTAAGTGGAAATCAATTAGAAGATGGTACTCTTGAAGTCATTGCAAATTTTGAGTTTGTGCTGTTGATTAAAGCAAATGAAAATCGTTTAACTTCACCGCGGATTACAGCAATGCCATACCTTCAAGTGTTATCCTTGAATAAGAACAGGATAACAACGACGGAAGGAATCGAGCACCCTCTTCTGGAAGTTCTGGAGTTAAATAATAACCAAATACAGGAAGTAACTTGTTTAAACCCAAAAACACTTAGACGTCTCAAAGTGTTAGAATTACGAGGCAATTCTTTATTTTCCACAGCGAGAATTCGATTCTCAACACTCGAAAGTCTTTATCTGGCTGATAATAAGATAGAAAAACTTGAAGACCTACAGTTTTTAGTTAACTTAAACACTCTTCACCTGCGTCACAACCCGCTCTCAAATCTTGATGGTTTCAGTGAGAAAATGGCAGCTCTCACATACTTAAATTTAAGGGAATGCAAAATCAATGATGTAGAAGAACTTAACAAGCTAATTATTTTGCCCAAGTTGGAAACATTAGTTGTAAGTGAGAATACTTTTACTGAAGACGTGGAGGAAGATTACAGACCCGGTGTGTTGGCAATCCTTCCCAATCTCCAGCGGCTGGACAAAGGATTGGTTCAAATGGGAGGCGAACCTGGGGAAGATGATGATGATGATGATGATGATTTTGGAGAAGAAGATTAATATCACGAGTAGAATATAGCTATTAAGGTGTGTGATACGTTGTAAGAGGCCTCACGATGGCAATAGAAAAATAATTTTTTTAAAGGTTAAAGCTTAAATAAAAAAGATAGTTATTTGCTTCTTCTTCTCAATATTTCAATGAACAAAAAACGCATGTTATCATACAAATCTAATGCTTACCACGGTGTGTGAGTGGTTATCATCTCGGACTACTAGGCCTAACCCCAAGCTTGCAGGTTCGCTCCTGACCATGGTAAGTGATTTCTGAAAGGCGATAAAAATCACGACATGCATGTCATACGTTGTTGGCATGTAAAAAAATTGAATTCAGAAGGCCGTTTTCATAATGGAAAAGTTAATCTCGGGAGTTTCTGCCAATACAAAGTTCCTTCATTTTCTACTAGAAGCGCTATAATGTCAAGGAGCAGAGATATCTAACCTCCTTGACTCGCATAGCGTTCCAAGGAACAAGAAAATTCGACATGCAAGCTGCCCTCTGGGTGCCAAATAACAAAGCTTGCACCAGGCAACAGAGGCCATACGATATTAGAATATTATTTTTATTACTATACAAATCTAATAGAGAACCCCCCTTCCCCCCCCCCCCAGGGGCTCACGACTAGTAGGACGTGTTGGCGACCACGGGACCCCAGCTGAGTCTGTCGTTGCTTCCATTTATTTCTCCCGGGCATCTCTCTTTCCTATCGACCACCATTAACTCTTGTTCTCTTCCGACCCTGACGGTATTAGAGTATCCGAGGCCTAGGATGTCTTTACCTTCCCCGTCTTAATTGACCCTTGTCTCGTCTTTCCTGATATCTCATTCTGCAACCTCTTAAAACAATAACTAACTAACCTCTTGTTTTTCTTTTCTTGATATATCCTGTCTTTTGCTCAAGGTCCTGAAGGAGGCAGGGTGTGTGTAGCTCCAGCCTGGATACTGCTACACCCTTAAGGGCTCAGGGCTGGTGAATTTGGGATTTGGTGACCGCAAGGGATTCCTGAGCTGGGTCTGCTTTTTTCCCTCTTTTCTAGTTTCTCTGGGGCGGACAGTCTCCTATTTCCCTTTCCTATCTGTCTTTAATGGCTCTCCTTCCTTCCAAGTGTCTGTTCTCTTCCTTCAAGGATTGAGAGCATTTATTTCGTCCTGTCTTTTATTTCTCGTAATCCTTTTTTTTTTCATCTACTATGCAAGTCTGTAGTTAGTTTTAGTTCAAAGTCTGTAGTTTGTTTTATGTTCGACCCTGGCGAAATGTAAATATTATATGTCAGAAAACTGTAGCCTACTATAATGAGGCTCATTATAGTACAAGTTTTCATTATGATACAGTTTCTCCCACCAATCAGAGCTCAAGAAACAGTTGTGTGACCAATTAGGTGAGGATAGCATCGCACCTACGCTCACTTCCATGGCCCCCTATTTAAATTCCACTGCGTGGCGAGTGTCATAGTGAGGTATTCCAGGAGCCCATGGTCAAATGCATGGTATTCTCTGCGTCCCATGCGCTCCGTTCAGTACATAAAACTGGTGAAATCTCGACAGATATTTATGACTATTTATGTTGGAACATAAAATAGTTATAATTATCGTCGAACATAAACAGTCGTATGCAACTCGCCTATAATGGTAATTAAGACACTCGTATGGAAGTTATACTCGTATGGAACATACTCGCGTCTTAATTATTGCCATTATAGGCTCGTTGTATAATGTACTAATATAGCTTACATTTCATTACCCATTTTCATGATCACCCAAACCATTAGGGGCTGATAACCTAAATGTTAGGTCTCTTAAAACAATAATTATCATCATTATCAGCCCCGTATAATTGGGTGAGGGTTGAACTTGTCTGATAACCTGTATTGCTGTGATGGCTGTAGTAGTGTGTGGAACTGTATTTGGGACAGGGATGAGGTAGGTGCACCGGAACTTGAAGTAAGGTAACCTACCATTTGCCTGGAGGGAGTGTGGAAAAACCCAGGGAAAATAATCACACTGTCAGCGCCAGGATTCGAGCCTGTGGCCTCTGGACTTACTTGATAATACGACTTTTCAGTCGGTCTGCACAATGTAATCCCCATCATTGGGACATGCAAAAAATAACCTCAAAATAATTTCATGTGATTAAAATAGAAGAGAAAGGCGGATTCTGCGGAAAGTACTCGGACCACAGAAAACTGCTGATGGGACTTGGAAGATGAGGAAAAACTAAGAACTCGACAAATACAATGAGAAGATCAAGGACACAATGGGGAAGCGAAGGTTGAAGTTCTACGGACACCTACTAAGAATGGATGAATGCAGACTGACCAAAAGGATCTTCAACTACATCATGGGGTTAAAGGCCACATCTGAATGGGTAGATGCTTGCCACGGTGGGTGAGTGGTTAACGTATCGGACTACCAACCCCAAGCTTGCAGGTTCGCCCCTGGCCGTGGTAAGTGATTTTTGAAAGGCGACAAAAGTCACGACATGGATGTCATACGTTGTTGGCATGTTAAAGAACACATTTGAATTCAGTAGGCCGAGTTCAATGGCAAAATTAATCTCGGGATTTTCCGCCAACACAAAGTTCCTCCATTCTCTACTTGAAAGCGGTGTAGTGTCAAGGAGATTAGATATCTAACCTCCTTGACTTTCATAGCGTTCAAAGGAACGACGAAATTCGACATGCAAGCTGCCCTCTGGGTGTCAATTAACAAAGCTTGCACCCGGCACCTGAGACCATACGATATTATTATTATTATTATTATTATTATTATTATTATTATTATTATTATTATTATTATTATTATTATGGGAGATGAGGTGAAAAGGGATGCGGCAAAATTTATAATCACACTACAGATGGTCCATAACAGAAGAGAGTTTAGAAGGAGAGTAAACAGTATAAAAGCATTTTAGGTGAAACCAACAATAAGGAGGCCCACACGGACCATTTCCGATGAGAAGAGAAAGAAAAGAAGCGAACGCATGAAAATGTTCTGGGAGGAGAAAAGAAGAAAAGCCAAAAAGTCTTAAGTTCTTTGTGGTCCATAGTTGGCCACATTCGAAACAGAAAAAAAGAAAATGGAAAAATGTCGCACTTGGAGGTCGGCATGCGGTTCCTCGTTAAAATTCACGACTAAGGTTTATCTAGCAAAACATAGTCCCGTCGATAGGTTAAATAGAAATGCGAGTAAAGAAAAGAGGCTCTGGCAACGCTGTAACTGCGTGCAGCCTGGCCGAGAACAGGTCACATGATATGAACTCGGCGCTGCGTCGGAGCTGTCTCATTAGCTCAATGGAACGAGATAATGCCGTGAATGCCGGTTATGCGACTCAGGGTGTGTTTCTATCTCCCAAAATTTTAATAATGGCACCCCGTGGCGTTAACGAACAGCTGATTCGTCACCTCAAGTTAAAACACAATGAGAGTGAAACGCGAATTATGATCCGCGTCATCCTGGCTTGTTATTGGCTGGCAATTATTACCAGCCATTGGCTGCCCGCGGGTTTACTTACAAATATCACCAACATGGCGTGAGAGGAATAGATTTCTACATCAATTAAATTGCTAGAAATCTATTCCAGTTCATGACAGTATGAAGTGAAAATCATTTATTGATGAGGAATTGTATGTAGGCTACGTTTATATTTAAATTGCAGCGTGACACTCTTCATCAAAATTTGTGAAAATAAAAGTACAAATCAACACTCATGCTGATCAACTGAAAGTTTCTACTACCTTGGATGTAAATCAATTGGCTGTCGTGTCCACCAGTTTTATTCATCAGTTCGAAATACATTCAGTACAATAACCTTTAGTGCACTATAAACCTACATTATTGACCATTGCGTATTGATGTTGCTGTTTACCAATTTCATGACATGTAATTTGTAGGTTACGCCTAAGGCATATAATTTAAGTGGCCGTTTGTAATGTGAAGTCCTTACTGTATTTATGTACAAATATTATGGTTTAACTAATGTTAATGAAGCAAGGATTAAAAGTGCAGTTTGCACCGCCACCCTTTTTGTTGTGTAACATCTTTCCGCTCGGTTGCTGGATAGTTTTTTGGGAGTGATTTTGAAAATTGGGGACGGAAGTGGATCGGAACGATCGAGCTGGCAGTGGTGGATCGAACGGAAGTATGCACTGCCCGGTCGATCGATCGAACGGAAGTGTACTAGCTGGCAGTGGTGGGAAACGGAAGCATGCACTGCCCGCTCGATCGATCGAACGGAAGTGTACCAGCTGGCAGTGGTGGAAAACGGAAGTATGCACTGCCCGCTCGATCAATCGAACGGAAGTGTACTAGCTGGCAGTGGTGGAAAACGGAAGTATGCACTGCCCGCTTGATCGATCGAACGGAAGTGTACTAGCTGGCAGTGGTGGAAAACGGAAGTATGCACTGCCCGCTCGATCGATCGATCCAGCGAGCAGTGGTAAGACCCAGCTGGCAGTGGTACGAGAAACAATGAGCGCGCGGTGTCAGAAATTGATACCATGACGTACTCTCGGCCATGTGGAATGTATATGACATACCACTGCCAGCTGGATCGCATCCCTCCTGGCTGCTTTAGACTGCCTGCCCATTCAACGATCACAGCATTGGTTTATGCGTACAACCTCGTCACAGTGACTTGGTGCTGCTCCTAGCGACTTTATTTGAAAACGAGGTTGTACGCATTAACCAATGCTGTAATTGTCGAATGGGCAGGCAGTTTAAAGCAACCAGGAGGGGTGCGATCCAGCCGGCAGTGATTAATATATATGAATCGGTTATTGGAAAAAGGAAGAATGTCCAAGCTACCCTGTAGTGAGAAAAATAGAAAAAACTTAACAGCATTCAAAATATTGCTCCTGGAGTTTTGTGATACATTGCATAGTTGTAAAGCTGCACAGGAGGAACATTATGGCAGTCAGATAGAGATTATTTTCACCACTGATAAAAGGTAATTTGAGGTAAAAAGCCTTGGACATTCTTCCTTTTTCCAACAATTCAATTTTTCTTAGCTACTAAAAACTGTTTTAAGAGAAACCCTTGTTTAAGTCGCAGTAACCAATTAGTTTATTGCTTATAAATTCACAACAGATAAAAAATAATATTTCTTAGCTTACAAACCACACATTGCAGCAATTCCTTACATCAAATCATTTATTTTGCTTTCATTGTCCTAATCATTTTCTACATCAGACTGATCATCACTTCTTGTCGACCAGAACAATGTTATTATAAAATCCCTGATACTCTGAAGGAATGTACTTGATGATTTTCTGAACATCTTCGATTTTCTTACGGTTGAGAGGCAATACTTCTTTGTATGCTTTGTCTGCAGGACCTGTCGGTATCTCTAGTCCCTTAAGAAGCCTGAAGGAGGTGAAATTTAGTCCATCAATACACTCCGATACACATATGTAGCCTGGTAGCTGTGCTTTATAGATTAAATGTCTATAGCTTGCAAGTGAGAACTTCACTTTCATTTGGCTGTCCAAGGCAGTACAACTTGTCTCGAAATATGGCGGCCACCACTGCTTATAATCAAGTATACCTTCATATTCCATGGTTTCGGCTTGAAATGCATGAGGCTTCTACAGTCCACTATAATTTCAACATACTGTTCAACTGAATACACCCTGTCTCGTTTCCTAACACTCTTTTGATCACAGAAAAATACCTGTCACAAGGTAAGAAAGAGTGGCCTCGTATGGGAAAATATTGGTGAATTGTTTGAAACTTTCCAATCATGCTGAGATACGTCAAAAAACGAACAACAGTGTTGTTCCTGTTTCTTCCAGGGCAGGAATCACTAAAGATGTGAAGCTCTTTTACCTTGTCAGGAAGTCGACGTAAATAATCATACAAGAAGGTGCACACCTCGTTTGGACCACGGTTAGCTTGACCTTCATGGTAGCAATAAAACTGAGCTGTGTTATTCTTCAGGTTTTGAATTCCAAATACAAAAACCCCGAGTTTTCTTAAATAAAACATTTCATGGACAGGCAAACAAGGCAAAGGGACATTCTGCATGTAGTCAAAAACTATCCCTACTACATCATCTCTTTCTGCACACAGTTTAATGATTTCTTCTTGCTTTTTATAAAACTTTGAAGCCCTACGCTTATGAATAAGCAACTCCGCAACTGCAACTCTTTTTGCCGTTTCGTTTAGAAAAGGAGATTTGATCTTGGCTCCGAGTTCTTCGCAGGTGGATCAAACGTCAACTTTTGGCCGTCCAAATCTATACTGAAAGTTTTCTTTAAAGTATTTCAAATAAAATTCATATTTAATATTCAGATTAGGGTTCTGTTCACAAAAAGGTGCATGCATTTTTGTCACATTTAGGTCTGCATCCAAGTAACGAACAATTTTCTCACTGTGATGTGACTGATGAGTAGGAAAACATCTAATATGTTCATCTATCTTGGCAATAACTTCTGGTTTTAGAATATTTCCTCTATTGAGGTGTCGTCCCCAATTATCATTTGGATTTTGATCATTAACGAGTAGTGTTGTTAATCGAACAATGGCCTTATCACTTATAGCATGTAAACTTGAATAAGCTAAGCGGCACACGGGCAACTTCTCAGATCCTTTCATAACATAACATTTAAATGTACCCTTTTTCACAAATATAGGTTCCTCTTTTCTACTTCTTCTCCTTGCTACTGGCGTACACTCTATCAGTCCCATAAGATACAAATCTGTCTCTTTCTTAGTTTGGCCATCATACACTATAGAGATAGTAATCATTTGCTCCTTATCCGTAATTCTGTAAAAAAAAAAACTTTCGGCAACTGCAAGAAACATACAAGAGAAATTAATTAGGGAAATATAGGCCTAAGTAAAGTTTATGCACATTTAAACTATATCCAAGTGATTGTTGTAACATTATGTTACGCGGGGTGCTTTTGAGTCAGCTCAATGCCGTTTTGGACCTACTGGCTTTGTAAGTTACTGCCAGTACCGGGAATCGAATCCAATTCGCCAGAACAAGGAGCTAGAATGCTACCCCGGGGCGGTCCTCATTCATAACACTCTATGAAATATAGGCCTAGTCACATACATATTACTAAACAACATTATCACACATAAGGGTAACCAACTCTTCCAAAACAACTGAGTTTTTAACACCACTGAGTCATAGATGCTGAAGTAACGAAACTACACGGTACATACCGACATTGAGGTCCAGTAGATTTTGGCGGTACAACAACACCTTGCGAAGTAATGTATTGCTGGCCCAATGATATGGCTCTCTTGCGTTTCTCTTTGCTATAATCAGCAGTATCTCTAATGCCTTTTCTTCTTGGTCGCATTTCATCGTCACTGATGCTCATTTTAATGCTATTCTAGTCACTATAAACTTTTCAAACTCACTGTTTAGTACCAGCAATCGCAAATGGCAGTGAAAAACTGATCTAACAGAAGAACACTAGCTCCTCGAACGACGGCGCTGTTCACGGCAGTTAGTGGAACAAAGACGAAAGTCCGGACAATCTTCCCTTTTCCACTCACCCGAAACTACGATGGCCTGCTGTTCCCAGGGTTTTACAAGGACATTCATCCTTCCTCTACCAATCGACGCGTCGATGTATCGCGAGCAAATTGTATATCTCAGGTCAATTTTGAAAAAAATTGGACATTCTTCCTTTTTCCAATCACCGATTCATATATTGTACGCCTCCAAGTGTTGAATGGGCAGGCAGTTTAAAGCAGCCAGGAGGGACGCGATGAAGCTGGCAGTAAAAAAGCCGCGGTGATCTCAGTGGGTTGGTGCTGCAATCTATCTTGTACGCCTCTGAGTGTTGAATGGGCAGGCAGTCTAAACCAGCCAGGAGGGATGCGATCCAGCTGGCAGTGTGACATACTGAACGGAAAACGCTCATGCGAACTCTGGTGTCAAGTGATTGAAACATGTTCGAAGTCTTCGTATCAGTATTTAAATGCTAAAATGCCTTAATATCAAACATTGTAAGTAGTCGGCATTGCCGGTATTATGTTTCTGCACAATGGCTATTCAAATATTAACCCATCAATATAATATAATCGTTGTGGTTATACGAGAATTGAGCAAGCCTTCATGAACTATTACTGAATACATTCCCTTTACTCACAAGAGGGCATATTCATAAGCAGGGGCGGCTGGCTCTAACGGGCCAGTGGGCCAGGGCCCTCCTTACCATTAGCCTACATTAGTAATTCATTTTTTAATCCCTAACGCTCGAAATACTGGCCGAGTTTTGCGCTCCTCACAATGAAAATGCACCAGGATGGTTGAATAACGCGCCACATATCTTGTCACGTAATTCGCCTTGCTGCGGGCTACTCGGGGCCCAGGCCTTACTGGGCCCAAGACTCCATTTAACAACAAACAAGGACAGGTCTATTACGCGTGCGCGCAGACGCTCTTCAAACGCCGGCTATGGGCCCAGGGATTGCGAGCCCACGGTTACAAGGAGGAATAACAATTGGAGCAGTTGTATGGGCTCTGGAGAGAACGTTGGAATGCTGAACTGCTACGTTCAACTCGAACTTAAAACATCTATGGCCATACCCTGCCCATTACCACCCCTTCTTCCCATTCTGTTTGAAATGATTCGCAAGACGACCACTAGATGGCAGTGGTTATCGGAAGCAAACACGACACCACCCTGATGTCATTAGTTCCAAGGTTACGTAAAGAGGTCTCTTTTGGAATTCTTTGACAACTGTTACAAATTAAATAATTTTGTTTTTCACCTAGGCCTAGAGTTTTTGACAAGTAGCGATTTAGAGGATTATTTAAATTATATTAAGTGTAGAACAGAACATTTTCCCTAATAAGACAAAGTTTAATGGATATTGGCAAACACCTTAGCGTGCCAGCGAGTAATTTTTTCTGTGCATCATAATTAATTCTGTGTGTCCTCCCAAGCTCTAAGACCGCCAGCCGCCGCTGTTCATAAGGCATTTTAAACTCAATTTCACGCAGGAACATTATCAAAACAAGCAAAATATAAATGAAACTTAATGCAGTATTATTGGAACGTGGAAACAAGTCACCAACTTGTGCACAAAATTTGCGTAGTCGGAATAGCCGTGGGGTTAGTGTTTATGACTTTGAATGTAGGGATCTTGGGTTCGATTCCCGGACGGGGTAGATATTTTTGCTACCAGATTATCATTTTAAACGATATTTATCATATCAATATGAGTCATTTTAACAGAATCCATATGAAATTACGTGTTGGTCTGTGAATGAAGAGGACCTGTTTATAAGGAATTTAAGGTTATGAGCGGTGTCGCGTCTATTAATCTAGTAGATCCATATCGTATTCTTTATTTAGGCTAGTGCTGGTGGAAGCTACAAATCATCTAATAAAATGAGTTCCGTATTATAAAATACAATATCTGTAAAACACTCCCTTTTACAATATATTAACACAGTATCTGTGCCAATGAAAATGAAAATCCACTGCCTGCTTCCAGTCTCCGACCGGGTCAGGAATGGAATGAATGAAGCCCCTATCTAGCGGCGAGGATATGAACTGTGCCGGCTGCCGAGGCCTGACGCACTCCTCTGGGGCAATGATTAAATGAATGAAATATGAAATGAAATGATAGTGGAGAGTGTTGCTGGAATGAAATTGTGACAGGGAAAACCGGAGTACCCGGAGAAAAACCTGTCTGCCTCCGTTTTGTCCAGCACAGATCTCACATGGAGTGACCGGGATTTGAACCACGGACCCAGCGGTGAGAGGCCAGCGTGCTGCCGCCTAAGCCACGGAGGCTTATCTGTGCCAATAATATTATAAAATACTGGTTTATCAACAATTTCACGTGAGGTTTCTTCTATGTCAGATGTTACACATCATATGCGACTACTGTAAGGCTTGTAATTATTATTATTTTTATTAATTCTTTACGAGAGGATTTCCTTTCACCACACGACATGAAATAAAAGGCAAAACTATTGGCCTGGATAAAGATTATTGATGCGTGACTTCCCCCACTGTGCGTGACAAAAACCAGGGGTGTTATCTATTAGCTAACGCGGCCCGCGGGCCGCGCTATCAATCCACCATTTGTCTTCGTAAACTTGGGCGCGACTTCACATTTTCATTTTTCCTATACAATTTTTGACACCAACCACTTAAATCAGTGTTTCAAGATTTGCTCTCAAACATGAGAGTTGGAGTCTACAGAAAATAAAGTTTAGAAATAATAATACATCATAGGTTTCCATGACACAGTTGCATTTTATCCTACTATATCTCCACTCAATATACCAATCCTACCAATGTTTCCTAATTCCTCATGCTACATAAATAAACATGACAGATTACAGCATTAGCCATGATGACAGTAACTTATGAATTGCTAAAATGTTTTTAAAAGATGCATAGAAAGTGGCTTGATAAACCCTGTATCATCAATCAATTTAAACATTCCCACAGAGCTCTAATCAGAAGCTCATTTTATGTGCAACTGGTATGTAGAATAAACCTCCCTCCCAATAACTTGTCGGCCTAACCTGAACATAATCCATGTTAAGAGCTGTTTTTTGGTTCACAGAAAAACCTACCATTTAAAATCTTGCACATAGGCTACTAATCATATTATGGTGCAATTACCTACGGAAATTTTAAAAATCCTGGCTATCAACCACTGATTTAAATATTCCAGATATCTTTCTTAACTCCACTTTTACTGACAGCATGTAAGTCCTTACATGAGGAACTATTTTAGTTATTCTTCTCTATGTGAAATACAGTTGATGACAGCTGCCTGGAAGACTCAGGTGTTTTTTCTTGTGTCACTTCTCTAGTTGCCTACGACACTTCCTAATTATTAACAGAATGTTTCATCGAATTGTTGTATCCAATGGACCAACTGGTAATATATTATGGCTTGCTTTAATATTCCTATGATACACTTTCAGATCCCATACATTAATGAAATATACAACATAGGCTGACATGTTGAACCAATCTCCCATTCACTAACAGTCCCCCAACTAATGGGGCATAAGCTACCTAGTGGTTGGTCTCACATTGCTTCCATCTACATGTACCGTACTTAGTGATGTAAAATACCCAGGTATTTATAAATTGGGGTACATACCCAGGGTATACACTCGGGTAAATACCCAATTTGGGTAAATACCCGGGTATTTTAGATTTTTCATTAAAAATCCTGTGTCCTGGTAAGTTGAACCTTAAAAGAGGGTACCGGTATGCAAACTATTCTGCATTAACTTTTTAGAAATGTAACAACATTAGATCATCATCTTCCTAGCATTAATCCCGCTTTATTGCAGGGTCTGATTTTCTGCACTTTTTCTTCCATACTGCTCGATCTTGAGCGTCTCTAGTTGTGGCATTAACTAGTTGCATGTCCTCCCGCATAGTATCCAGCCATCGCTTTCTCGGTCGCCCTCGTGGTCGTCGGCCTTCTGGACTGATGTCAAGTGCAGTTCTCGCGACTGAAGAGTGATTGCTACGCAGTACATGGCCATACCAACGCAGACGGCTCTCCCGCTCGTGTCTCTTCGTTCCTGGCCAGCATTCAGTACCGTACAGTGCTACTGGTCGAACGATGGTTCTGTAAATTTTCGACTTCAGATATAGTGGCACATTCCGGTCAAAAAGGACTCCAGTAACTTGGCGCCATTTCAGCCATGCAGCGTTGACTCTGTTTCGGACATCTGGGAGTGTTTGGCCATCTGAACAGATTAGCGTACCCAAGTATTTGAATACAGATGATTTTCGGAGTTCAGTGCCATCAGTGTGAATAGATCCTTCACTTGGTACTCCACGCTCCATATACTCTGTCTTCCCAATATTAAGTCGTAGGCCATGGGTGTCTAGTGCAGCTTTCCAACATTCAACATGTTGTTCCAATTCTTGGCGAGACTTGCAGGCTACAATTATATCGTCAGCATAGAGCAAGGTCCAGGGATGTGGTTGCAGTAGTTCGGCTGCGATGGTGTCAAGACAGATGATGAACAGGAGCGGGGACAAAGCTGACCCCTGATGAACACCAACTCTGATGGGAAAAGTTGCGGAGTTTCCAGAAGCACATCGGACATTGCTGGTGACATTCCGATAAAGAAGCTGAACCCATTGAACATATGCTTCTGGTACCCCATGCTGTCGTAGTGCATACCATATTAGATCACGAGGTACCCTGTCGAAGGTCTTTTCAAGATCCAAGAAGGTTATATGGAGTGGTTTCCGCTTTTCTAGGTGCCTTTCCATCAAAAGACGAGCGGCGTGAATAGCATCGATTGTCCCTGTACCTTTCATAAAACCACACTGGTTTGAGGCAATCTTGATTATGTCACGAAGGCGTGTATCCACGATACGCTCAAATATCTTCATAGTGTGGCAAAGCAGGCGAATCGGTCGATAATTTGAGCAGTTGTGCACATCTCCTTTACCTTTCCAAATTGGTATTGTTACACTGCTGAGCCAAGTAAGAGGAGCTTCGTTTTCATTGATGATCTTGTTGAAGAGATCTGCTAGAAACTGAGCTGCTTGTGATCCAAGCATCTTCCACACCTCCGATGGGAGATCATCCGGTCCAGTTGCCTTTCCATTTTTCAGTTTCTTCATAGCAGTCTCCACTTCGGCAACCGTGATGGCTGGTACTGGACCAAGTACAGGATCCGCAGCTGGTAGTGGCGGATGAGGAAATTCTTCGTTGCTAATATTTTCGAAGTGCTTTTTCCATCGGTTAATGATCTCATTAGGTTTCCGTAGAGGTTGTTGATTTTCATTCTTAATGATCATAACATGTCCAACATCTTGAGTGGAACGATGGCGATTCTTCGCTAGTCTGTAGATATTATTTGCTCCTTCTGCTGTGTTGAGCTCTTCGTACATGCTCTTGTAATGATCTGCTTTAGCCTTTGCCACTTCCTGTTTTGCCACCGACTTCAATCTTCTATATTGCTGACGATCAAGATCCAGTCCCGATTGGAGCCAGGTCTTATACGCTAACTTCTTCATCCTGATGGCATCTTGGACATGAGAATTCCACCACCATATCTCTTTATTGATAAAACTGCGTCCAGGTTTTAATTTACCCATGATGTCAGTAGCACAAGTCTTAATATGTGTGGAGGCCTTTGCCCAGATTCCATCAACGTGTTGACCTTGTTCTGGCATAGATAAAGAACCTACAGATGTTTTTAGCTGGATGTGATTAGATAATTAATAACATTAAATGTAATTAGAATTGGAACTTAAAACAGAATTAGAATTGGGAATTAGATCAGGAGATATAAACTAACAACTCCACTACACTAAAAAAGTTAGGTTAAGTACAGCAGGCTTCAAACAAAGAATAGAAAATGGGAGGGAAGTACAATGTCAGTTTGAATTCTTGGTAGGATAAACTGAGCAGTGTTGCCAACTCACATGCTTGCTGGCATACATCTTCACCCATTATAGAGCCCACATACTACAAAAACTTCCTGACATGCATTTATATTATTTACAGTATGATATATATATATATATATTATATTTAAAATTGAATGAACAATAGCTTAAAGCACTTTTACTCTGCATTTTGTTCTCTCAAATGTCCTTTCTATTGAATATATTTTATTACCATTTGAGTTTTGGCATACACATTTCAATTAATATGCATATAGCCTACTCTTATTACTACAAAAGTACAGGGCGCCCGAGAATGTTCTCCGCAGTGGTTACGTGCAGGTGCGAGAGGTTGCCTCATCGGTTTAGTTGGTAGCACGGTGTCTTTGACAGGGTGAATCCCACACGTGTGGGCTGTAGCCTGTCGAAATCGTCAGTGTGTATTGCAATTAGCGAGCGTATGTGTCATCAGCACTTCCAGCATCTGTTATGAATGGCTGTGGTGAGTACAAAGTACACTGTTTGCTTGTTATTAGGGAAGACAGAATGCATTTTGCATATAAGTCAAGCAGCATTGCGCTTCATAGGAGCTCATGTCACCACGAACAGTTAAACGATGACAGAGGCTACTTGAGCTGAGTCATATCCTACTCGCGCAACTGTACCTGTCAACGAAGCAGGCTGACGTGTGACACAAGTAAACAAAGAATAGTTCCCATCTCGACCGCCGGCAATCATTTCGTGAAAGGCTGCTAATTATGATGCAAGCGGCAGCCGTGCTGCCAACGTAACTTCTGTAGCTAGCTCTCGCAAACGCATGTAGGAGCTGCGGAGAACATTCCCGGACTCACTGTAGCTTTTCCCTCCCACATCTTTGTTGTCATTTCCAGTACCGTAATAAAACTCGACCTTCTCAATATCTTGGTATTTATTAAAAATTTAAAACACAAAACAACCTGAAGGTTTTATCCAATATTTTACTTTTGTTTAAGGAAAAAACACACTTAAAGACAAGGTTACATTGCCAAAACATATAAATACCCAAAAATACCCAGACATCCATTTCCCTTTTCTTTTAGTTTTAAAGGATCAATATCGTTCCTGATTACAATTTAATGCATCAAATACCTGTGTTTCAGTCCTTGTTTGTCCAACACTTCATCAACACATCAAAAAGTGTTGTATAAAGCTCAAAAAACTTAAAATACCCTAATTTTGGGTATTTAAATGACCACTGGGTAAATACCCGGCCCACATCACTAACCGTACTAGGTATAGTAGTGCCGATACCATAGGTATTGTGACTGTTTCTCCAACTCCGTCAAGGAAACTAATTCTGAACTAAGTTCTGGAATGGGGTACACTGTCCCACGAGGACAATCAAGGACAACTTGAACCATTCAAGTGATTTTTCTATTTCATTTTACCAACTAACCAGGTGCCTGGAAATGCTAGTGAAGGAGGCAGCTAAGTAGGCTAGCCTACTGGTATTCACCATTCAGAGAACATTCTCAGCGACTTGTCTATGCATAGGCCTATGTCACAACTTTCAGAAATTGATACAGTAGTTACAGAACACTAATGGTGCCCAGTACTCACAGCTTAGCATAGGATGGAGTGGATTCCAGCCACAGATTAACTTATGATTTGTCAACGGGTTTTCAAACAGATCGAGCACACACCCAAGTATAGGGGTCTTGATCATGATGTTCCAAGCCTCTAAATGAGACACTCCTCTTTAAGACTTTCTGGTCTTGCATCCATGGTCGATCAACATTCTCCTGATTTCAGTGTTCTCAAGTTTCAGATGTCTATGGACATGTTTTTATCCTGACAACTTCATATTTTAAGGGGTTGGGGTACATGCCCTATTCTTAATTAGTTCAGCATAAGGTCATTGAATCCCCTTAAGAAAAATAGGGAACATTCATGTGTTATTTGACCATAGGAAAGGGAGAATTTTAAAAACCTCCAGGGACATTGATGCTGAGGACTCCGAGTAAGTAGGCTAGATCAAAATGAACATTTTTCAGTGTTGCCTTAATAAAGGTTAATAACTTTCTACCGTTCAACATGAATAGGCCTATATTGGACGGGAAATATTTTTATTATTTGCAGAGATTACAAGGATGACTTGTTGATGTATCATTATTTTGCTAAGCGAACATAAGTTCCAAGTCCATATCGTGTTGGCACCCATATTTCAGTGTTGCCTTAGTAAACGAAATATAGAATGTATTTCAGTCGGACAACACGGTTGCACTTAATAGTAATGAGCATTATTCCCAAAACCAGAAAAAAACTGTACATGCAGGCCTAACATGTCAAATCAATCATACCTACAAGACAACAAAAATGCTCTAAGAAAAACTATTAAAACCTCATAATAGTAGTCAAAAATAATCTCAAAACACCGCCACTATTTCGCGAAGGTGCAGAAAAATCTTAATAAAGTACAGCTATTCGTAATAGTTGCTACTGTTGTGATAAACCGCTACTGAGTGATAGGCACCCGAAATAGAACTATTTATCTTAATGTCTACAAGATAACGAGATTGCCAAAAAACACAATGCCACCCACAAATCTATCGAAGTCAACACTAAAAATGGCTTATCTAATCCCACCCTTCACCAACATTAATTTTTGTAATTAAAGTAACTTAGGTTATGTTAATGAATGCAGTACATTTGCATTTGTCTTTTGGCACAGGCTAGAGTAAAATGTGGCTTTTCACTGATGTCTCAGTCTCACTCATGGCTGTGATTATATGGAAGCTACTGAGGTATGGGCGGTGCTTAGTAATGACATTCAGGGCACAGTCAGTGACTGTAGATGCTGTGAAAGGTTCTACTCATAGGGTTAGTACTGCTGTACTGACTCAGTGAGGAAAACAATGGCAAACTACCTCACTCCTCATCTTGCCTAGTACGCCTCAATATAGCGCTGCCTTGGGTTTTTGGGGGTATCTACCCACATAACCTAATGACGGTACTTTTTGAGGATCCAACCAGCCTTCGGGCTGACTACCTAACAGACAGGTTATGTTAAATTGAGGTTAATGGCGGAATTGATTGCGGCTGTGTGGCGGGAAGGACCCAATAAGTGCTCAGCCAATCAGGGACGTTTTGATTGGAGACCATGCTCGGAAAAATTTTAGATAGTTTTGATTCACTCCTCTTCGTTAAGCCCCCACCCTAGGCCGTGCCGGCGACCAAAATGGCGGCTTAACGAACACGACGGGGTGCCATTATTAAAATTTTGGGAGATAGAAAGACAGCCTCAGTGGTCAAGTAGCGTTCGCGCCTTAAATTCTTTTAGTTGGTGTATCAAATTGTACCCAATGTACGCCTCCATAATGCAATACATTATGTGCTGTGTTTACATCAACTTCTTACAAACGCAAACGACCACTTTGTTTCGTCCATGGCACAAATAGAGCCAACAGAACATAATATTGGATACAGTAACATCGTCGTTAACGAATGAGGCACAAAGAACACAATAGGTAGACTACACTACTCATTATGCTCATTATGCTACGCACAATAATTCCATTCTGTGCCTTTGACGTCCAGTCTTCTCTTCTCCACAGGGCCAGTACGTAAACTTACGAGCAACGTTCACTTCACAGATGTTCAAAGTGACCACTGTCATGTGTTAGGCTATTGCCATGTGATTTCACAAATCAGATAAGTCTCCATATCAAATCTTTCAACACAAACACTATTTTTGTATGTTGCAGCTCTAGCTTTTCACCTTCTTCTCAGCACCCCCCAGGGGCTCACATCTAGTGGGACGTGGGTTGGCGACCACGGGATCCCAGCTGAGTCCGGCATTGCTTCCACTTACTTGTGCCGGGCTCTTCTCCGTCTTCTTTCCTGTCGACCTCACTTGGTCAACTCTTGTTCTCTTCCGACCCCGACGGTATTAGGGTATCCGAGGCCTAGGGAGTCTCTTCCTCTCCCGCCTTAATTGGCCCTTGTCTCATCTTTTCTGATACCCTCCTTTTGGGAGGGGTCAGCCTTCTTGTTCTTTTCTTTTTTCCTCCTGCCTTGTGCTCAAGGCCCTTAAAGAGGCAGGGTGTATGTAGCCCCACCACTTCTGGTGCACCCTAGATAATGCTACACCCTCAGGGGCTTACGGCTGGTGAGTTCGGGAGTTGGCGACCCCGAAAGATTCCTGAGCTGGGTCCGTTTTCCCCTTTTGTCCCTTACTTTTGGGGCGGACCCTCTCCTCTGTCCCCTCTCCTCTCCACTCCGCCTTTCATTATATTTCCTTTTCTCTTTAAGTTTCCCGCACCTTTTTGTAGGTATTCTTGAGCTACGTTGCATTTTGTACGTTTTTTCGATCTAAATTGTATTTTGTGAGTGTTTTTCAACCTCACTTGCATTTTGTAAGGATTGCCAATCAAAATTGCTTTTTAGTAAGTCTTTCAATATAGGGGGTCTTCTTGTGAGTATTTTGAATTTCAATTGCATTTTGTATTTTCAACCTACCCCGCTTTGTTCAAGTAGTTAAGTCTCAATTGCAATTTTGTGGGTATTTTGAATCTAAATTACATTTTGTAATTATTTTCAATCTAAATTGCATTTTGTAAGTATTGTCCATCCAAATAAGAAGTTTGAATCTACCATACCTTTTGTAAGCAATTTCAATTGCATTTTGTATTTTCAACCTACCCCTCTTTGTTCAAGTAGTTAATTCTCAATTGCATTTTGTGGGTATTTTGAATCTACATTACACATTGTGCGTATTTTCAATCTCATTTGCATTTTGTAAGTATTTTGATTTCACTTGCATTTTGTAAGTATTTCGACTGTACGTTGCATTTTGTACGTATTTTGGACTTAACCTACATTTTGTGCGTATTTTTCAATCTATTCCTTTTGCGAGTATTTTCGTTCGAAATTCCCTTATGTACGTATTACCGCTCTCCATTTGGTGAGTAGTTTCAATCTGAGTTCCTTTTTGTAAGTATTTTTCCTGCAACATAAGGCATAATTGTTGGGGCTCACTGTCTATTTTATCTAAACCATTTTCGTTTCATCCATATCAGTGAGCTGTTTTTTATCTTCATCCTTTCATTTCACACCATTTCATTTCGTCAGGGGCCGATAACCTCGATGTTAGGCCCCTTAAAACAACAATTATCATCATCAACATCTTCTCAGCAGAGTATTGGTAGGTCATTTCTGCATATTAGTTTACAATCTAGTTTAGAGTTTATCACAGCAGCAGTAGCTACAGTTGGTGGAGAGAGACTGTTTGTTGATGGGATCGTCTTGTAACATTGTAGATAGTAAAATAAATAGTTCTTTATTTGGGTGCTTAATGCTTTAGTATCTATCACTAGCAGTTCAAAGTTCCTAATTTCTCTACTAGAAAGCGCTATAGTGTTCAAGGAGCTTAGATATCTAACATCCTTGACTTTCAGAGTGATTCAAGGCACAACGAAATTTGACATGCAAGCTACACTCTGGGTGTCAAATTACTAACCTTGCACCCGGCATCCGAGGCCATACGATATTATTATTAGTAACAGTTGCCATACTTTCTAAGTTTTTGACGTGTTTTTTGATTTTGGAGGGTGGGTGTCATTGTGGGTTTGTAGAGCTATTTTGTCTGGTATATTTGAACCTGAGTATGCTCTCTTGCTCTCCTTATTAGCCCCCCAGGGACTCACAACTTGTGGGACGTGTGTTGGCGACCACGGGACCTCAGCTGAGTCTGGCATTGCTTCCACTTACTTGTGCCGGGCTCCTCTCTCCTGTCTTTTCTGTCGACCTCCCTTAGTCAACTCTTGTTCTTTTCCGACCCTGACGGCATTAGAGTATCCGAGGCCTAGGGAGTCTTTCACTTTCCCGCCTTAATTGGCCCTTTTCTCATCTTTCCTGATCCCTCATTCTTCGAGGGGTCAGACCTCTTGTTTTCTTTTCATTGTATCTCCTGTCTTCCGCTCAAGGCCCTCACGGAGGCAGGGTGCATGAATTAAATACGCTGATCCCAGATGGAACCACAATGAATTACGCTATCCCAGATGGGACTCCAATTAAATATGTGATCCCTTTCGAATCCCGGACGGGACTCCAATTAAGTATGCTGCTTCCAGGCGGGACAGCAATTACGACAAGGTCCACACAGGTCCTCCTCGAGTCTGAGCATATCTTGAATCACCCGAACACGAAGATTCCCAAAGAATGTTGTTTATTTCCAGAAGACCACCAAATAATACATTTACAGTAGTTGTTAGTTATGTACAAGGCATACTGTATAGCCTGACTGCGGAGTAGTCTTGTTAAGCAGACTTACAGTACTCAAAAGTTACAATCAAGAAGAGGAACGATCTGCTCTCGTGCACCAAGTTAAATACTGGATAATACCTGGTGGGGATTATGAGTTTCCCTGAAGGACTTAGCCAATCAGAAGCTTGCTTCGTTAAGAGGGAGTTGTCTCTCTGAGTGGGGAACCAATAATGTGTAAATGTTGAAGGGTAGCTAGAGATTCCTTCTGGTTCTTTCTAAAACTCTGTAGTAAATACCTCTCAAGGCTTTCTTAAGAAAAGAGAGTTGTTTTCTGGCGGTTTCCATGTCTTTAAATGGAGACAGCTTGTTTCAAGTTATCTATCTAAGATATCTTGATTTTAGATGGATAGCTCTTGTAAGGAAGAGATGGACTACAAGGTTCATCTTTTAACTTTATGGCTTGGCGAGGCTCTTTCTTAAATGGTATGTCAACTGACTTTGTTTCCAATGAGAAGAAAAATAATACATTTTAGAAGCCAAACTCATTGGAACACGTAGGCCTAGGTTCTGTACTTTATGGGGAATATAACTCGTGTAGCCCCACCACTTATGGTGTACCCTGGATAGTGCTATACCCTCAAGGGCTCACGTTTGGTGAGTTCGGGCGTTGGCCACTCCGAGGGCTTCCTGAGCTGGGTCCGGTTTTTCTCCTTCCATTGCCTTTGGGACGAGCCCTCTCCTCTTTCCTCTCTGCCTTTCTTGGCTCTCCTTCCTTCAAAGTCCCTCAATTCTCATTCTTCGAGGGTTGAGCGCATTTCCTATCCTCCTGTCTTTTATTTACATTCATCTCCTGTTTTTTTTACCATTTCCTCTTCTAGTTTGTAAGAGAGTAGTTAGATTTAGTTGTGGGTTTCATAGGATCATCGTTCATTTTCACTATCACCCAACCTTGAAGATGGTCTTCTGTGGTTTCCCATCTTCCTTCCAGGCAAATGCCGGGGTTGGTCCCCAAGTATAGGCCACAGCCGCTACCTTCCAATTCCTAGCCCTTACATTCCAACTTCCCCTTCCGCCCCCACCCAACGGTACTTGTAGCTCACCCATTGGGTGTCCGTCTCGAAGCAGCTACAAAACTGGCGAGCCGAACATGTCCTCGGACACTCCCGGCACTAAAAGCCATACGCTAAAAAAAACTATCACCCAAACCATTAGGGGCCGATAACCTAGATGTTAGGCCAACAATTATCATCGTCATCTCCTTATTAGCTCAGAGTAATGACGAGGTCGCTCACTGCGCGTTGGTACCATTGTTTTTAAACGTCGTTATTTTGTAGTACCGGTAACTTATGTCTTTAACTAGTACAATGTATTTTGGTCTTCTTTTGATTTTGTCGTTTCTGTCAGGTTCATAATTACCCTGGTTACGTATTAGGGGGTTTGTATATCAATATGCTTTTGAGTAGTAATTATTCGTTAGTTTGGTCATGTAGTCTAGTAAGTAAGGTGTTTTGGTTCGTGTGTGGAGGTCCTATATTCGAGTATCGCGTGGTACTTTCAGGGCTATTCTTAGCATCCAATTCTGAATGCGCTGAAGTCTAGCTATTTTAGATATTGACATAGGCTAAATGCTATTGCCGGTGCGAAGTAAGTTAAAACTGGTCTTATTAATGCTTTATAGAGTAATGTAACGTTTTTAGTTGATAATATGGATTTTGGATGAATCATTGGATAAAGTAGTTTTATGCTAGTGCGTGTTTTAGTATCATGTTGTCATATGTGTATTGAGATTTAATCTCTGTAGTCCATAACAGATACTGTATATGTTAATCACATGTAATTCGTTCATGTTTTCTCTTCGCATGTCCCAGGAATTGGAATTAATTTGTGTTGACAAACTGAAAAGATGCGGAAAAGTCTACATTGGACAAACAAAACGGTTCATTGCAACTCACATCAAAGAGCATCAAAGGAACATCCGTCTAAACCAACCTGACAAATCGGCTATAGCTGAACATGCCCTGTCTTCAGGGCACGATGTATGTTTCAAGGATGCTCATGCGCTTGCCCTTGTTAAGCACAACTGGTCTAGAATTACAAGGGAGGCAGTTGAAATTCGTAAAAATCCCAATAATTTTAACAGAGACACTGGATATCAGCTAAGTGACACTTGGCTACCAGTTATTAAGGATCTAGGGAGATAGTTCCTCTCAGTCTCTCTGTTCTTCACCTATTTCAAATTGTACTTTTTTCCTCTATGGCTACAGAGCCTGGATTTGTTCTCCTTTGTTCGTCACTGGAGGAGTTTCTATCTGTTTTTTTCGCCGTTGCCTGTATGACGTTAGGTATCGTTCAGATACACTTCCATTTTGTTTATGTTTCCTTATATCCACCTAACCCTCCCCCCTCCCCCCCCCCCTCTTCTTTTGGACATCCTCATTCTTCGAGGAATCTCTATATTTTCACCCCGCCCCCTTTACCTTCTCCTTACTTACTACTCTGTCCGCCGTTCTACCATGGTCCATACAGTAATTTCTGGCAGCTGCTCTCTGGTGACGAACCGAGGAATTTATCTATATTTTTGTAATGTTGGTAATCTCATTGATATACTTTCTTTGGCCACATTGTTAGATTTCCATTGCAAAAGGAGGCAAGGTTTCTCCGAAACGTATGGTTCTAATCTAAATACACACGGCATTAGCCCAAAAAACATGAATTATTTATATCAATATTACTACTCGTTAGTAAAAGCCGGGTGTCTCCTGCTACATCCATTCAAATGTACGGCCCTATCCTTAATAAATAATGAACATGTAGGCTATAACTTGATACGGTGGGCTCACCTCCCTCTAGCGGTCAAATCATAATACTCTCTTGTGGAATAAACCAGAATAACTTAACTTCTGATGCTCAGGAATCAAAATAACCAGTGATGGACGAAGCAAAGAGGATATAAACAGTAGGTTAGCACAGGCAAGGAAAGCATTTCTACACAAAAGGAATCTGTTGACATCGAATATAGATTTAGGTATTAGGAAGTCATTTTTGAAAGTCTTTGTCTGGAGCGTGGCGCTCTATGGAAGTGAAACTTGGATTGTTGGTGCAGCAGAAAAGAGGAGAATAGAAGCGTTTGAAATGTGGTGTTACAGGACAATTACGATCACACGGGTAGATACAATAGGGTTACAAATGACGAGGTATTAAGACGATTGGGAGAGGAGAGATTTTCTGGCGACTACTAATGAAGAGAAGAGATAGGTTGGTAGGACACATACTAAGACACCCAGGAATAGCAAACTTAGTTATGGAAGGAAGGGTCGAGGATAAGAATTGTAGGGGTAGACCAAGGTTAGAATATGTTAAACAGATTGTCTCGGATGTAAGGTGTGGTAGATATGTAGAGATGAAGCAAAGATATTTGGCTGAAATCCCGGAATCCTTCTTGGTCACAAGGTAGGAAGTTGGTCAAAGAGCAGTTTCAATGAATGAAGCTTGGCGCAACGAGTAGCTGACTTCAAATCCAGATAGATTAGGTCTTATCTCGGATCCAATTAAGCAACCCCCTGGTTTCGACCTTCCCAGGAAAATCTGGACGTCGCTGAATCGTGCAAGAACTAAACACGGTCGATGTCAGTTCTGGAAGCACAAATGCAAAATTGCCGAGAATCCTTCTGCAACTGTGCAGGTGTGACCACCAGTCACATTGCTATGGATTGCCCACTCCGAAGGTTCAATGGTACAATGAAGGAGATTCATCAAGCTAGTGATGAAGCTGTAGAATGGTTAGAGAAATTAGACATCCAGCTCTAGCCACACCTAAGCTACTTGTAGATCAAGGTCTCAATCTGTGTACATTTACTTGTAAATACTGTATATGTAAATAATTGTATATTTCATCTTCATGCCATACGAAATATAAATATAGATGAAACGAATAGCTCAGGACAGGGAAGCATGGAGGGCTGCATCAAACCAGTCAAAAGACTGAAGACTCAAACAACTGATACTTTCTGGTGGCGAGAGTTGTAACCAACTTGATAAAGACACGGCCGTGATAAAGAGTAATATTACTTCTCGAGTAACCGTTGGAGGCTACTGTCTACAGTATCTTGATCGAGCTTGCTTACTGGCTTGGTACACGCTACTGCAAGTAATACGATACAATAGTCGGGGAGGGGATTTTGGAAGAAAGTCGGCCGTGGGCCTGTTGAAACGAACCGGCCTGGCATTTGCCTGACGGTGTAAATTGGAAACCATGAAAACTATTTTTAAGACGCCCGAGGTGGGATTCGAACCTACGTTAGCGCTCTCGGCCACCGTGGTTGGCATTATTATTAATACAATAGTATTATTCTTAGTGTGTGAACTTTGGAGGTGTAACGATGATGATGATGATTGTCGTTTTAAGGGGCGTAACATCTGGGCTATCGGCCCATAATGGTTTGGGTGATAGTGAAAACTAACTACAAACTTACAAACTAGAAGAGGAAATGGAAAACAAAAGTAAGAATAAGGGAAACAGGAGGAAAGGAAATGCCCTCAACCCTCGAAGAATGAGAACTAAGGGACTTGGAAGAAAGGAGAGCCCGGAAAGGCAGGTAGGAAAAACAAAGAGGAGAAGGAGCGCCCCAAAGGCAATGGAAGAAGGAGAAAAACCGTACCCAGCTTTGGAAGCCCCCGGGGTCGTCAACTCCCGAACTCATCTGACATGAGCTCCTGAGGGTGTAGTACAATCCAGGGTGCACCAGAAGTGGTGGGGTTACATACACCCTGCCTCCTTGGGGGCCTTGAAAAGAAGACGGGAGATTCAATGAAAAGAAAACAAGAGGTCTGACCCCTCGAAGAATGAGGGATCAGGAAAGATGACACAAGGGCCAATTAAGGCGGGAAAGTGAAAGACTACCTAGGCCTCTGGTACCCAAATACCGTCAGGGTCGGAAACGAACAAGAGTTGAGCAAGGGAGGTCGACAGGAAAGACAACAGAGAGGAACCCGGCACAAGTAAGTGGAAGCAATGCCGGACTCAGTTGGGGTCCCGTGATCGCCAACCCACTTCCACTTGATGTGAGCCCCTGGGGGGATGGGGTGTAACAATAAGTGTACTCAACTGATGTTGCTGAATGCCACCTATTGTGTTATTTTCGAGGATCAGACTGCCTACGGTACCGTACTTCACTGAATGCCCGTACTGTTCCAGTCAAGGATTGTTATTTCAGCAGGGTCTCGAGTTACGCACCGAAACACTATTTGAGTACAACACAGCCTTGTGAAATGGATTATTTATTTACGTATTCAGGCTCGCATCAGCGAAACTTCCAAACTGTGTGTTATGCGCCATCTGTGAGTCGAGTCGGACATTGAATTCGTTTGTTGTCATTCGGCGCTCTCATGCGGCTTGTGATTCAACTACTAGCATATATGTGGCGTGAGAGATCTGGTGTGCTTCCGTGAACCCACGACACACTTCAATAGTATGATTATCAGTCGAGACCGGACATTCAAGCACTAAAAATGATTTAAAAAAATATACATTCAGTTATGCACTAGAAATGTAGAAAATATGCATTAAAATTTGAAAAATATGCACTTAGCAATAAGCGAATCTTATTCACTCTTCTTACCCCCTTTGCCGTAATATGTGCAGTCGTTTTTGCATGTTGTTCAAGTTGCAGTTTCTCTTTTCACATTTCACTTCCTTCGAGCATATTTGACAATAGACGGCAACACCATCAGTTAATAATAATAATAATAATAATAATATCGTATGGCCTCGAGTGCCGGGTGCAAGCTTTGTTATTTGACACCCTAAGGGTAGCTTGCATGTCGAATTTCGTTGTTCCTTGAAGCTCTATGGAAGTAAAGGAGGTTAGATATCTAAGTAAGCTCCTTGAACACTACAGCGCTTTCTAGTGGAGAAATGAGGAACTTTGTGTTGGCGGAAACTCCCGAGATTAATTTTGCCATTATGAACACGGCCTACTGAATTCAAATGGGTTCTTTGACATGCCAATATCATATGACATGGTGTCGTAATTTTTGCCGCCTTTTAAAAATCACTTACCACGGCCAGGAGCGAACTTGCAAGTTTGGGGTTAGTAGACCGACACGTTGACCACTCACCCACCGTGGCAAGCTAACGCCATCAGTTGAAGAATCACTATTACCTGACACCCACTGTTTTAATAAATAGGCTACTTTCTGCTGCTCTTCTCTTTAGGCATTTTGAGTTAAGGATATGCAGACTAAGAATGAAGGAAGAAACTCCTCACAAAACTAACCCCAGGCTACGGGCTGTCGAGATGGTGAAAGGAATGTCCCACCCCATTCCCTTCTTCAAATAGCCAGGCAGCATTGCGTAAAGTTCGAGTACTGTCATCTCGTTATCTGTTGCTCAGAAAGTTGCTTACGAGGGATGTCCAACACGGAGGCGAAAGCTATTTTGTTCAAGGTGTTTTAAGTTATTTCAACTGTAGTCTATATGCTAAAATATGCTGTTATGATCAGAATATGCACCAAAAAAACAATAAACCCCCAAAATATGCATTTGGATATGGGCATATGCATTTTCAAAAAATCCTGTCCCTGATTATCAGCAATCGATTCCGGACTCTATTGAGAAAATTAATTCTAGTCTAAGTTTTGGAACGGGGGTGCACTCAGCCTCGTGAGGCCAACCTAGTCGTGTTTTTCCACCTCCACTCCCTGACAGGATGCTTCCGAACTTCCTTCGTTTGATGACTATAGAGACTTGTCGGTTGTTGTGTCGCGAGTGGGAACCCCAGATATTTAATTTGAATCAGGGGTAGATTATCTCGTGGTTCCACCCCTCAAAACAGCAACCACCATGTCACACACACAGTTCCAGATTATGAAGCGAGGGCCCTCGCAGAGGCCGTGTGGCAGTAGGGGGGGGGGGGCTGTACATTGCCGCGTGTCGAGCGAGGCACTGGCGTTAGCAGCAGCGTAGCACATTTACACTGTTTAACGAATTTACTGTAATAATCATTATTATTATTATTGATTTAAGCACACCATGGAGCGCTTATGACTAATTCTTCGATGCTCTTTTCCGTTCCCAATATCTCTTGAGCCCTGCTGATAATTTCTCCTTTCTCTCCTGCGAAAGGGGCTTCCGACATTTAGGGACTCTAGATGGTGGGGTCCAAGATTCTACCATAGCACAAAATTTAGAACGATCTTCTGCATCAAGGTCAGCAATTCCAGCCGAATCCAAGTCCTTTAGTACTTCATTAAGCCACAGGCTTCCAGTCTTGTAGCTTTTAACCAAGGAGAAGATCTTCTTGGTAAGCCTGTTGCTGTTCATACGCTGTAGGTGCCCGTAGAACTTGGGCCTCCTACGTCGCATACTGGTATTGGCTGATTCTAACAGTCGATACAGGTCAGAATTAGATTTCAAACGGTATGTTCCATCTGGGAGCAATCTCGGGCCATGCATTTTCCTGAGGATACGTCTTTCGGCTTTCTCCAGGTCATCCATTGAGCCTTTTCTGTTCATCAAGAGGGTCTCTGCGGCATCTCTTGTAACCAACGAATATAATAGTCACTGTTCATGTCTTTGTGGTAGTCCTCACTTCTTTTATATAATTACACTAGCAGGTACCCGCGGCTTCGCTCGCGTCATAGTCTTGTCATATTGTTATTCAATGAAATGCAGGTTTAACCCCGTTCACACCCCTTTAGAACCTGAATACCCAAAATTCCCTCCGAATTAGACGTTTTCGACACACAACAAACATATCCCCAAAATATCATTCTTCTAACTTTAATAGATTTGGTTGGTCGATGAGAGTGAATATACAAAAATCCTTCCTTAGTGGACGTTTTTCTTCCAGAATTTCACCACTCCCCAAGGGCCCCTTAAATTGGATCTATGAAAAGACGGTCGAACACCTATTTATTTAATTATTTATTTATTAATTATTAAGCTGATTGTTTTCCTCTGAGTTTCAAACTCCTCGCCTATGTCGATTAAGAGATGCGCGCTCCGATAGGAATCCTTTAACCCCCACTTTTCACCCCTTTCACTCAAAATATACACCACATCGAAAAACCATTAGACATGTGTCAGCTTATTTTTAATGATTAGTTTATATGCCAAGTGTCACGTCCCCAAATGAATCCACTCGTGAGATGTTATTCAATGAAATGCACGTTTACACCCTTAACACCCCTTTAGAACCTGTATATCCAAAAATCTTTCCTTTGTGGTCGTTTTCGACATACAACGAACATATCCAAAAAAAATCATGTTTCTAACTTCAATAATTTTGGCTGGCGATGATGAGTGAGCGAGTCAGTCAGGACATTTTCTTTCATTTATTTTTGAGAATTTCACCCCTCCCCATGAACCCCTTAAATGGGATTTATGAAAAAAAAACCATTTAAACACCTATTTACTTATTTATTATGCTGATTTTTTTCCGCTGAATTTCAAACTTCTCGTTTATGTCGTTGCAATATACACGCTCCGTTAATAATCCTTAGCCCCCAATTTTTACCCCTTTCACCTCATAGTATACACCATATCGATAAACCCTTAGACAAAAGTTTGCTTATTTTATTAATTAATTTATATGCCTAATATCACATCCCCAAATGAAACAACTCGTGAGATATTGTTAATCAATGAAATGCAAGTTTCACCCCATTAACACCCCTTCAGAACATGAATATCCAAAAATCAATCCTTAGTGGACGTTTTCGACATTCAACGAACATAACCCCAAAATGTCATGTTTCTAACTTCAATAATTTTGGCTGGGCGATAATGAGTGAGTGAGTGAGGGTGTCAGGACATTTTCGTTCATTTATTTTTCATAATTTCACCCCTCTCATGAACCCCTTAAATTGGATTTATGATAAGAAAACCGGTCGAACACCTTTTTACTTATGTTTAAGATGTTCTTCCCCCCTGAGTTTGATATGTGAGTGAGTTAATCAGTTAGAACACTTTATTTCCTGTTTTTCCCCCCAGAATTTCACCCCCTCTCCAAGGGCCATATAATTGGATTTATGAAAATCGGTCGAACACCTAATTACTTATATTTTAAGCTGTTTTTTTGTGCTGAATTTCAAACTTCTCGCCTATGTCGTTTAAGAGATAAACGCTCCGTTAAGAATCCTTCAACACCCAATTTTCACCCCTTTCACCTCATAATATACACCACATCGATAAACCCTTAGACATATGTCTGCTTATTTTTTTTATGCCGAATATCACATCCCCAAAGAAACAACTCATGAGATATCGTTATTCAATGAAATGCACGTTTACCCCATTAACACCTCTTCAGAACCCGAATAAACGAAAATCCTTCCTTAGTTTACGTTTTCGGCATACAGCGAACATATTGCCAAAATTTAATGTTTCCAACTTCAATAGTTTTTGCTGGGCGATGATGAGTGAGTGAGTCAGTCAGGTCATTTTCTTTCAATTATTTTTACCACAAATTTACCCCTCCCCATGGGCCCCTTAAATTGGATTTATGAAGAAACGCTCGAACACCTATTAACTTAATTTGAAGCTGTCTTTTTCCCCTGAGTTTGATGAGTAAGTGAGTTAGTCAGTAGTTAGGACACTTTCTCTCCTTTTTTTCCCACGAATTTCATCCCACCCCATTGGCCCCTTAAATTGAATTTATGAAA
Organism: Meconema thalassinum; assembly: GCA_946902985.2. Taxonomy (NCBI): domain Eukaryota; kingdom Metazoa; phylum Arthropoda; class Insecta; order Orthoptera; family Tettigoniidae; genus Meconema; species Meconema thalassinum. The sequence continues at coordinate 26,865,447 of OX336396.1, read as the reverse complement.
AAGCGGTCGAACACTGATTTACTTATTTTTAAGCTGATTTTTTCCCGCTGATTTTCAAACTTCTCGCCTATGTTGTTTAAGAGATACACGCTCCGATAGGAATCCTTCAACCCCCACATTTCACCCCTTTCACCTTATAAGAGACACCACATCGAAAAACCCTTACACATATGTCTGCTTATTTTTAATGATTAGTTTATATGCCGAGTATCACATCCTCAAATGAAACCACTCGTGAGATATTTTTGTTCAATAAAAAGCAGGTTTAGCCCCCTTAAGACCCCTTTAGAACCTGAATATCCGAAAATCCTCTCTTAGTGTACGGTTTTGACATACAATGAACAACGAACATATCCCCAAAATCTCATGTTTCTAACTTCAATAATTTTGGCTGGGCGATGATGAGTGAGTGAGTGAGTGAGTGAGTGAGTGAGTGAGTGAGGACATTTTCTTTAATTTTTCTTCCTGAATTTCACCCTACCCCAAGAACCCCTTAAATTTGATTTATGAAGAAAAACCTGTCGAACACTTATTTACTGATTTTAAGCAGTTTTCTGTCCCTGAGTTTGAGGAGTGAGTGAGTCAGTCAATCAGTTAGGACACTTTCTTTCCTGTTCCCCCCCCCCAGAATTTCACCCCTCCCCATGGGCCCCTTAAATTGGTTTTATGAAAAAAAAAAGAACGGTCGAACTCCTATTTACTTATCTTTTAAGCTGATTTTTTTCCGCTGTGTTATTCAATGAAATGCAGGTGTACCCCCTTAACACCCCTTTAGAACCTGAATATCCAAAAATCCTTCCTTAGTGGGCGTTTTCGACTTACAACGAACATATCCCCAAAATTTCATGTTTCTAACTTTAATAGTTTTGGCTGGGCGATGATGAGTCAGTCAGTCAGGACACTTGTTTTTATATAAGAGATTAATGCAGTCAATGGCCATGTACTTTTATTTTCAGAACAGGTCAGGGAAGGGATATTGGAAGGACCTATTGAAAGTAACCGTCCCGGCATTTGCCTGGTGGTGAAAATGGGAAACCACGAAAACCATTTTAGGACGTTGTTGTTGTTTGAGTCTTCATTCTTTTGACTGGTTTGATGCAGCTCTCCATGCCTCCCTGTCCTGAGCTAATCGTTTCATCTCTACATAGCTACCACACCCCACATCCGAGGCAATCTGTTTAACATATTCTAACCTTGGTCTACCCCTACAGTTCTTGTCCTTGACCCTTCCTTCCATAACTAAGCTTGCTATTCCTGGGTGTCTTAGTATGTGTCCTACCAACCTATCTCTTCTCTTCATTAGCAGTCGCCAGAAACATCTCTCCTCTCCCACTCGGCTTGATACCACTTTGTTTGTAACCCTATCTACCCATCTGATCTTCATCATTCTCCTGTAACACCACATTTCAAACGCTTCAATTCTCCTCTTTTCTGCTACACCAATAGTCCAAGTTTCACTTCCATAGAGCGCCACGCTCCAGACAAAGGCTTTCAAAAATGACTTCCTAATACCTAAATCTATATTCGATGTCAGCAGATTCCTTTTTTGTAGAAATGCTTTCTTTGCCTGAGCCAACCTACTTTTTATATCCTCTTTGCTTCGTCCATCACTGGTTATTCTGCTTCCTAAGTAACAGAAGTCTCCTGCTTCCTTCAGCTTTTCACCTGCCAATTTGATCTCCATAGAGGTTTCTGATTTATTTCGGCTGCATTCCAGTATTTTTGTTTTACATTTATTAATTTTCATCATGAATTCTTTCCGTAAGACGGAGTCCATACCATTCAAAAACTCATTCAAATCCTCAGGCTTGTCGGCCAAGATGACGATGTCATCAGCAAATCTCAGAGTTGAAATTATTTCTCCTTGAATCTTCACTCCCACTTTACATTTTTCTCCAACTTCCTTCATTGCTTGTTCAATGTAAAGATTGAAAAGTATGGGTGATAAGTTGCAGCCTTGCCTTACACCTTTCTGAATACCAGCTTCTCTCTCATGTCTCGATTCCCGGTCAATGCATGTGAGATTTTCGAAGTGAAATGCCATGTCCTGTGGTTCGGATTCCACGTAAAAAGGAGGTCCCGTGGCTCATGATCTCGCGATTAACGGTCACGTTAAACTACAAGCTTGCTTGCTTTCTCTCTCATGTCCTTCAACTCGAATGACTGCTGTCTGGTTTCTGTATAGATTGTATATCACCCTCCTATCCCTGTACTTTATTCCAATCGATTTCAAAATGTCAAACAATTTAGTCCAATCAACGTTATCAAAAGCCTTTTCTAAGTCTACAAAAGCCATGAACGTTCTCTTATCTTTTCTTATTCTACCTTCCAAAATCAGCCTAAGACTTAGTACAGCTTCCCTTGATCCTACATTTCTCCTGAAACCAAACTGGTCTTCACCCAACTCCGTTTCTATCTGGCTTTCAATCCTCTTGTAAATTATTCTAGACAGGATCTTTGAAGCATGAGTAATCAAGCTGATTGTACGGTAATCTTCACATCTGTCAGCTCCCACTTTCTTTGGTATAGGGATGATTACATTCTTCTTGAAATCAGGGGGTACCTCACCTGTCTCATAAATCCTACACACCAAGTGAAATAACCTGATCAGACCTTCATCTCCTATGCAGCGTAGCAACTCAATCGGTATATCATCTATGCCTGGTGCTTTGTTCCTGCTTAAGCCTTCCAAAGCTCTATCAAATTCTGATCTCAATATTAAATCTCCTTTCGCATCCTCATCAATTTCCTCCTCCCTTCCCATTACACGATTCACAATCTCCTTTCCCTTATACAAACTCTCTATGTAAGCTTTCCATCTCTCAACCTTTTCTTCCCTATCTGTTAGAGGCTTTCCATTTGTGTCTTTAATATTACAGCACTTAGTCTTCTTTTCCCCAAAAGTATTCTTAATCCTTCGATAAGCTGTGTCTACTTTTCCTAATTTCAGACAATTTTCTATACCTGCACCTTTCTCTTTCAACCATTCTTCTTTCGCTTCCTTGCACTTCTTGTTAACCTCATTTCTCAGACGTCTGTATTCTGCTTTCCCCTTTTCATCTCTTACATTCTTGTTTTTCCGCCTTTCGTCCATCAATTCTAGTATATCCTGAGTGATCCACGGTTTTCTACCTATTCTTTCTTTCCTACCAATGTTTTCTTCTGCGGATTTTGTTATTTCATTCTTCAAAAGTGCCCATTCGTCTGCAATTGAAGTTTGTTTAGGGTTTTTCATTAGCCCTTCCTTTATACTCTTCTTGAATCTTTCGTTTACATCCTTCTCTTTCAGTCTGTCTATTGCCCACCTTTTTGGCTTTTGACTTTTCTTCAGTTTCTTCAACTTTAATCTGCATTTCATTACAACCAGATTGTGGTCAGAGTTTATGTCAGCACCAGGATATGTTTTACAATCCAAAATCTGGTTTCGAAACATCTGCTTGACCATAATGAAGTCGATTTGGTAACGCCCTGTATCTCCTGGTCTCATCCATGTGTATATTCTTCTATTGTGGTTATTGAATAAGGTGTTAGCTATGACCAACTCATGCTCGGTGCAGAATTCTACCAGCCTGCTTCCTCGATCATTCCTTTCACCTAATCCGAAATCTCCTACTATCTTCCCTTCTCTCCCTTTTCCTACCACAGCATTCCAATCTCCCATTACTATAACTTTTTCATCACCCTTGATATACCTCAGAATTTCGTCTATTTCTTCGTAGACCTTTTCAACATCCTCATCATCAGCTTGACTGGTAGGCATATAGACTTGTACCACTGTGGTGCAGGTAGGTTTAGTATTGATTTTTGCTACAATAATCCTTTCACTATATTGCTCATAATATTCCACCCGCTGTCCAAGTTTCCTACTCAATATGAGGCCAACCCCTGCTTGACCATTGTTTGATTTAGTGTTAATGACCCTATAGTCTCCTGACCAAAAGTCCTGTTCTTCCTGCCAGCGCATTTCACTAATCCCAACCAAATCCAACCTCAACCTATCCATTTCCCTTTCTAAGTTTTCTAACCTTCCACTTCCTAGCAGACTTCTAACATTCCACGCTCCGATCCGTAGAATGTCAGATTTCCTCTTTGTCACTTCTGTGATGTTAACCCCCTCTCGAGTAGTCCCCACCCGGAGATCCGAACGGGGGACTAGTTTACCTCCGGATTGAAATTTTACAAGGGAGGAGGCCATCATCACATGTAATTATGCATAGAGAGGTGCATATCCTCGGGAATAGCATACGGCTGTAGTTTCCCGTTGCTTTCAGCCGTGCAGCAGGACGCAGTGTAGCCATTATTTGGCTTATATTATCAATATCTTAACCGTCTATAAAACTAGTAAAGAATTGATTTATTCTGAAAGGCTGCTACTCCCTTTCAGAATAAGTAAAGAGCAATTCTACTAACAAAAATACTAACCTTCTACCGTACTAACAATTAAATACCAAAATTCTACTAACGAAAAAAAATACTTAAGTTCCACCAACAACAAATACTACCACTAAAACAGTCTGTCACCAGGCACACTCACATGCGCCCTCACACATCACAGTCTACTGAAACAATGAACTATAGCTAATAAACAATGCAACTGCTACCAGACACACTCACACACCACAGTCTAATAGAACAATGACATATCTAATAGACAAACTAACTACCTACTTACAACTAAAACTAACTACATACTTACTGTACTGTTATTTGACAATATTTACAAAATGCAATTTAGTTAGAAAATACTTACAAAATGTAATTTAGATTCAAAATAGTCACAAAATGCAATTGAGAATAAAAATACTTACAAAATACCCACCCTACACAATATTGGCATTTATCGAAGGATTGATTAATTATCTTAATGTCTTTCAGCAATTAAAATTCAAAATACTCACTAAAAGGCCCGGCCACATGCATTGAAAGACTTACTAAAAAGCAATTTAGATTGTCAATCTTTACAAAATGCAATTGAGGTTGAAAACAATCGCGAGATGTACTTTAGATCGAAAATACTTACAAAATGCAACGTAGATTAAAAATGCCTTAAAAAAAGCTAAAAGGGAATTTAGATACTCGGTGAACCACGTAACAAAGATAGTGCGGGAATCTTAAAGAGAAAAGGAAATATAAGGAAAAGAGGAGAGAAGAGGAGAGGGTCCGCCCCAAAGGTAAGGGACAAAAGGGGAAAACGGACAAGAAGAACAATATAAATATTTATTAACAAAAATAAGTTGGTTTACAGAAATGAAGACTAGTACTGAAAGCAAAATACTTTTGACATTTATCACATTATTATAAAACATTAGCCTCTCCGCTGCCCAACATTTGGCACAAGCTCCATCTCTTCTTTCAAGTAACACAGTACCAGGGTTGCCACACCTTATTTTTGTGGACATAACTGATTTCTGGTAGTGAGAACTCTTATCCAGAATCCATAGATCGATAATCTTTGGAATGGTAGTAATATTCGTATACAATCACTTTTGTTGCACTTGTTTCCACCAAGGTATATCCTATGTATATGCTTCTATTTTAAATGAAGAGTTTACTTTTGTGTATCTCTGTGCCCAATAATAACATATCTGTTACAGATTCCATATCAGAAAATGACAACCATGTTTTAGTTATCCAGCCATATCTCAATGGTTGTATGAAGGATGTCCAGAAAGTAGTACAGTACTTGTTTGAACCGTGTGCAGCACTGGTAGATTCAGTAACTGCCATTCGGGCTGTATGCTTGGCTCAGCGGTAACGTTCTCACTTGCTGTGCCCAAGGTTACAGAATCGAATCCTGGCACAGTCAGCTGGCATTGGAGGGTGTGAAAATGCGAGGCAGCTGTGTCAGAAGATTTACTGGCACGTTAAAGATCACCTTTGGGGCAAAATTCCTACACCCCGGCGTCTCTAAAAGCCTCAGTAGTTAAAAGGGACATAAAACCAATAACATTATTATTATGATTGCCATTCAGAGTCTCAGTTCGTCTGGTAACTGGATGTTAAATTAGTAGAACTTGACAACAGCTACTCAACATTCTTAAACTACTGAACTTAGCCAATATACCTGAAGTAATGGTCGGGAAAATATCTGGAGATGATATAGTAATAGATGTTTACTCCTCCGCTGTCTATAACCCACCCGTCTTCTCAAATTCGATCTTGACTTTTATAGATGAAATTCCAGCTGACTCTGCCATTTTTAGCAACATGTACAATATTGCCAACCCCAAGCATTCAGTACTATTGTTTATACGGTATCGTAAAACAAAAGAGTGTCGTGAAGTTAATGTGAAAGTGTGCCAAGTTTCATTACAGTGGTGAATACTGTTCTACATACGAAACAAACCTGACCTGGGGCTTGCGCCCCAGACCTCCTTGCTTGTACTGCTCGGGTCTAAGCTGCTTAAACCTAAGAGGAATGTGCATCGCAGACTATGAGAAGTGATGGTGACAAGTGATGAGGTTTCTCGGTCCGTGCATAGTACAGAAACAAATACATTAGTTGGTGACTCACTCACTCATTCGTAACACCACATTGGTGGAGCAACGGCCCTATGTTAGCAGTATTGGAATAGAAAGGAATACCAGATATCACGGCGGGCTGTTGACAGACCCTTTTCTTCTCGTCTGTCCCTTCCCAGCCCCTACCCCTCACCCCGCAAGCTCACAGAGCTTGGACCCGAGCAGGAGTGCAATCAGTAATTTTCGTCCAGACAGTCATCTAACCAAGTAGTGACCAATGATTTCGTCCAGACCGATGGTTTCGTATTGTCCCCGTTAACCGGCATCGAATCGGATGACCCGGCGAAAACATCGCAATTCATGCCGATAACACAAGACATATATCAGATAGAGAATAAAAAAATGATTGAGGTCTGGGTTCGAATATAAAAAAATACGCCGGTGGGTACGAGAACTCAAGTAGTCTCAGGGGTAGTTAACAGGATGTAGGTGTAACAGGTTAAATCAACCCACTCCCAAACCTAAATCAAAGCAATAGCACAACAGAAATCAGAAGATAAGCACAATTAAAAAGATAAAAATAGGCATCAATTTATTGGCAACTCATTGACCAATACAAATATAGGAAACCCCCAAAAAGCCTATCTTGCCTCGGAGATTCGATCTAAATGAAAGCTTGATGTGGACCGAAAAAAAAAGAAAAATATTTAGAGTCCAAATAAACATAATTAAGTATTAAAGGGTCAACGAATCTCCTTGGTCCTATCCTTAGACACAAATAAAATTAGGATATATTCGAAGAAAATTAATTAAAATATAAAAAAAAGATTCAGTCACATTTGACTATCAACATGAACTAAGGACGACCTAGGTGGGATTCGAACCCAAGCTCTCCCGATGCCAGCGAGGCAAGAGGTAGCTCTCGGCCACCGCGGCCGGTCACTTTTTTTATGTGACTGGTAAAAAATTAGCACGTTGGGAACAACTGGCTGACTGTACCTCCCTGTTGTAAATATAAATATAAATCTGTCACAAGAAGGAGCCCTTCTTCCTTCGCCCCCTCTCGCACCTTCCCAACCATCTTCCGCATTGCCAAGATGTCATTGAACTTGAGGTAGGCCCGGTGGCGAGATTGCAATTTCTAGTCCACTTTTAGCATTGGAGAGCGATACGGCTTCCTGATTGGCTATACTGACGAAACACGACTGCAGCAAAGGATGTGATTAGTCAGCGTAGATATAGCGTGGAATCTATCAGCGATGTCGTTCTATTAAGTTAATATTTTTATGCTAATCGAATTTATGCATTCATAACGAAAAGAAAGCTTGCCACGGTGGGTGAGTGGATAGCGTGTCGGTCTACTAACCCCAAGATTGCAGGTTCGCCCCTGACCGTGGTAAGTGATTTTTGAAAGGCGGCAAAAATACGATACGCATGTCATACGATGTTAGCATGTCAAAGAACCCATTTGAATTCAGTAGGCCGAGTTCATAATGGCAAAATTAATCTCGGGAGTTTCCGCCAGCACAAAGTTCCTCATTTCTCTACTAGAAAGCGCTTTTGTGTTCAAGGAGATTAGATATCTAACATCTAACCTCCTTGACTTTCATAGTCAAGGAACTACGAAATTCGACATGCAAGCCACCCTCTGGGTGTCAAATAGCAAAGCTTGCACCAGGCACCCGAGGCCATACGATATTATTATTAACGAAAAGAAACTCATACTTCAATAAATGCAATAGTAGACACTTAGGAAGTGATGTAAAACAAGCAAGCAAGCTTGTAGTTTAACGTGACCGTTAATCTCGCGATCATAATCCACGGGACCTCCGTTTTACGTGGAATCCGAACCACAGGACATGGCATTTCACTTCGAAAATCTCACATGCAGTGACCGGGAATCGAACCCGGCTCGCCTTGGTGAGAGGCATACAGCTTGACCGCTGCGCCACCACGCCCCCCTAGGAAGTGATGTCTAGGGACATCCATGCTAATGGCAAATTGCATATTGTTTTGTTGTATTGTTCAATTCTCAACATTTTATTAAAATCTAGTCTATTTGTAAGATATTCATGTATACAATGATACATTTTTCATAGAATTGTGTTGTTAGAATAATAAACTCTATACATCATAGGACCATAAAGTGTCCCCTATTTGTAGAATCACCCAAATGGCAGGCTACAAGGGGGTGTTAATCGATGAGAAACATTATGGTAATTATTCTTCTTGATTTTGCACACCGGCCTCTCACCGCTGGGTCCGTGGTTCAAATCCCGGTCACTCCATGTGAGATCTGTGCTGGACAAAACGGAGGCAGACAGGTTTTTCTCCGGGTACTCCGGTTTTCCCTGTTAAAATTTCATTCCAGCAACACTCACCACTATCATTTCATTTCATCTGTCATTCATTTAATCATTGCCCCAGGGGAGTGCGTCAGGCCTCGGCAGCCGGCACAGTACATATCCTCGCCGCTAGATGGGGGCTTCATTCATTCCATTCCTGACCCGGTCGGAGACTGGAAGCAGGCTGTGGATTTTTCATTCGTCTTGATTTAAGAAGATATGGAAACACTTATGGCCTTGGAACAATGATCATGCAACTATTTCAAGGCGCATTACAATGTATACGAGTACCAAGAAATTACCAAGTTAAAACAGCGGGAGGTCTACATAATTATCTTTTTCTATCATGGAACTACATCGCTGATAGGTTCCAATCTACAACTATGCTGACTAATCACATCCGTTGATGCAGACGTGTTTCGTCAGAAGAGCCAATCAGGAAGCTGTGTCCTTCTCCAATGCTAAAAGTGAACTAGAAATTGCAATCTCGCGGCCCGGTGGCCAGCTTCACTTTCTCACTCACGGCATATTTGTTCCATGCATTGAAAATGGAAATCCACAGCCTGCTTCCAGTCGACTGACAGGTTCAGGGAATGGAATGAATGAAGCCCCCATCTAGCGGCCGAAGCCTATCGCACTCCCCTGGGGCAATGATTAAATGAATGACAGATGAAATTATAGTGGAGAGTGTTACTGGAATGAAATTGTGACAGGGAAAACCGGAGTACCCGGAGAAAAACCTGACGGCCTCCGCTTAGTCCAGCATGGAGTGACCGGGATTTGAACCACGGACCCAGCGGTGAGAGGGCGGCGTGCTGCCGCCAAAGCCCCGGAGGCTCCGTAATAATAATTATGTATAACTCGGTGGTCAAATCGTAATACTCTCTTGTGGAATAAACTAGAATAACCTGACTTCTGATGCTCAGGAAGCAAAATAACCAGTGATGGAAGAAGCAAAGAGGGTATAAAAAGTAGGGTAGCACAGGCAAGGAAAGCATTTCTACAGAAAAGGAATCTGTTGACGTCGAATATAGATTTATGTATTAGGAATTAATTTTTGAAAGTCTTTTATTTTTTCTGGAGCGTGGCGCTCTATGCAAGTGAAACTTGGACTGTTGGAGCAGCAGAAAAGAGGAGAATTGAAGCGTTTGAAATGTGGTGTTACAGGAGAATGATGAAGGTCAGATGGGTAGATAGGGTTACAAATGAAGAGGTATTAAGATGAGTGGGAGAGGAGAGATGTTTCTGGTGACTGCTAATGAAGAGAAGAGATAGGTTGGTAGGATACATACTAAGACACCCAGGAATAGCAAACTTACTGTAGTTGTGGAAGAAAGGGTCGAGGACAAGAATTGTAGGGGTAGTCCAGGCTTTCAATACATTATGTTAAACAGATTGCCTCGGCTGTACGGTGTGGTGGCTTTGTAGAGATGAAACGATTAGCTCAAATAGCAATACAGACAGCACTATCCACACCCAAGTACACGGGGCTGGTGATAAACCCCTAAATAAAACACAACAACGGCAGTGAAGGAACTCAGCATAAATGTTGTGTGTTTGCGGTACAAGCCATGTCGATAAGAAGCTACATAGCCTGGGGTTATCACTGTGTCCTTGAGTTCGTGGCTGTACGCGACCCGACCTCTCACACTGAGACTCGACTGTATTGTAATGCATGAAGCATGTTTCTTATATGTCCCGTTTTTTAGTTTGTAATTCTGACACCACGTAGCAGCACCAAAGTGAGACAATTTTGTTTTTCAGTTTTGTCTTGAACGAAAGCTCGCATTTGCGATCTGAAAACCACTATGTATACTAGACTGCAATTGAATTGATATTAATTCGATGAATTTTCCAAAATGTGAAAAACAAAAGAGTTACTAACAGTTTTTTATATCTCTGATTAAAATATGAAATAAACCTGGTAATACGAAAACGGAGATTTATTTCCTGATTTCAATGCATTTTTCAGAATTAAAATCGGGTGAATGGAATCGACAGCATTAGTTTGAGAATTGTTTTGAAAAGGGTGGTCGGCGGCGCGGCTTCACAAGATCTCTTGCGCGAGGAAAATGATGAACACGCTGACAGGGCGGAAGGAGAAGGGAACGATTTGACGACAGAAAGGAGTTGTTCCTCTTGTCATCAATATTATAGTTCGGCATGTTACATGTACAAGTGCCAAGGCGTGGAAAATATCTGAGCAATAAAATTATACTGTAGTAGTGTCACAATATGTAACGTGGACACAATGTGTTTGTACACATTCGTTTCTTACTTCCTCAAACATTCTTGTTGATAATAATACATTGTAGGGGCTTGGGACATCTTGGTCATCAGTCCCTTTGGCTGGCTGCGTGGCTCAGCGGTAACGTTCTCGCTTGCTGTGTCCAAGGTTTCAGGATCGAATCCTGGTGCAGCCATTTTGGCATTTGAGGGTGCGCGAATGCGAGGGAGCCGTGTCATTAGATTTACTGGCACGTTAAAGATCCACTTCGGGACAAAATTCAGGCACCCCGGCGTCTCTAAACGCCGAAGTAGTTAAAAGGGACGTAAAACCAATAACGTTATTATTATTATTAATTTTATTATTATTTTTTTATTATTATCATCATCAGTCCCATGTAGTTGATTATGTGTAAATGTATTAGAGTCAGGGATTGGGCAGGTGCCCTAAAACTTCACGCACGGTACTATCTCGGCATTTACCTGGTGGGATTGTGGAAAAGCCGGTGAAAACACACTCAGGATAGATGCTGACAGAGCTGGATTCCATTCTAGGTAACTGTTTTAGGGTTATTTGAGGATAAACTCCCGAACTAAAAACATATTGTTCCGACATTAGTAATAATTTGTAGGACATAATTCTTACCGCACAGAGCAGCGACTGGTTTCACTCGATGCGAAATTGAATACTGCATCGAATGATATGACTGGTTTGTAGTTAGCACGTTCTTGATAATTTAGAAAAAAGATGGACAAGATATGTTCTTGTTCAGGTTTATTGGGAATATCTATTCTAAAAACCATCCGATGTGGACGACCAACTCTAAGTATCGTCTTCTAGACATAACAAACAAGACCACAAACCGTGAAGAATTCTAATCAATGGAGCCATGTACATACATTTATTTTGGTGATTCGTACGGGTCTTTGTGGTTCTTTCGACTCTACCTACCTTTTTTTTTTTCTTTTTTCCCCCCGTAAGATCTGAAACAACTCCGTGAGGCCAATCACTATAACTTACTTCAATTTTCATGGAAGTAATAATAAAAGTTCATTTATGTAGGACATTTTATTACAATAAACAAATTATGAAAATGCATACCAAGAGCAAAATTATTATGTACATATATAGAATTAAAGTTCCTAAGATATTCTCATATGCCTCTTGTTAGCACAGACACTAGTACTGCGTACTATAAACAAACAAAAAAATATTATACTGTTACGGCTGTGAGTTTGTGTCATCGCTCGCCGTTTGAGTCACAACTGCCCCAGGGGCTGGGCTGTGGCTTGCCTCCTGTATTGTGCGCGCCTTATGCAACAGGGCTACTACAGACAAAGGGATAGTCCAGAAGATTCGTGACTGGACCAGCGGTGGAAACCTCGAGAAGCCGTGGACTCTGGATGGATCTAGAACCATTTATTGAGTCACCGGCCTGCTATATAAGAGTGACCCGTGAAGCAGTTGTCGTTGTGTTTTACGAGCTAGTGCGAGCGATTATCTTGTGCGACAGAAGTGTGGTGACGAAGTGCTGTGCGAGTTACGAAATCCTGTGACATTGTTTCTCCCAGCTTGTGAACAGCGAACATCAAGTGCTCGTAAGTAACTGTATTTGTTGTACCTGAGGAAGAGGGGCAGGTAGCTTCTGCCAAGGCCACCGGACTCATTAGGACGGATTAACTTCTGTGGTCTGTTGCAAGTGAAAGGGGCCAAGGGCGCATAAGGAAGAGACTTGAGGAAACTGGAGAAGGCTCCTAATTGCTTGTATTTGCTGATTAGTGTAATTTTCTGGCCACAATAAAGTTAATTATTTCTTTAAGCAGTAATTAGTGTTGTGCTTTGTACCCCCACCGTAATCCAGTTAACAAAAGTGCCACCAGGGGGGTGGCACGTAACAACTGGTGTCAGAAGCCGGATTACGAACTCAAGCACAACACCTGACGGTCCTGGTTTCAAAACCCGAGCAGGTCATTTTCTCTAATTTTCCTGTGAGTGCATGCCCTTTACAAGACAAACAACTAAAATGGAGGAGAAATTGGCAGCATTGCTAGAAAAGTTAAATGGCATGGAAACCAAATTAGAAGACGGCCAGAAGAATTTAACCAAGGACCTAACTGCCAAATTAGAAGACGGCCAGAAGAAGATGGAAGACGGTCAAAATAAGTTAGCGGAGGACCTGAAGAAGATGGAGAACGGCCAGAAGAAGATGGAGGATGGCCAGAAGAAGTTAGCAGAGGACCTGAAGGACAGCCAGAATAAGTTAGCAGAGGACCTAACCGCCAAATTTCAGGATGGCCAGAAAAATCTGGAAGAGTGCCTGCTGACGAAATTAGAGGAGAGCCAAAGGAAATTAGAACAGGGCCTACGTGAGGAAGTCGCAGCAGTGGAAAAGAAGTTCGACGCCTTACAAGTGGAAGTTGCCGAGCTGCGCCAACGCCCGCTGATGGGGGTGGAGGAGAAATTCAACGCCTTACAAAAAGAAGTTGCCGAGCTGCGCCAACGCCCACTGACGGGGGTGGAAGAGGAATTCAACGCTCTACGAGAGGAAGTTGCCGAGCTGCGCCAACGCCCGCCCACCGTTACACCGGGAATATCAGGAACGGGACATAGCAGAGTGACGCCCCCAACCTTCGACGGAAAGGTCCCGTGGAGCACCTACTTACGTCAGTTCGAGGCGGCCTGTTCCATAAATAACTGGAACAACACAGAAAAGGCAACAGCTCTAATTGTAGCGCTGAGAGGTGACGCCCTTAACGTCCTTCAGGCCATCCCGACAGGATCCCAGGACTACGCTTCCCTGATCGCCCATATGGAGTCCCGATATGGAGATAGCCATCTTCAACAGGCCTATCAGATGCAGCTCCGGATCCGGGTACAGAAGAACGCGGAAACCCTGCAGGAGTTCGAGATGGACATCGCACGTCTCGTAAGGCTCGCCTACCCAACAGCGCCGGCCGACTTTCTGGAGCAGATAGCGACGCAGACTTTCACCGACGGGCTACGGGACTCGGACACTCAACAGGCGCTGCGTCTCGCGCGCAATAAGACCCTGGCAGATGCACTGAGCCACGCACTTGAGTTCGAGACGGCAAAACAGGCATCCAGAATGCACGCGCGGGTGCGTCAAGTGGACGTCGACGAACCAGTAAAAACCAACGAGACCAAGCCCCTGGCCGACGAATTGATGGAGGCGCTAAGCCGTTTCTTCAAGAATCGCAGTACCACCAATAAAAACGTAGCCGAAGGACATCCGGAGAGGCGGCCCGGAAGAGGACTACCGACCTGCTGGACCTGCCGTAAGAGAGGCCACCTGAGCAAGGACTGCGGTGATCGCCGCCGCCAAGGGTTTCCGTCGGGACAGTCAGTCGTAGGGAAACCGCGCGGCCCAGGAAAGCAAGTATCAGCCAACCTTGGGGGGCAAAGGTTGGCTTGTGACAGTCGTCAAGCCCCGGCAGTCCACGTGCGTGTGACGAAGTTACGGAGGGACAATAGCAGCCTGATGGTCGACGGAGTCATCAACGGAGTGAGCTGGCCCATGCTGATCGACACGGGAGCATCGAGGACCATCGTCAATCCCACTGTGATCCCGAAGTGGAGAGTGCAACCCACACAAAGGAACCTCCAGCTAATAACCGCGACCGGAGAGACCGCACCGGTACATGGCGAAGCACCACTGGAGTTCGTCATTGGTCGACGGGTGATAAAGCATCCAGTGCTTGTGGCTGACGTATCAAACGAAGTGATCATCGGACTGGACTTCCTGGACCAGAACAACATCATCTTGGACCTGAGTACCAACACTCTGCACTTCGGAGGTGAGGAACTTGCTTTGCAACCAGCACACGAGGCCGTCACCGCACGACGAGTAAGGCTGAGAGAGGACGTCATCGTTCCTGCCAGGACGGAGGTCAGCGCCGCCGTAATTGTCGACGGAACTGCTGAGGGAGTGGCGGCTGTCATCGAGCCAAAATATGAGGACATCCAGACAAAAGGATTGCTAGTAGCCAAGACCCTCATCAACACGACGTCTCGACCGTACGTCCGCCTGTCCAACCTGAACGACTACGACATTACGGTTCACCGGGACACCAACCTAGGAGTCTGCGAGCCCGTTACCTGGATTGCCCGCATCACCGACACGACGGACGGACACCTGCAGACGGACAACCGAAGAAGACGCACACTGCCAGGAGAACTACAGAAGCTGTACCAAGGATCCCAGGACCATTTAGACGAGGAACAATCACGCCAACTTCAGGACCTGTTACGCGAATTCCAGGACGTCTTCTCCGTGGGGAGCAAAGACTTCGGCAGGACAAGCTTGGTCCAGCACAGAATCGACGTTGGGGACAGCGCACCGATTAGGGCCCCATTCCGACGAGTCCCGCTCGCCAAGCAAGCCGAAGTCGACCGGATGGTAGAAGAGATGAAGGAGCAAGGGGTGATCGAGCCATCACATAGTCCTTGGAGTTCTCCGGTCGTGCTAGTGAAGAAGAAGGACGGTTCCATCAGGTTCTGCGTGGATTACAGGCGGGTGAATGACGTCACGAAGAAGGACAGCTACCCTCTACCCCGGATCGACGATACCCTGGACACCATATCAGGGTCGAGATGGTTCTCCACCTTGGATTTGAAGAGTGGCTACTGGCAGGTGGAGGTCCACCCTAAGGACCGCGAGAAAACGGCGTTCTCTGTGGGCAGCGGGCTCTGGCAGTTCACCGTCATGCCATTCGGTCTGTGCAACGCCCCTGCGACCTTCGAAAGGCTAATGGAGTCCATTCTGAGGGGACTACACTGGAAGACCTGCCTGGTCTACCTAGACGACGTCATCGTTCTGGGGAGAAGCTTCGAGGAGCACTACAGCAACCTGAAGGAGATCTTGTTGAAGCTACGGGCTGCCCAGCTGAAGTTGAGCCCCAAGAAGTGTCAGCTCTTCCAGAAGCGGGTCCAGTACCTTGGGCATATCGTCTCCGAGGAAGGGGTGCGCACCGACCCAGAGAAGACCGCAGCTGTGAGGGAGTGGCCAGTTCCGAAAGACAAGTCCCAACTACGAAGCTTCCTGGGACTCTGCACTTATTATCGTCGCTTCGTGAGAGGATTCGCCGACATCGCCAAACCTTTACATCGACTGACTGAGAAGGACCAACTCTTCACGTGGACAGCAGAATGCCACAATGCCTTCGAGCAACTCAAGCAGGCTCTGTGCACCGCGCCTATTCTGGCCTACCCCAGACCAGGAACAAAGTTCATCGTCGATACCGATGCCAGCGACTTTGGCATAGGGGGAATCCTGTCGCAGGTAGTGGACGGCGAGGAGAGAGTAGTGGCCTACTTCAGCAAGGCCTTGTCAAAGCCAGAAAGGAACTACTGCGTCACAAGGAAGGAGCTGCTCGCCATCGTGAAGACCATTGAACACTTCCACAAGTACCTGTACGGGCAAGAATTTCTCATCAGGACCGACCATGCATCCCTGCGGTGGCTCCTGAACTTCAAGCAGCCCGAGGGTCAACTCGCGCGGTGGTTAGAGAGGCTTCAACAGTATAACTTTGAGATTCAGCACAGGAAAGGCCAACTGCATTCTAACGCCGACGCCCTGTCACGAAGACCGTGCCCAGAAAACTGCACCTTCTGTGCCCGAAGGGAGGGGAACACCGGGATACAGTGCCGAAGGACTACCGTGGAACTTCAAGGGAGCTGGAGCCGCGAATCTTTCACGCGGGCGCAAGCGGAAGATGATGACCTGGGACTGATAGCCGAATGGAAGAGGGCCTGTGTCCCCAGACCCGGGTGGAACATTGTGAGTGACTGCAGCCCAAAGTTTAAGTCCTACTGGGCACAGTGGGACTCGCTGATTGTAAGGGATGGCCTCATCTGCCGTACCTGGGAGAGCACCGACGGAAAGACATCTCGGGAACAAGTCGTCGTTCCAAAGGCTATGACGGAGGAAGTCCTGAAGGAAGTTCATGGAGGATCATCTGGTGGACACCTAGGGATAAAGAAGACCCTGGAGAAGCTGAGAGAGCGGTTCTACTGGATCGGATGCCGAACAGACGTGGAGAACCACTGCGCGAGGTGCCACGATTGCGCAGCCAGCAAGGGCCCAGGACGAAGACGACGGAGTCCACTGAAGACCTACAACGTGGGCGGCCCCATGGAGAGAGTGGCCATCGATGTTGCTGGGCCATTCCCGTTAAGCGAGGCAGGGAACCGCTACATATTAGTCGTCAGCGACTACTTTACCAAATGGCCGGAGGCGTATGCGCTCCCTAACCAAGAAGCCGCGACGATTGCAGAGACCCTGGTGAAGGAATTCGTCAGCCGGTACGGAGTACCCCTGGAGCTGCACTCCGACCAAGGGAGGAACTTCGAGTCGCAGGTGTTCCAGAACCTATGCCAGCTGCTGGGAATCCGGAAGACAAGGACAACGCCACTACACCCTCAGTCCGACGGGATGGTAGAGCGATTCAATCGCACCATCGATAACCATCTTCGAATAGTCGTCAGCGAGCACCAGAGGGATTGGGACAAACATCTTCCACTATTTCTCCTGGCCTACCGCGCCGCCGTGCATGAAGCCACCGGGTGCACACCAGCCCGGGCCATGTTTGGGAGGGAGCTCCGTCTACCTGTCGATCTTGCCTTTGGCCGACCTGGGAATGATCCGATCCCGGTAAGCCAGTATTGTCAAGAACTGGTCGACCAACTGGAGGACGTGCACGCGTTCGCGAGGAGGAAATTGCGGATCGAGACCGACAGAATGAAGACCCGATACGACCAGCAGACGGATGCCGGCGGATTCCACGAGGACGACCTGGTCTGGCTCTTCAACCCATTACGGAAGAAAGGCCTGTCACCCAAACTGCAGAAGTCCTGGGAGGGCCCGTACCGAGTCGTGAAACGGATCAACGATGTCGTCTACAGGATCCAGCGGAGCCCGAGGGCGAAGATGAAGATCGTGCATCGAGATCGCCTGGCAGCCTACGGAGGGACACAGACGGACCAATGATTGATCGGGACGATCAGCCTTTTTAGGAAGGGGGTGGTGTTACGGCTGTGAGTTTGTGTCATCGCTCGCCGTTTGAGTCACAACTGCCCCAGGGGCTGGGCTGTGGCTTGCCTCCTGTATTGTGCGCGCCTTATGCAACAGGGCTACTACAGACAAAGGGATAGTCCAGAAGATTCGTGGCTGGACCAGCGGTGGAAACCTCGAGAAGCCGTGGACTCTGGATGGATCTAGAACCATTTATTGAGTCACCGGCCTGCTATATAAGAGTGACCCGTGAAGCAGTTGTCGTTGTGTTTTACGAGCTAGTGCGAGCGATTATCTTGTGCGACAGAAGTGTGGTGACGAAGTGCTGTGCGAGTTACGAAATCCTGTGACATTGTTTCTCCCAGCTTGTGAACAGCGAACATCAAGTGCTCGTAAGTAACTGTATTTGTTGTACCTGAGGAAGAGGGGCAGGTAGCTTCTGCCAAGGCCACCGGACTCATTAGGACGGATTAACTTCTGTGGTCTGTTGCAAGTGAAAGGGGCCAAGGGCGCATAAGGAAGAGACTTGAGGAAACTGGAGAAGGCTCCTAATTGCTTGTATTTGCTGATTAGTGTAATTTTCTGGCCACAATAAAGTTAATTATTTCTTTAAGCAGTAATTAGTGTTGTGCTTTGTACCCCCACCGTAATCCAGTTAACAAAAGTGCCACCAGGGGGGTGGCACGTAACAATACCTAATTATTTCCTGTTCTTGAAATCAATACTTCAATTTTTTCCATATCAAAGATAACGTTTCATGATTTACACACACTAATCAGTATTTTATTTCACCTAAGGTTCTCTTATATCCATTGATCTGGTCATCCTGGGATCAATGATCTCAGGCAACAAGATTTTCTCGTAGCAGAATGTCAGTTACAAAAGCATATTTTGTCTCCAGAACTTTTCGTCCCTCTTTATTGTTTCTCTGTGAATGTCCTTAGGCGTCCATACCACTAAATAGCATATTTCCCCTGGTTCTTGAAATAAAAATCATGTGAGTGTTAGAGAGTTATCAATCTGTTCTCTTCTGAATGGCACTGTTCTTGACATTCTCTAGGCTTTTTTTCGCTTAATTTCTGCCAAACAAAATCCCTCTAGCTTTTTGCAGGCTTCCAGTAGGGTCGGGTCATCTTACGTGCTGAATAAGGGCACTTGACTTCGACTATAGCGTCGTCTCCTCTTAATCCGTCTGAGGAGGCACCTAAAAACCCATAAGTTTTATATACGAAAAGACCACATTCTTCGACTTTTCTACCGATTTCTCCTCTAAATTTCGTTTTGCAAATCGCTCATTATCACAGTCATATTGCATTGCTTTTGAGTGAAATTCGCCATGCAGAATGTTTTTGCTACTGGAGCCCATTTCGAAGTAGGTTTCCTCTTGCATACATATCCAAAATTGGATGCCGTAAGTCTGTCCTTTCTAGCTGTGTGCCACTTTTCATTTTCCCTTTGGCCCCTTGTTTCCTTTTCCAGTTTTTGTATATGGCCTTCACTTAGCGTTAGTTTCTTGATCTTCTCATCACTAAACTCTCTCAACAGTACCTCATCGAAATCCAACTGCATTGATCGGTTTCCATAATCACGTGAGATAGTACGTTTCATTTCATTAGACTGTTGTCGGGACATTCTTTTCCCTTCTCGCGACGCAAATATTTTTTTTCGGAAAGCTGCTCTTCTTCTATTTCTGCTGAGTGCAGTGTCCTTCACTATTGTGGCAGTTATTTTTTCTAAACTGATTTCATTGTTTTATAGTGCCAGGATGGCCCAAACTGAAAGACCAACCCGGCAGCTTTGGTTCTATGAGTGAAGGAACCTCGTTTCCCTCGATTGATCTGCTTACCTCCCGTGAATTTTTCAACAAGAGACATATAATTTTCGGCAGCATTGCTAGTGGGAACGTTTTGCAATTAGGGGCTGCAAGCAATAACGCATAAGTTTGGTTGCAGTTAGCCGTTTGTCTTCACCTTGCTCGCTGGTAGTTCAAAAGTACTGTTTGCAGTCTTTATGGACCCCAATCCAATCCAGTATTTCCGGAAACCAATTTTCCATTTTCACAATCGCTACGCTTTTATTTTTCCACACAACGCATTGTTTTCATTTGAACTCTAACTTGCTTCTCTGAAAAAAGTTGACACTGAATAGTTCGTGATTTTGTACTCCTACACTTATGTATTAGAAGTAAAAAACAATCTACACCCGTAGCGCGACGGCCCATGAAGGGCCTAGGCCTACCAAGTAACCGCTGCGCTGTTCAGCCATGTAGCCTGCATATTGTGGGGTGACGTTTAGTCATCCAACTTGTAGGCTACAGGTAAAATATAAGTGAAATCATAACTGTTCAATGCATTACAGATTCTCTATTGCAAGCGTAAAGAAATATATAATTTCAAATATAAACTAGGAAAAAGAACTTACGGGTGTGATGAGGTGTTTTTCTTCTTTCTTTTTTTTTAGGGCCTGGCTTCCTTTTCTTGGTACTTAGTCGCAATCTCCCCTGGGATTTAGTGGAACGATCGGTTTTGGTGGTGGCTCCATTTTTCAACAAAAGCGAAAAAATAACTCCACGTGATTACCGTAATTCTCTCCACCAGTCGTAGCCTACCTATATGTACATGCATCTATTCTACCAGAAATACTGTCCAAAAAATAAAGTGCCGAAAATAGAACACCTAACGGGCATTAAAAATAATACTGTTGCAGGTAAAATAAATTAAACATAACGTAATTAATGAGATCGATGAACTAAAAACAAGAAGTCGTAACTAGGAACTGGTAAAATATCAAAGGATCACTCAGAAATATCCAAACCTTGACAATAATTCAGAACTAACCAGCACAGTCAATCGCAACTTTGGACTAGATGCTCGGGAATTCCATACCGTCTGGCAAGGTTGTCGCTCTCTAAAACCACTCGAACTCCGCTCCCCTCCCTCCAACCCTCCCTCAACCCACTCTCCATGACCTTGTTCTACTGCCGCGCCTTGTTGCAAATACAGTACGGTAACACTTTTATTCACAAACTTCCCAAAGTGATCCCGACGATTTTATTTAACCGATTTAGGTTTTCGATGCGGCTTTGGTATCAGTAAGTAAAACTCAACTTTCGTATTGCCCGTTTTCTTTCGAATTTTAATCAGATATTTGAAAAACAAACAACAAATTTTATGTTTTTGAAATTAAAAGGTAAGCAATGAATTAATATCAATTCTACTACTAGACAGAGTATATAACAGTTTTCAGATCGCAGATCGGAGCTCCCCTTCGATACAAAATTAAATGAATAAATTCAGCTTCGCTTGTGCTGCCATCTGTTGAAATATATTCTTACTAAAGTGTCGGGACATTTAGCCTTAAATGAAAAGGGAAATGATAATTCCCCATTCACTCCTTGTTAGAGGTGCTCCGGTTATATGCAGCTTTTAATGTCCCCCTCATTAGGCAGGCCAGTGATTTTCAAAGTTTCACAACCAAAGCAAATATTGACGATCCTCTCGCAGTCATTGTATACAACAGACTTACTTATGTATCTATCCTTCAACTATCATTTTGTAACTTAAACAAAATTGTCGAAAAGAGTTACACTAACGGTATTTTAAAACTGACCGATCAATTAGGGTGGGGGTAGAGATTTCAAGATCCGTTTTTTAGTTTTTGTGTATAAGATTGTTGACAGATTCACTGTTTATTCCTGTAGCATTTATTTAATTTTTTGTGCTAAGAAATGTACGTTTTTACTTGTAAAAACTAGTTTGATCTTAATCTTTATTTTTCTTGTTTTAAAATTAAAAACTAATTTGGTAGATATTTTCCTAGCCCTGTTCGGAATAGGCGGATTTTCGGATTAGCGTGGTTTGGATTGGACTGTACTATATTACGTGCAATTTATTGGTACTGTGAATGTTCATTACGCTTTATACTCCAATAAAGTAGATACCGGTACATCAATAAATCGTATGAGTATGAATTTTGTTCTTTCCCTCCGAAATGTCCTTTACTGCCCATGTTAATTGTCAATTTTTCTTATTTACCTTTTTTCAGAAAATACTCATATTGTGAGTATTTTGAATCTAAATTGCACTTTGTCAATTATTATTTTTTGATGTGTAACATCTTTCCGCTCGGTTGCTGGATAGTTTTATGGGAGTGATTTTGAAAATTGGAGACGGAAGTGGATCGGAACGATCGAGCTGGCAGTGGTGGATCAAACGGAAGTATGCACTGCCCGCTCGATCGATCAAACGGAAGTGTACTAGCTGGCATTGGTGGACAACGGAAGTATGCACTGCCCACTCGATCGATCAAAAGGAAGTGTACTAGCTGGCAGTGGTGGACAACGGAAGTATGCACTGCCCGCTCGATCGATCGAATGGAAGTGTGCCCTAGCTGGCAGTGGTGGACAACGGAAGTATAAGACGCACTGCCAACTCGATCGATCGATCCAGCTGGCACTGGTAAGAGAAACAATCAGCGCGCGGTGTCGAAAATTGAAACCATGACGCACTCTCGGCCATGTGGAATGTATATGACATACTGAACGGAAAACGCTCATGCGAACTCTGGTGTCAAGTGATTTAAACAAATGACATGGTACATGTTCGAAGTCTTCGTATCAGTATTTAAATGGTAAAATGCCTTAATATCAAACATTGTAAGTAGTCGGCATTGCATTGGCATAAGGCATTTTAAACTCAATGTCACTCAGGAACATTATCGAAACAGGCAAAATATAAATGAAACTTAATTCCGTAATGCAGTATTTGGAACGTGGAAATAAGTCACCATCTTGTGCACAATATTTGCGTAGTCAAAATATCCGTGGAGTTATTTTACTCTATTTACTGTAACCTTGTGCGTTTTCTCAATCTAAACGACTTTTGAGAGCAGAGCTAGATTTGTGACGATACGCACCGGTACGCCGTACCAAAACCTCGGATCGGGGGAAAAGTCGAATATATACAGTAACATAATTTTTAGAACTGTGGAAGGTTAGTTGTAAGTCAAGGTCAACTTGGTTTTTGACTGGATAATTATTTCAGAAAACTGTATAGACAAAATTATAAAACAAGAAAAATTGATAAAAAAGGTTACAATTTGAATTTTGAAAATTTAAATCTTAGCTTCTAATAGCAAGATGTAGCCTATGTGTTGGAAATGTACATACTTGTTGTACACGTTTTATGACATGCTCAGAAATGTGATTGTTGGTGAACTTGTGTGTATTTTCAAACCAAATGTACTTTTTTTTTAATTACGTAAAAAACAATTAAATTGAAATAATGTGCATTGTTTGAACGGTAGCCTAGTTGGCCTACGTTAAAATTTAATATAGGCCAACGGCTATGGTAAGAAAAATGTTGCTACAGCAGTCTCAATTTAATTTACAATTGCAATCATAACTAGATTGCTATTTCGTCCACTGATTAATTTTTAAAGATGTTCAGAAAAGCCAAAAAAATATAGTTTTTAGAACTCTATATTTTAATTATGTATATATATAAAGCCCCCCTCCCACCACCACCCGGTAGCCCACAGCACCGGAACCTCTTATTTTTACAAATCAAGCACTGTTTGTAGGCCTCCGTGGCTTAGGCGGCAGCACGCCGGCCTCTCACCGCTGGGTCCGTGGTTCAAATCCCGGGCACTCCATGTGAGATCTGTGCTGGACAAAACGGAGGCAGACAGGTTTTTCTCCGGGTACTCCGGTTTTCCCTGTCAAAATTTCATTCCAGCAACACTCTCCACTATCATTTCATTTAATCTGTCATTCATTTAATCATTGCCCCAGAGGAGTGCGTCAGGCCTCGGCAGCCGGCACAGTTCATAACCTCGCCGCTAGTTGGGGGCTTCATTCATTCCATTTCTGACCCGGTCGGAGACTGGAAGCAGGCTGTGGATTTTCATTTTCAAGCACTGTTTGTGAGTATTTTCCTTCTAAATTCCATTTTTCAGTATTTTCCACTCTAAATTACATTTTGTGTGTCTTTTCAATCCTTGGTCCGTATTTTGAATCTCCGTTAGTTTCCGGTATGGTTTCCATCTCATTGTCATTTTCAATATCACTCAGACCATTAGGAGCCGATAACCCAGATGTTAGGCCCCTTAAAACAGCAATTATCATCGTTATCATCTTTATTCCGAAGTTGGGATGAAAATGCAGTTTAATTACGTTCTTTAGGTGTGACATGGGAATTACAATATGGATTCAGTTGTGTAGGGCTGTGCATTTCTGCCAGTAGTTTATTATGCTATTTAAGGCTGGAAGACGGGCTGAGGTCAGTGTGCACCTCGGACATTGAGAGTAACAACAATAGCAACAGTTGACTGTTTATGTATTTATGATAATAGAGACCCTTTTTTCACCTATTTCTATATCTCGGATTATCGATAACTCGAAGTAATTTTTATGTCTGTAAACACTTCGATATATCGTAGTTAGATTGTATTAACATGAAGTACTTGAAATTTCTCAGGGATGTTCGTTAAAGATCTCTAAATTATACACAGGCTTTCTAAAGATAAATGTATTTTGGATTTTTTATGATTTTTACTGCATTTTTTACGAACATTTCCATCCAGCAAATTTAGACTGAAGTACAGAGGTGTCCAAATTATTAGACTCAAATAAAGAATTAAAAATCAGACACAATTTTTTATTGAAAATCTTATTTTTTATTACCCTATTTAGTAATGGTTTCTCCCCTGTGGACTTACAACGTTTCCCATAAGGAAGAGCATCTGGAAATTTTCGAAATTGGAGATTCTGAGCTGGGTCCGATTTTTGTTTTTGTTTTTGTTTTCATTGACTTTGGAATGTATCCTATAAATCCGATGATTCCAATCCATTGCCCACGAATCTTTGAATAGTTCAGGAGTGGACAGTCAGTAACAAAAGACTTCCAATCTCTCAGCTCTAAATTCACAGGAAGACTAGAATAATGCAATCAAAACAAAACGCGTGGTGTTAACAAGGCTCCTCTTTTAGTGGAAACTGTAACAAATTAGTTTACTGTCAGATTCTTATAAACATGTTATTGTTTAAGCATTTTAAATAATTTCAGCGCCTTGCTAAACATTTCTGCTGTATTAAGTCACAAAACGTACAATGTAAATGTTGGAAAACTGCCATCGAGTCTAATAATTCGCACACCTCTGTAAATTTAGAAAAACAGCGGTATTAAAATATACCACGCAGATGGAGGAATTATAGCCTACTAGCTGTTACCCGCGGCTTCGCCCGCAATAACGTTTGGAATCCCGTTATAACATTAGTTATATAGATATATAAGCATGGGTCCTAGTGGAAAATAATTCAATCACCTGAAACCAAAAATGCATGGGACGAAAAAAAAACATCAAAATATCATGTTGGTTTCGGACCCTAAAAGACGTGAAAAATATAATAAAAGTATTAAAAAAAACTATTTTTTGAAATTTCATTCGAATCAATTTTTATGTCATTCCTAGGACTTAGAAAATTCCGTCCAAAAAATGGAAAATCATTAATAACTCCGTAAGTATTCGTCGTGTGATGAAATAGCAAGAGACAAAAAAGATGTAATGTGTTATTGTCTACAACATAGGCCATGTATAATTTTACACTCAGACATATTACGTCCCCCCCCCCATAATTTCACCCCTCCCCATGGGCCCCTTAAATTGGATTTATGAAAAAACGGTCAAACACCTATTTACTTATTTTTTATCCTGATTTTTTCCCGCTGAGTTCCAAACTTCTGGCCTATGTCGTTTAAGGGATACACGCTCCGTTAGGAATCTTTCAACCCCCACTTTTCACCCCTTTCACCTCATAATATACACCACATCGAAAATCCCTCAGACACGGGTCTTCTTATCATTAATGATGAGTTTATATGCCGAGTATCACATCCCCCAATGAAACCAATCGGGAGATATTGCTATTCAATGAAATGCAGGTCTACCCCCCTTAACACCCCTTTAGAACCTGAATATCCAAAAATCCTTTCTTAGCGGGCGTTTGCGGCCCTTGAGGAAGCTGCATACCAAATTTCATTCCAATCCGTTCGGTGGTTTCTGAGATTTCGTGATGAATGAATCAGTCAGTGGTATTTGAGCTTTATATAGTAGATCTAAATATTTCAGCTTTGTATGTTTAGGAGTTCCGGTTAGAAAAGTATTTGTGTTAGCCTATAACTTACTAACAAACACATTTTAGCAAAGGTGGCTTCGGTGGCATAGTTGGTAGCATGCTGAACTGCTGTGCCCAAGATAGCGGGTTCAAACCCGGCCGAAGCCGTCGGATATTTTAAGAGCGTTAAAAATCCCTCAGTATGCATTCCTTCTGAGGGGAAATAAAGCCGGCGGTCCCATGTCATAGATTTATGGCATGTTAAAGAACCTTCCACTAATTACACCTGTGTGAGGCTAAATTGTATAGGTTAGGAATGTAAACAACGCTCTTAGGTTTCTACGTTCGTTGCCAAGAGCCGACTGCGGTGGCGTCTAGTAGCTAAGTTCTGAACTAGGCCTAGTAGTCGTTGACGGTGACGTTTGGCGGCCAAAGTAGGAACTATTTGAAAAATTCAGAGTTGCAGTCCTTACTTGAATTAAAAAACAGATACACACACTAATACAGCCATCACAATTAACACCGGTTATCAGACAGATTCTACACACACCCAAAGTACACGGAGCTACATGACCGCGTTGTCCCAGCCCCTAAACTGAGAAACCAACCAACCATTTTAGCGAAAAACTGGAAATATTTTTTCTCGTTTTTAGCGCATTTCAAGCACTAGCATCCATTTTGGGTTCTTCCGTGCCCTTTTGCTATTATATTTGTTTTTGTTTTGCTTTCTTAAAAGTTTTTTAAAACTATCTATTGTTTGTCTGATAACCGGTGTTAATTGTGATGGCTGTATTAGTGTGTGTTATCTGTGTTTCAGTTAGAAGTACTGCAGACGATTAATTTTTTCAAGTACTTCCTCCTTTTGCTACCATTGATACCATCCACGACACCTAGCTACGGACGTGGCTACTAAATTTCATCGCAGTCAGCACCTGGCGGCGAACGATTGAACTAATAGAGGGTTAACAATTCTAACCTACACATTTTGGCTTCACACAAGTGTAGTTAGTGGAAGGTTCTTTTTCATGCCATAAATTTTAGACATGGACCTCCGGCTTTACTTCCCCTCAGAAGCCATACTGAAGGATTTTCAACGCTCTTAAAAATCCGACGACTTCGGCCGGGTTTGAACCCGCGCTCTTGAGCATAGAAGCTCAGCATGCTTCCAACTACGCCACCGAAGCCGCCGCATCTATTTTTAATAGAGTGAAAAATAAAAATCAAGAGAAAATTAGAGAGAAATTTTAAAAAAATCTAAATGACTGGCTAGAGCCTCCGTGGCTTAGGCGGCAGCACGCCGGCCTCTTACCGCTGGGTCCGTGGTTCAAATCCCAGTCACTCCATGTGAGATCTGTGCTGGACAAAACGGAGGCAGACAGGTTTTTCTCCGGGTACTCCGGTTTTCCCTGTCACAATTTCCTTCCAGCAACACTCTCCACTATCATTTCATTTCATCTGTCATTCATTTAATCATTGCCCCCCAGAGGAGTGCGACAGGCTTCGGCAGCCGGCACAGTTCATATCCTCGCCGCTAGATGGGGGCTTCATCCATTCCGTTCCTGACCCGGTCGGAGACTGGAAGCAGGCTGTGGATTTTTTTTTTTTTTCAAATGAATGGCTTTAACTTACTGCCAGCGAAAGTAGGAACGTAGACTTAGGATTGAATCATGACGAAAATAACTTTCCCTTTAGAAAATTAAGGGTCCGTAGCTTAATACGACGAGAAAAAAAATGAAATTAGAAAATGTTGAAGATATTCGGTATTCTGGAGTCCATTAATTTGGATACGAGTACCCTCACGGTATGGAACGTCAAGCTAAACACTCAAGATCGGATTGATGAAGCTAAGTGTCCTTCAGACTTAAACCAGGCACATTCTTCTTCCGTTGTTGATTCCTTTCAGGGTCTTTGTGACATCGTGGTCAAGGTGCCCCGTGTACTTGGGCGCGTGTAGAATTAGTATGTTAATCTGTGTCACTGTGATGTTTGTAGGCTACTAGTGTATTTGTAATTTACTATCGGACCCGTGCGAGAACTCTCGCATAATGCATTGTGTGCACCCCATGTGTACAGACTACCCGCCCGGCCCTAGTGCTCTGCGGACTGAACGCGACACCGTTCTGCCAGGGGATATTGTCTTGTTTATTAGTTTAAAAGCACTTTATAAACAAAAATATATATTTCCGTTGACTTAAAAAAATTGCAAGATTTTTCCTGCATTATTGAGACGATTTGGAAGATTTTGGTGCAAACCACACCTGGTCCAGCGTTTAGAAAAGACTGTGGGTCTTATGGGCTTTTACTTTTAATGGACCCCCCCCCCCCCCCTGCACTGGTTTTGTTACCTCACCTTTTATCATGAAGGAACTCTGAACATATATATTTTTCGTCATAATAGCTTCCTACAATTATCTGCCAATTGATTACCTTTGTTATTGCATACAAGTATCGTTTATATAACGTCTTATTAATTTAAACATTTTCGAGGTTAGCACGCTGGAAAGAAGAGCCTCGTCCAGTGCATGCTCGCCCGGAGTGGAGCACGTGCTCAGTTCCGCCAGCAACATAAGTTCTGAAGCACTATCCGTCATTGGATTATTGTTGTGTGTCTGTTTTATTTTCTGTTCGATCGAATCAGGGCTGCCGACAGTTGGGTTCGAACCCACTATCTCCCGAATGCAAGCTCACAGCTGCGCGCCCCTAACCACATGGCTAACTCACTACAATATTAAAAATATTAATCTAAACAAAACAAGAAGAATAGAATTGAAAGAAACTAAATTATAGCCTAACTAATAACAAAAAAGTGATGATCAACAGTATTGCTGACGTAAAAATTGTTAACATCGTCAGCATACAGTACATCCGAGAAGGAAAGAAGGGTTGTGCTCTCGACATTGTCAATCAGTAATGCGTCATGTCACAACGAAATGAATGTCGTTATTGGTCCTCTTCGCGAACGGTATCCTTAATACTGGTCCAATCCGTTAACAGCTGCAAAACTGCTCCTTCCTGTGCGTGTTCTACTTCAGGTAGATGCTGAGGTTGTGTTGTCTTGCTAACTTATGAAAGGACAGTACTCGAAGCGGGTGAACATAACGTATGACGTCAGCGCCTAGAGCTATGATAGCAACACTGTCGCCATACGGCTCCACAGTCTTTTCTAAACGCTGGACGCTCTATAACTCCCTCTGGTTTCGGAGCTTGAGTTTTGTGAAACATTCACCTTGGCGTATTGGCCTTTTGCGTCCCTTTTAAATACTGCGGCTTTTAGAGTCGCCGGGGTGCCAGAGTTTTGCCCCGAAGGGGATCTTTAACGTGCCACTGCTCCCTCGCATTTGCGCACCCTCAAATGCTAGTTGACTGCGCCAGAATTCGATCCTCCAACCTTGGGAACAGCAGGCGAGAACGTTACCGCTGAGCCACGCAGCCAGCCGTATTTGTAATTGAGGTAGGATTTGGGCAGGAAGCGACCGTGGCCTTAAGTTAAGTACCATCCTCGCATTTGCCTGGAGTAGAAGTGAGGAAACCACGGAAAGCCACTTGCAGGCTGGCTGAGGTTGGAATCGAACTCACCTCTTCTCAAGTTTGCCTCACGAGGTTGAGTGCTCCCCGTTCCAGCCATCAAACCAAAATTCTCCCCAGGGGCTCACATCTAGTGGGGCGTGGGTTGGCGACCACGGGACCCCAGCTGAGTCCGACATTGCTTCGTCTTACTTGTGCCGGGCACCTCTCCGTCTTCTTTCTTGTCGACCTCTCTTGGTCACCTCTTGTTCTCTTCCGACCTCGATGGCATTAGAGTATCCGAGGCTTAGGGAGTCTCTTCCTTTCCCGCCTTAATTGGCCCTTCTCTCATCTTTCCTGATCCCTCATTATTCTAGGAATCAGCCATCTTTTTCTTTTCATTAGAGTTCCTTTTCTCTTTGGGATTCCCGCCCTGTTTTTCTGAATTGGCTCCCCGTGTCTCTAAATTACATATTGTGAGTATTTTGAATCTCAACCACATTTTGTAAATATTTTCAATTTACATTGCAGTTTCGATCTAAACTCCATTTTGTAAGTATTTCCAATCTAAATTGCATTTTGTCAGTACAGTATTTTGAATCGTGGGCTTCCACATATTGTGAGTATTTTGGATCTACCTTACAGTTTGTAAGCATTTTCAATTTCAATTGCATTTTGTAAGTATTTTGATTTCAATTGCACTTTGTGAGTATTTTGAATCTGAGCCGGCCTTTTTCAATCTAACTTGCATTGTGTGTTTTAAATTTCAATAGCATTTTGTACAAGAGGGATGCACTTACACTCAGAACCTACCCTCCCTTTCCCCACGGCCACACCCCAAGGACGCTGACCTGTGTGTTGTGAAGGGTAGATGCGTGGTCAGGGTGCTGAAAACAGTCATTGTTTCCTAATGGCGCAAACCTGTGCGACGCCGAAACCGTGTTTGTTGGATGCTCTTCTATTTCAATTGCATTGTGTAAGAACTGTATTTTGAATTTCAATTGCATTTTGTTGAGTATTTCGAATCTACATTGCATTTTGTAAGTATTTTGAACCTAAACTTCATTTTGTGCGTCTTTTTCAATCTAAATTACCTTGTGTAAGTATTTCTACTCTGCATTTTGTGAGTCATTTCAATCTGAGTTCCATTTTGTAAGCATTTTCAGCTTAATTTCTGTTATGGTTTCCATTTCATTATCATTTTCGCTATCACTCAGACCATTAGGGGCCGATAACCTAGATGTTAGGCCCCTAAAATAACAATTATCATTATTATCATCAAACCAGAATTAAATTTATTGGCACAGCCGGGAATCGAACCCAGGCTAGCCACTTCGCAATGAGGTGGACCCTTCTTCTTTATAGAATTTCAATCAAATTTTAAAACAAATACCAGGCTCTGTAATCGAACATGGTCCCAAACATAGGATTTCATTCCTACAGTAGCCTACGCCGTTCGCATCCACTTTGTTCCAGTAGCAGCCTCGCGCTAGTAGATTCATTCGTTAAAATTTTAACGACACGTTAAAGTAATTTAACGGAAATGTGAGCAAAATGGTGTTCCTTCAACCGACATTACTGCTAACAAATCGTTAACCTATCCGTTATTTTAACATCCCATTCTTGCTCAGTTAAGGAGTTTAACATAGTGTTAAAATTGGTTACAAGCAAATACAGTATGCCTTTCGTGCTTACTGTCGACCAAAATATTATGTGTACTCGAGTTTGAAGGTTGTTTGTGATGTAACCAATAGGCCTACATAAAATCCAATAACATCATTATTTTCATCGTTCTATTTTACGTTAGTTCATGTAGGTTTGGAATTTTTAATTAATATTTTAATATATTTTATCGCAGTTGGAACACGTAAAGTGCCCGTATTTAAGCGTGTTTCAACCATGCGTCACATTTAAGAATTATTATCTCAGAAACCCATCATCAGATCGAATCCAAATTTTAACACAATATACATTGGAATGTTGTATAACTGGTTTATTAGTTTCAAAATTTTGAGTGTCTAAGAAACAAAGTTGTTATCATTTTTGTAAGGTAGCTTTTTCTCGGCTCGGGCTGGTTGGAAAATGTAGTTCTTGGTCGCGTTGTCATCCTCATACAACAAAAGGTTATGCTGTATGATTTTGAAATACGTAAATTAATTCACTTAATTTATATCGGTTTGTATTTGTATGGGATAGTAAGACATCGTTTAGCAGCTATCCGATACAGAGAACGCTGTACAGCGTTACCGAGCCACCACGCGTCATGGCTTGCCTCGCTCGGCAGAGATGGGCACCAACGCGTTCTCTGTATCGGATAGCTGCTAAACGATGTCTTATTTTCCCATACAAATACAAACCGAGGTAAAATAAGTGAATTAATTTACGTATTTCACAGTCATACAGCATAACATTTTGATGTATGAGGATTAAAACGAGACCAAGAACTACATTTTCCAACCAGCCCGAGCCGAGAAAAAGTTACCTTACAAAAATGATAACAACTTTGTTTCTTGGACACACAAAATTTTGAAATTAATAAACCAGTTAAACAACATTCCAATGTATAGTTTGCTAAAATTTGGATTCGATCTGATGACGGGTTTGTGAGATAGTAATTCTTAAATGTGACGCATGGTTGACACACGCTTAAAAACGGGCACTTTTTGTGTTCCAACTGCGATAAAAAATATTAAAATATAAATTAAAATTCCAAACTAAAATGAACTAACGTAGAATAGAACGACAGAAATGATGATGTTATTGGATTTTATGTAGACCTATTGGTTACTTCACAAACAACCTTCAAACTCGAGTGCACATAATATTTTGGTCGACAGTAGTTATTGTATTTATTTTTTGATTACCGTATTTAAATGAAGCTACAGAATAAAAATTCTTGCCAAGGTCTCATGACATGTTGCAAATGTCTGAAAAGAAGTTTCTGGAGATGTGTTGTGCATAAATACAGTAAGGACTTTACCTTACAACCGGCCACTTAAATGATTATGGCTAGGCCTAACCTACAAATTAGCCTACATGTAACGAAATTGGTAACTATAGCCTATTCAGACAGCAACATCAATACGTAATGGTCAATAATGTAGTTTTATAGTGTACAAAAGGTTATTGTACAGAATGTATTATCAAATGATGAATAAAACTAGTGGAAACGACAGCCATTTGATTTGCATCCAAAGCTTTCAGTTGATCAGCATGAGCGTTGATTTGTAGTTTTCATTTTCACATAGTTTAGATAAACAGTGTCACGATGCAATTTAAATATAAACGCACACACAATGTTTGATCTATAAATAGCCTACAAGTTGACCATAAAGATTTTTAAAAATTTTAATAGGCACCTGATTATTAGAAAAACTGAGCTTCACAGATATGAAGCAGCAATGGGTCAAGTTTAAAATAAAGACAACCACATGTAGGCCTACGATAAAGCGACCCCTAAAAAGCAATTTTTGTCACATGTGAAGAACAGCTGTCAAATCGACCCTGCTAAAAGTCGCCTAGTTTGTAATGCAGGGGAGAATGTAGGGTACTGGTTATTTTAAGAAATTCATTATCGGTAGTATTTATTAATAAATAAATCTCCTTTGTAAAATGGCAGCCGCATACGATCATATACAGTACAGTACTTTGAAATCGGCTTTGCGACGCGAAGTAGGCCTAATTTACTCCATTCCGTCTGTAAAGCTTTTTTTTTTGTGTGTGAGCATTGATATGGCAATTGTTGAATTTGAAGAGCACAGTGGAACTGAGCAATTAAATTACTCATCTCTTAGCCTCAATTATTATAAAAATAACTGAAAATATGAGAGAAGAGCACACCCATCTACTCAAGTCACATGTTATAGCATCTGTTTGTTTATGTTTCCATCGCCCCAGTACGCTAGTTCCAGATAACGGCAGCACCGTCGCTTGAGTTCGCGAATAGCAAACAAATGAATACAAGTTGACTAGACACAGTTCAGAAGTCTGAAAAACCATCCATGCCGTTCACTGCTTCCTTGATCCTTACAGCAAGTGACATTTAACGCATCGTTTGTTAACCGACTTGTTAAAAAGTTTTGTGGAACACGTAATCTTTAACAGAATGTTAAAATTATAACGATTTGTTAACTAACGTTTTGTTAGCCAAATTTAACGCAAGGTTGATGGAACCGGCCCGCCCCATATACTAGCGTATGTGTACACTTAGAATTAGTCTGATAACCTGTGTTAATGCGGTGACTGTAGTAGTTGGTTGGTTCCTCAGTTTAGGGGCTACGATAACGCGGTTATGTAGCCCCGTGTAGGCTACTTTGGGTGTGTGTAGAATCTGTCTGATAACCGGTGTTAATAGTGATGACTGTATTAGTATGTGTTATCTGTTTTTAATTCAAGTAAGGGCTGCAGACGATAATTTCAAGTAGTTCATACTTTCGCTACCAAATACTACCGTCCGCGACACCTAGCTGTGAACTAGGCTAATACTAGATGCCATCGCAACCAGCGCCTGGTGACAAACGTTGGAACTTCAGAGCATTAATCAAACCTAACCTACACATGTTTCGCTTCACACAAGTTTAGTTAGTGGAAGGTTCTTTTACATGCCATAACTCGATGACATGGGCCGGCATTACTTCTCCTCCGAAGGAAGTCATACTGAGGGATGTTAACGCTGTCTGTAGTAGTGTGTGTTTTTGTGATTCAGGCAAGGATCTCTTTATAAAATGTTGTAGTCTATTAATTGGTTCAGTTACCGGTACAATTAATGACGGCCTATGAGAAAATGACCTCATATTAAGACGGTAATAGGACCCATCCCGGCATTTGCCTGGAATGGAAGTGGGAAGCCACGGAAAACAACGTCCTGGATGGCTGAGATGGAAATCGAGCCCAACTAGGATGAGTGTACCCCGTCCCAGTCCTCAGACCAGAATTAAATTTCTTGGCAGAGCCGGACCGTGGGGGCTGACAGCCAAGAACGCTAGCCGCTACTCCAGGAGGTGGACATAGTAGTGTAGATTCAGTAGCACGCTAAAACCTACCGTACTCCGCCATCTCATAAACCATAGCAACTAAACCCATTTTATTATTATTGTTGGTATTATTATTATCATCGATTTTTCCCCTTTCGGAGAGCGTACGAACTTGAGCCAATCACAGCTTCACTTCCTTTTCCTCTTATCTTTTATTTCAAACTTCTTCATTAATTTACTGTGTTTTTTCTTCCTTTCCTCTGTCCCATTTTTTTGCCCATTTTCATTTATGAGATCACCTTTTGTCCGTGTGTCTGTGTGTCCCCTAATAACTTCTAAACGGCTGGAACGATTTCAATGAATCTCAGTAAGGTCATAGTACTGTTTTGGCCGACCCCGGCCGTGCCCTTCAAATTTTATTACGTCTCACCAATCCAACATGGTTGCTGTGCGAAATATTTCACCGGCATTATATTTCTCCGAAATTATTACTCATATCACCCTGAAATTTTGCACGGAGATAAAGGGCACTACTAGAAGTTCACCAATGTGTTTTTCAAAAACCTGTTAACTACAAAATGAACATGGCGGCCAAGCGAAGTCGAAACATTTAAATAGACTTTTCTCACGATTTAAGCATCCGAACGCAGAGAAACTTGGTACGGTATATGCTTATATAAATATTAATCCACTGGCATCTAATTCATTTCAATTATTTTCATAACCAGAAGATGGTGGCTGTGCGAAATTTTTAAATCTCGTTTTTATTTCTTGTGCCCTAATCATGGGATTGAAGTTTGAATAATCACGGCCGACTGAATACGAGCTGCGCTCTATACCGGCCTTGACATTCTCAGTCAGAACCCATGTATAACATGTAATTGGAAAGTTTCTACTCGTTGCCGGTAGAGCGCACTCCCCTCCCATTATAGGGGCGATAAGGAATCAGCTGTACAGTACGTATATTAAATGTGTAATCGCAAGAACCACTGGATGGATTTTGATGCTGCTTTCACCATTCTGTAAAGGTGATCTCGAGGAAGATTTGTGTAGAAAATAATTTATTTATGACCAAAGGGAGCCAAGCAGTAACGATTTCAGTGAAAAGGTCGAAAAAATAGCCTAGCGTCCGTGCGCTTTTTAAGATTACGCTGGGCGAACCGTTAAAAATATCATTATATTATGAGTGTAAGAATTGTTCAGCGTGAGAAATTCTACAAAAAAGTCCGCGAGAGCATATTTCTATCTTCGATACATCGCCCACTATAAGTGTTTTTAGTTTGGACGGGAGGGACATTTGGCTTGCACCTCGCCATTCTTAAATTACGTCTGATAGGAATTCCTTGCACATTCATAACTGTTCCCGGGCGAAGCCGGGGCGGGTTGCTAGTGACACTATATAATTATTATCATTATAATTTCTGCATTATCAAAATTAAAATTATATCACAAAATAAAATAGCGTGCTAATAAATCTAAGAGAAATTAGACATACCTTGTACCTTCTTCGGCTACGAGGACACTACTCCAGCACCGTCTCATTAAAAGGAAAGCGAGGATCAAAATTACAGCCGGGAACAAGTAGCAGCTAATCGTGTGTTGTGTTTTGTGCTAAGAGATCTTTCGACAAATTATCAGATACCGTGTGCCTTCTTTTTCACGAAGCAGCTATCAGGACGGGACTTACATAAACTCCTGCTGGACGTTATTCTCGAGGTTAAACAATGCGGTTTCATAATTATAATAACTGTCTCTGATAATCACAAAACTAACACTACAATGATTAGGCATTTATGGGGAGGGAATTTGCAACCAATGGTCAATCACCCATACGACGAGTCTAGGAATGTATTCCCTAGTTATGATCATTGTCACATTCTAAAAAAAACCACATTAAAACGCAGTTTCTGTAACGAGAGATGACTGATGGTATACTGGAATAATTTCAGGGAAATACTTGTCATTACTATACACAATGCAAAAGGGTGAGATCGTCAAACCGGTCAGACACCTCACTAAAAAACACATCGAACCCACTAAATTTGAAAAAATGAATGTTCGGCGTGCCGGAAGTGTTCTCGTCAGAAGTTATTGGTGCCATTAGTGCACTGAAAGAAAATATAGGCATGCACCCGGAAGCGTAGGGTACACATTCATGGACGCAGAAGCAACCATTTTTTTTGAAAAACGTTAATAAATGGTTCGCTATGCATGACGTAAGCATCACATATCATATTCAGTCTAGAAATCCAGATAAATGGCATTTTTTCTCATTAAATGTCAGTCGCCTAAACTGGCTAGAGGAATATTTTCTTTCTTACCTTGAAACTTTGAAAGCTGCTAGTAACGCTGCTAGAAAGGACTTCCTGAGTTCTGAGACTTACGAAGCTACCTATACAATTAATCACGGATTCAGCTGTCCAGTGCATAAGGTATCTTCTAAAAATGGGTAGAGGAAAGTCGCCAAATATGGGGAGTTTTTTTTATAGGGCTCACATTAGACATAAGAAGGAACGGAATAATTTTGGTTTTCTCACCATTGTAAACCTCAGGCGATATACTATGTATATTACAAATATGGGCACGTTTGATGTTGTAATACCCTCTGATATTATTGTTAACTTTAAAAGTACACTTTCCCCGTATTAGGCAACCGGGTTTCGTAATATGGGGAGGTGAGAAACCTCACGGTTTTTATTTATAATAGGTACACTGAATAGTATACCCTACTAATTAAAGCATTAATTCTGACATTTTTTTCGTGTGGCCTCCTGAGAGGCCGAGTGCAGGTCTTTCTAGTCGACGCCCGTGGGCGACCTGCGCGTCAGGATGAGAGATGGAGTGGATGAAGATGAATGAAACTGGGCAAGGATGTGGAAGGAAGCGGCCGTGGCCGTGGCCGTGGCCGTGGTCGTGACCGTCCCAGCATTTGCCTGGTGTTGAAAAAATGGGAAACCACGGAAAATCATTTCAAGGACGGCCGACGGTGGGGCTCGAACACACGCGTCTACCGAGTCAGCAGAGAGCTTGGCCCCATGGCCTAACGCTGCGCTTTAGCCAGCGTAGCCACTACTGTCGGTAATTCTGACAATGTAATGAAATCATGAACACAAATAGCACAAAAATACAAAAATGAATATTTTAAGTAAATAACAGTCCTAGTTTCCTGTTGCCGAACTTCCAAACCGTTCAGCAGAAAAATGCATAAACTTTAATGAAAACCGAGTGATTCTGATCGAATTCAACTGTAACGAGGTGCAAGGTATGTCTAATTTCTCTTAGATTTATTAGCACGCTATTTTATTTTGTGATATAATTTGCATTTTGATATTGTGGGAATTATAATGATAATATAATAGTGTCACTAGCAACCCGCCCCGGCTTCGCCCGGGAACAGTTATGAATGTGCAAGGAATTCCTGTCAGACGTAATTTAAGAATGGCGACGTGCAAGCCAAATCCCCCTCCCGTCCAAACTAAAAACACTTATAGTGGGCGATGTATCGAAGATAGAGATATGCTCACGCGGACTTTTTTGTACAATTTTTCATGCTGAACAATTCTTACACTCATAGTATATTGATATTTTTAACGGTTTGTCCAGCGTAAGCTTAAAAAGCGCACGGACGTAAAGTTCTTTCTTCGACCTATTGACTGAAATCTAAAATCGTTACTGCTTGGCTCCCTTTGATCATAAATACATTATTTTCTACAGAAATCTTCCTCGATATTACCTGTACAGAATGGTGAAAGCCGCATCAAAATCCATCCAGTGGTTCTCGAGATTACCCGTGATATCCAAGAATCGGGGACTTTGTTTTACACTAAGTAGAGATAAGTCTTAATTAGTCGTGCAATGCTTGGTGAACAGCGCTGTGTGAGCAGTTGAGTAACTAACAAGATTTCAAGAAAAAGGTCTCATTGTCTAGGCCGGTATGAGCGCATTCAGTCGGCCGTGATGAAATCTTGTTAGTTACTCAACTGCTCACACAGCGCTGTTCACCAAGCATTGCACGACTAAGACTTATCTCTACTTAGTGTAAAACAAAGTCCCCGATTCTTGGATATCACGGGTAATCTCGAGAACCACTGGATGGATTTTGATGCGGCTTTCACCATTCTGTACAGGTAATATCGAGGAAGATTTCTGTAGAAAATAATGTATTTATGATCAAAGGGAGCCAAGCAGTAACGATTTTAGATTTCAGTCAATAGGTCGAAGAAAGAACTTTACGTCCGTGCGCTTTTTAAGCTTACGCTGGACAAACCGTTAAAAATATCAATATACTATGAGTGTAAGAATTGTTCAGCATGAAAAATTGTACAAAAAAGTCCGCGTGAGCATATCTCTATCTTCGATACATCGCCCACTATAAGTGTTTTTAGTTTGGACGGGAGGGGGATTTGGCTTGCACGTCGCCATTCTTAAATTACGTCTGACAGGAATTCCTTGCACATTCATAACTGTTCCCGGGCGAAGCCGGGGCGGGTTGCTAGTGACACTATTATATTATCATTATAATTCCCACAATATCAAAATGCAAATTATATCACAAAATAAAATAGCGTGCTAATAAATCTAAGAGAAATTAGACATACCTTGCACCTCGTTACAGTTGAATTCGATCAGAATCACTCGGTTTTCATTCAAGTTTATGCATTTTTCTGCTGAACGGTTTGGAAGTTCGGCAACAGGAAACTAGGACTGTTATTTACTTAAAATATTCATTTTTGTATTTTTGTACTATTTGTGTTCATGATTTCATTACATTGTCAGAACTACCGACAGTAGTGGCTACGCTGGCTAAAGCGCAGCGTTAGGCCATGGGGCCAAGCTCTCTGCTGACTCGGTAGACGCGTGTGTTCGAGCCCCACCGTCGGCCGTCCTTGAAATGATTTTCCGTGGTTTCCCATTTTTCAATACCAGGCAAATGCTGGGACGGTACCTTCTAACAGGCCACGGCCGCTTCCTTCCACATACTTGCCCAGTTTCATTCATCTTCATCCATTCCATCTCTCATCCTGACGCGCAGGTCGCCCACGGGCGTCGACTAGAAAGACCTGCACTCGGCCTCTCAGGAGGCCACACGAAAAAAAATTCAGAATTAATGCTCAGCAATTCTTCTAGGTTTGTGCCGTGTCTTGTGTGGGGTTTCGCCCAGGACACCAAGCTAGGCTCATCGGCGGGCTCTTGGTGTCCCCGCCCGGACCCCCACAGGAGTGACGAACTGCGCGCCACCTCCCTTTATATAAGGTGCAACTGCACCACTTGACTACGAGAACTAAAAGTTCAAGCAGCCTTAACCTCCCTATGAAGGCTTCCAAAAAGATGGTATATTGGCTTTCACGGCCGGTGAATTAAAACTCAGCAATTCTTCTAGGTTTGTGCCGTGTCTTGTGTGGGGTTTCGCCCAGGACACCAAGCTAGGCTCATCGGCGGGCTCTTGGTGTCCCCGCCCGGACCCCCACAGGAGTGACGAACTGCGCGCCACCTCCCTTTATATAAGGTGCAACTGCACCACTTGACTACGAGAACTAAAAGTTCAAGCAGCCTTAACCTCCCTATGAAGGCTTCCAAAAAGATGGTATATTGGCTTTCACGGCCGGTGAATTAAAACTCAGCAATTCTTCTAGGTTTGTGCCGTGTCTTGTGTGGGGTTTCGCCCAGGACACCAAGCTAGGCTCATCGGCGGGCTCTTGGTGTCCCCGCCCGGACCCCCACAGGAGTGACGAACTGCGCGCCACCTCCCTTTATATAAGGTGCAACTGCACCACTTGACTACGAGAACTAAAAGTTCAAGCAGCCTTAACCTCCCTATGAAGGCTTCCAAAAAGATGGTATATTGGCTTTCACGGCCGGTGAATTAAAACTCAGCAATTCTTCTAGGTTTGTGCCGTGTCTTGTGTGGGGTTTCGCCCAGGACACCAAGCTAGGCTCATCGGCGGGCTCTTGGTGTCCCCGCCCGGACCCCCACAGGAGTGACGAACTGCGCGCCACCTCCCTTTATATAAGGTGCAACTGCACCACTTGACTACGAGAACTAAAAGTTCAAGCAGCCTTAACCTCCCTATGAAGGCTTCCAAAAAGATGGTATATTGGCTTTCACGGCCGGTGAATTAAAACTCAGCAATTCTTCTAGGTTTGTGCCGTGTCTTGTGTGGGGTTTCGCCCAGGACACCAAGCTAGGCTCATCGGCGGGCTCTTGGTGTCCCCGCCCGGACCCCCACAGGAGTGACGAACTGCGCGCCACCTCCCTTTATATAAGGTGCAACTGCACCACTTGACTACGAGAACTAAAAGTTCAAGCAGCCTTAACCTCCCTATGAAGGCTTCCAAAAAGATGGTATATTGGCTTTCACGGCCGGTGAATTAAAACTCAGCAATTCTTCTAGGTTTGTGCCGTGTCTTGTGTGGGGTTTCGCCCAGGACACCAAGCTAGGCTCATCGGCGGGCTCTTGGTGTCCCCGCCCGGACCCCCACAGGAGTGACGAACTGCGCGCCACCTCCCTTTATATAAGGTGCAACTGCACCACTTGACTACGAGAACTAAAAGTTCAAGCAGCCTTAACCTCCCTATGAAGGCTTCCAAAAAGATGGTATATTGGCTTTCACGGCCGGTGAATTAAAACTCAGCAATTCTTCTAGGTTTGTGCCGTGTCTTGTGTGGGGTTTCGCCCAGGACACCAAGCTAGGCTCATCGGCGGGCTCTTGGTGTCCCCGCCCGGACCCCCACAGGAGTGACGAACTGCGCGCCACCTCCCTTTATATAAGGTGCAACTGCACCACTTGACTACGAGAACTAAAAGTTCAAGCAGCCTTAACCTCCCTATGAAGGCTTCCAAAAAGATGGTATATTGGCTTTCACGGCCGGTGAATTAAAACTCAGCAATTCTTCTAGGTTTGTGCCGTGTCTTGTGTGGGGTTTCGCCCAGGACACCAAGCTAGGCTCATCGGCGGGCTCTTGGTGTCCCCGCCCGGACCCCCACAGGAGTGACGAACTGCGCGCCACCTCCCTTTATATAAGGTGCAACTGCACCACTTGACTACGAGAACTAAAAGTTCAAGCAGCCTTAACCTCCCTATGAAGGCTTCCAAAAAGATGGTATATTGGCTTTCACGGCCGGTGAATTAAAACTCAGCAATTCTTCTAGGTTTGTGCCGTGTCTTGTGTGGGGTTTCGCCCAGGACACCAAGCTAGGCTCATCGGCGGGCTCTTGGTGTCCCCGCCCGGACCCCCACAGGAGTGACGAACTGCGCGCCACCTCCCTTTATATAAGGTGCAACTGCACCACTTGACTACGAGAACTAAAAGTTCAAGCAGCCTTAACCTCCCTATGAAGGCTTCCAAAAAGATGGTATATTGGCTTTCACGGCCGGTGAATTAAAACTCAGCAATTCTTCTAGGT
Organism: Meconema thalassinum; assembly: GCA_946902985.2. Classification (NCBI taxonomy): domain Eukaryota; kingdom Metazoa; phylum Arthropoda; class Insecta; order Orthoptera; family Tettigoniidae; genus Meconema; species Meconema thalassinum. The sequence goes on along the minus strand of OX336396.1, from coordinate 26,823,387 downwards.
TTGTGCCGTGTCTTGTGTGGGGTTTCGCCCAGGACACCAAGCTAGGCTCATCGGCGGGCTCTTGGTGTCCCCGCCCGGACCCCCACAGGAGTGACGAACTGCGCGCCACCTCCCTTTATATAAGGTGCAACTGCACCACTTGACTACGAGAACTAAAAGTTCAAGCAGCCTTAACCTCCCTATGAAGGCTTCCAAAAAGATGGTATATTGGCTTTCACGGCCGGTGAATTAAAACTCAGCAATTCTTCTAGGTTTGTGCCGTGTCTTGTGTGGGGTTTCGCCCAGGACACCAAGCTAGGCTCATCGGCGGGCTCTTGGTGTCCCCGCCCGGACCCCCACAGGAGTGACGAACTGCGCGCCACCTCCCTTTATATAAGGTGCAACTGCACCACTTGACTACGAGAACTAAAAGTTCAAGCAGCCTTAACCTCCCTATGAAGGCTTCCAAAAAGATGGTATATTGGCTTTCACGGCCGGTGAATTAAAACTCAGCAATTCTTCTAGGTTTGTGCCGTGTCTTGTGTGGGGTTTCGCCCAGGACACCAAGCTAGGCTCATCGGCGGGCTCTTGGTGTCCCCGCCCGGACCCCCACAGGAGTGACGAACTGCGCGCCACCTCCCTTTATATAAGGTGCAACTGCACCACTTGACTACGAGAACTAAAAGTTCAAGCAGCCTTAACCTCCCTATGAAGGCTTCCAAAAAGATGGTATATTGGCTTTCACGGCCGGTGAATTAAAACTCAGCAATTCTTCTAGGTTTGTGCCGTGTCTTGTGTGGGGTTTCGCCCAGGACACCAAGCTAGGCTCATCGGCGGGCTCTTGGTGTCCCCGCCCGGACCCCCACAGGAGTGACGAACTGCGCGCCACCTCCCTTTATATAAGGTGCAACTGCACCACTTGACTACGAGAACTAAAAGTTCAAGCAGCCTTAACCTCCCTATGAAGGCTTCCAAAAAGATGGTATATTGGCTTTCACGGCCGGTGAATTAAAACTCAGCAATTCTTCTAGGTTTGTGCCGTGTCTTGTGTGGGGTTTCGCCCAGGACACCAAGCTAGGCTCATCGGCGGGCTCTTGGTGTCCCCGCCCGGACCCCCACAGGAGTGACGAACTGCGCGCCACCTCCCCTTTCGTCACTCCTGTGGGGGTCCGGGCGGGGACACCAAGAGCCCGCCGATGAGCCTAGCTTGGTGTCCTGGGCGAAACCCCACACAAGACACGGCACAAACCTAGAAGAATTGCTGAGTTTTAATTCACCGGCCGTGAAAGCCAATATACCATCTTTTTGGAAGCCTTCATAGGGAGGTTAAGGCTGCTTGAACTTTTAGTTCTCGTAGTCAAGTGGTGCAGTTGCACCTTATATAAAGGGAGGTGGCGCGCAGTTCGTCACTCCTGTGGGGGTCCGGGCGGGGACACCAAGAGCCCGCCGATGAGCCTAGCTTGGTGTCCTGGGCGAAACCCCACACAAGACACGGCACAAACCTAGAAGAATTGCTGAGTTTTAATTCACCGGCCGTGAAAGCCAATATACCATCTTTTTGGAAGCCTTCATAGGGAGGTTAAGGCTGCTTGAACTTTTAGTTCTCGTAGTCAAGTGGTGCAGTTGCACCTTATATAAAGGGAGGTGGCGCGCAGTTCGTCACTCCTGTGGGGGTCCGGGCGGGGACACCAAGAGCCCGCCGATGAGCCTAGCTTGGTGTCCTGGGCGAAACCCCACACAAGACACGGCACAAACCTAGAAGAATTGCTGAGTTTTAATTCACCGGCCGTGAAAGCCAATATACCATCTTTTTGGAAGCCTTCATAGGGAGGTTAAGGCTGCTTGAACTTTTAGTTCTCGTAGTCAAGTGGTGCAGTTGCACCTTATATAAAGGGAGGTGGCGCGCAGTTCGTCACTCCTGTGGGGGTCCGGGCGGGGACACCAAGAGCCCGCCGATGAGCCTAGCTTGGTGTCCTGGGCGAAACCCCACACAAGACACGGCACAAACCTAGAAGAATTGCTGAGTTTTAATTCACCGGCCGTGAAAGCCAATATACCATCTTTTTGGAAGCCTTCATAGGGAGGTTAAGGCTGCTTGAACTTTTAGTTCTCGTAGTCAAGTGGTGCAGTTGCACCTTATATAAAGGGAGGTGGCGCGCAGTTCGTCACTCCTGTGGGGATCCGGGCGGGGACACCAAGAGCCCGCCGATGAGCCTAGCTTGGTGTCCTGGGCGAAACCCCACACAAGACACGGCACAAACCTAGAAGAATTGCTGAGTTTTAATTCACCGGCCGTGAAAGCCAATATACCATCTTTTTGGAAGCCTTCATAGGGAGGTTAAGGCTGCTTGAACTTTTAGTTCTCGTAGTCAAGTGGTGCAGTTGCACCTTATATAAAGGGAGGTGGCGCGCAGTTCGTCACTCCTGTGGGGGTCCGGGCGGGGACACCAAGAGCCCGCCGATGAGCCTAGCTTGGTGTCCTGGGCGAAACCCCACACAAGACACGGCACAAACCTAGAAGAATTGCTGAGTTTTAATTCACCGGCCGTGAAAGCCAATATACCATCTTTTTGGAAGCCTTCATAGGGAGGTTAAGGCTGCTTGAACTTTTAGTTCTCGTAGTCAAGTGGTGCAGTTGCACCTTATATAAAGGGAGGTGGCGCGCAGTTCGTCACTCCTGTGGGGGTCCGGGCGGGGACACCAAGAGCCCGCCGATGAGCCTAGCTTGGTGTCCTGGGCGAAACCCCACACAAGACACGGCACAAACCTAGAAGAATTGCTGAGTTTTAATTCACCGGCCGTGAAAGCCAATATACCATCTTTTTGGAAGCCTTCATAGGGAGGTTAAGGCTGCTTGAACTTTTAGTTCTCGTAGTCAAGTGGTGCAGTTGCACCTTATATAAAGGGAGGTGGCGCGCAGTTCGTCACTCCTGTGGGGGTCCGGGCGGGGACACCAAGAGCCCGCCGATGAGCCTAGCTTGGTGTCCTGGGCGAAACCCCACACAAGACACGGCACAAACCTAGAAGAATTGCTGAGTTTTAATTCACCGGCCGTGAAAGCCAATATACCATCTTTTTGGAAGCCTTCATAGGGAGGTTAAGGCTGCTTGAACTTTTAGTTCTCGTAGTCAAGTGGTGCAGTTGCACCTTATATAAAGGGAGGTGGCGCGCAGTTCGTCACTCCTGTGGGGGTCCGGGCGGGGACACCAAGAGCCCGCCGATGAGCCTAGCTTGGTGTCCTGGGCGAAACCCCACACAAGACACGGCACAAACCTAGAAGAATTGCTGAGTTTTAATTCACCGGCCGTGAAAGCCAATATACCATCTTTTTGGAAGCCTTCATAGGGAGGTTAAGGCTGCTTGAACTTTTAGTTCTCGTAGTCAAGTGGTGCAGTTGCACCTTATATAAAGGGAGGTGGCGCGCAGTTCGTCACTCCTGTGGGGGTCCGGGCGGGGACACCAAGAGCCCACCGATGAGCCTAGCTTGGTGTCCTGGGCGAAACCCCACACAAGACACGGCACAAACCTAGAAGAATTGCTGAGTTTTAATTCACCGGCCGTGAAAGCCAATATACCATCTTTTTGGAAGCCTTCATAGGGAGGTTAAGGCTGCTTGAACTTTTAGTTCTCGTAGTCAAGTGGTGCAGTTGCACCTTATATAAAGGGAGGTGGCGCGCAGTTCGTCACTCCTGTGGGGGTCCGGGCGGGGACACCAAGAGCCCGCCGATGAGCCTAGCTTGGTGTCCTGGGCGAAACCCCACACAAGACACGGCACAAACCTAGAAGAATTGCTGAGTTTTAATTCACCGGCCGTGAAAGCCAATATACCATCTTTTTGGAAGCCTTCATAGGGAGGTTAAGGCTGCTTGAACTTTTAGTTCTCGTAGTCAAGTGGTGCAGTTGCACCTTATATAAAGGGAGGTGGCGCGCAGTTCGTCACTCCTGTGGGGGTCCGGGCGGGGACACCAAGAGCCCGCCGATGAGCCTAGCTTGGTGTCCTGGGCGAAACCCCACACAAGACACGGCACAAACCTAGAAGAATTGCTGAGTTTTAATTCACCGGCCGTGAAAGCCAATATACCATCTTTTTGGAAGCCTTCATAGGGAGGTTAAGGCTGCTTGAACTTTTAGTTCTCGTAGTCAAGTGGTGCAGTTGCACCTTATATAAAGGGAGGTGGCGCGCAGTTCGTCACTCCTGTGGGGGTCCGGGCGGGGACACCAAGAGCCCGCCGATGAGCCTAGCTTGGTGTCCTGGGCGAAACCCCACACAAGACACGGCACAAACCTAGAAGAATTGCTGAGTTTTAATTCACCGGCCGTGAAAGCCAATATACCATCTTTTTGGAAGCCTTCATAGGGAGGTTAAGGCTGCTTGAACTTTTAGTTCTCGTAGTCAAGTGGTGCAGTTGCACCTTATATAAAGGGAGGTGGCGCGCAGTTCGTCACTCCTGTGGGGGTCCGGGCGGGGACACCAAGAGCCCGCCGATGAGCCTAGCTTGGTGTCCTGGGCGAAACCCCACACAAGACACGGCACAAACCTAGAAGAATTGCTGAGTTTTAATTCACCGGCCGTGAAAGCCAATATACCATCTTTTTGGAAGCCTTCATAGGGAGGTTAAGGCTGCTTGAACTTTTAGTTCTCGTAGTCAAGTGGTGCAGTTGCACCTTATATAAAGGGAGGTGGCGCGCAGTTCGTCACTCCTGTGGGGGTCCGGGCGGGGACACCAAGAGCCCGCCGATGAGCCTAGCTTGGTGTCCTGGGCGAAACCCCACACAAGACACGGCACAAACCTAGAAGAATTGCTGAGTTTTAATTCACCGGCCGTGAAAGCCAATATACCATCTTTTTGGAAGCCTTCATAGGGAGGTTAAGGCTGCTTGAACTTTTAGTTCTCGTAGTCAAGTGGTGCAGTTGCACCTTATATAAAGGGAGGTGGCGCGCAGTTCGTCACTCCTGTGGGGGTCCGGGCGGGGACACCAAGAGCCCGCCGATGAGCCTAGCTTGGTGTCCTGGGCGAAACCCCACACAAGACACGGCACAAACCTAGAAGAATTGCTGAGTTTTAATTCACCGGCCGTGAAAGCCAATATACCATCTTTTTGGAAGCCTTCATAGGGAGGTTAAGGCTGCTTGAACTTTTAGTTCTCGTAGTCAAGTGGTGCAGTTGCACCTTATATAAAGGGAGGTGGCGCGCAGTTCGTCACTCCTGTGGGGGTCCGGGCGGGGACACCAAGAGCCCGCCGATGAGCCTAGCTTGGTGTCCTGGGCGAAACCCCACACAAGACACGGCACAAACCTAGAAGAATTGCTGAGTTTTAATTCACCGGCCGTGAAAGCCAATATACCATCTTTTTGGAAGCCTTCATAGGGAGGTTAAGGCTGCTTGAACTTTTAGTTCTCGTAGTCAAGTGGTGCAGTTGCACCTTATATAAAGGGAGGTGGCGCGCAGTTCGTCACTCCTGTGGGGGTCCGGGCGGGGACACCAAGAGCCCGCCGATGAGCCTAGCTTGGTGTCCTGGGCGAAACCCCACACAAGACACGGCACAAACCTAGAAGAATTGCTGAGTTTTAATTCACCGGCCGTGAAAGCCAATATACCATCTTTTTGGAAGCCTTCATAGGGAGGTTAAGGCTGCTTGAACTTTTAGTTCTCGTAGTCAAGTGGTGCAGTTGCACCTTATATAAAGGGAGGTGGCGCGCAGTTCGTCACTCCTGTGGGGGTCCGGGCGGGGACACCAAGAGCCCGCCGATGAGCCTAGCTTGGTGTCCTGGGCGAAACCCCACACAAGACACGGCACAAACCTAGAAGAATTGCTGAGTTTTAATTCACCGGCCGTGAAAGCCAATATACCATCTTTTCAGAATTAATGCTTTAATTAGTAGGGTATACTATTCAGTGTACCTATTATAAATAAAAACCGTGAGGTTTCTCACCTCCCCATATTACGAAACCCGGTTGCCTAATACGGGGAAAGTGTACTTTTAAAGTTAACAATAATATCAGAGGGTATTACAACATCAAACGTGCCCATATTTGTAATATACGTAGTATATCGCCTGAGGTTTAAAATGGTGAGAAAACCAAAATTATTCCTTTCCTTCTCATGTCTAATGTGAGCCCTATAAAAAAACTCTCCATATTTGGCGACTTTCCTCTACCCATTTTTAGAAGATACCTTATGCACTGGACAGCTGAATCCGTGATTAATTGTATAGGTAGCTTCGTAAGTCTCAGAACTCAGTAAGTCCTTTCTAGCAGCGTTACTAGCAGCTTTCAAAGTTTCAAGGTAAGAAAGAAAATATTCCTCTAGCCAGTTTAGGCGACTGACATTTAATGAGAAAAATTGGCCTTTATCTGGATTTCTAGACTGAATATGATGATATGTGATGCTTACGTCATGCATAGCGAACCATTTATTAACGTTTTTCAAAAAAAAATGGTTGCTTCTGCGTCCATGAATGTGTACCCTACGCTTCCGGGTGCATGCCTATATTTTCTTTCAGTGTACTAATGGCACCAATAACTTCTGACGAGAACACTTCCTTGGCACGCCGAACATTCATTTTTTCAAATTTAGTGGGTTCGATGTGTTTTTAGTGAGGTGTCTGACCTGTTTGACGATCTCACCCTTTTGCATTGTGTATAGTAATGACAAGTATTTCCCTGAAATTATTCCAGTACCATCAGTCATCTCTCGTTACAGAAACTGCGTTCTAATGTTTTTTTTTAGAATGTGACAATGATCAAAACTAGGGAATACATTCTTAGACTCGTCGTATGGGTGATTGACCATTGGTTGCAAATTCCCTCCCCCTAAATGCCTCATCATTGTAGTGTTAGTTTTGTGATTATCAGAGACAGTTATTACAATTATGAAACCGCATTGTTCAACCTCGAGAATACCGTCCAGCAGGAGTTTATGTAAGTCCCGTCCTGACAGCTGCTTCGTGAAAAAGAAGGCGCACGGTATCTGATAATTTGTCGAAAGATCTCTTAGCACAAAACACAACACACGATTAGCTGCTACTTGTTCCCGGCTGTAATTTTGATCCTCTCTTTCCTTTTAATGAGACGGTGCTGGAGTAGTGTCCTTGTACCCGAAGAAGGTGCATGGTATGTCTAATTTATCTTAGATTTATTAGCACGCTATTTTATTTAGTGATATAATTTTAATTTTGATAATGCGGAAATTATAATGATAATAATTATATAGTGTCACTAGCAACCCGCCCCGGCTTCGCCCGGGAACAGTTATGAATGTGCAAGGAATTCCTGTCAGACGTAATTTAAGAATGGCGAGGTGCAAGCCAAATGCCCCTCCCGTCCAAACTAAAAACACTTATAGTGGGCGATGTATGGAAGATAGAGATATGCTCTCGCGGACTTTTTTGTAGAATTTCTCACGCTGAACAATTCTTACACTCATAATATAGTGATATTTTTAACGGTTCGCCCAGCGTAAGCTTAAAAAGCGCACGGACGCCAGGCTATTTTTTCGACCTTTTCACTGAAATCGTTACTGCTCGGCTCCCTTTGGTCATAAATAAATTATTTTCTACACAAATCTTCCTCGAGATCACCTTTACAGAATGGTGAAAGCAGCATCAAAATCCATCCAGTGGTTCTTGAGATTACACATTTAATATACGTACTGTACAGCCGATTCCTTATCGCGCCTATAATGGGAGGGGAGTGCGCTCTACCGGCAACGAGTAGAAACTTTCCAATTACATGTTATACATGGGTTCTGACTGGGAATGTCAAGGCCGGTATAGAGCGCAGCTCGTATTCAGTCGGCCGTGATTTCATGAAAAAGGTCTCATTGTCTAGGCCGGTATGAGCGCATTCAGTCGGCCGTGGAATAATACACCTACAAATTAATCTTCATGTAATAGTACATAGACTAACTCTAAAGCCTATATATAAAAATCCAACAGTGACCATCTGAAATATTTAGACGGTTCTCAATATCTAGGAATCTAGTACAGAAATCAAACTAAAAATTTGTATGTTGATAGTGGCAATTAACATGAGTAGGATATATGAAAATAGGCTGTATAGTTCTACATGGAACTACTTGTTCCCTATTGTTTCTTTTCTTGAGACTTGTTCAAATTTTTTGTTTCTGATTTTATTTCTCGTTGCTGAGCCCAAGGTTGCAGGTTCGAAACCTGGCGCAGTCAGCTGGCATTTGAGGGTGCGCAAATGCGAGGGAGCCGTGTCAGTACATTTACTGGCACGTTAAAGATCCCCTTCGGGGCAAAATTCCGGCACCCCGGTGTCTCTAAAAGCCAGGGTAGTTAAAAGGGACGTAAAACCAATAACATTATTATTGATTTTATTTCTGAATTGATTTCTGTCCTTAATATCGTCTTCAGAGATTTTGAATCGTTCCAGGTCCTCCTGTGTTTCTCTCATCCAACTGTCTTTAATTTACTTGTTTTAATATTGTTAATTTTTTCTTAGTGAGTCTGTTTTCATCCATCCTCCACAGGTGTCCGTAGAACTGTAGGCGTATATTCCTAAATTTCTCCGTGATGGTGTCTGTGTTTCCATAGAGTTTCATTGTAGGTCGTCTGATCCAAGTTCCGGATCGGAGAACAGCACTGTGTATCTTTCTAAGATCTTTCCGTTCTTGTATTACCGGTATTAGGTAGATTTCATTAGAAAGCTAACTATTGCAATGGGTACCATGTTTCGACTTCCGGAAAATTTCGACATATCTTCGCGTTTCACATCCCCCAGACCCCAAAACCACCGTCAGTTCAAAAGTTTATATATAATTTATGTATATATGTATCTATATATATATATATATATATCAGTTTCTTGTGGACAAGATTACCGCCGTAATTTTGCACCAATCACTTTGAATTTTTTACATAATATGTATCCCTATAAAATCTCGGTCGAGTTCGTTAATGGGCAAAATCGGTCGAAGGGGGTGAAAATGGGGGGCTTTTTTCGAAAAAGTGAAATTTCACTATAACTCTCTTAATACGTGAAATATCGAATCCCTTCAAAGTTCATAATATGTGTCGGATAAGTGCCAAACATTTATGTCAAATAAGTTTTTTGATAGCACCAACCATTGACCAAAGGGGTGGAAAAAAGAGGGTTTTTCGGGAAACATTAATCATATCTCTCTTAATAGGCACAATATCAAAACCGTACAAAATGGAAAATATTCCCCTAATAATTACCTAAAACTTTTGTCTGAAAGAATTTTTGATATGACCCACCATTAGGCCAAGGGATGAGAAAAATGATTTCGGAATTTTAAAAAATGCCAAGTGCCATCACAGGTTACCATAACAACGCTTTTAAATTGATAAGGGATGATCTATCAGAGGTTGCCAAGACAACGCCATTGACGAGATCACATTCATTTTTAGTCTACTTTTCACATTTTGCAAAAATGAGGAAAAAGTAGACTTATGAGATCGATCCGGAAAAATGTCTATCTGTCTGTCTGTCTGTCTGTCCTTCTATCTGTCTGTCTGTCTGTCTGTCTGTCTGTCCTTCTGTCTGTCTGGCTGTGTGTGTGTCCCCCCTATCAACTCCTAAACGGCTGCAGCAATCAAAACCAAATTTAGTATGAGTAAAGATGTGCACCGGAATAGCTCACGTCCATATTTGAAAATGATGTCAGTGCTACCAACTGCTGAAAAACGCACTAGAAATTTGAGATCCATGTTGGATATCTTGCAAGGTATGCATGGGAGCTATTCCAAAATTGGCACACATGTAGATAATACTATTTCAGTTTAATTTCCAGGAGGCCAACCATGACAGTGTTGCCAAAATAATTTTAAGCCTTCTGATAGGTCCAATGTTTAAATGCATATAACTTCTACACTATCAATTGGTTTTCAACCAAATTTTGTATGTAATATCTGTACATAAACAGATATGACTCAGCGTATTCTTAAGAGCCACCAGGGCTGCCAACTGTTAATAATTGCTCTCTCTATTTTTTTTTAATCCAAATACCAATATATCAGAAAGTATGCAAGCCAACAGCTTTAAACTATGCACACGTATATTCTGACATTTTAGATTAATTTGGAGTAACTTATATACGTCAGTTCTACCAACATGATTATAAGCCTGCTGATAGGACCAATTTTTAAATACATGTAACTTCTATACTATCAGTTGGATTTCAACCAAATTTCGTATGTGATATGTGTACCATAACAGATATGACTATAAGTATTGTTAAGAGCAATCAGGGCTGCCAACTGTTAATAAATGCTGTCTATATTCTTTTTACCCTAATATCAATATATCAGAAAGTATGCAAGCCAACAGCTCTATACTTTGCACACGTATAGCACCTGACATTCTAGATTAATTTGGAGTAATTAATACAAGGCAGTGCTGCCAACATGATTCTATGCCTGCTGATGTGTCCAATTTTAAAATACATGTAACTTCTATACTAACAAATGGATTTCATCCAAAATTGGCACAACAAGATGATATAATAATTCAGATTATTTCTGACCAGCACACGCATGGTATTGTTGGCAACATGCTTTTACGCGTGCTGATAGATCCAGTGTCTAACTGCATGTAACGTCCATTGGACTTCAACCAAATTTTGTATTCTGTACCTTAAGAGGTGGAACTAAGAATATATTCAGTCACCAGGGCTGCCAACTGTAGTGCTCTATTAGGCTACATTATACCAGGTATATTTTGAACTAATTAGATATTTCGATATTACCAACTTAATTTCGTCATTATTCTAGATAGGTTCATATACTGTAGAATAATCATTGGCATGAAAAGTAGGCTGTATAGTTCTTCACGGAACTTCTTGTTAGCCTCCTTTTCACACTTTTCAAAAATGAGGAAAAAGTAGACTTATAAGATACATCCGGGAAAATGTGTCTGTCCTTCTGTCTGTCTGTCTGTCTGTCTGTCCTTCTGTCTGTCTGGCTGTGTGTGTGTGTCCCCCCCCCCCCTATCAACTCTTAAACGGCTGCAGAAATCGAAACCAAATTTAGTATGAGTAAAGATGTATACCGGAATATCTCAGGCCCATATTTGAAAAAGATGCCAGTGCTACCAACTGCTAAAAAGCGCACTAGAAATTTGAGCTCCATGTTGGATATCTTGGAAGGTATACATGGGAGGTATTCTAAAATTGGCACACATGTAGATAATACTATTTCAGTTTAATTTCCAGGTGGCCATACATGACAGCGTTGCCAAAATAATTTTAAGCCTTCTGATAAGTCCAATTTTTAAATGCATATAACTTCTACACTATCAATTGGATTTCAACCAAATTTTGTATGTAATATGTGTACATAAACATATATGACTGAGTGTATTCTTAAGAGCCACCAGGGCTGCCAACTGTTAATAATTGCTCTCTATTTTGTATCCAAATATATCAGAAAGTATGCAAGCCGACAGCTTTAAACTATGCACACGTAAATTACCCGACATTTTACATTAATTTGGAGTAACTTATATACGTCAGTTCTACCAACATGATTCTAAGCCTGCTGATAGGACCAATTTTTAAATACATGTAACTTCTATACCAACAAATGGATTTCATCCAAAATTGGCACAAAAATATATAATATTTCAGATTATTTCTGACCAGCACTCGCATGACATTGTTGCCAACATTCTTTTACGTGTACTAATAGATCCAATGTCTAAATCCATGTAACGTCCTTTGGACTTCAACCACATTTTGTATTCTGTACCCTAGGAGATGGAAGTAAGAATATATTCAGTCACCAGAGCTGCCAACTGTATTGCTCTATTAGGCTACATTATGCCTAGTATATCTTATTTCGAACTAATTAAGACATTTCGATATTACCCACTTAATTTCGTCATTATTCTAGATAGGTTCATATACTGTAGATTAATCTATGGCATGAATCTTAATTCTAAGAAAAGTAGGCTCTTTAGTTCGTCACGGAACTTCTTGTTCCATCTGACTATGAGGAAAGCGGCTAACTGGTAGCATGCTGAACTTCTATGCCCAAGGTGCTGGTTCAAAGCCGGACAAAGTCGCCGGATTTTCTAAGAGCGCTAAAAATCCGTCAGCATGCTTTCCTTCGGAGAGGAAGTTACAACGTTCGTTGCAAGTTGCTGGTTGCGGTGGCATCTAGCAGCCAAGTTCACAGCTAGGTGTCGTTGACGTTAGTATTTGGTACAAAATTAGGTACTACTACTTAAAATTGACCGTCTGCAGACCTTACCTGAATTACAGACTAATACAGTCATCACAAATAACACCGTTTATCAGACAGATTCTACACACACCCAATGTACACGGGGTTACATGGCCACCTTGTTGCAGCCCCTAAACTGAGGAACCAACCAACATCTCTGCGGGAGATAAAATTTTGCGTGAAGAAGTAACAGACTGTTAGATAGTTACACATTAGTTCCAAACCTTGCATAAGGACAATGTGATCACAAGTATAAAAATTAACCCCAAATGACAAGAAGGTTACCATCCCCATAAGACAGTAAAATGTTAAAAGTATGCATAGAAAGACGAAAAAATGTTAACTAACCTCCAATTGTAAAATATTTTCTCGCAATAAATGAGGTCTGATCCTCCTACGAAAACCTGCATATTTTGCCTATTATAGCCTATCCCCTAGTTTGCCCTGTGAAATCTACCTCCGCCTTCCGGCGTGCCGAGAGGATTTTTTTTAATATTACAATTATCGTTATGTCCGTCTAAGGAGCTCGATGGTAGTCTATCTATCTAGTTGATTTCCCGAAATCTCATTATCTTCTCGCTATGGCTCTTTCTGCGCACCTACGTCCAAGTTTAGTTGGTTGTAATTTTTGGGTGGTCTGAAAATTCATGACTGTCTACTAGGCTAGTTCCCTGAATTTAAACCTATCCGTAAAGTCCTGCGCGGATACGGATATACTTTGCAAGGCTGTGCGAATAGCGAATAAGCTGCGGATAATGTTTGGAGAAAATTTGCGCATAGTTTTTAGAATACAATCCGAACTTGTTTAAAATCATTATTAGGACCCGGATGTTAATGACATACCGGTATCATATTATTTCGTTATGTCTTTTCCATGACAAATGTAAGATGATGATTTAAGCTAATCTTATTCAAATTATGTCATTAAGCATAATTAACACTCCGAACAGGAAAGGTTTGCAATTCTGGCTGTGTTACATTCATTCTAAACATAGTACATGACATACAAAGCCTAAGGGAATGACTTTTTCCTCAAATGTCTAAATATGTTGCTTTAGTAATTTATGCTTTATCTAATTAAAAATATCATTGTAATACCAGTAGGCTAGATTCAGATAGCAAACGTGGGAATGCGGTAAAACTAATGCGGATGCGGGGCGGATGTGGATAACAGTTGTACGGATGCGGGGTGGATGCAGATAACAGTTGTGCGGATGCGGGGTGGATGCAGATAACAGTTGTGCGGATGCGGGGCGGATGCAGATAACAGTCGTGCGGATGCGGGGTGGATGCAGATAACAGTTGTGCGGATGCGGGGCGGATGCAGATAACAGTTGTGCGGATGCGGGGCGGATGCAGATAACAGTTGTGCGGATGCGGATAACGTTTTGTTTATTCGGTACCGTATCACCTGAGATGCCTATTTCCTAAAGGTCTTCTCAACTTCAAACAGCCTTCTTAGCTTTCATTGAGAGAGGGTGATTATAATACATGTACTCCCGATAATTCACGTGCGGATAATTCGTTTTGCGGTTAATTCGCGGGTCTCCAAGAGTATTTTTTTTAAGTAGAAATTCTTACAGCAACTAATCATCACGCTAAGTAAAATAATATCTCCGTCGTTTAAAAAAAAATTAACGTGACGTGATGCGTGGAGACAAAATCATTGAGATTTGAGAAGACTGAGCTGCGTTTCTCTGCAATCTTCGAAACATGCGAGCATATTGGCGCGGTTCGCAAAACCACCCGCACGTGGTATTGCACAGAATCTCATAACGGTATCTTCGAAGCCGAGACAATACAAGAGGAATGCACTTTCATTCACCCAGAGCCTACCCTCCCTTTCCCAACGGCCACACCCGAAGGTCGCTGACCAGAGTGATGTGAAGGGTAGGTAGATGTGCGGACAGCGTGTTGTAAACAGCGATTGTTTCCTAATGGCGCAAACCTGTGCGATGCCGAAACCTTGTTTGTCGGATGCTCTTAATGCAGTCAACAAGTCATGGGAGAAAATTACCGCTACTATGCTCGCAAAATACAGACGTTCGCAGGGTATTGTGACGACGATATTTCCAACGATGGCATTACTGCAAAACCTGGATGAATATCGCGTGCGGGAGAGATGCAACAGAAATCCCGAAAGTTCCCCACAGTCAAGCTTATTTAGAAAATCGAGATGAATTTTCGTTCTCATATAATGTTTTCTTCGAAAATGTGCAATCCAAAATTAAAATAAACGATCTAAGAAACAAAAAGTGATGACTTTATTTTTCTTAGATAATGTAGGCATAATCCACATAGGCCTACCTCTAGCCTTAGCGTGTCTTCCAATACAATCCAATAGTCTGTTTATGATTATTTTTACGTGTTCATAAAATGAAGGCCTATTTCAGAATTTTAAACCAATCGTTTGGTTGTCACTAGGCTTAAAAAAATAACTGCGGATAATTCGCTGTTTTCGATAATTCGCCGAAGTTCGTGCGTTAATTACCGCGAATTATCTGGAGTGAAGTGAATAATCATACTAATGTTATTGGTACTACGTCCATTTTAACTACTGTGGGTTTTTGAGACACCGGGATGCGGGAATTTTAGCCTGAAGGGGATCTTTAACGTGCCAGTAAATCTACTGACACTGTTCCCTCGCATTTGCGCACCCTCAAATGCCAACTGATTGCTCCAGGATTCGATCCTGCAGCCCTGGTCACAGCAGGCGAGAGTGAGAGTAAGATTTACAATTCTTTTAGTCAGCTCATTCTGAGAATATGCACATACAATTTCAAACGTTATTTAATTATTATCATTATTATTATTAATAATAGCCTAATAATATCATGATTCACAAGAATCGTTCCCTAAGACTCACAAAGTCAGCCCTCTCATCAGGGGCGTATATAAGAAGGGGGGTGTGTGCTGTGAGGGCTCCAGACCCCCTCCCCCTTCCAAAGAAGCCAATAGAAATTAAGAAAGTGTTGCTTTGGTAAAAGCTTAAATACGGTAATTGTAAATTTGGTTGCATCCTAATCTTAACTTATTGGCTACCGGTATGTTATAAACAATATTAAGTCGTGGTGTAGTGGCTAGCATTCTTGGCTGCCACCCCGGAGGTCCGAATTCGATTCCCGGCTCTGCCAAGGGGTGCACTCAGCCTTGTGAGAATTCCACAGTACGGTACTTTTGAGAAACAAAGAAAAAAAAACTGTTTACCTTTCTGCGTAATAAATTGACAAATATTTAGATACCGGTATTTGCCATGCATACTCCATAGGCCATAATAGAAAATTCATTAAGTATAAAATGTTATTTGTGTGGGGAGCGTGATGGCGCAGTGGCTTAGCTGCTCGTCTTTCACCCGGACGGCCGGGGTTCGAATCCCGGTGACAGCGGGGTGGAATTTTCACCTGAAAAATCACGTGGCGTCAGGAAGGGCATCCGGCCTTAAATCCCCGGCCAAAACCAAAATTGGCCTGGTTGGCTCCGGCGACCCCAATTAATTGGGAAAAGCCGAAGGAAGAAGAAGAAGATAAAATGTTATTTGTGTGTTGTGTTGTATTTTACAACTTCTTTTGTATTGCCACTTATAATTTTACAATTAACTGTTATCTCAAATAATTACACAAATTTTATGCTCTGAGATATTGGTTGATATATCTGGGTATTTTGCGGAGACAATACCCTGAAAATACTTTCAATTTTCCAGGATAGTCAGCTCCCCCAGAAAAAAATATATACGCCCCTGCTTCTCTTGATCATTTTGATAGACGTTAGTCCCCATAAAACAATCACCAGCAGTTTCTTTATTCCATCACATAGCTTATGAGTCATGGCAACGCCGCTACTGGACTGAAAAATAAAACAATAAACGTGCATAGTCCGAGTGTGACTCAATTTACAACGTTCAAACTAGCCTAGGGATATTATTGTTCAAACGGTCTCAGTCTCACGTTTCAACCATGATAAATCATCGTCCAGGAGGGCCTTCCTTTAGCTTGCGCAATCAACGGTTATTTCCCTACCTACTAAAATCGAAGGTTTTCTTCTTGCATTTTTTGTATATTGAAATGTAGATACAGCGTTCTTGCGCAGATAACACGATTGCATCGGTCAGATTACCAAAATAAATTGTTTCACAATATTCCAAAGGTTATGTCAAGGCCTTTATAAAGTTGTGTGGAGGGTCGTAGGAAAAGTGGGGAGAGGCATCAGGAATGTTTCATATCTAGCCTCAGTCGAGGACCCTAGTAACTATGCTCGGATTTATATCTTGTGTTGCACTGTTTGTTCTGCTTCGAGATATTCAAATGTTAAGTAACTCGGTCTATCATAAATTCTCGTATACAGTGACAATAATGGCACTGCACGGGACGAGTGATAATAAACAAACATAATTCCCGTAGTAGCTGTACTCCTCGCGCGAGGCTACAAGTATGGCAGTAGTTCTGGTAATCCCTACTGAGAGGCTACAGAACAAAACCTATTGGCACACGTACTCTTACATAGCTACCACACCACTTTCAGTTGGTGCATTACACGTGGCTTCAGCACTTAACAGAATGCATACAAGCGAATATTTTACGACTGTTATCTGCGAGTGTTAATTGATTTCATTCTTATCTGGAGAAGAAAGTTTAAGTACTTTGTTTTGTATAAATGTGTAGTGATTCTAAGGTTAATGTTTTATAATTTAGTGACAGTTGGTTGCGCTGTTCACCAGGGTCTCACACATGTGGCTAGGAGAGGGAATCCCTTTTGACCATAGTTTGCTCGGGGGTTGTGTCTTATATAAACGTGCTGTGGGAAGTACCTCCTTGGCATTTGGTTGGCAGTAGTGACATTGTTCGGAGTACTGACGTTCCCTGTCATCAGAAACTGTTTCAGGTATGTTGTAGCCTACTCTGCACACTTCACATAACAGAAACATTCCTAGTGCTCGATTATTGTGATGATTATTATGGGCTTTAAATTCAGAAAACCTGTTTCAGCCTTGCCCAACTTTTTTATCATTTTAAATGGTTATGTCGACTTTATCTGGGGTCTAGCGTTACGTTACGGTAACGGGACGAAATGTACCGAGAATGCACTAAGATGTGTGACGTCATAGTACGATGTAGCAGCCGAGTACCAAGAAGGCAGTGCGAGAACAATCAAGTAGGCAATGAAGAAACAAAATAGAATCTTGAAACTCTGTTCGTGCACTGCCTTCTTGGTACTCGGCTGCTAGCATTTAAAATGATATCAAGTCTAGTCTTTCAGACTGACTATCCGTGTCTTTTCAACTAAGGGCCACATTGTAAATACGGTAGTTTGGGGGACCTTGCGGGCCAATAACACTCCGGGGAGTTTGGGGGATATGGACGTTTAAAAAAATATAGGTTCAATAGGGTGAGTTTTGTGGCTGTCTGAGCTTAGTTGGTTGGTTCCTTAGTTAAGAGGCTGTGACAACGCGGTCATGTAGCCCCGTGTACTTTGGGTGTGTGTAGAATCTGTCTGATAACCGGTGTTAATTGTGATGGCTGTATTAGTGTGTGTATCTGTTTTTTAGTTCAAGGAAGGACTGCAACTTTGAATTTATGAAATAAATCCTACTTTTGCCGCCAAACGCCACCGTCAACGACTACTAGGCCTAGTTCAAAACTTAGCTACTAGACGCCACTGCAGTCGGCTCTTGACAACGAACGTAGGGACCTAAGAGCGTTGTTTACATTCTTAACCTATCCAATTTAGCTTCACACACTTGTAATTAGTGGAAGGTTCTTTAACATGCCATAAATCTATGACATGGGACCGCCGGCTTTACTTCCCCTCCGAAGGAAGGCATACTGAGGGATTTTTAACGCTCTTAAAAAACCGACGGCTTCGGCCGGGTTTGATCCCGCGATCTTGGGCATAGAATGTCTGAGCTTAGTTTTCTTAATATTGCTGCCGTTTTCTATATTTATTTATAGTTGATAAAAAAATATAACACTGAAAAAAAATCTTTTTAATAAATCCCTATGAAATAGAAGTACGATGAAATAAAGTTCATGTTAATTTAGTTCAGTGTGACGACTGGAAAAGCTTAAAATTTCTCTCCACTTAGGATCGAACTTAGTTGTACAATCATTAATAAGGATTTTAAGTGTTCATCAGTGAGTCAATGTCCTTGGGTAGGGGTGCACGCGCACTTCTTTGTCCAGTTGGCTTAGTTGTTTCAAAGTTTTGGCGACACGGCGCGGACCGGGCAAAATAGTCTTGCGGGCCGTAGGTTGGGCAGTCCTGTGTTAGATGATTGATTTTTAGCCTACTTTTCACATTTTGCAAAAATGAGGAAAAAGTAGTCTTATGAGATCGATCCGGGAAAATGTCTGTCTGTCTGTCTGTCTGTCTGTCTGTGTGTGTGTCCCCCCATATCAACTCCTAAACGGCTGCAGCAATCAAAACCAAATTTAGTATGAGTAAAGATGTGCACCGGAATATCTCACGTCCATATTTGAAAATGATGTCAGTGGTACCAACTGCTGAAAATATGCACTAGAAATTTGAGCTCCATGTTGGATATCTTGCATGGTATGCATGGGAGCTATTCCAAAATTGGCACACATGTAGATAATACTATTTCAGTTTAATTTCCAGGATGCCAACCATGACAGTGTTGCCAAAATAATTTTAAGCCTTCTGATAGGTCCAATGTTTAAATGCATATAACTTCTACACTATCAATTGGATTTCAACCAAATTTTGTATGTAATATCTGTACATAAACAGATATGACTGAGCGTATTCTTAAGAGCCAACAGGGCTGTCAACTGTTAATAATTGCTCTCTCTATTTTTTTTTTAAACCAAATACCAATATATCAGAAAGTATGCAAGCCAACAGCTTTAAACTATGCACACGTATATTGAGACATTTTAGATTAATTTGGAGTAACTTATATACGTCAGTTCTACCAACATGATTATAAGCCTGCTGATAGTACCAATTTTTAAATTCACGTAACTTCTATACTATCAGTTGGATTTCAACCAAATTTCGTATGTGCTATGTGTACCATAACAGATATGACTATAAGTATTGTTAAGAGCAATCAGGGCTGCCAACTGTTAATAAATGCTGTCTATATTTTTTTACCCTAATATCAATATATCAGAAAGTATACAAGCCAACAGCTCTATACTTTGCACACCTGACATTCTAGATTATTTTGGAGTAATTAATACAAGGCAGTGCTGCCAACATCATTCTATGCCTGCTGATATGTCCAATTTTAAAATACATGTAACTTTTATACTAACAAATGGATTTCATCCAAAATTGGCACAACAAGATATCATAATATTTCAGATTATTTCTGACCAGCACACGCATGGTATTGTTGGTAACATGCTTTTACGCGTGCTGATAGATCCAGTGTCTAACTGCATGTAACGTCCATTGGACTTCAACCTAATTTTGTATTCTGTACCTTCAGAGATGGAACTAAGAATATATTCAGTCACCAGGGCTGCCAACTGGAGTGCTCTATTAGGCTACATTATACCAGGTATATTTTGAACTAATTAGATATTTCGATATTACCAACTTAACTTTGTTATTATTCTAGATAGGTTCATATACTGTAGAATAAACATTGGCATGAAAAGTAGGCTGTATAGTTCTTCACGGAACTTCTTGTTAGAACTACAGATACGGTACTGTATCGCTTACAGGTGGGGACGAAACTCTCCTAGAATGTGATGTTGCCCACCCTGTTGCTTCCTCGAGACGGTGCGTGCTCTGGTCATTTTCATTACACCCAGCAAGTGGCGTAACCACGGAGGATGATCATAGGAATCGTTTCCCCGCCCCCCCCCCCCCTCCCCCCCAGGGCCAAATAATACAAATATGAAATTTGATTAAATTGTTAATTTGAATAAACTCAATCTTCGGATTAATGACAATTGCTTGGATTGTGTTCGAAAGCACTTCTTTTAACTCGTCAGTGGCATATATAAGGGGGGAGGGCTCCAGCCCCCACCCCTCCCCGAAAAAAGTCAATAAAAATAAAGAAAGTGATGCTTTGGTAAGAGCATAAAATAATGTAAATTTGGTTGTACCCTAATCTTAACTTATTGGCTAAGTTATAAACAATATTAATATTTAAATTGGACTAGCTCGTGGTGTAGTGGCTAGCATTCTTGGCTGCCACCCCGGAGGTCCGAATTCGATTCCCGGCTTTGCCAAGAAATTTTAATTCTTGTCTGAGGGCTGGAACAGGGTACACGTATCCCTGTGAGCAGTGCCGGATTAAGGTAAAATGAGGTCCAAGTCCCTCAGATTTTTGGGGCTCCTTTGTTTTTTTCAAATAATTTTTATTTTTTAGCACCTGTACATTTAATAAAGTATATACAAGAGTTTTTTTTTCTCAAAATGAATAATACACTTTTTATTAAATCATATATGTTACATACATTTCAATTGAAACGATCATCGTTATTTGAAAACATTTCAGATGATCTGATGAATAATTTAACAAATCATGCTATTTTTACTTCTGTAAAGTGTAATCAAAAATTTGGGGGGGGGGGGGGGCAGATAATTGTGGGCCCTAGGCCTGGGCCTAGTCGGGCCTAATGGGTAATCCAGCACTGCTTGTGAGGCAAAACTGAGAATTCCACAGTACCAGTACGGTACTTTTGAGAAATAATTTATTTGTAAATATAAATTTAAAAAAAATCTGTTTACCTTTTCGCTTAGTAAATTAAAAAATATTTAGATATTTGCCATTCATACTCCATAGGCCATAATAGAAAATTCATTAAGTATACAATTTTGTCTGTTGTGTTGTATTTTATAACTTTTTTCTTGTATTGCCACTAGACCTAATTGTTGTTTGAGTCTTCAGTCTTTTGACTGGTTTGATGCAGCTCTCCATGCCTCCCTGTCCTGTGCTAATCGTTTCATTTCTACATAGCTACCACACCCTACATCCGAGACAATCTGTTTAACATATTCTAACCTTGGTCTACCCCTACAATTCTTGTCCTCAACCCTTCCTTCCATCACCATGCTTGCTATTCCTGGGTGTCGGAGTATGTGTCCTACCAACCTATCTCTTCTCTTCATTAGCAGTCGCCAGAAATATCTCTCCTCTCCCACTCGTCTTAATACCTCTTCGCTTGTAACCCTATCTGCCCATCGGATCTTCATCATTCTCCTGTAACACCACATTTCAAATGCTTCAATTCTCCTCTTTTCTGCTGCACCAACAGTCCAAGTTTCACTTTCATAGAGCGCCACGCTTCAGACAAAGGCTTTCAAAAATGACTTCCTAATACCTAAATCTATGTTCGATGTCAACAGATTCCCTTTCTGTAGAAATGCTTTCCTTGCCTGAGCCAACCTACTTTTTATATCCTCTTTGCTTCGTCCATCACTGGTTATTTTACTTCCTAAGTAACAGAAGTCTCCTACTTCCTTCAGCTTTTCACCTGCCAATTTGATGTCCATAGAGGTTTCTGATTTATTTCGGCTGCATTCCAGTAGTTTTGTTTTACATTTATTAATTTTCATCACGTATTCATTCCGTAAGACGGAGTCCATACCATTCAAAAACAAATTCAAATCCTCAGGTGTGTCGGCCAAGATAACGGTGTCATCAGCAAATCTCAGAGTTGAAATCATTTCTCCTTGAATCTTCACTCCCACTTTAAATTTTTCTACAATTTCCTTCATTGCTTGTTCAATGTAAAGATTGAAAAGTATGGGTGATAAGTTGCAGCCTTGCCTTACACCTTTCTGAATACCAGCTTCTCGCTCCTGTCCTTCAGCTCGAATGACTGCTGTCTGGTTTCTGTATAGATTGTATATCACCCTCCTATCCCTGTACTTTATTCCAATCGTTTTCAAAATGTCAAACAATTTAGTCCAATCAACGTTATCAAAAGCCTTTTCTAAGTCTACAAATGCCATAAACGTTCTCTAATATTTTTGTATAAAATTGCATCTATTTAACTTTAAGATGATCAATTGTTACAGAACAAAAACTCCTTTAATCTTTCCTTATTCTACCTTCCAAAATCAGCCTAAGACTTAGTACAGCTTCCCTTGTTCCTACATTTCTCCTGAAACCAAACTGGTCTTCACCCAACTCCGTTTCTATCTGGCTTTCAATCCTCTTGTAAATTATTCTAGACAGGATCTTTGAAGCATGAGTAATCAAGCTGATTGTACGGTAATCTTCACATCTGTCAGCTCCCAATTTCTTTGGTATAGGGATAATAACATTCTTCTTGAAATTAGGGGGTACCTCACCTGTCTCATAAATCCTACACACCAAGTGAAATAACCTGATCAGACCTTCATCTCCTATGCAGCGTAGCAACTCAATCGGTATATCATCTATGCCTGGTGCTTTGTTCCTGCGTAAGTCTTCCAATGCTCTGTCAAATTCTGATCTCAATATTAAATCTCCTTTTGCATTCTCATCAATTTCCTTCCTCTTTCCATTACATGACTCTCAATCTCCTTTCCCTTATACACGCACTCTATGTAAGCTTTCCATCTCTCAACCTATTGACCTAATAACAATGCTACAAGAAACTATTGACAAAAATAATATGGCAGTTGGGTTATTTATTGATCTCACAAAAGCCTTTGATACAGTAGATCATAAAATACTGTTATCAAAATTAGAAAATGCTGGTGTCCGAGGTATAGCACTAAAATGGTTCCAAAGCTACCTTATTGGAAGAAAGCAGCATGTAGCTTTGAATAAATGCATAAGTTCAGGAAAATATATAACTCATGGAGTTCCACAAGGATCTATACTTGGACCTACATTATTCTTAATTTATATAAATGATATTGTGGAATGTAATTTGAGAGGGCATATCAAATTGTATGCAGATGATACAAATATCTTCTACACTGGGAAAGACATAATTGAAATCATACAAAATGTGCAACAAGATATAAATACTCTCTCACAATGGTTCCAGGCCAATAAATTAACAATGAACCTACAGAAGACCAATTACATGGTAATTTCAAAGCAAAGCATGAAAGAAATCACACATGACAAAATATATATAAATAATATTGAAATAAAAGAGGTTAATCAGGCAAAGTATTTAGGTCTAATCATCGACAAACACCTGACCTGGATTGAACACGTTGAACGAATTGCTAAGAAACTCTCACCTATAGTAGGGATCCTAAGGAAACTTCGGTATCTTATTCCCCTAAACCTTGTAAAACAAATCTACTATTCACTTGTACATAGCAAGCTCCAATATTTAAATGTTATTTGGGCTCACTGCAGGAAATCCACACTGAATGATTTAATGACTATTCAGAATAGGGCTATTAGAAACATATTTAACCTTCCTTACTGCACTCCAGTAAAAGATCTGTACATCAGAAGTAAAATTCTACCCCTCAGCATAAGTGCAGATCTCCGAGCAGCTATGCTAATATACAAAATTAAACACAACACAATACTCTATAGCTCTCCCTACATCTTGAACTCGGACAATCATTCTTATGGAACTAGGCATGCGAAGGACGTAGCCTTATATATCATTCACTCTTCTAAATACGGTAGAAATAGTTTCAAGTTCTCTGCATCACAGTCATATAATAAACTTCCCGATGAAGTAAAAAGTGCACCAACTTTGTCAGTATTTAAGAGGAAAACTACGAAAGTATTGTGGGAAAAATTCGATGCATCGTAATACATCAAATAAGCTTAAAAATCCTGTGCTTATCATTTTAAGAGACCTTGGTCTAAACAATCTTAGATATAGTATCAACTTTACTAATAGGCCTATGCCCTTATTCATCAATTTGTGTTACCTTCAGAATTTTCTTCCTGGTGTGTAAACACACATATTACTGTACAATTCCTCTGTACGAGCCTATGGCTCTTTGGAATTAATTGAATAAAAAAAACCTTTTCTTCCCTATCTGTTAGGGGCTTTCCATTTGTGTCCTTAATATTACAGCACTTAGTCTTCTTTTCCCCAAAAGTACTCTTAATCCTTCGATAAGCTGTGTCTACTTTTCCTAATTTCAGACAATTTTCTATACCTGCACATTTCTCTTTCAACCATTCTTCTTTCGCTTCCTTGCACTTCTTGTTAACCTCATTTCTCAGACGTCTGTATTCTGCTTTCCCCTAATAGGCCTAATAGGCTTTATAAACTTAGAATTTTACAAATTAACTCTTATCTAAAATAATTACACAAAGTTATATGCTCTAAGATATTGGTTGATATTTCTGGGTATTTTGCGGTGACAATCCCCTGAGAATACTCATGATTTTCGAGGATAGTCAGCCCCCTCCCCCCGAGAAAAAATTGTATATACGCCCCTGCCTCGTGTGTAGAGTACCGTACATGTACAATTTTTATTAGCAGTCTATTAAGTTAAGTTGTCGGGTTTCACCGTTTCCCTGATAAGTGAAACATTTATTAATCTATTTTTGCTCAGTTTGTTGGAGGCTGCTTTGTGAGGTAACAGCTACAATGCCGACCTCTTGTGATGGTATTGCTTAGGCTTGGATGACAAGTGAAACGGTATTTCCTTTGCTCCACGTTGAGCGTACAAATGTGGCAGTTTCGCTAGCCCACACTGTTGGGTGATAATTGTAACTGTTGACCTTTGCCTAAGCTATGTTGTTTTAATGGGCGCCAAGACCTCAACGCAATGTTGAAATCTAAATTTGTATTTAACAACGTCTAGCTCTGGCTGAACACCTTCAAGAATCTATTCACTCAGATCGTGGTATGATTTGATCATTAACCCAACAAACAATTGTATCAGGAGAAGGAATTGGTCTATATCTAATGCTACCTACTGAAAGCAAAGATTGCATTGTAAAAGAAATGAATTTATTATATAAAACAAGTATAGCAAAATTAATAATAATAATAAGTATAAAATTTAAATTGGAGCGTTGTGATTTGAATATTACCGATAGAAAATTACGTGAAAACGGAGTCTGATAAATTGATTTTACTCTTATTTCCAAGCTATGAAGTTACTGAATTATGAAATATAAAACAAAGAAAAATGAGAGATTGCGTATTTCTGCGTCATTAGCGCTTACCACTGGAAATGCCCGAAGCATTTCCCTCGTACTTGATGATGCTGTGAGCTTCCCACAGTCTCCTGGACGTCGTCATCTCCGTCGATGTTTGATGAGATTCTAGTAGATTATATAATTCTATGGTCCGTACCTCGGACCCAAACACTCGTACAACCGCACTGGTTAAGTTTTGCAAAAGTTAGTCATCAACTCCACTGAACATCGGAGCGACACGCACTTGCAACCGTACTCCGCAAGTTCTACACAGATTGTCCTCGTTTCACGGCGCGTCGAACGATATATCCACACGTTGGCTCCCCCACCATGGTACCGTCTTCCAGCTTACGTTGTCTCAACTGATTGGCTGAGCACGCCGCTAGATCCCCACTCTGCCTCATTACACTCGGCGCGCGAGAGGGAGAAGTCGTTTTCCGTTCCAACAATTCGCCTTTTCTAGACCTTGCGACCCAGCCTTGCGTAATACTTCTCGACAGGAATCAGCTTGTACTTGAAATCCCAGTGAGTCACGTCTCTCGTTATACCCTAACTGACGAAAACTCCGTAAAATTCCGTAATCACATAATTTTCTATGATATTGTCGTTCGTAATAATTTGCTTGATAGCGTTTTCTAAGACATAGAAAACCTATCTGAATGCTAATAATTTTTATAAAATGCTCCGAAAATACCTTAATAATAATTATAATAAATTAATAATAATAATAAATTAACATGAAAAATTCTCTTGGCTGAACAATTTGCCGCGTAAATAAATATAGAATGGCTTCCTACTGACTTATGCCAGTTGCATAAAAGCCCCTCGAAAAACACGTTACATATTCGCCTCGGATCATCGGATGATTTACCGTGACGACGGTCCATTATCCGATTATCCCAGACACGTTAATAAACCCCATCCAAAATACATATTACATAAATGAAATCACCCTAAATTACAGATATATACACTCATATTTTTTCTTCACGCACTTTGCGTCAAAGTTTGTTGTCACTATGGATTGCACTTTGCAACCAGTCCAATGTTTTACATATGGAATAGTGTTCCACGGATATTTCCGCCTCTCAAATTTCTCTATGTTGGAGAAATAGACATAATTAATGTGTGAGCACTATGTATTTATGATGTCATATCACACGCATTGAAGGTGTTCTGATATATTTATATCACCATAGAACTTCCTAATTTCACTGGAGGTCCCCTCCTTATGGTGACATTTAATTCCACTTATCACCGAGCACACGATCACACTATTGTGGCAGCGCCTCGTGACCATAATACTTAATCTCTCTTTAAAGTAGATTAAATTAATATTGACTTCTGAAAAAAAAAAACAGTAAATGCGCATTACATATAACACCAAATATTTCTGTGCCGTAATCGCCCTGTCTTGTTAAGTTCCCGTAGACCATATTCTACTTCATACTAGTTCTCAACACAGAAATAATACCATTGTACAAATTATCTTAAATTACACACTTACAAATCTTACATGGCGAGACCGTAAACAGAAATCACGTGTGCTGATATGTATGAGTTTCATGAAGGACTGTCTCGCATTCTGACGGCCCATCTTTTATCTCGTGGACGCCTTAAGCTAACAAGCCCTATACAAGCGCTCCCCCATCTCTTGGAGATAAATGGGAACCCATTAGCGCTGCCAAAATGGCCTTGGTGCATCGAGACAATTTAGTGCTCAACAGCATCCGACAATCCCGTCATATTTCCCTGTACCTTAAAAACTCTCATTTACTTACATACTACCCCCCTGTGTGACTTCTGATACGCCTGCCTGGAAGACCATCTCCTCCCACGCACCAAATACCACACTTACTCATTTGATAGGCTGGCTCGCCAGCTAAACATCCTCACTTTATGACACATACTTTCGGAGACTATGTATATTATACGTCCCGTATAATCTGTTTCCCTCACTATTCTCCAGCACATATGCTGTTTTGCCAATACGTTTGGAAACTATAAATGGGCCCTCGTAGAGATAAAAGAACTTGGACATGACTTTCTCTAGCTTATTTGACTGTTTCGGCACTCTAAGTAAGACTCTGTCTCCCGGCTCGAATAGGTCAAATTTAGTTTCTTTTTGTTGGCGAATTCTCTTTTGTGCTGACTTTGATAAATTCTGTTTCGCCAACTGGACAATGTAATCCATCCCCGGTTGC
Source organism: Meconema thalassinum (assembly GCA_946902985.2). Taxonomy (NCBI): domain Eukaryota; kingdom Metazoa; phylum Arthropoda; class Insecta; order Orthoptera; family Tettigoniidae; genus Meconema; species Meconema thalassinum. The sequence goes on along the minus strand of OX336396.1, from coordinate 26,795,951 downwards.
TTACCCTCATTTAATCCCAACACCCTCGCTAGTTCATTTTGTGGTCTTTTTCCGAAGTGAACTTCGTATGGCGTCAATTTCGTGCTCTCATGCTGGACAGAATTCAGCCAAGTCTCGACCTTGGGAAGATGTCCAACCCAGGCCGCATGCTTGTCATGCACTAGAGTCCGAAAAAGACGAGCCACTTCCCTTAATGGACGCTCTGCAGAATTACCCTGAGGGTACCTTACAGAGGAATGAACGTGTGTTATACCAGCTTCCTGCATACTGGTTCTCCATTTCTTTGCAGTAAACTGTAGTCCACTGTCAGATAGTATCCTGAGAGGAAGGCCAAACTCAGGTACATACTTATTAATGATCAGACGGCTACACGCTAGTCCCGTGGCTTTCCTAAGCGGATATAGCTTGACATACTTACTAAAAGCGTCAATAACTATAAAAATGTACTCGTAACCGTACTGTCCTTTAACGATCGGGCCAAATAAATCCACACACAGTAGTTCGCCGGGACTACTGGTGAGAACTGCTGATCTCTCCCCCACTAAATATTTAACTGGATATTTACTCCTTTGACAGGTGTCACACTTAGCTAAAATCCTCCTAACGTCCCTTCCCATTTTACTTCAAATGAAGTCACGACCAATTTCATAGAAGACCTTGGCAGCACCAAAGTGTCCTAATTCCCTATGAATGAACCAAATTAGCTCCTCCCGCAAAGTGGCAGGAACACATATTGCCCACCGATTATTCCTACATTTCCTTGCAAGAAGCCCATCCTGCATCTTGTACGTGAACCGTCCTACTTTCACATACTCTTCTTCACCTATTTCCAACCTAGCCAGTGGCTCCTTTAACTTAACGTCATCACGTTGCTCCACTAGCATATTTCTCAGTGTCTGTAACGATGCCCTGTTGCTACTGTCCACACATGCACATATTAAAATACTGTCCTCTGCTTTAACCACAGGATAATCCCTACATAAATTAGTGTCCCTCGATAGCATGTCTGCAAGAATGTTATCTTTACCTTTAATATATTTTATTGTGAATTCGTATTCCTGCAGAGCAAGAATCCACCTACTAACTCTGTTAGAACTGAGTTTACAAGTCCTCATATACAGTAATGCATGGTGATCTGTGTGGATCTCAAATTTCCCCCCTACTAAATACATTCTAAATTTCCCTAAACTGAAAACAATACCTAAAAGCTCTAACTCAGTAATCGTGTATCTTTTCTCCGCTGCTGTCAGTCCTCGCGAGGCTAAAGATACTATGCACAGATTACCCTCATCATCTTTCTGACATAATACTCCAGCAATGCCTATATGTGAAGCATCTGTCATAACCACATATTCCTTATCTTTTAACGGATATTTCAGCACTACAGCTTTCTCAAAACCTTCCTTCAGCGCTCTAAAAGCCTGATCATGCTTGGACTCCCATCTCCACCGAGTCCCACTTTTAAGCAATTCCCTGAATGGTTCTACCAACCCTGAGTATTTAAGAACGAACCTCCTGAAAAAGTTGCAAATTCCCAGGTATGTTTTTAACTGTTTAACATTCTGTGGAACCTCTGCGTTAAGTATCTTATTAACCCTACTTTCTTCTGGTGTTACACCTCTACTCGACACTCTATGACCTAAAAATGTCACTTCTGACTGACAGAATGACGACTTAGACAGCTTCAAAGTGAACCCTGCCTGATCTAACTTCTGAAAAACTATATCTAAATGACCTAGATGCTCCTCAAAACTGCGTGAACTAATTACCATATCATCTATGTAAATGGTAACAAACTCTCCTGTGTCATCCCCTAATGCGATGTTTAAAGCCCTAATTAAAGCTGCTGAACTACTCTTTAACCCATAAGGTGTTCTACAAAATTGATAAAGGTTATATTTATGACTAAAAGCTGTAAATGGTCTATCTTCGTACATAAGTGGCACTTGCCAAAAACTGGAACTCAAATCTACACAAGTGAAATACTTCTTCCCCTCAAATGTTTGCATTAATTCCTCTATTGACATAGATTTCAGCTGATCTGAACTAATTCTACTGTTAACCAAACGAGCGTCTAAACAAATACGAACAGTGCCGTCGGTCTTGGGTACCGTGATCAAAGAATTAACATATGGACTGTTAGAGTGCTCAATAATCCCATCTTCAAGCATCTGATTAATTTGTGCCTCAACTGCACTCTGATAAGCGAAAGGTACAGGATATCTATGTCCTGTGAATACTGACCTATCAATAACGTTCAATGAATGTGTATAGCAATTGGCCATACCAATGCGATCCTCAAAAACTCTCCTATTACACCATAACACATCATAGAGCCGAACACATTGTTCCACCTCTATATTTCCCTGAAATGCAGCCTCACGTAACGAGTCCTCTAGACTTCCGTTCGTAATCACACTGCCCACAAAACATGGAGAACCCCGCTCTACGGCTGGCGATATCTCATTTAAAGTACAAATCACACCTACAATACTACTCCTCTGAATATGGTCATTGAACGCTACTTCTACTTCAGAATCTCCCCATTTAAATTTCAAACTCCCTACATCATAACATAAGTTACCTGCCACTCTACTTAGCCACTCTGAACCCAAGATAACACTGAATACTAAATTTGGAATTACAAGGCAAATCTGCTTCTCTACATGATTATTAATTTTAATGTCTACTAAAACTTGCTTAGAAATTACTTTAGACCTCTTCCCAACAGCTGTGATAACAAAAGTGCTTTTAATTGGCATCTCCTCAAAATTTACTCCAGTTCCTTTCATTTTATCATAAAATGCACTACTTATGCAACTCTTCATACAACCACTATCAATTAAAACATCTGTGTACGCCTCGGACACGTTAAATTTAACTATGGGGCTCTTACTAACCACTTCCTGAATAATACCTTCATCATTTAGTTCATGTAATAATTCATTTCTTACATTTAGGTCATAGGGTTCCTGTATAATTGTATGGACAGGGCATGCTACAGACTGAGATTCTGACCTTACTTCGCAGCCTGGTTCGCGTTTAAAGAACCGCTACAGCTGGCCGTAGTACTACTAACTACTAAACTGGTCTGGTTGTTCTGGGCTGTGTTGTCATTGTTTGGCTGTATATTACTACCACTAGGCTGTCCTCTTCCTTGACCCCTATTCTGGTTGTAATTATTGTCATTATAATTTCTCCCTTGATTTCCCCTGAAATCATTGTTTCTCCCTTGATTTCCCCTGAAATCATTGTTTCTCCCTTGATTTCCCCTGTAATCATTGTTCCTCCCTTGATTTCCCCTGAAATCATTATTCCTCCCTTGATACTGATTACCATAGCCATTTCCTCTGTTCTGATTTAGCTGATTACTATTATTTCTATTTTGAGCGTTGGCCCCTTCGCCACCGTTCCCTTGAACTTCCTGATGCCTGGCTTCGTTAGGTCTATTATTATTATTACCCTGGTTCCTATTGAAATTGTCCTCATAACCCCCTCTCCCTAGTGCATCAAATGTGCTTAACAAATTTTCTACTTGTGATATAGTCTTTACATTCTGGATACAAGCAGCCTCCTTGATCCTATAGGGAAAGTGCCTAAGTAGCAACCTCACCACATCACTTTCCTCCTTCAAGCCATCAAGATATTTACACACTAATACCTGCCCTAAAAAGTATTCGGTCATGGTGGAGCTTCCTTTAGGGTTATATTTACCACACACTACTCCCTCACGATGCTGCGACTGAATAACCTCATTCCAGAACTTTTCACAGAATTTCATTTTAAAATCATTAATATCAGTAAACTTGTCTCTGTAGACAGCAAACCAATTCCTTGTTTCCCCCACAAACACTTGTTCTAAAATTTCAACTACCTGGCACCACTCAATACTACCATTTTCCAACCTCTCCCCGAATTTATTTTCTATAGTGTTCATGAACTCCATTGGGCACCCCTGTCGATTGCTGAACTTACCCAGTTCTACCTCCCTGTGTGTGCTATTCACAAAAACTGGCCTATTCTGACTATTTTCTTGCCTGATCCTAGCTTTTAATTTTAATTCTAATTCTGCGATTTTCTCCTCAGCCTTCCTCTCAATACTGTTTACTGTTAATTTAATGTTTCCTTCTGATTCTTCTACTTTATCATATAGCTTTGCTTGTTTCTCCTCAATCTTGCTAATGCTCTCTCTATTACTCTCTCTTAAATCATTTACTTCTGCAACTATTTGTGAGTGGACTTTTTCAATTCTACCCCCCAGCTGTTCCTTAACCTCTTTAGTAGCTACCTGAATTTTGTCAATTTCTCCCCCCAATTGCTTTTTGACCTGCTGTGTTTCCAGTTGCACTAGTTCTTTTAAATTTTCAGCCTGTGTACTGATTCTAATTTCCAACTCCTCCTGTACTTTTCCTAATTTTCTGTCTACATCTGCAATAATCTCTTTAGCCTTTTCTTCCATCACCCCCCTGATCTCACCTCTAATCAGTTCGAATTTGTCACTCATTTCCCTACTGTTTTGTTCTAATTTAGCATTTAAAGTTTCAGTACTCTCTCTATATTCCTTACTGTATTGTTCTAATCTGGCGTTGTTTTGTTCCAGTTTAGCATTTAAAGTTTCAGTACTCTCTCTATTTTCCTTACTGTTTTGTTCTAATCTGGCGTTTAAAGTTTCATTACTCTCTCTATTTTCCTTACTGTTTTGTTCTAATCTGGCGTTTAAAGTTTCATTACTCTCTCTATTTTCCCTACTGTTTTGTTCTAATTTAGCGTTGTTTTGTTCCAGTTTTGCGTTTAAAGCGTCTGTACTTTCTTTATTTTCCCTACTGTTTTGTTCTAATTTTGCATTATTCTGTTCTAATTTTGCATTTAAGGCATCACTACTAACTTTGTTCTGATACATGAACTCGAGAAGTAAAGTTTTTAATTCTGGTTGGCCGCCTACACTCCCTGTTTCAGTATCGGGATTTACCTCCGCTACCCCGGTACTACCATCACTCGACATACTGCTCGTATCATCACTCTCCAGTTGATGACCACTACGTAACCTCATCTGTCTTTCTTTCTCATCCCCCATAATGATATACACTGATAAAGACAAATAACCCCCAAAATACAGGCACAGAAATATATACCCTTCTCCTTCCACAAATGTTATTAGGTTTTCATCCCCAAGTTGTCGGCGACAAATGTGATGGTATTGCTTAGGCTTGGATGACAAGTGAAACGGTATTTCCTTTGCTCCACGTTGAGCGTACAAATGTGGCAGTTTCGCTAGCCCACACTGTTGGGTGATAATTGTAACTGTTGACCTTTGCCTAAGCTATGTTGTTTTAATGGGCGCCAAGACCTCAACGCAATGTTGAAATCTAAATTTGTATTTAACAACGTCTAGCTCTGGCAGAACACCTTCAAGAATCTATTCACTCAGATCGTGGTATGATTTGATCATTAACCCAACAAACAATTGTATCAGGAGAAGGAATTGGTCTATATCTAATGCTACCTACTGAAAGCAAAGATTGCATTGTAAAAGAAATGAATTTATTATATAAAACAAGTATAGCAAAATTAATAATAATAATAAGTATAAAATTTAAATTGGAGCGTTGTGATTTGAATATTACCGATAGAAAATTACGTGAAAACGGAGTCTGATAAATTGATTTTACTCTTATTTCCAAGCTATGAAGTTACTGAATTATGAAATATAAAACAAAGAAAAATGAGAGATTGCGTATTTCTGCGTAATTAGCGCTTACCACTGGAAATGCCCGAAGCATTTCCCTCGTACTTGATGATGCTGTGAGCTTCCCACAGTCTCCTGGACGTCGTCATCTCCGTCGATGTTTGATGAGATTCTAGTAGATTAGATAATTCTATGGTCCGTACCTCGGACCCAAACACTCGTACAACCGCACTGGTTAAGTTTTGCAAAAGTTAGTCATCAACTCCACTGAACATCGGAGCGACACGCACTTGCAACCGTACTCCGCAAGTTCTACACAGATTGTCCTCGTTTCACGGCGCGTCGAACGATATATCCACACGTTGGCTCCCCCACCATGGTACCGTCTTCCAGCTTACGTTGTCTCCCCTGATTGGCTGAGCACGCCGCTAGATCCCCACTCTGCCTCATTACACTCGGCGCGCGAGAGGGAGAAGTCGTTTTCCGTTCCAACAATTCGCCTTTTCTAGACCTTGCGACCCAGCCTTGCGTAATACTTCTCGACAGGAATCAGCTTGTACTTGAAATCCCAGTGAGTCACGTCTCTCGTTATACCCTAACTGACGAAAACTCCGTAAAATTCCGTAATCACATAATTTTCTATGATATTGTCGTTCGTAATAATTTGCTTGATAGCGTTTTCTAAGACATAGAAAACCTATCTGAATGCTAATAATTTTTATAAAATGCTCCGAAAATACCTTAATAATAATTATAATAAATTAATAATAATAATAAATTAACATGAAAAATTCTCTTGGCTGAACAATTTGCCGCGTAAATAAATATAGAATGGCTTCCTACTGACTTATGCCAGTTGCATAAAAACCCCTCGAAAAACACGTTACACTCTTTCAGAACTCTGTTCTTACATTTAATATTTTTAATCGTGTGATAAATTTTCATATTAGTTTTGCATATATTTTTCATGGAACTCTTTTTTTTTTTTTTTTTTACAAACCCCAATCCAACCAAGGCTTACTATTTTGGTCAGGGGACCTTCTCACTAAGAACGTGTCAGAAAAAACTTAATTGAAATCGGGCATGGCTGGTGATAAATGGTTCTCAGGCGGTGCCTCTCTTGAAAGATTCTATAAATATGACTGTTTAATAAAGGTACCGTATTTATACTTTCTTCTTCTTCTCCTTCGCCTTTTGAGACCACATAGGATCACTTTAACCAACCATTAGTTTGTCGACTTGTAGGAACTGTACGAGCCTTGCGGTCCTTCCATTACTCCTTCATGCGTATTGATCGTCTTACCCTTTCTTGGGTGGAAAATATTCTTGTTGGAATTTTATTTTTTGTGAGTGGATTTATACTTTAAATTAATTTATACTTTAAATTTCACTCACTCCATTGAGCCACAACAGTCAATATACTGGAACTATTGATAAAAATACGTTCTTCAGATGGGTACGGTAGTAGCGCTGTTAGGCAGAGCCTCACATTTCTCATTACTTCCTATGTAACAGGGTTGGGAGGTGTGGTTTAGAAAAATCCATTGATTTCCTGTGTAACTGTTAAGGCTCAGGCAATTAGAGTCTAAGCCAGGCTTGCCAACACCGACAGGATATTTCTATTTAGTAGAATACAGTGAAACCTCTCTAAAAGACCACCCCTATTAAAAGACCACCCCTCTTAAAGACAGAGTTTTCTTGGAACCGATTTAAAACCTCGTAAGGTCAATGTATTTGTTACCTCTATTTAAGGACCACCCCTCTCCCCGACCAAAGACCAGGTATTTTCTCAGTCTGACCTCTTTCAAAAGACCACTTCTCGACTGCCTTCCCATTGGAGATGGTGATGAGGGTGATGATGCAAACAATGGCACAGAACTGCATCAGCATACAATGTCATTAGAAAAAGAGTTACCGTATGTAACGTATAAAAATACAAAAACGGCTTTCCTAGAAGATTGTTCGAACCCAGAACAAATTAATGTACTATCGAACTCACTCGGAGATATTCTAGAAAGTGGAATTGTTAAAAAAATAAAAAATGTGCTAACCTGAAACAGAGATTAACTTGTGACTTTTTAAATGACAGAGCTCAGAAAATAACTAATTGTAATTAATTTGTATTAAATATGAACCAATGCAGATAAATTGTAATCAAGTATGTGTTCCAACTGTACTTTATTAATAATGCAGTATACAATAAAATTATTATTAGGAGACCACCCCTCTAAAGGACCAGTGTTCCATGGAACCGTCACTGGTCTCTTAATAGAGGTTTCACTGTATATTCAAAGTTTTTCAAGAAGACAACCTATCCTCTTGAAGCTTCCGTTTTTCTCTCTTTCACTCGCCGAAGGACCATTAATTGGCAAGTTGCCAGAAACAGTCTTAGAAGACAAATAAGTGATAAGCCTATTCATTATTGACAACTGAAATGGTATCCCTTGAAGTGTAATTAAAATATTTCTGCCAGAGAGCTCCATCTTAACAAAATATGATAAAATGTCAGGCTAGCTCAAAAGAAATTGCCAGTGTTTCGCCCCAGTGTACCATTGGGCTCGTCTGTTGTTATGGTACACCTCACCAAGACGCGTGGCTAGTGCATACTGAGAAGGCCACAAAATACTTGTAGTATTGACGCCACGAGCAATGTCAATGCACAACGAGGGTTACAAATGGTTGAAAATAAATGTGTGCTACAAAAATTAGACTAACTATATTATAATATAGCCTATTTCCAGTCTTTTCTAATTTTATCACAAATGTCAAAGATGCCTCAAAATTCATCATGATTGGTCTGCAAATAATCAAAAAAGTCCAAAAAATTAAATACCTAGGGGAATGGATTACCCCTAATAATTCAGAAATAGCTGCCATTGAGAGCAGATGTAACAAATTGGAATGTGCCTTTCAAACCTGCAAAAACATTTACAAAAGTAAAAAAGCTTGTCCCGTAATGTCAAACTTTGTCATTATAACACAGTAATTAGGCCGTCAGCCCTGTATGCCGCAGAATGCATACAGATGACAAACAAAGGCCCATTGAGAAAATTAGAACTTAAGGATCGGAAAATTCTAAGGAAAATATTAGGACCTGTTAATGATAATGGTACTTACAGAAGAAGACATAACAATGAATTATTTGAACATATAGAAGATTTGGTGAGTGTGATGAGAAAAAGGAGAATGTCTTTCTTTGGACATTTGGAACGGATGGAGCATCATCGACTTTCATATCGAATACACTCATCAATCTCTAAAAAAAATTCCTATTGTAAATGGTCGATGCAAGTTAAAAAGGACCTAACAGAAGCTCGAATCAATCAAGCTCTGGTTTGGGATAGGAACCTGTTCAGAAAGGCAGTTAAATCAACCAGTAATCTACACCCTTTAACATCTGTGATGCCTCGCCCTCACTGCAAGTGGACGGAAAAAAGGAGAGCAGAACATTCGTCAAGAATGAAGATCTACTGCAGACAAGAAAACAAGCATTACAGTGATCATATGAGTGAAGAACATCATGGTCCATTGATGGCCGAAACGACTAAAAAAAACAAAAAAAAAAACAGTCTTATGTGTTTAGTTTATCTTGCAAGTTAATTAAAATCCAGTAGATTCTTGATTATCTGAGCTAAACTGGACCTGGTGTACGTCGGATCACCGAAAATGTCAGATAATACAGAATGACTTTGAAAATGAACTAAAACAAATAGGTGGGCTATACTGTATTACTAAAGCAATGACATGTTTTACAGTACTCATTTAGTGAATTATCAATTGTACAAGCAGTACAGTATTGAACAAAAACGCTCCAAATGCCTTAGAAAATAATCTTGTCAACAATATCTGCTTGCATGCTGATTCCTGTTAACTTGCTGCGTATCTCACCATTGACCAAATATCAACACCTCCTTTGCGATTGCCGTCGGCTGTTGCTCCACGAACGTAAATGCTATATCCAATGTACTCAATCCTTCACCGTGAGACATCTTCTTCACCTTCTTCTTCTTCTCTCCTTCGTCTCCTTCTCCTTCTTCTTCTGCTTCACCATTCTCATATTCATTAGTGCTTGCCCACGACTTCAACCCCCACACCGGTATCCCAGAATTTAGTGTACACCAAAAATTCAATTTAAGTCTACCAGTGTCGGATAACACAGAATGTCGGACAAGCGAAGGTCGGTTGAGCGGGACTCTACTGTAACGGGTTTCTAAAATAAATACTATAGTTTGCGTGGTTGAATGGAATAGTGTAAAAAGAGAAATATGCATTGGCAATGGCTAATAGATCTCCACAAAGATGGCATGGATTCGATTGATTCCCAACTATGTCATGAATATTAATCCTAATGAGGTTGGTCAGCGTAGCTCTAGCAGTCAGAAGTGAAATCACTTCAACCAGCCAATCACAAACACCCACTCAATTGCGATGTACCGCTAAATAGCACTGAAACGTCAAGTTGGAAGTAAAGATGGCTTCACTATAGAGAACAGTTGAGAAAAGTAGTGGGTTTGTATCCTAGTCTTGGCCATTGTAGAGGTGGCTTTCCCCCCTTCCCTAACTTAGCCCCTAGTTACAAGCACACACGCTAGTACGGTCACTAGAAGAACATAGGTTATCAGATAGATTCCATGCACATTCAAGTACTAGGGCTGATGACCATCCCCAAATCAAACATAAATTGCTCATGCTGGCTTTGTTGAAACTGTTATTCACCACTGTTTTGTCCAGTAAATGTGTGTTCAGTCTCTGCCCAGAAAATCCCCAATTGCTCCATCTTTAAAAAGTAACTAGTATTTATGTTACTTCATTACTGTTAAAAGTAATGGCTTTACAATTATTGATACTTAATTGATTTAATAATTAGTAACGCTGTTACCACTGACTCACCAACACTGCAGGACTTCCTCTTTTTACATAAGTTTGATCACATATTTTTTGTTATATTATTCTCAAACTGTTCTTTTCTTTCATTGCAGATTTTTCCTAACATTCCAAGATGTCAGGACTAACTATCAAGGATTATTCCAAACTGGATTCACCTTTGCAAATAAAAACTGCATCGAGCATCTCACTCAAAGATGGTGATATAAGGGATTACAACGAAAGTCTAACAGAGGTATGGGAGTTGATAATTTCTGCTGTAATATTCTTCTTTGCCAGCTTGGTTCTGTGTATGATGACCAATGGCCCTCAGAATTTTGGGGACCAGTGAGAACTTCATGTCTATCCAGAGCAAGCCCCCACGGAAAATCAGACGTGACCAGGTTATAAGCTACACCTGGCAGCCATGAATGGCCTGGGGACAGGGCGATTACCACGTGATAACTAGGGCTCGGTTTTTTAGGTGCTAAAAATCTGGAAAATATTTATTTTGTATTTATTAAAAATGCCTGACATCATCATCATCTTCATTTCCCCTTTTCCAATTGACACTGGGTGGGGGCAAATATGGTTCCTCTCCACTTTGTTCTGTCGTTCCACCATTCCTCTTCCGACACAGTGTTCCAATCCAGGTTCCGTTTTCTAATACTATTCTCCACCGAGTTCATCCAACGCATTCTTGGTCTTCCTCGTCCTCTCTTTCCTGTCATCCGTCGTTCCAGTACTCGTCTTCGTAGCCTTACTTCATTCATCCGTTTGACATGTCCAAACGATCTCAATCTGTTTTGCTCCAGTTTGTCATTTAGTTTCTGTACTCCCAGTTCTTTCCGTATATCTTCATTTCTCACTCTGTCCCTCCTCGTTTTCTGGACCATACTTCTCAGGAATCTCATCTCAGCTGCTTGTAGTCTGCTCTCATCCCTCTTAGTCATTGTCCAAGTTTCTGCTGCATATGTCATTATAGGAACATAATATGCTTTGTACATAACTTCTTTAGCCTTAATTGGTATATCCTTGTTCCATACTAGTCTCCGTACCTGTTGGTAGAAAGCACTCCCGGGTTGTATTCTGCTAATTTCCAAATCTAGTCTTCCATCTTCAGTCAGTTCACTTCCCAAGTATTTGACAAAAAAGTAAAATTATTTAATTATAATTTAGTTTAATAATGTGAATATAAACAATATGCAGTACTCACGAATGCAATTTATGCTATGCCTCACTGACTGCTGAAGAATTACAATACACCACAAATGACTGACGATTATCGCGAAACACTTCTTCTGAAGGCGCGAAACTACGGCAATAATGTTTCTTGCCCTTGAGGTGTAGTGTAACTTGAGATCGCTGTTCAGCCTTGATTGCTTTCCCACATGGTTGGCAGAACAGAACGTCCCCATCAGAAGTAAAATTATCTTTAAATTCTGCAACATACTGCTGCAGACGATAACTTGTAGCTGCTTTTACTTTAGGCATCGTAGAACTGCCTTTCACTTCACAGTGCCAGAAATGACCTGCATGTGAGCGACACTTGTTTGAGGTAGGTTTAGCACGTGGTGCAATATGGCTATGGACGAGGAAATCCTGGCTTCCACAGTGAGTGGTACGGGGTGACAAGTTAAGAGTAACACAGTTGCAAGTTGACATACGTTCTGCATGAAGATTAGATAGCTCACAGGTTCTTCCCCGTTGAAGTAATACAGAACAAAAATGCAATAAACTGAAAGATCTAGCATACTGATTTTAAAAAAAATGTAAATATTATGTATTTTTATGTGCTAATATGTGAAAAGCAGGAATATATGTATTTATAGGAAAAATGCTTAAAATATGTATTTATGTAAAAAAATATTTATTTACCTAAAAATCCGAGCCCTAGTGATAAGACTAAAGTTAACCCAGCAACTGACTATCTAATTCAAAGACACTGGAATTTATTACAAGATTAATCAGGGGAAAGAAATAAAGAAAGAAAGAAAGAACCGAACGTTATTCAAGAGAAATGTCAATATTCTTCATCTTCGTCTTTCCCGCTCATGCGGGGTCGACATTTTTGATAAGTCTTTTTAATTTCCCTCTGTCCCAAATGGTGTTTCTGTTGACTGCAAGGTCCTCTTGCACACAGTCCATCCATCTTCTTCTAGGTCTGCCCTCTCCCTCCTGCCTTTCACCTCCAGGTCGAGCACTCTTCTTCCTGCATAGTTCTCATCCCTGCACTAACATGACCATACCAGAGCAATCGTCTTTCTTGGACTATTTTGGATACTTGAGCCACCTAAATGCTGCCCTGTATGAAAGTGTTCTTGATGTGGTCTTTCCTTGTAATACCACACATCCATCTCAGCATTTTCATTTCGGCTACATCCAGTTGCTTATTTTGTGACTGTACCGTTTTTGATGTGCAACATCGTTCCACTCGGTTGCTGGATATTTTTGTGGGAGAGATTTTGAAAAATGGGACGGAAGTGGATCGGAACAATCGAGGTGGCACCAGCTGGCACACTTCCGATCGATCCAGCTGGCAGTGGTAAGATCCAGCTGGCAGTGGTAAGAGAAACAATGAGCGCGCGGTGTCGGAAATTGATACCATGACGTACTCTCGGCCATGTGGAATATATATGACATACTGAACGGAAATCGCTCATGTGAACTCTGGTGTCAAGTGATTGAAACAAATGACATGGCACATGTTCGAAGTCTTCGTATCAGTATTTAAATGGTAAAATGCCTTAATACCAAACATTGTAAGTAGTCGGCATTGTCGGTATTATGTTTCTGCACAATGGCTATTCAAATATTAACCCACATAACGGTAATGCAGTCATCAATATAATATAATCGTTGTGGTTATACAAGAATTGAGCAAGCCTTCATGAACTATTGCTGATTACATTCTCTTTACTCACAAGAGGGCCGAGTCATAAGGCATTTTAAACTCAATTTCACGCAGGAACATTATCGAAACAAGCAAAGTATAAATGAAACTTAATTCCGTAATGCAGTATTATTGGAACGTGGAAATAAGTCACCATCTTGTGCACAACATTTGCGTAGTCGAAATAGCCGTGGGGTTAGTGCCTATGACTGTGAATCTAGAGATCTCGGGTTCGAATCCCAGACGGGGTAGATATTTTTGCTACCAGATTATGATTTTAAACGATATTTATCATATCAATATGACTCATTTTAACAGAATCCATATGAAATTACGTGTTGGTCTGTGAATGAAGAGGACCTGTTTATAAGGAATTTAAGGTTTTGAGCGGTGTCGCGTCTATTAATCTAGTTGATCCATATCGTATTCTTTATTTAGGCTAGTGCTGGTGGAAGTTACAAATCATCTAATAAAATGAGTTCCTTATTATAAACTACAATATCTGTAAAACACTCCCTTTTATAATAGATTAATATTTGTGCCAATAATAGTATAACATACTGGTGTATCAACAATTTCACGTGAGGTTTCTTCTATGTCAGATGTTACACATCATATGCGACTACTGTAAGGCTTGTATCGTTTTTTGTTTTTTTTCCAATGCAGTGCTGCAACTGTAGGACTACTGTACAACATGAAACATAAAGGATCTCTGTAGCTTGAAAAGTCTCCCGCCCAGCCAAGGCCAATGAATATCTGTCTTGACCTTTCTTTGCGGTTCTATTTCAGGCAGTAAAACTGGCGATATTTCTTAATGGAATCACATTCTTGTGTTCTATTGTAATTATAAATATTTTACAGATATCTGTGTTTCTTCATAATCAGGGTGTCTACCGGTAACGAAAGTAACGAAAAAGTAACGAGTTTTACAAATGGGTAACGAAAGTAACGAAAAAGTAACAAATTTTACATACGGGTAACGAACATTTTCTGAAGGCGGATTGAATCGTTTAAACTCGCGCCTCTAGGCTCAGAGATTGCGATGGAGCGAGTTTCACGCAAGCGGCGCCGATTGCACAAACTATATTTCCCCGTGCCCAACCTCGAGGAAATGCATACTGAGGACTCCCTGAGTGGTATACATCGTTCAGCATATATTTTCGGCATCAAGAAGACTTTTTAGTTTTGTGTGAAATATTTTTCTGTGTTATTAGGAAACCTGACTTTTCGCGGGACGTTTATTTGCGAAAACTTCTGAAACTAATCAGAAACCTCGCATTTCTAGCATTTATTTGGAGACTATGTCAAATTGAAGTCCAGAAATAACGCGAAATCATTTAATGTCACAATCTTGCAAAATGTTACAGTTTCGAAAAAGAATTATGAAAAAGCTTCGAAATACGTAGGCTATAACTTATTTTGAAAATCTGTCTCGTAATGTTGCGACATCCAGTATAGTTTATTCGAAATTCCGTTATATGTCGATTTTTCCTTCGAACTTTGGTTCCATCGGATATATTATAATCTAATCGGTTATTTCGAAAACTTATATAACTTGTATAATTCGTGATTCGCATTCAAAAGAAAACGTGTTCTCTTGTCGTATTATTCGTGCAATCCTCTCAGAATAATTCTTAATATTTGATACCTACTTTGAACATTCATCCTCAAGACGGCCGGCTGACTGCACGACTTGCCTGCGGGAATCTCGTCAAATGGACCGAGATCGACGTCAGTTGCGTAAAATCATATAACCCGTCCCCTATCGTGAACTTGTGACCACGAGGACTGCGGGAATCCCGTCAAAGGTGATGGGCACCAATCACGAAACATTCCGAAACCTACTCGCTACTTTTCCCATGACCGTATACGTAAAAGCGTACGGGGAGCGAGAAGTGCATCAACCCACTTAGAAATGACAGCCTACGTAGCATCGCGTTACTAGTTTCTCCTCGTGATCCACCCTGAACTGATAACTCCCAACCACAGCACAGGGACAGCATGAATCACGGCGCCGGCCATACAACATGTCCATAACTACTTGTGAATTTTAACCATGCCCAACCTTGAGCTTGCCTCCACCATTCTGTCAGGACAGATAGGCAATCGTTCAACGGCCGGGTGCGGCGCGGATTGCATAATATCGCGAGGACAACGTGAATCTCGTAAAACGGCCGAGAGCGGCAGCGATTGCGATATTTCTCCGCATTCAATGACGAGGACAACTGGATTCTTGTCAAACGGACAGCAAGTGGCGCCGATTGCATAATAATGCCATATTTTCTCGTGCCTGACCTCAAGGACAATGGAAATCTCGTTGAACGACTAAAAGTGATACCAATTATCTAAATCGCGATATTTATCCGTGTTCTATTGTGAAAACTACGGGAATCTCGACAAACGGGTGAGACCAGCGCCGATCGTGTAACATCTCTATATTTCTCCGTACTTGACTGCGAAGACAGAATTCGGTTATAATCACGTAACGTCCCATAAATTTCTTTGTGATCTACCGCGGGAACAAAGGAAATCTAGCCAAACGGTCAAGAGCAGAGCAACCTCTTGGCAATTATAAAATCGCCTTGTGCACAAGACGACATATTAGCTGAAACAACTCATTTGATAATAAATATATAGTATTTATTATTTTTTATAACACACCGACAGTAGTGGCTACGTTGGCTAAAGCGCAGAATTAGGTCATGGGGCCAAGCTCTCTGCTGACTCGGTAGACGCGTGGGTTCGAGCCCCACCGTCGGCTGTCCTTGAAATGGTTTTCCGTGGTTTCCCATTTTCAACACTAGGCAAATGCTGGGACGGTACCTTCTGACAGGCCACGGCCGCTTCCTTCCACATCCATGCCCAGTTTCATTCACCATCATTCATTTCATCTCTCATTAACTCCTCTCATGAGGTTGGCGTCAGGAAGGGCATCCGGCCGTAAAAACCATCGCCACAAAGACTTATACACACATACATTATTTTTTATAACACCCTAAGTGAATTTTATTTACCGCTTGAAACACAGTTCATCGTTGTTTTTCTTCACCGCGTGATGAGCCCCTTTGCTTGCAGACCGCAGACGTATCCTGAATTCAAAGGTAACTAAATTTAACTAAAAGGTAACTAAAAGGTAGCTAAAAAGTAACTAATTTTTACTTCATCCTTACAGTACCGGTAGACACCCTGATAATCAAAATTGTGGATGTAATTCTCAAAGTGTTCTGTCCATATCGCTTCAAATATGAAAAATACACTTTTTTTTTACACTTCTGTTAAACAAAAACATTTGTAACTTCAAAACGAACAGTGATGTTTTCATAATAAATGCACAAACTGCTCCTCGGAACACGTTCTAGGTCCCTGTAAAAATGTGTATGCCTGAGACCAAAAGTATAGGAATAGGAATAATGATCATGAAATTGGTGGGTGTCCGTAAACTTTTGGTAGGACCTGTACTTGTTGTGCACAATTCGCTCTTGTTAGGGCAAAAGGGCATAAATCAAAAGAATACCAAAACAAAGAAAGTTATCACAATTCCCAACCAAACAACTGCATAATATTAATTTTGATATTCTTTGGACTTACGCCCTTTTGCCCAAACAAGAGCAAATTTTTCATTGATTTGAGCCTATTTTTAATTAGGGGCTTTTGAAACTTCTTATTCATGAAAGCTGTCTTATAGATCTTGCAGACCAACATGATCCCGGCCATGAAGAAAGCAGATCGGCTCTTCGAGTGTCTCTTCAAACGCATGATATATTCGGGCAGTTATTATGAGAAACTTAAGATTTCAAAGCCCAATGAATATGATTTGAATATGGAACTGGAGATCCCGTCCACTGACATAGAGGTAAGTAGGAACAGTCCTGATCGATGTGCAGTATAAATTCACTTAAGGCTGGTTCACAATAGCCCGAGAACGAGAACGTGAATAAGAAGGAAGTTGAAATGCACTCTACCTTATGGGTCGGTTCACAACCAATCTCCGGGAACGAGAAGCTAAAAGTAGCCCGGGAAGGCCAACAGGAAACATGGTCAAGTTTCATGTTTGACGTTCTCGGAGCTTCCCGGAGCCAATCAGAAACGTTGTACCTGCACATGCGCAGTACGGAAGGAGTAGCCAGCTATGTAAACATAACCTGTGAATGCGCTCTCTAAACTTGCTTCTCTAAAGCGCACAATTTTTGTTTAATAAAGTTATTATAACCCTCTGAAGCATTTCAGTTGTGTAATTGGTGTTTATTAGTGGGCGCTTGCTGATTGTTTTATTATTACGCTATAGCTGATTGTGCGCGCATGCACAAGTTCACGTTCCCGGGCCAATTGTGAACCGGGGCCCCGGGAAGCTTCGCGTTCTCGTTCCCGGGCCAATTGTGAACCAGTCTTTAACCCTACAATACTAACAAACGTAAAATTTACGTATGTGAATAATTTAACAGCTTAGAATTCCCTCTAGCCTATATCTGTCCCCACCCTACCATCTTTCAGCAGTGCTTCTACTGGTCTATGGGGGTGATGTCAATGCCAATCAGTTCTAGAGGCATAATCATGGGGCAAAGAATTGCCTGAATACTATCCTTGAATTTAACAGCATATTGGTTTCTCCATGGCAATAACAAAGAGATGGAGAATTTGATGGTAGATATGTCACATCACTACAGAGGGATTATAAAATCAACCTCTTAAGAACCAGACAGTATAAGAGGCTGGAGAGATTACGTACTGCTATTTATGTCAAAGTAAACGACTTCTGTATTTGTTGTATTTAAGATGGAACTTAGCGTATTACAGTTCAAAGACCACAGAGGATTCATTTAGGTGAATAGTGTTACATATGTAATATACATGGGTTGGTTTTTTTAGTTTTGGCACCAATGATTCAGCACCAAGTTGTAACAATGTTGGGCGCTGCCACTTTTACCGACAGTTGCTGCCCTGTATCCCCTCCCTCAGAGCACATGACCTCGCCCGTCCTCACCACCGCTCGTGCACAGTCGCGCCTGTTAGGTGAGTAGTGTGAGACCAGCGCTCGCGAAAGACAGTCGCAATGTTTTCCAAGCAGGAGGAGAGAACGTGGATAAAAATTCAGTGTGCTAGGGGTCGCAGTGCTAAACAGTGTCAGGAAGCATGCGGTGCAGCTGCGTTACCGTTCAGAATGGTAGCAAGATGGGTTGTAGCCTTTCGAGATGGGCGCAAACGTGTGGAGCACATGCCTCGATCTGGTCACCCACCAGTAAGTGATGACAATGTACAGATGGTGTCCGCGTTAGTAGAGGTGGATCGGAACGTAATGATTCGTCAATTAGAGCAAGATACCGGACTGGCGCATTCAACTGTCCTCCACATCCTGAAGGACTTACTGAAAATGAGGAAGAATGCGTCCAAATGGGTTCCGCATGACTTAACCAACATGCACAAATGGCTGCGATATGACGCTTGTCGTATGCACTTGCAGCATTATGAGCGCGAAGGAGAGGCCTTCTTACGGCGTATCATAACCATTGACGAGACGTGGGCCAGATCTTAAGAGCCACAGTTAAAACGCCAATCGAATGAGTGGCGGCACCACGGATCACCACGGAAACAAACAGTTCGACCAACCCCCACCAATGTGAAGGTAATGTTGATTCTTGCCTATGATTGGGATGGTGTGATCATTCACCATACTGTTCCCCGAGGGCAAACCGTTAATGCGGCGTACTATTGTTCGTTTCTGTAAGACCATCTGCGAGGAGCTCTGAGAAGGAAACGGCGCCACGACATGGTTACACTGCCCATCGTTCTGCATGACAATGCTAGGGCACACACAGCAGGCGTTGTGTCGGCATTGTTGGATCGCTGGAGCTGGGAGGTCCTCTATCACCCCCCATATTCTCCCGAAAACAGTCCCTGCGACTATGATCTCATCCCGAAGATGAAGATGACAATGCGCGGGGAGTGCTTCTGTACCATTGAGGACGTTAAGCAGGCTGCCGAGGGCTCTCTTCGTACCATCAATAGATTGGGCAGTTGTACGCAACGGTGGGGACTACATCGAGGGCCTGTGAAACTTGGAACCATCTAAGTGAGGTATTAATCCAGTTATAACTAAGGTGCCAAAACTAAGAAGCAACCAATGTATGTTAATTTTAACCATTTAACTAATTGGTGCCTTAGCACAAAGTTGGTAATGTACGCAAATTTAACGTATTATTACTATTAACCATAAGCCTCCATGGCTTTGGCGGAAGCACGCTGACCTCTCACAACTGAGTCCATGGTTCAAATCCCGGTCACTCCATGTGAGATTTGTGCTGGACAAAGCGGAGGCAGACAGGTTTTTCTCCGGGTACTCCGTTTTTCCCTGTGACCATTCCATTCCAGCAACATTCTCCACTATCATTTTATTTCATCTGTCATTCATTTAATCATTGCCCCAGGGGAGTGCGACAGGCTTCGGCAGCCGGCACAGTTCATATCCTCGCCGCTAGATGGGGGGCTTCATTCATTCCATTCCCTTACCCGGTCAGTCGACTGGAAGCAGGTGTGGATTTTATCACTTCAAATGATCTTGTCGACTTTGTCGTTATGCTTGGGTCCAACGTTATGCATTACGGAGACGGAAGTGACGTCATGCAGCCGCGCGGGAAGCAGAAGCTAATGGTTATTGGAGTCTGTTGAAAGAGTCCTGGGGCGTCGAGCGACCTGAGGCTTTGAGCGAAGCGAACACAAGAATACAGGGTGCCTCCTAAAGAGATACAAGATGCCATATAAGAATACAAGGTGCCTCCTAAAGAGGTGTGCAGGATGTCAGAGCAAAATACAGTACAAGATGCCAGATAACAATACAGGGTGACTCCTAAAGAGATATACAAGATGCCAGATAAGAATACGAGGTGACTCTTAAAGAGGTGTACAAAATGGCAGAGAACAATACAGGGTGACTCCTAAAGAGGTGCACAAGTTGTCAGACAAGAATACAGGGTGCCTCCTAAAGAGATGTGCAGGATGTCAGAGCAAAATACAGTGCAAGATGCCAGATAAGAATACAGGGGGACTCATAAAGAGGTGTACAAAATGGCAGAGAAGAATACAGGGTGACTCCTAAAGAGGTGCACAAGATGTCAGACAAGAATACAGGGTGCCTCCTAAAGAGGTGTGCAGGATATCAGAGCAAATTACAGGGTGACACTTAACGAGGTGTACAGTATGTTAGATTCAATTCAAATACAGGGAGACCCTTAAAGGGGTTTGCGAGATATCAGATTCAAATAATGGGTGACTCTTAAAGAGTTGTAAAAGATGTCAGACTCAAATACAGGGTGACCCTTAAAGAGGTGCCCGCGTGGGAAGCGTAAGTTATTGGGTAATGGAGTTTGATGAAAGCCCTCCTGAGCCTTTCTAACATGTGTAGCATTTGTAGCATGCGCCATTTGAAATGATATAACGTCTAGTCTTGCAGACTGACTGTAATTTTTTCATTTCATTAGTATTAACCATCAATTGAATAATTTTAGTATTCTAGGGTTAATCCAGACCTGGTTATCTATGGCATCATGTTAACTGCAGGGACCAGAGCTGTTCAGTGACCTCGTACAAGTTGAAAGGAAATGGAGCAGGCGCTGAACTCGCAACTTTTACTTCAAATACTAGCAGCTGTGAGTCTGTTGTCTATCCGTGTCAATAAGGCAAAAAATTGATACTGTAACTTTTCAGTTGGTCAACATAATATAATCCGAAAAAAATATTACATGTGATTAAAATATAATGTTGGTTGGTTCCTCAGTTTAGGGGCTGTGACAATGCGGTCATGTAGCCCCGTGTACTTTGGTGTGTGTAGAATCTGTCTGACGGAGAGATTCCTTTACTTAACATGATGATTAGTTGCCGTGAGAATTCTATTTAAAAATATATTTGGAGACCCGCGAATTAACCGCAAAGCGAATTATCGGGAGTGCACTGTATATATATATATATATATTTGTTATGGACTACAAAAGAGTTAATGGGATGATGTGTTTCACTCATCAAGCGAGCATCATCAGGTCCAAATATACAGGCTAAAATAGCTGTACAAAACACTACCAATCCCACAAACTGTCACTGCTCTCCAAAAAACAAAAAGCACAGTAAAAACTTAGATATTGTGGCAACTATTACTGATGAATAGCCTACTAATTTGCCACACTTTCTAAGATTTTACCATGATTTTTGTTCTTGGAGAGCAGCGACAGTTTGTGGGTTTGGTAGTGTTTTGTAGAGCTATTTTAGCTTGTACATTTGGATCTGATGACGCTTGCATGACGAACGAAACATGTTGTCCTATTACTTCTTGCCAGGTTAACTCTTGATCTGCCGACACCAAATCTCAATCTGTTCAGAGATTTCCATGCTGTCCATAATTTATCGTGTCCACGTGGTAAAGGTTCTGCTACTACAAATGAATAAATGAAATATTTACACTTCATGAGCAGCAACAATTTCATCATTTCTAACCCGAAAATTGTGATTTGATACATGTTCCATTTTATCCAGGTATTTTGCTATCCATAGTACCCTTGGCTTTGATTACCTTGGATGAGTAAGCTTATAATGTCATTGGGATTTCATATAATTGGAAAATTAGGTATGGTATAACAAGTTACCTGATGCTGGGGCTGTTTCTGTGGCCAAGAGATAGGTATTTAGACTCCTGTCTGTAAGGTCGCAGGTTTGAATCCCAGCTTTGAGAGGACAGCTGGGAAGAGGTGAGTTTGATTCTCACCTCAGCCATGTTAGAGTGGTTTTATATGTTTTTCCAGTTCTACTTCAGTCAGATTCAGTCAATTGAATGATATATTAGGCTATATTTGTTAACGTTGTTCGTGATTGGTCCGTATTGACAAATGATAGTTTAAAAATATTGAAATATACTACAGTATGTTCTGTATAGTCAATACCGTATTTCCTCGCATAATCGTCGCACTTTTTTTTGCCAAAAATTCGTGGGAAAAAAGCAGGGTGCGACGATTATGCGAAGAATATTTAAGTTCAAAGAATATACTGTATCATTATTTGCTGCACGGGCCAGTCATTCGCGTAGCGTGAGTCATAGCCTGCAGTCAGAGACAGGCTTCTTTCTTCTAACAAGGTCACGACAGGTTAATGCTCGCGGAATGTGCTAACGAAGCTGGCCATTCGAGTCGTGCTTCATAGCCCGCAGGCACAAAGACGAGATTACTTTCTCCTGACAAGATCACGCCATATTAGGCCTATAAACTCGCGGAATGTGCGCTGGTCGTTCGCGTCACAGTTTATAGCCCGCAGGCATAAAGACGAATTACTTTCTGCTGTCACGATCATGCCAGATCAGGCCTATAAGCTCGCGGAATGTGCGCTGGCCGTTCGCGTCGTGGTTCATAGCCGGCAGGCATAAAGACAAGATTACTTTCTCCTGACAAGATCACGCCAGATTATACGCTCGAGGAATGTGCTAAGTGACGAAGCTTGCCGCTCGCGTCACAGTTCATTGCCCGCAAGCATAAAGAAAAGATATTTTTCGTCTGACAAAGTCGCGGCAGCATGTGCAACTGACTGGCGCACAAATACGAACAAGCTATGCGACGATTATGCGATGAAATTTTATAAACCTATTTTAGTGTTTGAAAAGTGGGGTGCGACGATTACGCGGTGGCGACGATTATGCGAGGAAATACGGTACTTATGGTGTTTATTTATTTATTTATTTTCATGAATACTACGCCTCGAAATATGTACTAGTGGTACATGGTAGACGGAACATAGTATATTTCAATATTTTTAAACTATGTCTGACTCGAACTCGAAACCATTAATTCCCCCACGCCAATGCGCTAGCGACTACGCCACGGAAACGAGCCGGGAACGTGTGCGAGAATAGGACTACACAAGTTTGAGGATTGATTTTAAACGTTCAATTTTGAACACACTAAGGCCCATTGGCAAAAACGCTCGAACACGGCCAAAATATTTTCTTATGAAGAGCAAACCCTCCCAATTTGAACACTTTCCTAGAAAACCACTTGGCGACCCCTCCTTGTAAGCTGGGTGTGTTAGTATGTGTCCTACCAACCTATCTCTTCTCTTCATTAGCAGTCGCCAGAAACATCTCTCCTCTCCCTCTCGTCTTAATACCCCTTCAATTGTTACTCTATCTACCCATCTGATCTTCATCATTCTCCTGTAACACCGCATTTCAAACCCTTCAATTCTCCTCTTTTCTGCTGCACCAACAGTCCAAGTTTCACTTCCATAGAGCGCCAAGCTCCAGACAAAGGCTTTCAAAAATGTGTTCCTAATACCTAAATCTATATTCGATGTCAACAGATTCCTTTTCTGTAGAAATGCTTTCCTTGCCTGAGCCAACCTACTTTTTATATCCTCTTTGCTTTGTCCATCACTGGTTATTTTGCTTCCTAAGTAACAGAAGTCTCCTACTTCCTTTAGCTTTTCACCTGCCAATTTGATGTCCATAGAGGTTTCTGATTTATTTCGGCTGCATTCCAATATTTTTGTTTTGCATTTATGAATTTTCATCATGAATTCTTTCCTCAAGATGGAGTCCATACCATTCATTAGTAAGGCCCAGATTTTAAATATTTATTATTTAGCTGAATATTTTCTATTTATTTACATATTTTTGCCGTTTTTATATAGAAATATATATTCTGGGGTATTTATTCATAAGTACATATTTCCTATATTTGGTGGTGTGTTGTATTCCTTAGATGACCGCTGCCCATATTTTCGATCCATGGCAATTCCAGTAATTTGCTTCTCTTTTTTGTGAATGCACCCTTGTCTCTGTATTCTTGTATTTTAAGACAGGAATTCCCCGGTCATTAAGTATAGAAGGGGTGGGGGGGGGGGGGGGGATGGGGGGAGAGCTGGGGTCGACATTCTCATTAAAGCCTCCGCTAGTCCTTACCTTGAAAGGAAATTTTACTTGAAATTACAGTAGTCTGCAAAACTTGTGATTATTGACAGCGTGCTATGAAAGTCTTTGAAGTGACCTTTTTCTGCTCTTGAGAAAGAAATGCAAAATCAGCACAGGCATGATTTTGTATCGTGCATCTGCAGTAAGTATTGTAGGATTCGGAAACTAAGGCAAGGCCCGGCCTATTAAGTGGGAACATTTGTACTGTAGACAGGATTATGGATTATTCAAGCAGCTAGATGTTTCGACTATATTTCGAGTAACTGGGGGACATAAATATTATACAAATTTAAGAACATATTTTGAAAACTTAATCACATTTTTTTCCATTTTTAAGCACATAAATAATGGTAGCTGACACACCAGAAAGACTTCAGCAAGCAGTGGTGGAATGGTATGAAGAATTGAAAAGGAAGGGAATGATAGTGAATGAAGAGAAAAGTAAAGTAATGAGGGTCTCGAAACAGAATAAACAGGAAGAAGAGCTCAATATCCTCTGTAATGCAAAGCCTCTTGAGAAAGTAGAAACTTTTGAATATCTAGGAACCATATTAAGTACAGTAATGATGGAAAAATTGAACCCGAGGTACTAAATAGAACTAAGAAAGCAGTATCAGATGAATACCACAATAGTAGGGAAGAAGGTGATAAGTCTTAAGACCAAAAAGCAGATCTATAATGCAATCATGGCACCGATTACGCTGAAGTTTCTGAGGAGAGCAGTAGGAAAGACAAGAAGAGATCGAGTTCGAAATGAGAGAATTAGAACAAAAAGCAATGGGTGAAGTGGTTGAGGAACGTCAGTTGAGATGGTACGGACATGTTACGAGAATGGTGAAGTGGTTGAGGAACGTCAGTTGAGATGGTACGGACATGTTACGAGAATGGTGAAGTGGTTGAGGAACGTCAGTTGAGATGGTACGGACATGTTACGAGAATGGTGAAGTGGTTTGGGAACGCCAGTTGAGATGGTACGGACATGTTACGAGAATGGTGAAGTGGTTGAGGAACGCCAGGTGAGATGGTACGGACATGTTACGAGAATGGTGAAGTGGTTTGGGAACGTCAGTTGAGATGGTACGGACATGTTACGAGAATGGTGAAGTGGTTGAGGAACGCCAGGTGAGATGGTACGGACATGTTACGAGAATGGTGAAGTGGTTGAGGAACGTCACTTGAGATGGTACGGACATGTTACGAGAATGGTGAAGTGGTTGAGGAACGTCACTTGAGATGGTACGGACATGTTACGAGAATGGTGAAGTGGTTGAGGAACGCCAGTTGAGATGGTACGGACATGTTACGAGAATGGTGAAGTGGTTGAGGAACGCCAGTTGAGATGGTACGGACATGTTACGAGAATGGTGAAGTGGTTGAGGAACGTCACTTGAGATGGTACGGACATGTTACGATAATGGTGAAGTGGTTGAGGAACGTCAGTTGAGATGGTACGGACATGTTACGAGAATGGTGAAGTGGTTGAGGAACGTCAGTTGAGATGGTACGGACATGTTACGAGAATGGAAGGAGAAAGAGAAGTAGAACAAATACATGGAATGCGAGTCGAGAGAGGAGCTGGACGAGGTAGACTCCCGCATTACATGGGAGAATAGGTTTGAGAGATTGGGACAGAAAAGGGGCAAAACTGTTGTGGAAATGAAGTGAATGTGCAGAAATAGAGCGGAATGGCAGAAATGGCTCAAACGAGGTTACCCCGATGCTTGAAGGCATAAGGGAATTGAAGAAGAAGAAGAAGTACATAAATAAATACATATTTCTGAAAAGTTAAGCACATAATTATCCGGTCCCTGGTCACTAGTGTTCAGTAGATATTTTAGCTTACCACGGTGGGTGAGTGGATAGCGTGTCGGTCTACTAACCCCAAGATTGCAGGTTCACCCCTGGCCGTGGTAAGTGATTTTTGAAAGGCGGCAAAAATACTATACGCATGTAATACGATGTTGGCATGTCAAAGAACCAATTTGAATTCAGTAGGCCGAGTTCAAAATGGCAAAATTAATCTCGGGAGTTTCCGCCAACACAAAGTTCCTCATTTCTCTACTAGAAAGCGCTATAATGTTCAAGGAGCTTAGATATCTATTATCTAACCTCCTTGACTTTCATAGTGATTCAAGGAACAACGAAATTCGACATGCAAGCTACCCTCTGGGTGTCAAATTACAAAGCTTGCACCAGGCACCTGAGGCCATACGATATTATTATTATTATTATTATTATTATTATTTCCGATTATTCCCCTTCAGGAGAGCGTGAGAACTTGAGCCAATCACAGCTTCACTTTCTTTTCCTCTCTTCTTTTCTTCCCAAAACCTCTTCATTAGTTCACTGTGCTTTTTCTTCCTTTCCTCTGTCCATTTTTTCCCTGATGTATCTTTCCTTGAAACTTGTACAATTTTCGTGTTTCTGATTTTATTTCTAAATTGTTCTCTGTCCTTAATGTCGTCTTCAGAGATGTTAAGTAATTCCATGTCTTCATGTACTTCTTTAATCCAACTGGTCTTTAATTTACTTGCATTCACGATATTGAAAATCTTCTTAGTGAGTCTGTTCTCATCCATCCTATATATGATTATGATGATTATTATTATTATTATTATTATTATTATTATTATTATTATTATTATTATTAGATATTTTAATTCATGGTAAGGGGCAAGGGAGAACTTTCAGGGAAAGGGGGTAGGTGGGGGTAATGTAATGCCCCCTCCTGCTACTGGCCTGGTGTGTATGCTTGCAACCGTGAGTCATAGATGAATCAACTCTGATACAATAGCAGAGATTATGTCTTTCTCTCAATAGTGATATTTCCTGCTGATAGCATTATCTCAACTGGGAATTATTCACCAGAACAAGATAAGATAAATGTCTGCAAAATATAGCCTAATGACCTTGAACATTATAGTTGGAGTATGCGAGGCTCTCATTCATGTATGAGGAGTAGTCCAAAGAAAACGGGCGATAGCTAATTCATTTCCTTAGCCCTTACCCTTCTTATTAAAAGCTTTCCCTGTAACTTGCATTTAAAATCTTGTTCTTGTGTCTCCCGTATCTCACGTGCCTATCCTTGTGTTTCGATCCTCCTTCTATTCGTCATTTCACTCATATTGGCCCGTATTGACGCAAATTGAATACAGTAAAGTTTATTATTTATTCCGCCTGTATTCCTCCTTCTATTGTTTGAATGTTTACCGAGTTCTATTTTCCAATATTAAAATATTAAGAGTTATTTGCTTGCTGTATATTTGAGACTTTGTGTGTGTTTTACAGGTCATTACCACAACTCACCATGGATTTGTCCAAGTCAGAGTCAACAAATTTGATGATAATAAGCTGAACAAGGCTTTCCGTACCTATGAAGACGGGTAATTCATTTTATTCTTATCCTATGCATAATTAATCAACATGTTGAAATCTTGATAATTTTTAGTAATAACTGTCATTTTGAGAATAATTTCCAGTATTTCATCTACCATTGAATTTTGACACAGTAACAGAATTAATAGGTCGACAAATACCATGCAGTATCGATACTGAGGATGGATTTAACAGGTGTTGGCTGCAAGTGGTACCACCTACCGGGATGGACTCAAGATTACTAAATTCTTAACCGGTTGGCCTTGCTTTCTAGAATATTTACTCGTGGTCCAACAGAGTTTTGGTTTCTTTGCCAGATGGCACTTCAAAACAGAACGATTAAACTGGAGAGTATAATATGCTGCAGTGACCATGATGGTCAATTGATAAAGTATCCGTATTGAATTTCATCTGGATCAGAGTCCACAATTTTAGCATTACTAAAGCCAAGCATTCAACAAATTTTAACATCTTGTAGAATACAAGCCGCGGAGATGAAATTCCTAAGAGGTATAGAGGGCAAGCCTATTTTTAGCCTACTTTCGATTTTTGCAGAAGAGATAGAGTTAGAAACGAAGAGATTAGAAAAAGGACAGGAATCTTGAAGCTGCAGGACAGGATAGAAACAACAAAGTTAAAGTGGTATGGACATATGATGAGAATGGGAGAGGAGAGAGTACCAAAGAAAACTTTCTGTGAAAAGATGACAGGGAAGAGACCACGAGGAAGGCCCCGAAAGAGATGGGCAGATACAGTGTGGGAGTGTGTAGAGAAGAGAAGAGGAAAACCTGAAGAAGTACTTTTTTCGTGTAGCCTCCTGAGAGGCCGAGTGCAGGTCTTTCTAGTCGACGCCCGTGGGATGAGAGATGGAAAGGATGAAGATGAATGAAACTGGGCAAGGATGTGGAAGGAAGCGGCCGTGGCCTATCAGAAGGTACTGTCCCAGCATTTGCCTGGTGTTGAAAATGGGAAACCACGGAAAACCATTTCAAGGACAGCCGACGGTGGGGCTAGAACCCACGCGTCTACCGAGTCAGCAGAGAGCTTGGCCCCTTGACCTAACGCGGAGCTTTAGCCCGCGTAGCCACTACTGTCGGTTGAAGAAGTACTAAAAACAGGAGAGGAGTGGTGGAGAGACAGGAAACGTTGGAGGTCCTTAATTCACAACCCGACCCAGGAAGCTGGAAATGGGAAATGAAGATGATGATGATGATGAGGAAGAAAGGAACTAAAATGCATATTATTAGTGCAATCATAACCTTCACCGTTGATATAACAAACCATGTGATGGTAATCAGTTTTAAACACAGCTTTTTGATATCATTTCTTCACGACAAGAACTTGAAGTCAGTTAATCAAAGAAAATAATTTCATCAAACAATGAAGCTAAACCGGAATTCAGTATATTTATAGAAATTGATTTTTTAAAGTTTGACCAAACAACAAAATATTGTATATGAAATTTAAAAAAAAATCATCTCAGAGTACTGGTAATACTTCAACAAGTTGATAATTAAGTTAATACATACATACATATATTTATTTGCAGATGTGGACGCTGTCCATGGTGGCAAATTACAACAAAAACACTAAGCAAAATAAATTATTCATACAACTAAAAGATTACATTTTAGATACAAGGAATAATTGGTATAAGAAAATAATAAAAATAGAAACAAATATAAATTACGAATAAGGATAATTTACACTATTCTTCATTCATGTCATGTCACTGGCTCCTGATCTGGTGCTTTCTCACCAACTCCTTAAATTTTCCAACATTAGAAGGCAAAGGGCTGAAAATGTCCTCTGGCAAACTGTTCCATTCTACTTCCCCCCTCCCAATGAAAGAATATTTGCCCCAGTTACTATTCCACTGACTTAATTTTAATTTACACGAATGACTGTATCTGCCCATATAAGTTCCTCCCTTTCCCAATCCCTCATTAATGTCTTCCCAAGCAATTTCCCCCTTGTAAGCTAAGAAAATACCCCCTAGTCTGGCTCTTGAACGTCTACTAGCCAGACTTTCCCATCCCAAATTCTGAATCATCCTAGTTACACTACTCGTCGATCTGTGGTCCTCCATTACATACCTGGCGGCCTTCCTTTGTACTCCTTCCAATTCCTTTATTAAATACATTTGGTATGGATCCCACACTCCCCCAGCATATTCCAGCAAAGGACGGACTAGGGACATGTATGCCCTTTCCCTAATCTCTCTGCCAGCCCCTTTAAACACACGCATAACCATATGTAGTGACTTGTATGCTTTCTTCACTATTTCCCCTATGTGCTTACCCCAGTGAAAATTCCCACTCCCCAGAGTTACACCTAAATACCTACATTCGTCCCCAAATACAACTTTATTTTCCCCTACTGAATATTCAAAAACAATATGATTCCTTTTATTAACAAATTGCACTGCCTGACATTTCTTTGAATTTATCAACATATCACTTTCATCTGCCCAGCTTTGTATGACAGTCAGGTCCCTCTGCAAAATTCCGCAGTCGTCCAGATGATTTATCCTCCTGTATACTACTATATCATCAGCAAATAATCTTATCTGGGATGATATTTCAACTCCTATGTCATTTACATACATGAGAAATAGCAAAGGTCCCAATTTACTTCCCTGAGGTACCCCCCTTCCCACCCTTAACTGTTCTGACACTGACCCTCCAACCCTTACCCTTTGACTTCTCCCCTTTAAAAAGGATCTCACCCATCGTACTACTCTCCTGTCCAATCCCACAACCTCCATTTTCCTTAATAGGATATCATGATTGACCCTATCGAAAGCCTTTGAAAGATCAATTGCAATACAGTCAACTTGACCTCTATTATCCAAGGCCTCACTGATATCTTGCTGAAAGCCTGATAGTTGTGATTCACAAGAAAATCCCTCTCTGAAACCATGCTGTTCATTTGCCAACCACCTACTATTCCCTAAGCATTCCCTTATGTAAACATTTATAATTCCTTCAAAAATTTTGCATATAATACATGTTAGGCTGACAGGTCTGTAGCTATCACTATCCCCCCTTTCCCCTCTCCCTTTATATACCGGAACTACCAGAGCTTGTTTCCAGTCATGCTTAGCCATCAGAATATTTATATGCTTGTATTCTGTGATTAGTTTTAATGTACAATAACATAAGGAATTTGGTATCTTTAAATGTGTCATAACATTCCCTAGCTGAGGAAGGGCCATTGTACTACACTGAACACCATTCATGCTTTCATCCACCTTATCTTTTAGTCATGTCATTTCTTTCATCATCCCCCATTTTATCACTGCCTTCAGGTCATCGTCAAAATCGTCGTCCAGATCCAAGGACGTGGCCGTGGTAGACTCTTTCCTTTGCTGGCATTTTCCACAACATCATTGATAGCTGTATAATCTGATAAATATGACCAAAAAAAAATTATCTTTCTCTGCCCAAACAATACTTTTTATATTCTGAATATTGTTGACATTATTCTAGGTAGGTACATGTTTCGGGGCTTTACTGCTCTCTTCTTCAGCCTTATATTATATTAGCTATGCGGATAACACTTTGTTAAAAATAAAAACATCTATCATGGACATTGGACATATAAGAAACACATTAAAATACATTTCTTAATATTATTTTATAAAATAAACCTTTTACATAAACCTAAAATAGTACAATATTTGGTTGCACTTGTAAAATTGTTTATAACAACCCCTGGCACTACAGCCCGTGAAGGGCCTAGGCCTACCAAGCGTCCGCTGCCCAGCCATTTGGCCTGCAGATATTGGGGTGACGCGTGGTCAGCGCATCGGGTCCCCGTCCCCTCGGCCGTGAATCTTGGTTTTCGTGACCGGGGCGCTGCCTCACCGTCAGACTGCTACTCAATTGTCCTCACGAGGCTGAGTCAGGGTGTCTACCGGTAACGAAAGTAACGAAAGTAACGAAAAAGTAACGAAATTTACAAATGGGTAACGAAAGTAACGAAAAAGTAACGAATTTTACAAACGGGTAACGAACATTTTCTGAAGGCGGGTTGAATCATTTAAGCTCGCGCCGCTAGGCTCAGAGATTGCGATGGAGCGAGTTTCACGCAAGCGGCGCCGTCCCTATTGCATAGTACTAAGCTATATTTCCCCGTGCCCGATCTCAAGGAAATACATACTGAGGATGCCTTGAGTAGTATACATCGGATCAACGTATATTTTCGGCATCAAGAAGACTGAAGTTTCGTGTGAAACATTTTTCTGTGTTAATGTATTAGGAAACCTGACCTTTCGCGAGACCTTTATTCGCGAATACTTCCGAAACTAAAAAGAAATCTCTCATTTCTGTTATTTGAAAATTATGTCAAATTGAAGTCCAGAAATAACGCGAAACAATTTAATGTCGCAATCTTGCGAAATGTTACCGTTTCGAAAAAAAAATGCGAAACATCTTTGAAAGACATATAACTTATTTAAAAAATATGTCTAGTAAATTTGATACATAAAGTATGGTTAATTCGAAATTCCGTTATAAGTCGATTTTTCCTTCGAACTTTCGTTCCATTGGATATATATAATCTAACCGATTATTTCGATAACTTGTAGATAATTCGTGGTTCTCAGTCGAAATAAAACTTGCCCTCTTGTCGTATTATTCGTGCAATCCTCTCAGAATAATTCGTAATATTCGATACCGTACCTACTTCGAACGTTCATCCTACAAAATCGCATACACAAGACGGCCAGCTGACCGCACGACTTGTCGGCGGGAATCTCGTCAAACGGACCGAGATCGACGTCAGTTGCGTAAAATCATAAAACCCGCCCCTATCGTGAACTTGTGACCACGAGGACTGCGGGAATCCTGTCGAAGGTAATAGGTCACCTATCACGTACAGTATACTTAAATGCGTGCGGGGAGCGAGAAGTGCATCAACCCACTTAAAAATGGCAGCCTACGTAGCATCGATATACTAAATCCTCCTCGTGATCCACCCTGAACTGATGAACTCCCAACCACAGCCTAGGGAATCACGGCACCGACTGAACAACATGTACATAACTACTCGTAAATTTTAACCATGCCCAACCTTGAGCTTGCCTCCGCCATTCTGTCAGGACAGATAGACAGGCAGACAATCGTTGAACGGCCGGGTGTGGCGATGATTTCAGAATATCTCAAGGACAACGTAAAACGGCCGAGAGCGGCAGCGATTGCGATACATCGCGATATTTCTCTGCATTAAATGACGAGGACAACTGTATTCTTGTCAAACAGACAGCAAGTGGTGCCGATTGCGTAATAATGCTATATTTTCTTGTGCCCGACCTCAAGGACAATGGAAATCTCGTCGAATGACTAAAAGTGACACTGATTATATAAATCGCGATTTTTCTCCGTGTTCTATCGTGAAAACTACGGGAACCAGCGCCGATCGTGTAACATCTCGATATTTCTCCATATTTGACTGCGAAGGCAGAATTCGGTGACGATCGCGTAAAATCGCATACATTTCTTCGCGACCTACCGCGGGGACGAAGGAAATCTCGACAAATGGTCAAGAGCAGAGCAATTGCTTGGTACCGTAATTATAACAACATATTGTGAACAAGACGACATATTAGCTGAAACAACTCATTGGATATTAAATATCTAGTATATATTTATTATTTTTAATTTTTTATGACATCATGTGAATTTCATTTAAAGCGGCTTCGGTGGCCTAGTTGGTAGCATGCTGAACTGCTGTGCCCAATATAGCGGGTTCAAACCCGGGCGAAGTCGTCGGATTTTTTAAAAGCGTAAAAAATCCTTCAGTATGCCTTCTTTCGGAGGGGAAGTAAAGCCGACGGTCCCATGTCATAGATTTATGGCATGTAAAAGATTCTTCCACAGACTAAACTTAGTTATTGTTGTTTTAAGGGGCGGAACTAAGACTAAACTTGTGTGAAGCTAAATTGTTAGGTTAGATTTCGTCGGAACGCTCTATCAAAGTTCCAACGTTCACCACTAGGTATCAATGATATCTGGTAGCAACTTGAAATTGAACGGAACTTGTAGCTCACCCCAAGGGTGTTCGCTGGAAGCAGCTACAGATTCAGGCGAGGTGAACATGTCCTCGGACACTCCCGGCACTCAAAGCCATACGATAAATAAAAACCTCTTTAAAAACAGTTCATTGTTGTTTTTCTTCACCGCATGATGAGCGCCTATGCTTGCAGACTGCAGACGTATCTTGAATTCAAAGGTAACTAAAATTAACTAAAAGGTAACCAAAAGGTACCTAAAAAGTAACTAATTTTTACTTCATCCTTACAGTAGACACCCTGTGAGTGCACCCCGTTCCAGCCCTCATGTCAGTTTTTAAAATCCCTGACGGAGCCGGGAATCGAACCGGGGGCCTCCGGGTGAGAGACAGGCGCTACCCCAACACCACGGGGCTGGCAGTCAAATTGTTTACGTGGGTTCATAATGAAGATTGTCAAATGTTCCATAGCAATCAAAATAAACAGTAGTTTGAGTGATCTATGCTGTGAACATACTATCCCTCTTAGTGCCAGGCGGAAAGGTAAAGGTGAAGTCTAAAAGTGCCAGGCTGTTTTAATGGAAAATGTAGGCTTTCAGAAAAAAATATGTATATCCTCTGTTTTGAAAGATACGGAAGCGTAATTTAGTCAGGGAGTGCAAAACATAGCTATCTAAATTCAGGGAAATTTTCAAATCATTATGAAACTTTTTTCTTTCTTTATTAATTATTTAATTAAAATAATTTCTTCTGTAAAATAAAAATTAGAAAGTTTGATTATTCCTATTACCACACGCTTATAAATGGAATAAAAATGAACACTGGAGAGCACACATACATAACAAAAGAACCAGGGAATGCAGATTTTTAGTTTAAAAAATATCAGCAGGGGTGTCAAAAATCCGAAATTCTAAAATCTAGCATATTCATAAAATACCGTACACCAACAATGGCATTGTTGATATAAATAAAATAAAAATAATTACAGTGAAAATAAATAAACAGAAGGGCACCCTGTAGTTTTATCTTTCACATTTGTGGTTGTGTAGCCTGTGGAGGATTGTCCTGGTCAACATTCCTTTCTTCCCAGTCACTATTACTATCAACATCATTACCATCACTATCACTTGTTTGGTTATGTACGATCGCATTCAGCGCAGGTAATTCATTGTACGAAGCGGAATCGGCACTTGATTCATCACACACAAGATCGCAATCACTGTCGACGAAGTCCAAGAGTTCACCACTTGACTCATCAATCATTAATTCTTCAATTTCTTCCTCTCTCAAACAATGATTCCTCCCCTCGGACGCCATGCTTTTACGAGTCGCGCGTAAACTAGTCAAGGAATTTCAAATATCGCTCGAGTATATCAATAGACAGAAAGCAAAAGATGTTTGCCAGGAAATGGTTGCTAGAACTCTCTTTAATGGTCACGTCAAGTTTAGACGCCATTTTTGGTCTATAAGCCCCTCTAAGAATACAAAAACGAAGCGTCTCTGAGAGCGACGCTGGCAAGTTTCGTTCATTTTATGAGGATCGCTCACAGCGACTCTGGCACTAAGAGGGTTAATGCTTTATCGATAGCGATTCTTGGGGAATAATCTACACTCCATGAGAGATTGATATAATTTCAATGACACACCCATCCATTATTCTATTGATGTGTTGACGAAAACATTTAAAACATTATATGCTTATTGTAAGCCTCCGTGGCTTAGGCGGCAGCATGCCGGCCTCTCACCGCTGAGTCCGTGGTTCAAATCCCGGTCACTCCATGTGAGATCTGTGCTGGACAGAACGGAGGCAGACAGGTTTTTCTCCGGGTACTCCGGTTTTCCCTGTCAAAATTTCATTCCAGCAACACTCTCCACTATCATTTCATTTCATCTGTCATTCATTTAATCATTGCCCCAGAGGAGTGCGTCAGGCCTCGGCAGCCGGCACAGTTCATATCCTCGCCGCTAGATAGGGGCTTCATTCATTCCATTCCTGACCCGGTCGGAGACTGGAAGCAGGCTGTGGATTTTCATTTTCATATGCTTATTGTATGGCAAATGGGTCAAATTTATCTTTCTGCTGCAAAATTTCCTTGAGAATAAAAATACTTTTCGTTGGGACGAAAATTCATATGAAATTTTCTTTTCTTTCTTCTTTCGAAAAGACATGGTTAATACCATCCATGGGTTACTCCTCTATTCTATTAGTTTCCATGATAGTTCCGTATTGACGTACTAAATAGTTTTTAACAACAATTATACATCCGCCTAAGTCAATTCATAAATGAAAGGAAATATAATTAGATTTGCTCCTGGTACATGTTTCAGGGATTAATTGCTTTTATCCCCTTCATCAGCCAAGATTAATATCTGAAGAAAGCTATAAAATAGCATAGCACTCAAAAAAACAAATGGCTATTTGACTTAATATGGTGCACCATATAAGTAGGTCACAGAAAAATATTGAGCAAAACTAAAAAAAGTGACAGTCAGTCTGAAAGACTAGACTTTATATCATTTTAAATGCCTCAAATGCTGAAAAATGCTAGATAGGCTGGAGGCTTCTCGCTTCACTCGAAGCCAAAGACTCTTGACATGTTAGAAAATTATCTGCATAATACGTGTCTTGCTTATCTTGTGTCAAATTACTCGCGAACGGCAAGTGCAAACCAAGGGCAAAGCAAGGTCCAGCGCGGGGGATGCCGCACGCTCACCAGAGCGCGTGGGGACGTGCCCCTTCCATCCAGTCTAAAAACACTTATAGTGGGCGATGTATTGAAGATAGAGATATGCTCTCGCGGACTTTTTTGTAGAACTTTTCATGCTGACCAATTCTTACGCTCATAGTATATTGATATTTTTAACGGTTTGCCCAGCGTAAGCTTAAGAAGCGCACGGACGCCAAGTTTCTTTTTGACTTTTTCACTGAAATCGTTACTGCTTGGCTTCCTTTGATCATACATAAATTATTTTCTAATGAATCTTTCCTTGAGATATCCTTTACAGAATGGTGAAAACCGCATCAAAATCCATCCAGTGGTTCTCGAGATTACCCGTGACATCCAAGAATCTGGGATTTTTGTCTTATACTAATGAAGTAGAAATTGTCGGGGTATACATGCAACGAGCGGTACTATGACGTCACACACCTCAGTGCATCTGAGTACATTTTGTCCGTCACCGTAACGTAACGCCAGACCCCAGCGTAACGACGAAGTCTGCAAGATCATTTAAAATGATAAAAATATAAAACGGTGATGATATTCAGTCATCAAAAACAAGCCAAGATAAACAGTTCATTAACATATCCGCTCCAAAACACAGGTCAAAGCTTGAATTTGAAAAAATGGGACCACAATACTTCACCATATGTCGGCGGCGGCGGCTTTAACTCGTTTCCGAGTATACATCTTCTTCCAAAACAGTCTAAAATAATCTAAGGTTGAGGTCTGTGGGCATGTTTGCGGTGACCGAACAGCCCAATGCGTGCATGAAACAAACGTCCACACAGATCACACAGAACTGTTGGTGGAGGGCGTGGCTGTGCTGCACGGAGCTTTCGTGCTTGTCGCTTGGCCTTAACAATTCTATGACGTTCTTCTTCAAACATTTTGACAGCAGCCGGGATGGTCTGGCGCCAAGTTGAACGGTCTTTAACAAGTCGGCCCCAGGTTTGTGGATTGAGTCCTGTCAACTTCATATTCTGCTTAAATTGGTCCTTGTAACGTCTCTTAGGGCCTCCATGAGGTCTGGTGCCGGAGGTGAGTTCACCATACAGAACCTGGCGTGGTAGTCACGCATCATCCATCCGATGGACATGTCCAATCCATCTAAGTTGATGACCAATGATTAGGGACCGGAAAAATTAGCATCTATTTGTTTCAAAATTAGCATCTATTTTCTTCAAAATTAGCATCTATTTACAAAGTTAAAAATCATCACATTGTAATATTATTTTAACGACTTCATGGTTATGAAGTGCAGTTATAGTCCTCAAACGAAAGCATTGTCAGTAGTTCAGCATTGCTTTCTTTCAAATTGTACCGTCTGTCTGTAACCACTGTGTTGTAATGGGACAACACACGCTCGCTATCAACATTGTTCGTTGGGGTCCACAAAACAGTATTTAGCAAATATGCTGAACTCTGTCTGAACTGCAGTTAATGCAAGTATGATATCATATTTTTCACTTTCTTTCATCTGGGTTTGAATTGCATTTAGCCAACCGTGGCCGAAGACGCGGCGAACGATGTACAGCGTGCTAACACTCACGCTGCGCCGTATGCTAGCACGTGGCCGAGTTCTGATGCGACGCAATGCGTAAAGACGAAATCATTGAGATTCGAGAAGACTGAACTGCGTTTCCCTGCGATGTAACAGTAGGCCTACTTGCGCAACTGTTGTGGCGCGCTAATCGCTAATTCGAACGTATCTCAAGGCGGCGAATTTAGCCAACCGTGGCCGAAGACGCGGCGAACGATGCACAGCGTGCTAACACTCACGCTGCGCCGAATGCTTGCACGCGGCCGAGCTCTGATGCGACGCAATGCGTAAAGACGAAATCATTGAGATTCGAGAAGACTGAACTGCGTTTCTCTGCGATGTAACAGTAGGCCTACTTGCAGAACTGTTGTGGCGCGCTAATCGCTAATTCGAACGTATCTCAAGGCGGCGAATTTAGCCAACCGTGGCCGAAAACGCGGCGAACGATGCACAGCGTGCTAACACTCACGCTGCGCCGAATGCTTGCACGCGGCCGAGCTCTGATGCGACGCAATGCGTAAAGACGAAATCATTGAGATTCGAGAAGACTGAACTGCGTTTCTCTGCGATGTAACAGTAGGCCTACTTACAGAACTGTTGTGGCGCGCTAATCGCTAATTCGAACGTATCTCAAGGCGGCGAATTTAGCCAACCGTGGCCGAAGACGCGGCGAACGATGCACAGCGTGTTAACACTCACGCTGCGCCGAATGCTTGCTCGCGGCCGAGCTCTGATGCGAAGCAATGCGTAAAGACGATATCATTGAGATTCGAGAAGACTGAACTGCGTTTCCCTGCGATGTAACAGTAGGCCTACTTGCAGAACTGTTGTGGCGTGCTAATCGCTAATTCGAACGTGTCTCAAGGCGGCGAATTTATCCAATCTTGGCCGGAGACGCGGCGAACGATGTACAGCGTGCTAACACTCACGCTGCGCCGTATGCTTGCACGCGGCGCCTCGATCCCTAATCGGCTCGTATCAAAGTTCGGACCAACTCGTTGTTGCTCGCTCTTCCTGTTAGTATCGCTTCGGGTAAGTTCCTGGACAATGACGACTGTTGTGGCGCGCTAAATCGAACGTGTTTCTACCTGAAGGTTATTACGGTCACTTATATGACGGTGTCAGTAATGAATGCAAGATATATGCGAGTACTTTTCCCCCCTGAAATTTCAATTAAAAACATGGGGTGCGAGATATACGCGAGCAAATACGGTATATCGATCAGAGCGGTTGAAAAATATATGCGTCATATTTGCAGTATTTTTTCATGATTTCGCCGAAATATGTGGTTTTCGCCACTAAAATATCACATTTTCGCAGAATTCGCACCAAAATCGCATATTTGTACTAATTTCGCATTTTGGTCAAAATTCGCATTTTGTCGCATTTTGAATTTAGGTACCACAGTGCTTCAGAACACCTTAAAACTATTTAAAAAATGGTTTTAACACATATTACAAAAATTCGCATTTATCGCAAATGCGAATTTTTCCGGTCCCTACCAATGATGGATGATTCTATACTATTAGCAAGCGCTTTCTCAAGAACATCAAGATTGGTGATGTGGTCTTCCCACTTTATCTTAAGGATGGATCGAAGTTTCTGTTGATGGAAGTGCTCAAGCTTTCGGAAGTCATGTCGATAGAGGGTCCAGGTTTCACAGCCATACAACAATGTTGAGATGACAACAGCTTGGTACACCATGAGCTTCGTCTTCACGGTCAGATCTTTATTCAAGAAGACCCGGTGCGATAGTCGCCCAAATGCCGCATGGGCAGCACCGATTCTCTTCTCAACATCCTGCCCACAATTGCCGTGTACAGATAGCAGACTGCCCAGATACGAGAAGTGGTCTACCTGCTCCAATGGAGTATCTGAGATAGAAATGTTGAAGTGCAGAAGGGAAGTGCCTGGTGAGGGTTGTGCCAGAACCTTGGTCTTCTGAACATTAATGGTGAGACCAAAACGTTCACATGCATTCTTGTAGCAATTAACAGTCTGTTGCAACTCCACTGGCGTGAGTGTAGGCGATGCCTCATCATCTGCATACAACATATTGGTTATCTTCGTAACCTGAGTTAGCTTCTTGGAGCGAAACCGAGCTAGGTTGAAGAGCCCTCCATCAAATCGGTACCTGACATCTACACCTGGGATGTTTGTGGGCGATTTAAAGAGCATTGCAGCCAAATACAATGCAAACAGTGTTGGAGTAAGTACGCAGCCTTGTTTCAGTCCATGAGTGATAGGAAATTCGTCAGAGATCTTATTTTGCTGACAAACCTGACCGGTCATGCCATCATGGAAAGCTTGGATTAGATCAACAAAGCGTCGAGGACAACCAAAGCGTTGTAGCACCGCCCACATAGCAGATCTTGGAACTGAGTCAAAGGCCTTTTCCAGATCATAAAAGACTAAGAAGAGTGGATTCTGTTGCTCACTACATTTTTCTTGTAGTTGTCTTACGCAGAAAATCAAGTCAGTTGTGCTTCTGGAAGATCGAAATCCACACTGGGACTCGGGGAGGATCTTTTCTGAGATAACCTGAAGGCGGTTAAGTAAAATTCTGGCGAGAATTTTACCCACAGTAGATAGTAGCGATATACCGCAATAGTTGCCACAAACACTATGATCACCTATCTTGAAGATTGTGATGATAGTGGCGTTCTTTAGGTCACCAGGTACTTCTCCTAATTCCCAAATTTTGAGAATAAGAGTGAAAATCCGCGTTTTGAGGGACTGGCCTCCAGCTTGAATTAATTCCAGTGGGATGTTATCTGGGCCAGGTGCCTTTCTTGGTTTCATTTGATTGAGAGCTACACTGAATTCCGTGTAAGAAGGAGGTACAGCCATCCATGGTTTTTCAGGATATTTCGGCACATCACGAAAGAAGTCTTCAGCAGCTGTTGAAGGACGATTTAGAAGGATGGAGAAATGTTCCTTCCAACGCTCTAAGATATCATGGCTGTCAGTAAGAGTGGCAGAGTTGTCAGCACTTTTTAGTGTACCTGATGAAGAATGAAGTGGGCCATGTATCTCTTTAATCCCTGCATAGAAGTTCCTCAGATCACGAGTATCAGATAGCCTCTGAAGTTCCTCAGCTTTCTGCTGACACCAAGTATTTTTTATCTCTCTTATTTGTGTCTGACACTTACTCTTGAGTTCTAAATACAGAGCTTTCTTCGTATTTGAGGATGGGTCTTGAAGATGAGATAGATAGGCTTCCCTTTTGATGTAGATGAGACGCAAAATTTCTTCGTTGTTGTCATCAAACCAGTCTTGACTTTTCTGCTTTACCAAACCAATGGTTTCTTCAGCTGACTTAGTGATTATCTCCCTCAGATTGGTCCATTCTTGTCGAATGTCACTTGTTTTAACTGGATGATCTGATAGCTGGGCATTGATCATATTCTCAAAGTTTGTGGAAATAGATTCATCCTGAAGTTTGGAGGTGTTAAACTTTCCTCTGGATGGGGTTTGGAAACGCCTTGGTGGTTTTGGGCTGATGGATATCCTGAGTTTACAGATGAGAAGTTTGTGATCCGTCCAATCCATATGTATACAAGCAATGAAAAAGTCTGATGCTTAACAGGTCCATAAGCCAAATCAAATGCCTGCATACAAACGAAACGAACGTGGAAGGAAGAACTTCATATATACTCTGTGAGCTGCCTGAATAGGATTGACATTTGGCCAGAAATTCCACTTCAGTCATCACCCCTCTGCCTCTTGACCAATCCATGTTCGCATAGTTGATGTCATAATACTCTGTGTTGCAGTATTACAGCCCACGTGCGTCATTGCCTGGTCAGCTTTACTTCTGGCTTGTACAGTGTGATCGCTTGTTATTCTAACTGCTTGGCAACCTTGTTCCCTGACCACATGGCGAGGCGAGAACTGTCGATCCTATTCAGGCAGCTCACAGAGTATAGCAATGAGGTTAGCTCAATGCATAACCTAAAAAGAAGCAAAGGAAAAACAAAAACCATAATAAAAGGGACCAAGGGGAAATTTATAGACTGAAATAATTATGAAGAACTATAAAAATTAATTTAAAATGATATAGAACGAATACAAACTTAATAATATTTGAAAAACTTACTTCAGGTTAAATCAAGGT
Organism: Meconema thalassinum; assembly: GCA_946902985.2. Classification (NCBI taxonomy): domain Eukaryota; kingdom Metazoa; phylum Arthropoda; class Insecta; order Orthoptera; family Tettigoniidae; genus Meconema; species Meconema thalassinum. Next base: position 26,753,806 of record OX336396.1, on the reverse strand, counting down.
ATCAATTATGAAAAGATTTGTCTTATGTTTGAATATTATTGTAAAGAATTTATGGGTGTAGCCAATTCCATATAAGGTAGCAATAGATGATAAATATTGCCATCGCTAGTTCTGGAATAGGTCGTATGTATGAGTGGAGCGCTACTATGAAAAAGAGATTCTATGGGGAAAAATGTTCAAAGTGGAAATTAAATTATGTAATATAATAAAAATCAAGTTGTAGGGTATTGTAATGGCAGAGGGGTGTAACAGTATTATTAATATAAGTATGTAATTATGTATAAATATGTGATGTAGAAAAGTTATACTATTGGACTTACTAGTTAAGTTATTTTTGAGAGTGTCAAATAAGATATTAGAATCGAAAATGACTTCATTAAGATTCACTGTGTGCTGTGTTGGTGTTACATTATAATTCACTTCACAAACCGATATTTTATTCACCCCGGCCGAAATGACCCTGTGCGACCCATGATGTAACTTTCTTGACACATTCCCTCAAGGGCTTATTATCAGATTGCATGTTCATTTTTGTAATATGAAAATATTCACTTTCCAAAGACAGAATAACACTGACTGTGTAATGTAGAACAGAAGGTTTTTTGAGGCGTAGTTGGTAGCATGCTGAGCTTCTGTGCCCAAGGTCGCTGAAATCGTCGGAGATAAAGACCCTTCGGAAGGGAAGTAAAACCGGCGGGCCCATGTCATAGATTTATGGCATGCCACTGACTAAACTTGTGTAAAGCAAAATTTGTAGGTTAGGTTTGATTAATGCTCTTAAGTTCCAACGTTTGTCACTAGTCGCTGGTTGCGATGGCATCTAGTAGTAGCCAAGTTCACAGCTAGGTGTCGTGGACAGTAGCATTTGGTAGCGAAAGTAGGAACTATTTGAAATTATCATCTGTAGTCCTTACTTGAATTAAAAACAGATAACACACACTAATACAGCCATCACAATTAACACCGGTTATCAGACAGATTCTACACACACACACAAAATACACGGGGCTACACGACCGTGTTGTCGCAGCCCCTAAATAAGGAACCAACCAAGGTTGCTGAGATTGTTGCAGCTTGCTGCAGGCACAGTACTTTGCATGTTCGACATAGACCCTGATTCCACGAATGTCAAAAGAACCTTTTGCTTCAGAATTCTGTGCATAGTTATGCCATGTATGAAAGAAATAAGCTAAAACTACATGTATAGGTAGAGAGAAGAGGCCTCGCAAATAGCTCAGTTTTTGTTATAACCCTTGTTAACAGTAATGTTTCGTTGCAAGGTGTCCAAGAGATGGAAGTTGTTTTCAAATTAATGTAGTATTAAATTCAGTTTTGGAACTCCCTCGACATTATGACTCCCTGTTTTGTCTGAGGCCCTCTTCCATGTATTTTCAGAGGGAAGAGGCTGAAGCGGTGGCTGAACGATGATGGGCTGCTCAAGAGGGAGGTTGTGCTGCATTGGATGAACAGTGTCGTTGACAGAGCCCTAAGAGACATCAAAATAAGGAACGTAGAGGTAAGAAACGGTGTACTTCATGATGAGAATACAGCTGTCAAAGCCTCCCAAGGGTGTTATTTACTGCTAAACAGGGATTGTATGAGTATTTTCCATCTTTGTCACTGGTGTGTGTTCTTGCCTGGGATTGTTGCTGGTCTCCATGAACATTTGAGAGTCAGATTCCAGTTCCACGAATACCGTATTTGCTTGCATATAACTCACCACCAGCCACCGTGTATATCTTGCACCCCATTTTAAAATTGTAGGGAAAAATATCCTCGCATATCTCGCATTAATTCCTGGCGCTGTCATAAAGATGATGATCACCGCCCACAGGACGTCACACGTCTTGCACGCGATGTTATTGTTAGTTTCGGCGGCGGTGCTTTCCTTGGTATTTGCCCGTCTGTTCCAACAAGGTCCAGTATTCTGTCTTCACGTTCCATTGCTGTTTCTCAGTTGTGATTGTTTTCGATCTTTTAGTTACGTAAAAACGCGAAAGTTATACGACTGGGTTTAAAGTCAAAGTGATAAAATACATAGATGACAATGGTAATTACAGGGTGTCCATAGGCAGGAAAAGTCAGGAATAGTCAGGAAAAGCCAGGAATTTTGTTTTTGGTCAAGAAAAGTCAGGAAAAAGTGTGAATAAATGCCGTGAGTCAGGAAAAAATGGCGAAAAGTATTAGAAAGTCAGGATTTTTTATTAACCATACAGTATTTTGTGTTTTACAGCCATATTTTGATGTTACTAGTTGAACTAATCTCTGAAGATAAAAAGCAATAACTCACTGGACATTAAGGTAAGTTTCCATTTTTATACTACATCATAGTAAAAACCTCTTTTACCTTTTTTTAGAATGCTTTTTTGGCATTGGCGTAGGGACGTGGCGACCCCATCACTATAGTTTAGGTTATTAAGTACTTTGATTTAGGTATTATTGCATTATAATTTACTTTATTTTCTATTTTAAATGAATAAAAAGGCGAGTGTTGGGCAGCTCTGGGGATGGAGGAGGCTGCAAATAAGAGTTATATATATATTTGCTCAATAAACCATTTTTCCGATGTTACGATGACTTTGTGAGTCAGGAATTTTGTTGAAAAATGGTCAGGAAAAGTCATGAAAATTCAGGAAAATTGATATTGAAAATTCTGTGGACACCCTGTAAATAGAGCTACCGGTTGAGAATTCATTGTGAATGAATTTGATGTTCGCTATTGGCATTTAAAAACGCACTACTAACTACTAACCAAACACATAAGGTGTTTTCAAATTTGGCGACGCAGTAAAACAACAATACAGGGTGCGATTGTCAGCTGATTTGTTGGCGCTCCACACGCTAAATAAGTAATTGTTAGGTTAGAACACTTCGAGATATGGTATTGTTAGTCACGATAAGCTGATGACAGAAGATTGGCTTATACGGGCATGAGTTACAGTGTTGACAGCGCTGTTGAGAGCTTCTTGAAGACGGGTATTGCAAATGCATTGGATGGAAGTTAGGATGATGCACACGAGAGTAGCTCGGAGATTGGCAGCAGCGACGGCAGTTGACAATCCCAGTTGTCTTGTTTCAACAATGCAGAATTTACGTTTTATAGGGAATACAATATTTCGCACACAAATCCCCACATATATCTCGCACCAAAAATTTTCACATTTATTTTCAGTCAAAAAAAGTGAGAGTTATATGCGAGCAATTATGGTATGTTTGACAAACACTCAAACAAAACATAAATTGGTTTTACCATAAAGCAAATTCCCAAGCATCCTCAGTGAGGAATGCAAAGACCAACAACTCTGCTGTTCACTATGCCTCATTATATGACCTGCCTTGAGTTATTGTTCTTGACTCGCATGTGGTGGACGGAGTCTGACAATGTACGCAGGTCCACCCACTGGTACCTGACCTGCCTTGAGTTATTGTTCTTGACTCGCATGTGGTGGACGGAGTCTGACAATGTACGCAGGTCCACCCACTGGTACCTGATCTGAAGGGAACTCACCTCACTCTTGTGCTCAAGTGTGTGTGGATCTTCCTTGGTCTGCAGGATATGCTCAATCTCATGTGGTTTCTCTTTCTTATCTTAATTTAAATTCTTATTTTTATTTACTCTTTTGTTTGTTATTATCATTAGTTTTGTGTGTTTGAGTCTTTAGTCTTTTGACTGGTTTGATGCAGCGCTCCATGGCTCCCTGTCCTGAACTAATCATTTCATCTCTACATAGCTCCCACATCCTACGTCCAAGGCAACAGTTCTTGGCCCCAATCCTTCTTTCCCTAACTTAAGTTTGCTTTCGTGGGTGCCTTAGTATGTGTCCTACCAACCTATCTCTTTTCTTCATTAGCACTTGCCAGGAATATCTTTCCTCTCCTACTCGCCTTAATACCTCTCAATTTGTTATTCTATCGACCAATCTAACCTCCATCATTCTCCTGTAACACCACATTTCAAGTGCTTCTATTCTCCTCTGTTCTGCTGCACCCATAATCCAAGTTTCACTGCCATAGAGCAACACGCTCCAGACAAAGACATTCATAAATTAATTTCTAATACCTAAATCTATTTTTGATGTCAACAGATTTCTTTCCTGTATAAAAGCTTCCCTTGCCTGAGCCAACCTACTTTTTATATCCTCTTTGCTTGGTCCATCACTGGTTATTTTGCTTCCGGTAGCAGAAGTTTCTTACTTCCGTTTGCCTTTCCACTGCCATTTCAATCAATAGATTTATTTAATTTGTTATTTTATTTATATTAGGCTGTTTTCCCTCTTAGCATCAACCTCTAAAGGAATAAACATTTTTAGTACCATCTCTTAAGGTGTAGAATGAACATACAAAATTTGGCTGAAGTCTAATGAATAGTATGGACGTTACATGCTGTTTGATATTGGATTTATCAGTGCGCGTAAAATCATGTTGGGAACAATGTCATGTATGTGATGCTCAGAATTAATTGAAATATTACGATCTAATATAGTGCCAGTTGGTAATAATTGTTAGTATAGAAGTTACATGTAATTAAAAATTGAAACTATCAGAAAGCTTAGAATCATGTTGGCAGCACCGAGGTATATTAGATACTCCAAATTAATCTAGAAAGTCAGGTACTATACGTGTGCAAAGTTTCGAGATGATGACTTGCTTACATTTCTGATATATTGCTATTAGGATTAAACAAATATAGAGAGCATTATTAACAGTTGGCAGCCCTGCTGGTTCTTACGAATACACATAGTCATAACTGTTATGGTACACAAAGCACATACGAAATTTCATTGAAATCCATTTGTTAGTATAGAAGTTATATGCATTTAAAAACGTGACCTATCAGCAGGCTTAGAATCATGTTGGCAGCACTGATGTATATAAGTTACACTGAACTAAGGTAGAATGTCAGGTAATATACGTGTGCAAAGTTTTGAGCTGTTGGCCTGCATACTCTCTGATATATTGACATTAGGGTTAAAACATAGAGAGAGCATTTATTAACAGTTGGCAGCCCTGGTAGCTCTTTAGAATAGGCACAGTCATGTGTGTTGTAGTACACATATTACATACGAAATTTGGTTGAAATCCAATCGATAATAAAGAAGTTACATGCATTTAGAAATTGGACCTAACGGCAGGCTTAGAATCATGTTGGCAACACTGGCATGTATGGACTTCAAAAAATTAATCTGGAATGTTATTATCTATATGTGTGCCAATTGTAGAATACCGGTAGTTTGCATGCATAACTTCTGAGATATCCAACATAGAGCTCAAATTTCAATTGCGATTTTTCAGCAGTTGGTCAATTTCAAATATGGCCGTGAGATATTTAGATATAGATCTTTATTCTTACCAAATTTGGTTTCGATAGCTGCTGCCGTTTAAAATTGATAGGGGGAACACACACACACAGCCAGACAGACAGACAGAAGGACAGACAGACACACATTTTCCCAGATCGATCTCATAAGTCTACTTTTCCCTCATTTTTGCAAAATGTGAAAAGTGGGCTAAAAATAGGTAGCCTACTTACTTAGTCGTCCCCTTGCACCCTTCCGGTGTCGAAGTTTTCCAAAGGGAGCGCCAGGCCTTCCTGTTTCCTGTAAGCTGTTTTGACCTGATTCCACGATATTCCTCTCATTTCTACTGCTCCCCTGGCGTCTTCCTCCCATTCTTTCCAAGGTTTCACCCTCGGTCTGATGCCTTGCATTCGTGCCCCATAAGCAGATCCAGCAATCCTCCAAACCACGTTTGCTATTCTTTGCTGTAGCTGCTCCACTCCTAGGCCAAATCTGATGGTCTTATTCCCTATTTGATCCCGTCGTGTCTTGCCTTCAATTTTCCGCAGGTATAGTATCTCATTTCTGTGGTTTGTACCTTGCTTCTATGTTTCGTTGCAAGACACCAGGTTTCAAGGCTGTAAAGTATATTAGACATGAAGACTGACCCGAAGATAGGCATTTATGTTGCCTTGGTGATTACCTTGTTGATGAAATTACCATTAGAGCCTTGAATATTAGGAGCAGATGACTTCACTATTCTGCCCCATATATAACAATAACTAACTAAAACAACTAGCCTTGAATAATCTGCCGCAAGCCAGTTACCAAGAACACTGCATAAAATTTGGCTGTGTCTTATGGTTCGAAGGTCTATCATATTTAAGACACTCATCATCAGTTTATCTGCCTGATGGTCGGTCTCTCCACCTTATCCGGTCTTCAGCAGCACGTTTCATCAGCTCATAAGATTTATCAATCTTGATGGAATCCAGCATCTCAAACCTTCTTCTTCCTCTTCGGATTTTCCCTTGGACTGTCCCTTCTAATGCACTTTTCACCAAACCATCTCCCCTTATGCAGTGTCCAATCCAATTCATTTTTCTTTTCCTTTTCTTCTTTAGCATCATTCTTTCTTCTCCTACTTTCTTTAATACTTCCTCATTCCTCACTTTGTCCTTGCAACATATTCTCCCCATTCTTCGCCACAGCCACATTTCGAAAGCCTCTATTCTTCTCTCGTCTTCTCTCCTAAGCGTCCAAGTTTCCGCTCCATACATTACTACACTCCAAACAAAATATTTAACTAATCTCTTCCTTAGGCTTACTCTCATTGCTCCATCATAAAATAATTTTCTTTTCTTACTGAAGGCTTCTTTTGCTATTGCAATCCTTGTTTTTGTTTCTTTAGTGCATGTCATTTCTTGTGTAACTCAACTTCCTAGGTATTTAAGACTGTGTATACATTATTTGCTACAGCAATGATAACATTCCTTACAGTGCTCTCAGCAGTTCACCCCTTTTTCTACTGCAGTTAAGAAATAGTGGCTATGGTATACCTGTTTGAGTTGCCAGGGAATTCCTAGCAACCCCCTCCCCGCCCAGAGCCTTGACCTTGACTTCCATGGTGAACTGAATATTGGGGTCAGAACTTTTCTCTTGAATCCATCTTGCTGTAGCAGACGCTGTTTAATAAACTGCGTGAGCCCTCTCTTACACTGAGTCTACTGTTGGCTAGCAGGTCTATAACAATGTCAGGAAGCAATAAAGACGATCGAACAGACTTTCTTGACTTCTCTTATACCCAGATAACCTTCAAGGAAGGGCAGACAGTATTGCACCACCTAATTTGTGTTTTACACAGATATTTCTGTAATATTCTGTTTTAAAATATCAAACTGTAACTCTCCCAGAAGCCACTTATGCTTGAGAAACACTGTTCCAAATTAAAAATGAACAAAGAACTGATCAGCTCCTCAAAACAGAAAGAAGAATCATTAGAACGTGCATAAATAAAAAGTATCAGGTTAAGGGAGTCTGGAGGATTCTCCCAAATGAAACTGTCTATCGTGAGATTGATCCAATCACCAGCACAATGAAGAAGAAAAGAATTTCATATTTTTTTCACATCTTACGGCTTCCAGAAAACAGAATTGTACGTCAACTAGTGATGAGAAATCTAGGAAAGAAAACTGGAGGAAAATGGATCCAAGAAATCCAACAAGATCTCAAAGCAGTTGGACTCAAGATAACAGATGCCGAGGAGAAAAATAAAATTAACACCATTCTTAAAACTCAAATTTTCTGCAGAAATGACACATAGATAGCCTATGGAGATTTCAGATGAGTTGAAAATCCCGATCTGAAACAATGAAAAAGTACTGGAAAGAGCGCAAGAACCAAGCAGTACTACCTCCAAAGAAGAAGTGATTGTGGAACGACTCAAGTGGTCCAATGTGACCAATCAAGATTAATAATAATAAAATATCAATTAAAATCAATGTCTAAAGGCAATGCATTGTCGATTCAACTAATGTCTTCTGTCTTCATCTTACAGTAGGAACCACATCCTACGTTTTGCATCAATACTTGAAGGAATTGCTTCCTAGGTCGACCTCATCCCTTCTTTCCTTCTAGTAGATCGGTTAGAAAGGTATTATGACGCACAGTGTTTTCAATGAATTTAGCTGTTCTTCTATGTACTGTTACCATCAGCTGTTTCTTCCCCTGGATTTCTCGCAGTATACTTTCGTTTGTTCTTTTTTCAGTCCAACTGACCTTTAGCATTCGCCTCAAGACCCACATCTCAAACGCTTCGAGCCGTTTCCTATCCTGTTCTCGAATTGTCCAAGATTCACATCCATATAAGAGTACGCTCCACACAAATGACATCACAAAATGTTTCCTAATCTCAATATCTAGATGTATATTGGTCAGAAGAGTTCTTTTGTTGCTGAATGCTTGTTTGGCAAGCGCTATTCTTCTTATCTCTTTGCTGCAGAGGTTATCATTTGTGATTAAACTTCCGAGGTAAAGGAAACTGGTGACTTGTTCCACTACTTTGTTAGCAAGCCTGATGTTGGTGTGATTTCGCTCAGAATGTTTACTTACAACTAATATTTTTGTCTTCTTCACGTTAATGTTTAAGTATTATTATTATTATCATTAACCGTCTCCAGCTTCCCGGGTGCGGTATAATGTTTAAGTATAAATCTACTAAATATGATGACAGTATATTCAGCATCTTGGATAATTCCTTTTCTGAGTCTGCAACCACTGCTATATCATAAAATATAGTGAAATTAAATTTTTCCTTAAATTTTCATCAAAATATCAGGGTGCGTTTTATGGTCCAAGAAATGTGGTACTCTTGTCTGTGTCTAGAGGAGCGGGGTGTATTTCAGATTGAACGCCAGCTCTCCAGGAAGAGACGGGTTAACACCAACTACAACTGGAGAACAGGAGAGCCACTGAAAAATGGAAAGCCAAAACGTTATCAGGTGGGAAAGTGAGGCATGACGGATTTTCCTGCATGCGGGGTGTCCTCATTAGCTACAGTGGTGCCTCATCATAATCTCAATAAAGGGGTGTCCTCATTACCTGTAGTAGGGCCTCATCTCAATCACAATCAAGCAGAGACAGTCAAAAATTTGTAACATTCTAAAAAGGATCAAATTCATGAGAACAGTTGATCGCGGAGCATGTTATGTTCGGTATCTTGGTAAAACAATACAAAGCCTCATCTTTTGATTGAAGAGATGTGGTACAGGCCTAGGCGCTGTTTTTAAGTGAAGAATACCACTCTGAGAGGACCTTTACTCAACAGATTATGAGCCTGGTGGTCTGAAGGAGAAAAAGATGCACACAATTAGGCTAGTAACAAATTTGAAATACCTTGGCTCCACAATCACGAATGACGGACGCCTTGTTGAAGAGGTCAATACTAGAATCAATGCTGCGTGGATGAAGTGGCGAACAACAACTGGTGTTGCTTGCGGCTTTAGGATGAAAAATCACTGTCGCATTATTTGTATGTGAGGGCTGGCCAACTAACCCTGAGGCAGAGCATTCTCGAGACGTTACAGAAACCAAGATGTTCAGGTGGACAGCAATGAATGTCTCCCACTAATGGTCCAGCAGATTTCTCCCATGGTGGATTAACTATCCTCATACCCAAAAAATTCTGCAATCAAGGTGTCGTGATTGGGGAACTTCCTTTTACCACTCAGGCCAAACATTGCCGAGAGCATTACAGTAGAGTCTCGCAAACTCGTCCTAATGTGGACCGAAGGGTGACCGAGTTCGCGATAATGCCGGGTTATCGGGAAATGTGTTAAAAAGAAGAAATAAGCTGTTTGTTTTGGTTTAAAAGTAATGCAATGCAGTACATTTATTTGTTTTTAACACAAGTTTTAAAATGATTAAGCCACTACAATTACAGTGCTTGAATATATAGTTCAGTACTGTACTGCATAAGAATGAAGGGAAACAATTACTGTGAATTATAAAAGAAAACTTAGAAAAACTAGGCCTACAAATTATTGTTATAATATGTACACTGTACAGTATATGGACAGAACAATTCCCGTAGGCAAATAGTTTTTTTACTTAATGAAAATAATTACCATTTACTTTTTTGCAAAAAAGTAAGTAATGATCTTTTGCTTTTCGCTTTGAAACGTGTTTCTTGAAGCCTCGTCACGAAGACGGCGAAGAAACAGAATTGCGGAGAATGAGCAATCAAATAAATACAACGCTCTGCGCGAGAACCGTTTGTTTACTTCTTACTGTATTTATCAGGTCGTCGTTACTCTTCGCATCGTATTTAACTGTCGATAATTCCATTGAGGGAGAAGACGAAAGAAAACATAATAACTCTTTGTGCGAAAACACAAAAACAAACAAAATTCATGATTTTTTTCTTCTCTCAGGGTGGCTGAGAAATCCGGAGTGCAAGACTCTACTGTACCTTAGGTCTTAAATGTATTGCTTTCAGGGTAAGTTATTGGTCATCAAAATCCTCCCACTAGCTATAATGTTTCTTGGTTTTACGTCCCTTCTACGGCATCTTCACGGATACTAATCGAGTGTTTTTACACAAGAATATTTTATGGTGCTATCAGCTATTTTGACTGTCTCTGATCATTTGAGGCACAGTTCAGCATGCAAAAGAAATCTAGCATCAAATTTTGTGACTAACCAAAAAGATCTAACCTCTGTCTTTAATCGGTTTGTTTATTATTGCTAAGCCATTAAGCTCTAAAATTTATTTAGCGTATGACATACAAATACATACATTATTACAAAAATGAACAATAATTATCAACTAAACTACAAACAAACATCTAGACGTTGTATATACTAAATACATTTTGGGGTTGCCAACAAGAAGTCTTCAAATCGCCCTCCGTAAGCTCTGATGCTGCAGACCTCCCTGATGTGTTCAACAGTCTGTCGCGGCTCACCACAGTCGCATACTGGTGTCGGACAACATTCGCCATTTAAAAAGTGAATCCCCGCATCTTCCATATCCCGTCCTAAGGCGGTTCAGCATTGACCATACCTTGCGAGGTTGATCAAACCCAGGAACTGTCTCAGTGATGCATGGCATTGCCTGGCATGTAGCTGGAACATTTTGGGTCCATTCAATCCTCGAGGAATCGGTGGTGTTGAATCCGAGGACAGGCAACTAGATGGTGGGTGTAGATCTGATAGGTCTAAAATCAATGTATGTGAGCTGGAAGGTGATTCATAATAATACTGTAATAATATGAATATGAATAACTACAGAGGGATCACTCTTATCGCTCATGTAGCTAAGATCTTTGAGAGAGTTTTGGAAGGCAGACTGAGGAGGAAGATAGAAGGAGAGATGGAAGAAGAACAGTATGGTTTTAGGAAAGACAGATCAACATTTGACCTAATCTTTGCATTAAGGCAAATGATGGAGAAAAGATGGGAATTTGGAAAAGACATGGTGATGACATTTATTGATATTGAGAAAGCGTACGACAGTGTGCCTCGACAGGTGGTTTGGAATGTATTAAGGAAAAGGAGAGTTAACGGAGCTGATGTCCAAATGTTAAAAGCTATGTACAAATATTGTGTGAGTAGCGTGAAGACCAGTATAGGAGAAACAGAATGGTTTAAAGTGGAAACAGGTCTCCGACAGGGAAGTGTATTGTCCCCCTTACTATTCATCATAGTCATGGATGAAATTCACAAGAATGTTAAACAGAGATTGGGACAAGAGGCAAAAAAGGCCATGCTGTTTGCAGATGATATAGTGATATGGGGCGAGGATGAAAAGGAAGTACAAAAACAACTAGATGTATGGAATCAAGAAATAGAGAAATATGGGATGAAAGTAAGCACAGAGAAGAGCAAGACAATGGTAATGTCAAGAGGAAGGAAGAAAGGAAGAGGAAAGATAGAATTGAATGGGAAAATTCTAGAAGTGGTTAAAAGTTTCAAGTACTTGGGAAGTGTGATCACAGAAGATGGAAGGATAACTGAGGAAATTGGAAAGAGAATACAACAAGCGAACAGTTTTTACCAGAGCATAAGGGGTATTCTGTGGAACCGAGATGTCCCAAAGAAATGTAAAAATGTATTATATTCAACCTACTACAGACCCATACTAACATATGCAGCTGGAGCGTGGACTACTACAAAAAGAGGGGAGAGTAGAATACAAGCCGCGGAGATGAAATTCCTAAGAGGTATAGAGGGCAAGACCAGAAGAGATAGAGTTAGAAATGAAGAGATTAGAAAAAGGACAGGAATCTTGAAGCTGCAGGACAGGATAGAAACAACAAAGTTAAAGTGGTATGGACATATGATGAGAATGGGAGAGGAGAGAGTACCAAAGAAAACTTTCTGTGAAAAGATGACAGGGAAGAGACCACGAGGAAGGCCCCGAAAGAGATGGGCAGATACAGTGTGGGAGTGTGTAGAGAAGAGAGGAGGAAAACCTGAAGAAGTACTAAAAACAGGAGAGGAGTGGTGGAGAGGCAGGAAACGTTGGAGGTCCTTAATTCACAACCCGACCCAGGAAGCTGGAAACGGGAAATGAAGATGATGATTGGTATATGGATTAAGAGGAAAGCTACAGACTTGAACACAGTAATTGATAAGTTCACTGATGCTGTACGCATGAGATGATTGAAATTCTATGGTCACATCTGCAGATTGGATGACACTAGATATGCAAAAAACTTTGTGTTGTAATAAATTCAAAGAAGGTCAAAATCAGTTGGTTAGAAGAAATCAAGCAGGACTTAAAAAATAAACATCACAGAAGATACCATCAGGAATCATGAGGCCTGTGGAACTCTGGTTGTAAAGCACACTTTTACTGAGAAAGCTAAAAAGACCACTGGGAAACAATGGGCAGAGGAACGCAAGAAACAGCAAAGCGAGTTCATGAAGAGAATCTGAGAGGAGAAGAAGAAAAAGTCATCAACCCAACTTAACAAGTTCAAACGCACTCTTTAAGTGGACATAACGAAGAAAAAAGAAGGATATAAAATCACAACATATATAAGCTACTAAATGTCTTAGTAGTATAGAAAGCTTCAAAGCCATTTTACAGTGCTGCTATGTTAACAATAATGACTTTGTCAGTCAACACGAGTATAAGTCCCATTAAATTGGGAGAAGAAGTTGGATACATTTGAAATGTGGCTGTATCGTTAAAGCCCTGCGCGGATAAATCCGCAACATTTTATGCCATGCGGATATACTGCGGATAATGTTTGGAATAAATTTTCGGATAGTTTTTAGAATACAATCCGAACTTGTTGAATATCATGGGGAAAGTTAGGTAATTGTGAGCAGCGGTAATCGTGCACACCTATGTTTTTCGAGTTGGTAGTACAACTAGCAACTCAGTTCACTGCTACCCTCAAGCTGTCATCGTACCTATCAGCTGTTCCCCACCAATTATTATTCCCGTTGTGGTTCTTTCCTTCTTCCTTGTTGTGATCACCAGTTGCTATGTCATAATCGTGAGGCTTGGATGAAGAAACTTAACACGTTGCATGTTATTTTCTGTAGCCAGTAAATAAGAAGGCAAGCCTACAGTTGTGATTCAATTATTTAAAATTAAATGTAGTTTTAAATGCTAGTGTTTACCGTGGTTTTGCATGTATTTATTTTTCAATATAATAGATTAGTTTACCGGGATTCAGCGAGTTACGTTTCAAAAGCAGAGGGGGGGGGGGGGTAATGGTGCGCAGAACATATCTGATACAAGTAAATGCAACGCGACATTAATGGCAAAATATGTCGTGTTTGTTCTCCAGATGCCAAGAAATTATAGGCGGAAAACGGAGAAAAACTCCTATCTAGCAGAAAATGTGCAGAAAGCTCTACGTGCAATTATGAATGATGGGAGGAAAATAAGGGAAGTGGGGAGAAGTTTCAACATTAGTATGGCTTTCCAACACTCATTCCATGCGCGTAACTCACCAACCCATGCGCATGATTACCGCGATATTTATGACATATATTTTTCCGTTATGTTTTTTCATGACGAATGTAAGATGATGATTTACGCTAATCCCATTCAAATTATGTCATTAAGCACAATCAACACTCCGAACAGAAAAGGGTTGCAATTCTGGCTGTGTAACATTCATTTTAGACATAGCACATGACATACTGTACAGTACATAACCTAAAGGTTCGACTTTCTGCTCAAATGTCTAAAAGATTAGCAACACATTGGAAATATTATTGTAATGCCAGTAGATTTGGATAACAAACTTGTGGATAAAAGTCGCGTGGTTGTGGGGCGGATGCAGATAACAGTCGTACGGATGCGGATAACAGTCATGCGGATACGGGGCGGACGCGGATAACGTTTTGTCTATCGGCGCAGGGCTCTATGTATCGTCGCATGCTTCGTATGTCATGGACCGACAAGGTGAGAAACACCGAGGTGCTGGATCGGATGGGGAAGGAGATGGAGGTGCTCTACAACATCGAGCGACAGAAGCTACAATATTTTGGCCACGTGATTCGAAATAACAAGTACCGACTCCAGCAGCTAATCATGGAAGGCAAGATTGAAAGACGGCGCAGACCAGGGAGGAGGAGGATCTCGTGACTCAAGAATTTTGCGGGAGTGGTATGAACTTGACTCAGCATCTCTGATTCGGACGGCAACCTCGAGAGAAAGGATTGCAATGATGATCGCCAATCTTCGATGTGGAGACGGCACATAAAGAGGAAGATACCACCTGAAAAAGATTTGCATGTGATCGTAAGATATTTGCATAGATTACAAGAGGGAGGGATATTTCAGTTGTCAAGCGAGCATCATCAGATCCATGAAAACTACCATATATATGGGACGAAGTAGCTCTACGAAACACTACCATCATCATCATCTTGCACAGTTTCCAGCCACTGGCCGGGTCTGTTTGGAACACAAGCCTCTCCAACGTCTTCTGTCTTCCCACCATCTCTCAGCCTCCACCCTTGTCCAGTCTTCTCCTCTCTTCACGCTTTCTTCCACCCCCTTCAGCCACCTGTCTCTCGGTCTTCCTCTCGGTCTCTTTCCTTCCCACTTTGTCTCGTGTATCCTCCTGGGTATCCTCTTCTCCTCCATTCGTTTTACATGTCCATACCATCTAAGTCTAGATTTCTCTATACCATCCTGTAATGGTTCCTCCTTCATTAATTCTCTGGTCCTCTCATTTCTTATTCTGTCCCTCTTTGTAGCTCCAATACTGCTTCTCAAGAACCTCATCTTACTGGCCTGTATTTTGCTCTTCTCCCTTCCTTTCATAACCCAGGTATCCGAGGCATACGTCAGGATAGGGACATAGTACGTCTGATATATGATCTTTTTGCTGTTCTGAGGGGCATCCTTGCTCCATAACATGCTTCTCACACTCCTCCGGAATGCTTCTGCCTGTCTCCCCCGCTCATTTATTTCTCTATTGTTTCTTCCATTATCTTGTATCAGGCTTCCCAGATACTTGAAACTCTCCACTTTGTTCAGCTGTTCCCCACCAATTGTTATTCCCGTTGTGGTTCTTTCCTTCTTCCTTGTTGTGATCACCATCTCTCTCTTATTTATTCTAAATTTCATCCCATACCCTTGTATTATTCCTTCCCACATGTCCAACTGTTCCTGTACCTCCTCCTCCTTGTTTTCCCAAATCATCTGCAAACACCATTGCTTTCATCTTTCCTTCCCCAATTACTTGTGCAACTCGGGTCATTAAAATAACCAATACAATGCCCATTCATAACATGACCTTGTAACACTTATTTCCAACGTTTTCATTCCATTATCTCTCTACCTCGCTAATACAAACCAAACTATCAGTTATAACCTAACTATTTCCACTTATCTAGTTTCACATCCATATCTCTCCTATTCCATGCTGTTTTCAAGACTTTTTCACGTTTTTCTTAACACATTTCGTAACAGATCTAGTTTTTTAAATTTTAATTTGTTATCTTTTGTAACAAGAATATTTTTAGAATCCTCTGTTATGTCAAAATTTATATTAAGTGTATGTTCTTGCACATTTACAATTCCTAAATTACGCTGAGGAAGGTCACATTGCGACTGAAACTGGTACAATATTAAAGTACAATGTATATTGACTCGTGTCTTAATTATTGCCATTAGAGGCTCGTTGCATAATGTACTGATATATACATATTATAAAAATAATTCGTACACTTTTTTTTCTAAGTTTTCTTCTATAATTTACAGTTATTGTTTTCCTTGATTTGTATGCAAGGCTGCAACTTATCACCCATACTTTTCAATCTTTACATTGAACAAGCAATGAAGGAAATTGGAGAAAAATGTAAAGTGGGAGTGAAGATTCAAGGAGAAATAATTTCAACTCTGAGATTTGCTGATGACATCGTCATCTTGGCCGACAAGCCTGAGGATTTGAATGAGTTTTTGAATGGTATGGATTCCGTCTTACGGAAGGAATTCATGATGAAAATTAATAAATGTAAAACAAAAATACTGGAATGCAGCCGAAATAAATCAGAAACCTCTATGGAGATCAAATTGGCAGGTGAAAAGCTGAAGGAAGTAGGAGACTTCTGTTACTTAGGAAGCAGAATAACCAGTGATGGACGAAGCTAAGAGGATATAAAAAGTAGGTTGGCTCAGGCAAGGAAAGCCTTTCTACAAAAAAGGAATCTGTTGACATCGAATATAGATTTAGGTATTAGGAAGTCATTTTTGAAAGCCTTTGTCTGGAGCGTAGCGCTCTATGGAAGTGAAACTTGGACTATTGGTGCAGCAGAAAAGAGGAGAATTGAAGCATTTGAAATGTGGTGTTACAGGAGAATGATGAAGATCAGATGGGTAGATAGGGTTACAAACGAAGAGGTATTAAGGCGAGTGGGAGAGGAGAGATGTTTCTGGCGACTGCTAATGAAGAGAAGAGATAGGTTGGTAGGACACATACTAAGACACCCAGGAATAGCAAGCTTAGTTATGGAAGGAAGGGTCGAGGACAAGAACTGTAGGGGTAGACCAAGGTTAGAATATGTTAAACAGATTGTCTCGGATGTAGGGTGTGGTAGCTATGTAGAGATGAAACGATTGGCTCAGGACAGGGAGGCATGGAGAGCTGCATCAAACCAGTCAAAAGACTGAAGACTCAAACAACAACATGCAATACAGTACTGAACTAAATATTCAACTTCTGTAATTGTAGTGGTTTAATCATTTTAAAACTCGTGTTTCTTTTAAAAACAAATAAATCGCATTACTTTTAAACCAAATCAAACAGCTTATTCTTTTTAACACATTTCCCGATAACCCGGCATTTTCGCGAACTCGGCTTTCCTTCGGTCCACATTAGCCCGAGTTTGCGAGACTGTACTGTATAAGCGAGTTGCATACGACTGTTAATGTTCGACGATAATTATAACTTTATTATATGTTTTAACATAAATATTCATAAATATCTGTTGAGATTCAGTCACTTGAATTTTGTGATCGGAGTGCAAGCGCTGGATTTGATATCTCTGTTTTCCAAGTTCTCTGACCGTCCGACGCATGCGCTCTGTGTGCTCGGCAATGACATATGTTTACAGTCTGCCGATGTGCACCTGCATTCAGTCAAACTGTCACCGAAGTCGTTTGAAAGCAATGTGCTGTGTAGAAATTGAAGTTCGGGATATTAAGGTACAGTGCTATTTCTTGTGTCATATTCGCTAGTATATTTACGCGAACATATGGACGGTGCACTTTTCATGTCGGTAATCTATATAGAAGGATGCTGTGTTCATGTCCGACATGTTGGATTTTGAGTGCATGCACGAAGGTATCCTTACCTAATTGGTCACTGAATGAGCTCTGATTGGCTGGAGAAACTGTATCATAATGGAAAACAGTACTATAATGACGATCATTATGATACAGTTTTCTGACATATAATATTCACATTTTGATATCGTCGAACATGAATGTTATTATAAATATTCACATATTCTTCTTCTTCTTTTGAGACCACAAAGGATCACTTTACCCAACCATTAGTTCGTCGACTTGTAGGAACTGTACGAGCCTTGCGGTCCTCCCAGTACTTCTTCATGCGTATTGATCGTCTTGCCCGTTCTTCGGCGGAAAATATTCTTGTAGGAATTTTCTTCTTTGTGAGTGGAAAATGAAACGTCATATTTTTAAGTGCTGTAGTTAAACTTTTCTTATTTGCAGCATCTTCTGTTGTTAGGCCAATTTCTTTTAAGTCCTCTCTGATTTCTTTTAACCATCGGCATCCAGTTGTTGTGTTTTTTGAAGCAAGATTGTACTGCACTAGTTTTTTTAGAAGACGTGAATCTGGCATTCTCATGATGTGCCCAAAGAATCCTAGTCTTTTCTTTCGCATGGTATTCACATATTAGACTACCAACCAAAATTAATAAAAGAGTTAAAGGAAGGGCGTTCTCTGCTGCCCTCAAGAAGTTAACATCTGAGAGGATGGAAACCTATTGGCAAAATAGAAGAACTAAATTGGCTAAGGCTATGTATGTATTGCTATCCTGCCAGCAGGTGGCAGTTGGGTTTGAACTGCAGAGGTCTTCCCACTCCGAATCGCGCCTAGGCACTGCTATGTTAGGTGAGAGTTGGAGTTAAGTTGGCAGACCTTTCGCTCACTCGCCGACAGCCAAGTACTATACTCTGTATTTCAAAAGAATGAACGTGAAGGAAATGGCGGGAGCTTGGAACAGCTGAGCTGTGTTGCCAAGTTTTTATTGTTGATGTAGAACAGCTGATTCCAATAATACTCAGGGTACACTTCGGATATTATTTCGGTACTATTATGCACAATATAATGCAAATATCGATCCTGAGTCAACGCCGAGGACATTCAAATAGAGAAATACGGTATAAAATGAATAAATAACACACCGATGCTATGCTACCTTTGTCACCGTTATTCAATAAATACGAGAAAGAGGCCAAACACTCAACAGCTATACAAATATAATACAAAATACAAACACAAAGTAATATGATGATGATGAATATATCAACACTCATCATGCAATGATTATATCCTTCAAAATGAAACAAGAGTTTGGGTGAAGGTCGTTCACAGTTTACAGCGGTTAACACAGAACGCAGCCGTAATGTTAAGGTAAAGTATTTGGCACAAACACACAAACAAGCTGTTTTGTGGCGATATTATTGCAGTGATTTTACATTGTCGATTTGTAGGTTATTGAATAACAAGCGTTAATTTGAACACTACGGTATGCAATGAAACAGTACTGGATACAAAAACATTAAGACTAAATGTACATAGCCTATTTTGTATGTCACGCATGTATTCTAAATTAAGTATATTAAAATTTGAATTGAACAAACAAGGCTAACCATGAAAATAGTTTGATGTCGAAATGAACGATAGCCGGCCGTTACAGGTTGGCGCGCGTGGTCTCCAGCTGTATTTCCAGCATTTTCCCACATTCTTCCTGCTGTACTATTTACAACTTATTGACTCGATGCTTAAAGTAAACGAAACGATGGCAATGAAACAAACTCCGACACAGTTAACAGGCGACTGAATGAATGACAGTAAGCTGGCAAAGTATGGTATTAGTTGTCAAAATCCAGCCAATAGGATCCTGCTGCGATCAGCTGTTCCAAGCTCCCGCCATTTCCTTCACGTTCATTCTTTTGAAATACAGAGTATAGCTTGTCTTCTCCAAGGTCGACAGGATATCAGAACACACGTGTGAGCTGTGCTGTGCTGTGGAAAGCGTCAGTGTGAATGCAGTAAGGGAGCGTTTAGATTATTGGAATAGTGCAACAGGACACAGTCGGTAATGTTTACTACTGAAGAGAGAGCGTTTTTGGTGGAATACGTCTTTTTACAGAAAATGTGAAACTAAAATTTCAGGCGCAGTTTCCTAATTCAAAGTGTCCAAACCGGGATACCTTTCGGGATTTGATAAGTAAATTTCGTGTGACCGGCTCAGTTCACGATGTACCAGGAACAGGCAGGCCTACGCTGATAACAGACGAAAAACTTGATGAAATTTCCGATATAATGCTGCGAAGTCCAAGTAAATCAATACACAAATTAGCTCAAGAAACAGGAATCTCTAAGTGGACTGTTTGTTGTTAGTTTTGTTTTGACACAAGCGGCAGCAGCCGCGCTGTCAGCAGCAACCGTGCTGCCAACTTAACTCCGGCTCTCACCTAACGTAACAGTGCCTAGGCACTGCGGAGAACATTCGCTGACACCCTGTACTTGCATCACTCACTGGTTGCGTGACGTCTGCTGCAATGACAACCATTGGTGTGCGGGAAGCCGATATGTTTAGTTTTGGAATAAGCGGGCCGCGCATGCATACTGCAAGACCCCCACCCCGTCGCAGCGTGTTGAACTGCCATCTCCTGGTGGGATATCAACAGTGGTCCAGAGTTGGCCATAAAATATAAAATAAATAACACGTTTCTCCCTAACCCTGGTAAGAATACAAGTAGTGGTCTTTGTTTATCATCATAGAGTTAGATGACCTTGCTGTTCCGC
Organism: Meconema thalassinum; assembly: GCA_946902985.2. Lineage (NCBI taxonomy): Eukaryota > Metazoa > Arthropoda > Insecta > Orthoptera > Tettigoniidae > Meconema > Meconema thalassinum. Next base: position 26,733,492 of record OX336396.1, on the reverse strand, counting down.
CCCTTAACCCTCTTAGTGCCAAGCCATTTCCTGAAATGCTTGCCAAGAATGCCAAGCTATCTTCAATGGTCATGCAGACTATTCGAAAATAAATCATTAATACCACATTTTCAACGATAGAATCATTACTTTTGCTTTGCATTATAACCAATACCCCATTCTTTCATACTATTATGTTCATAATAGTACATTATGCAATGAGCCTATAATGGCTATATTAGCTTGCCACGGTGGGTGAGTGGTTATAGTGTCGGACTACCAACCCCAAGATTGCAGGTTCGCCCCTGGCCATGGTAAGTGATTTTTGAAGGCGACAAAAATCACGATACTCATGTCATACGTTGTTGGCATGTTAAAGAACCCATTTGAATTCAGTAGGCCGTGTTCAATGGCAAAATTAATCTCGGGATTTTCCGCCAACACAAAGTTCCTCCATTCTCTACTTGAAAGAGCTGTAGTGTCAAGGAGTTTAGATATCTAACCTCCTTGACTTTCATAGCGTTCAAAGGAACGACGAAATTCGACATGCAAGCTACCCTCTGGGTGTCAATTAACAAAGCTTGCACCAGGCACCCGAGGCCATACGATATTATTATTATTATTATGGCTATATTCATAAATATCTGTTCAGTCACTAAAATTTTGTGATCGGGTGCTGCGCTGGATAGTATATCTCTGTTTTCCAAGCTCTCTGGTCGACCGACGCATGTGCTCTGTGTGCTTCAATGCCATATGTGCAGATTGAGCACCAGTATTCAGTAAAACTGTCACCGAAGTCGATTGAAAACAACCCGCTGTGTAGAAATTGGAATTGAGGATATTAAGGTACAGTGCTATTTCTTGTCTCATATTCACCAGTTTATTTACGCGAACATATGGACGGTGTACTTTCGGTAATTTATATAGACATGTTGGATTTTGAGCGCATGCGTGAACGTATCCTTATCTAATTGGTCAAACAACTGTTTCTTGAGCTGTGATTGGTGGGAGAAACTGTTTCATAATGAAAAAAAAGTCCTCACGGCACGCCGGAAGGCGGAGGTAGATTTCACCGGACAAACTTGGGGATAGGCGAAAATAGGCAGAATATGCAGGTTTTCGTAGAAGGATCAGACCACATTTATTGCGAGAAGATATTTTATAATTGGAGCTTAATTAACTTTGTTTTTCGTTATTTTATACTTATTTTAAACATTTTATTGTCTTATGGGAACGGTAACCTTCTTGTAATGTGGGGTCCATTTTTATACTTGTGGTCACACTGTCCTTATGCAAGGTTTCGACACTGATGTGTAACTATGTAACGGTCTGTTACTTCTTCACGCAAAATTATATCTCCCACAGAGATTTTGGTTGGTTGCTCAGTTTAGGGGCTGCGACAACGCGGTCATGTAACCCCGTGTACTTAGGGATGGCTGTATTAGTCTGTAATTCAGGTAAGGACTGCAGACGGTCAATTTCAAGCAGTAGTTCCTAATGTTGCTACCAGGTACTACCGTCAACGACACCTAGCTGTGAACTTGGCTACTAGATGCCACCGCAACCAGCAACTCGCAACGAACGTTGGAACTTCCCCTCCAAAGGAAAGCATACTGAGGGATTTTTAGCGCTCTTAGAAAATCCGACGACTTCGGCCGACTTTGAACTCGCGACCTTGGGCATAGACATTCAGCATGCTACCAGTTACGTCACCGAAGCCGCTTCACACTTAATCAGATGAAAATCTGAATCTGATCTCGTGCAAGTGCATTATCTTGGCAACGTCTGATGGCTCATCCCTCATCAATTTAGTAGTGTTGCCATGGCAACCTCTGATAGCTCTTGGCATTTTCTTATAATTCCGAAATAATTTTTCTCATCCCTTGGCGTAATGGTGGGTCATATCAAAAATTCTTTCAGACAAAAGTTTTAGGTAATTATTAGGGGAATATTGGCCATTTTGTACGGTTTTGACATTAAAATTAGGTAGATTTCATTAGAAAGCTAAGTATTGCAATGGGTCCCATGTTTCGACTTCTGGCAGAAAACTTCAACAAGAAGAGAACAACTGCACCTCAATTTTGGCAGGAACGCGCATGATTGGGGGAGTGGAAAGGGAGGACATGAATACAAACTCAAACCTATCGCGTAACGGGCTTCGAAGGAAAAAAGTAAACATCGCACAGGCAAGCCTGGAACCTCACCTTTCCAACCGTATGAAATAATCACGGAAATCTGCAAATATAAGAATAACATTGCGCCGATTCAATCGGCTTTGGCACTTTTGGCACGAGCAGCGAGAGCCGATCTGATCAGCGCGTGGCACTAAGGTGGTTAAGACAACAACAATAGCTAGCATTGTTGTTATATTAATAATATATTAATAATATTGTATGGACTCGGGTGCAATCTTTGTTATTTGACGCCCAGAGGGCAGCTTGCATGTTGAATTTTGATGTTCCTTGGAGCGCTATGGAAGTCAAGGAGGTTAGATATTTAAGTTCCTTGACACTGTAGAGCTTTCTAGTAGAGAAAGGAGGAACTTTTGTGTTGGCGGAAAATCCCGAGATTAATTTTGCCATTATGAACACGGCCTACTGAATTCAAATGGGTTCTTTAACATGCCAACAACTTATCACATGCGTGTCGTGATTTCTGTTGCCTTTCAAAAATCAATTACCATGGTCAGGAGCGAACCTGCAAGCTTGGGGTTGGCAGTCCGACACGATAACCACTCGCCCACTGTGGCAAGCTACTAGCATTGTTGTTCTGCCCCTTAAAACTATAATCACCACCACCAATCTGTTTTAATATGTTTCTTGCTTGTTTTCAGATTAGCCGCTCCATGTCTGGGCCAGCCATTACTTTGAACATCAAGTATAGAGTTCCAGGAAAAGGAGTCAAGGAATTTTCAATTGATTTGGTTCCTGTGTTTCTCTTCGGGGAAAAACATTGGCCCAAACATCCGGTCCGTCGCCCTGTCTTCCCATCGATAGTGAGTATGCTTCTGTTAAAACAAATTTCCAGAAAGTGTGGGGTGCGTACATTTATATTGTCTGGAAGGATTGTGGGGGACAATGGCTAATACTGTACTGGAATATTTTCAGTTTAATAGCTTCCTCAGAGGACTAGTGGATGTTATTTCCTGCTGAGGAAGTCCGGTATTTTTAGGGTAGGAAAAACCCATGGTACTCCAGAGTAGAAGGTCAGCAATATGTACATGATGTGGAATGCAGTGGGTGGCCATCCCTAGCCATGGATGATGATCTTCTGGAGCAAGTGCGGCTTCGAAGAACCATCGCTTATTGATGATGGAACTCTGCAGCCATTTCCCGTTGATTTCCCAATCTTCATTGCATGAAAATTATCATGAAGCACCTATTGTTGAAGGAAGTGTATGCCAGGTAGATACTGAAGTAACTGACACCCAAATACAAGTAGAACACATGGGATCAGCATTGACATTTCTGGAAAGGTATCATGATCATGACGACTAGTTTCTGGGCCGGATCATCACAGGTGGATGAAATGTGGGTTGAACACTTCACTCCACAAACCACAGTCGATGCATTGGTGTCGCAGTTGATCTCCAGCCAGGGCCAAATTCAAGCAGACTTTGTCAACACTGAAAGTGTTGTGCACAGTCTTCCATAACAGAAAAGGCATTTGGCTCATTGAGTTCTTGGCCTGACTTGAGACGGAGAAGTTGCAAAGTGCCGTCAAGAACAACTGGCTCAGGATGCTCATTGCAGGTGTTGTCTTGCTGCAATATAATGCTCGGTTCACAACAGGCTTAATAAACATGATAAAGCTGACTTTTTCAAACACCAAATCAAAAGTGAAGTCACAGGTGAAATTAAAACCATTTGAAATCAAAACAGGATTATATCAGGGTGATGGACTCTCACCACTACTATTTAATTGTGCTCTAGAAGTGGTTGTGAGGGAATTGTTAAAGAAATGTCCCAACATTATCTGCCAGTCAAGTATTAGGCCAGGTGGCCTGTTACGGTCTCATTCAATCCTTTAGCTGGACGTCCAATAGATCCAATTGCCAAGGTAAGGTTTTTGTTTTATGGAAGGGAGCTTGACTTCCGTAGCACATTGGCATCACTCGTGACGCCAATACTACTTGTATTTTGTGTCTTGTGATGGCCTTCCCAGTATGTGGTAGCCATGCGTATTGGTGAGGTGTGTCTGTACCAACTGACGAGCCCAACGGCAGACCGGGGCGAAACGCTGGCATTTTATGTTTGATTTGGCCAGACCAATTTTATCATATTGATTGATAACATCGTTATTAGTCTTTGGCCGCGGTCGGCTAAGTTCGAGCTCGCTCGTTCATCTAGCGAGGAATCGACATGGAAGATGATCGATTGTATCGATCGCTAAGCGTCTGCGCTCTAAATTCCTTTTCTGCCTTGAATCATCTTTAACGAGCGTATGACGTCTTTTTCATAGGTTCTTTAATGATGCATAACGAAGAGAAATAAATGGTGTCGATGGACATTGTTTTGAAGAGCTTCTTGAAGACGTGCATCGCAAATGATGCACGCGAGAGTACCTCGGAGATTGGCAGCAGTGATAATGAATAGGGCAAGTACTCTTTGCCATGTTGCCTTGTTTCTCGGGAATACAATCATTCTCCGCGTATTTCTCGCACCGAAATTTTTGCACATATTTTCGGTCCAAAAAGTGCAAGATATACGCGAGTAAATACGGTATCCTGAAATAAATTATATGTGATTAAGATAATTATTGGTATGGACTATTGAAGAAGGAGAAAACTAAGGGATTCAAAGTACCAGTAATAGTTTATTACATCAAAAAGTGGTTGTTTGAGCAGCTTGTAGACTTTCCACAATTCAGATAAGTATCAACATCAGATCTTTCAACACATTAATACAGTGAAACTTGGATAATTCGAACCTCAAGGGACCAGTAAGAAAAATCGAATTATCCAAAAATTCGAATTAAGAAAGTTCTTTGAAAAGCGTAGAGAAAATATTCAAATTCAAATTTCTTGGTTCTTTCAACCGTTTTCAGCCTTTGCCACTCGCACTTTCACAACCACGAATTTTGTCTTTATTTTTTAGGTATGTTGACTACGTGTTTGGAGGAATCCCAAAAGCCTTTGCAATTTCAGATTTTTCTTCATTCCCTTTTTCGCTTCTTTAATCACCGCTATTTTCTCCGCCAAAGTCAAAGTTTTGTTTGGAACGCGAGGCTTTGATGACTACATCTTAGCTCTATACACACACTTTAAAACACAGGCAAAACCAAACTTCTGAATAACCACAAGTTAGTCAGTTATTGTTGTTAGTTGGGGGAGGAAGACTATATTGTTGATGGGATCGTCATTTATAAATTTTGCAACATTAAAATAAATAGGTTTTTTTGGGGGGGTGCTTAATGCCTTAATAAAGGATGGACAACATGGAAATCTCTGAACAGATTGAGATCTGGCATCGGCACACTAAGAGTTAACCTGGCAAGATGGTGGAAAACAAGATACAGTATTAGCCTAAGTGAGATTGAAAGCAAGACCTGACTTTAGGCACATGCTCCAGCTTCCTGCACAGAGGAGGATTTACATCAAGCCTTAGACAATGCACTGAAAGTAGTCAAATTTTGGTCTACATTTGTTTAATGTTTAATGCGGCAAGCCTAGGCGATCAAGGAAACTTGCTCATGCCCGCCAGCATATCTCTGTCTCCTTCTATCACACTCCCTTCCCTTCTTGAAGCACAGCAGTGGCCAGCGGCTTGCTCCCTTGGTCATCAAATACAACGAGTTCGTAGATTTGAATCGCTCGCCCGGAAGTAACAAACTAACCTCATTTTCTCGAAGGGAAAAATTTTGTCCGCCAATCCGATTGCGGCATCGTCTTTTACATAACACGCAGACCGTCCCTGATTTTTTTGTCGGTATAATTAAGATACACCCAGTATGTATGTGTATTTATCTATTGTACATTTTTGCAGTTTTGTATGTTCCTGACACGAGAATAATAATGTATTAGCAATAATTACCACACTTACTAACTTCTCTGACAGGTTTTGAATATTTGTTTTTGGAGGGCAGAGACTGTCTGTGGGTGTCACTGTAGGTTTGGTAGTGTTTTGTAGAGCTATTTGTCTTGTAAATTTGGATCTGATGATGTCACCATGATGAGCGAAACATGTCATCCCTTCTTCAATAGCCCATAACAATAATTACCTTAATCACATTTATTTCAGGTTATTTTTCACATATTCCAGTAATTGCAATTTTTTTGTGTGGACCAAGTGAAATTTACAATATTAATTGTTGTTAATTTGGTAATTGTGAACTTTCCAGAATTGGTGCATAGTGCCTAAAGCCCCAGGCTATGTGCCTCGCGAGACTTACTGGAGGATATCCTTCTATGATCAGGAGCGCAGGATGATGCACGACCTCAGAGCTATGAAACACATCATCAAGCTCATCAAGGTGAGTGCTTACACATTTATCTTATTCATTCTTTATTATTGGCGGGTTCCTCAGTTTAGGGGCTGCAACAACGCGGTCATGTAGCCCCGTGTACTTTGGGTGTGTGTAGAATCTGTCTGATAATTGGTGTTAATTGTGATGGCTGTATTAGTGTGTGCATCTTTTTTTAATTCAAGTATGGGCGGCTTCGGTGGCGTAGTTGGTAGCATGCTGAGCTTCTATGCCCAAGATCGCGGGTTCAAATCCGGCCGAAGTCGTCGGATTTTTTAAGAGCGTTAAAAATCCCTCAGTATGCCTTCCTTCGGAGAGGAAGTAAAGCCGGCAGTCCAATGTCATAGATTTATGGCATGTTAAAGAATCTTCCACTAATTACACCTGTGTGAAACTAAATTGTATAGGTTAAGAATGTAAACAACGCTCTTAGGTCCCTACGTTCATTGCCAAGAGCCAACTGCGGTGCCATCTGGTAGCTAAGTTCTGAACTAGTAGTCATTGACGGTAGCGTTTGGCGTCAAAAGTAGGAACTACTTGAAAATTGATCGTCTGCAGTCCGTACTTGAATTAAAACAGATAACACACACTAATACAGTCATCACAATTAACACCGGTTATCAGACAGATTCTACACACACCAAAAGTACACGGGGCTACATGACCGCGTTGTCGCAGCCCCTAAACTTAAGAACCAACCAATTCAAGTAAGGACTGCAAACATTCGATTTTCAAGTAGTTCCAACTTTTCCTACGAAACACCGCCGTCAACAACCAACTAGTTCACAACTTTGTTACTAGATGCCAACGCAGTCGGCTCCTGGCAACGAACTTTGGAACCTATGAACGTTAGTCAAATATAACTTATAATTTAGCTTCACAAAAGTGTAATTAGTGGAAGGTTCTTTATCATGCCATAAATCTATGGCATGGAACTGCCGGCTTTACTTCCCCTCCAAAGGAAGGCAAACTGAGGGATTTTTAACACCCTTAAAAAATGCGAAGACTACGGCTGGGTTTGAACGCACGATCTAGGGGAAGAGTAACAACAGATATAATGATGGGAGGAGAAGTACTAAAGGAGGTGGATAGTTTCAAGTATTTAGGAAGTGTAATAGAAGTAAGTGGTAGAAATGACAAGGAGATCAGTGAGAGATGAAGGCAAGCCCATGGATTCCTGCAGAGCGTGAGAGGTCTGGTATGGAGCGGGAACGTACCCCGGAAGAGTAATCGGGTATTGTATCGAACGTATTATGTCCCAATACTCACCTACGCATCAGAAACGTGTGTTATTAAGAAGAGACTGGTGAGCAGGATCCAGGCTTGCCAAATGAAATTTCAGAGGAGCAGATTAGGAATAATAAATTACGAGCCTTAAGGCGGCTACCCACATTACGATAAAACTGTGCGATTTACTGCACCAACCGAACTGCGGAGATTTATCTCACGTGTGGAGGATAAATCGTTGCAGTTATTTCGGCTTGCACAGTTCATCGGAGCAAGTTGAATTTTCTAACTGATAAAACTGTGTCGATTGAGTTCGCACAGTTTTATCGTAACGTGTGGACGGTGGCAACGGCCGATTGCTCAGTTCAAGTGAGTCGCTCGTTGAAATAGTGCGTGCTACAAGTTATTGCAACATGTCTCAGGAAGACCAAAGCGGATATCATGAGCACTTGGAAGCTTTCATTGAATGCTATAAACGGAGTAACCAATGATAGGAGGTGTAGGTAATAAGTCTCCTCATCCATTCTTAATTAATTGTGCCAATCTTTTGGTACGAAGCTTAACTAATATAATAAAATTACGTGTGAATATTGATTTCACTGTAGAAGCCAATCTTTAGACCACACACATGGGCCCAACACCGTTAGTACGAAGTCGCCGTCCATCGACGACATATTGCCATGAATGTCTGATGAGAACTGTTGATCGACGCAGTTATCTGTACCGTGTGGATGCTAAAGGGCTTTCAGTTTTACTGCGCAGTTCATAATTGCAGTTAAATCGCACCGTTATACAGCAACGTGTGTAGCCACCTTTACAGTAGTCGCATATGATGTGTAACATCTGACATAGAAGAAACCTCACGTGAAATTGTTGATACACTGGTATTTTATACTATTATTGGCACAAATATTAATCTATTGTGAAAAGGAATGTTTTACAGATATTGTACGGTAGTTTATAATACGGAACTCATTTTATTAGATGATTTGTAGCTTCCACCAGCACTAGCCAAATAAAGAATACGATATGAATCAACTAGATTAATAGATGCGACACCGCTCATAACCTTAAATTCCTTATAAACAGGTCCTCTTCATTCACAAACCAACACGTAATTTCATATGGATTCTGTTAAAATGAGTCATATTGATATGATAAATATCGTTTAAAATGATAATGTGGTAGCAAAAATATCTACCCCGTCTGGGATTCGAACCCAAGATCTCTAGATTTACAGTCATAAGCACTAACCCCACGACTATTTCGACTATGCAAATTTTGTGCACAAGCTGGTGACTTATTTCCACGTTCCAATAATACTGCATTACGGAATTAAGTTTCATTTATATTTTGCTTGTTTCGATAATGTTCCTGCGTGACATTGAGTTTAAAATGCCTTATGAATAGGCCCTCTTGTGAGTAAAGAGAATGTACCGTATTTACTCGAATACGACCCGCCCCCGAATAAGACCCGCACCCTGATTTTGAAGAACAAAATTTAAAAAAAATTACTCAAAATTATGTACAATCTTAACTAAATAAACAGAATAGCATTTATCCAAAATAGTTTCCAACAGTTTTGAAGTCGTCCTAAAATAACACACATCAAACGATTAAAAATACAAATAAAAGTACACAAACACTTCATTCATCGTCATCAGAAGTACCAACTTCGGAACTTTTATCACCATCCCACTAAATGTCGTCATCACTGACATCCATAGCATTCGAAATACAACATTTCTTGAAGCTCTTCCATATGAGATCTCCCGAGATACGATTCCATGCCGTCAAAATCCACGAACATAGCAGCTGAACTTCCGGGCGCTGAATACGACCAGTTGGAGTCAGTGTGTGCTTATCGGCCGCCATCTGCTCTGTATACAGCTGTTTCAAGGCTGCTTTGAACGGGCGGTTCACGCAGACATCCAGTGGTTGTAGCCTAGACGTCATCCCGCTCAATCACGAATACATGACTCGTCAGTATCATATTTCCTACCGGGCACGATTTCCAATAACTTCAGCTTCTCACTCACATTAAACGACCGCAAACGCTTCGTACAATTCATGTTTACACTCGGAAAACATGCACGAGACTGTATGACGACGCCTGCTCACGGTAAAACAAAGTGATGGCTGGAAGAAGGCTAGCACCATCTAGCGGATACTCGCAACACCCGATATCGCGCGTGGCGGTCAATTTAAATCTTTAAAATCAGGATGACTCAAATAAGACCCGAACCCCAATTTTTCACGTCCGATTTTGTTTAAAAATGTGCGGGTGGTATTCGAGTATATACGGTATTCAGTAATAGTTCATGAAGGCTTGCTCAATTCTCGTATAACCACAACGATTATATTATATTGATGACTGCATTACCGTTATGTGGGTTAATATTTGAATAACCATTGTGCAGAAACATAATACCGGCAATGCCGACTACTTACAATGTTTGATATTAAGGCATTTTACCATTTATATACTGATACGAAGACTTCGAACATGTGCCATGTCATTTGTTTCAATCCCTTGACACCAGAGTTCGCATGAGCGTTTTCCGTTCAGTATGTCATATATATTCCACATGGCCGAGAGTACGTCATGGTATCAATTTCTGACACCGCGCGCTCATTGTTTCTCGTACCACTGCCAGCTGGGTCTTACCACTGCTCGCTGGATCGATCGATCGAGCGGACAGTGCATACTTCCGTTTTCCACCACTGCCAGCTAGTACCCTTCCGATCGATCGAGCGGGCAGTGCATACTTTTGTTCGATCCACCACTGCCAGCTCGATCGTTCCGATCCACTTCCGTCCCCAATTTTCAAAATCACTCCCACAAAACTATCCAGCAACCGAGCGAAAGATGTTACACATCAAAAAGTCAATACTGTTAACTTTTGATACAAGTACGATATTAAATGAAAATCCACAGCCTGCTTCCAGTCTCCGACCGGGTCAGGGAATGGAATGAAGCCCCCATCTAGCGGCGAGGATATGAACTGTGCCGGCTGCCGAAGCCTGTCGCACTCCCCTGGGGCAATGATTAAATGAATGACAGATGAAATGAAATGATAGTGGAGAGTGTTGCTGGAATGAAATGGTGACAGGGAAAACCGGAGTACCCGGAGAAAAACCTGTCTGCCTCCGCTTTGTCCAGCACAAATCTCACATGGAGTGACCGGGATTTGAACTACGGATCCAGCGGTGAGAGGCCGGCGTGCTGCCGCCTAAGCCACGGAGGCTTATAACTTTTGATACAAGTACGATATTAAAATGATGTTGTGGAACACCCGTTTCAGTGAGCAAGACAATGAAGATAATGGAAATTTTCTGTTGTATTAGGTTATCGTCAGCCAAAACTTAGAATAAATCTGTGAAACAGACAATGTGCAGTATATATTTGTGTGTGTCCCCAGTTGCTGAGAGACTGTCAGAAGTGGGACTACCTCTCGAGTTATTACATCAAGACTGTGTTCCTTTGGGAGATGGAGAAACAGAACAAGGAGTTCTGGCAGAAGAGCATCGGATTTCTCTTCATATACGTGAGTGTTGCTATGTTATTTCAGTTTTTAGCCTATTTTCAATTTTGAAAAATAGGCTTATGAGATCACCTTTTGTCCGTGTGTGTTTGCGTGTGTGTGTGTCCCCTAATAAATCCTAAACGGCTGGAGCGATTTCAATGAAACTCGGTAAGTTCTTAGCACTATACCGGACGACCCCGACCGTGCCCTTAAATTTTGTTACGTCTCACCAATCCAACATGGCGGCTGTGCGAAATATTTCACCAGCATTCAATATCTCCGAAACTATTCCCGATGTCACCCTGGAATTTTTTACGGTGATAAAGGGAACTACTAGAAGTTCACCTATGTGACTTTTGAAAAACTGATAACTACAAAACCAACATGGCAGCCACGCGAATTTGCGACTTTTAAATAGACGTTTCTCGCGATTTAACCAACCAAACGCAATTAAACTTGGTACAGTATATATTTATACACATTGTAATGCACCGACATCTAACTTGGTTCAATTGTTTACATATCCACAAGATGGCGGATGTATGAAATTATTCACTGGCATTCTATATCTCTGAAACTATTATCGGTATCACCCTGAAATTTTGTACGGAGATAAAGGGCACTACTGGAAGTTCATCTATAAGACATTCAAAAATCGGTTAACTACAAAACGAACATGGCGGCCAAGCGAATTTGAAAATTTTAAATAGACCTTTCTCGCGATTTAATGTTCCAACTGCAATGAAATCTGATACAGGAAATGTTTAAACACATTGTAATACACTGGTATCTAATTTAGTTCAATTGTTTACATAACCTCAAGATGGCAGCTTTGCGAATTTTAAAATTAAGTTTTTATTTCTTGTGTCGTAATCATGCGATTGTTGTGAAAGTTGGAATAATGAACCTACGCAATAATTTTCCTTTAATGGTACATGACTCTATGGCCTATACATTTAACAACCCAACATGGCGACCATCCAAAATATTTAGACGGATCTGAATATCTACGAATCTATTGTTGCAATCAAATCAATTTTTTTATGTTCATAGGAGCTATGAACTTAAGTTCACCTATAGGACTTTAAATAACCTGGTGATCACAAATCCAACATGGCGGGTATAAATATTCACATGGACGTTTCTCGCATTTTAACCATCCGAGTGCAGTGAAACTTGGTACAGTAAATCCTTATACGAATGTTAATCCACTGGCATCTAATTTATTTCAATTGTTTCCTTAACCACAAGATGGCAGTTGTGCGAAATTTTAAAATCTCCTTGTTACTACTTGTGTCCTAATCATGCGATCGAAGTTTGAATGCTACACGTACACAATAGTCTTCATGTAACAGTACATAACTCTAGGACCTACATATATATTAAATCCAACATGGCGACCATCCGAAATATTTAGTCTGTTCTCAATATCTACGAATCTATTACAGCAATCAAACTGAAATTTTGTATGTAGATAGAGGCAATTAACATAAGTAGGATATATGAAAATAGGCTGTATAGTTCTTCACGGAACTACTTGTTCCCTTTGATGCAGGCCAATCATTCTTACGAGTAGAGTAGCAGTGGTTAGTCCCATTGTCCCAACAAAACAGTATGCAAAATATCCTGTTTATTAACCCTCTTAGTGCCAGGCGAAAAGGTAAAGGTGAAGTCTAAAAGTGGCAGGCTGTTTTAATGGAAAATGTAGGCTTTCAGAAAAAATATGTATATATCCCCTGTTTTCAAAGATACGAAAGCGAAATTTCGTCAGGGAGAGCAAAACACAGCTATCTAAATTCAGGGAAATTTTCAGATCATTATGAAATGTATTTCTTTATTTATTAATTATTTAATTAAAATAATTTCTTCTGTAAAATAAAAATTAGAAAGTTTGATTATTCCTATTACCACACGCTTATAAATGGAGTAAAAATAAACACTGGAGAGCACACATACATAAGAAAAGAACCAGGAAATGCAGATTTTTAGTTTACGAAATATCAGCAGGGGTATCAAAAATCCGAAATTCTAAAATCTAGCATATTCATAAAATACCGTACACCAACAATGGCATTGTTGATATAAATAAAATAAAAATAATTTTAGTGAAAATAAATAAACAGAAGGGCACCCTGTAGTTTTATCTTTCACATTTGTGGTTGTGTAGCCTGTGGAGGATTGTCCTGGTCAACATTCCTTTCTTCCCAGTCACTATTATTATCAACATCATTACCATCACTATCACTTGTTTGGTTATGTACGATCGCATTCAGCGCAGGTAATTCATTGTCCGAAGCGGAATCGGCACTTGATTCGTCACACACAAGATCGCAATCACTGTTCACGAAGTCCAAGAGTTCACCACTTGACTCATCAATCATTAGTTCTTCAATTTCTTCCTCCCTCAAACAAAGCTTCCTCCCCTCGGACGCCATGCTTTTACGGGTCGCGCATAAACAAGTCAAGGAACTTCAAATATCGCTCGAGTATATCGATATACAGAAAACAGAAGATGTTTGCCGGAAAATGGTAGCTAGAACTCTCTTTAATGGTCACGTTAAATTTAGACGCCATTTTCGGTCTATAAGCCCCTCTAAGAATACAAAAACGAAGCGTCTCTCAGAGCGACGCTGGCAAGTTTCGTTCATTTTATGAGGATCGCTCACAGCGACTCTGGCACTAAGAGGGTTAAACATATAACATTGTCCTAACTTCATACTCCATAAGCTTTGAACTAACCTCTCTTTACCAAAGAGATCACTTTCCATCACGTCATGTTACTTGAAACCGCTTTGATTTGAAAAGGCTTAAAAATGGATCTTTAAGCATACAAGCTCTTCATTAATTATAGACCTACACGGATTGGTGAAGTATTGGTATTCCAAATCTACCATTTCAAGCTTCAATACGGAACTACTATTTGTCATAAGCACCTGCAAGCTGATCACCGTCACCATTTATTTCATTTCATTTTATTCTGATCTTATAACCTAAATTATATGGTGCACCATATTAGGTTTAATAACGTATCTTATTACTGTGCTACGTTTTATTTTGTTCTTTCAATGTTTTTTAGCTGATGAAGGGGATAAAATGTAATTAATCCTCGAAACGTGTACTAAAAACAAGTTAAATAATTAATTTTCTTTATAGTATTGATTCAGGCGGATGCACGATTCTTATTAAGAACTATTGTTGTGAAGTTTGGCGAACAGACAACAATCGGCACATGTCTGCAAATATGGTGACTTTCAAACGTGTGGCAACAATGAATGCAAACCTGATTCAACCCAACAGTACAAACTTACACTATAAAACACCATGTTTGAAGTAACAAATTATAACGTTACATAGCCTAAATGTTTGTTTTCTTTTGCAGATGCTGAAACGTTTTGTGTATTACCTGAAAGTCCAGAAGAAGATTCCATTTTACTGGGATCAGCGACACACCTTGCTCAAGGGAATCAATCCTGAAACTATTTCAGACCTGGGGAACCGGATCGAAAATATTGTTTCCAGGATTGAAAGAAGTCTGCCAAACAACCCAGATGTTGTGAAGACCTTTTTTCCTGGGTAATTGTACTCATTAAAATGATGCACTTACAGGATTGCCAACCATTGAACAGCTAATTTCAGGAATGCAAGAAAAGCTTAAAGTCGGTGGCTGGTTTTAGTGTTTCTTCATCAATCATGCTTTGGTGTTCAGTAGGGAATTGATGTTGGTGAAATATCATTTCTTTTTTCTTTTCACTGTGATGTATATCCATGACATGTCATTTTTTTTCTGTACCGTTTTGCCGTAAAGTGGGGTAACTTTGTGACAGTTTTGAAGGTTTTATTTAAATTAAAGCTTAACTATTTGTCATTGCACTCTTTCGGTGACACCCAATCGAAACTGGAACCTTTCTCTTTAATCAAGGAAAATATGGTTGCATTTTCTCGCATGCATCACAAAATATTTTCAAAATAAAAAGTCACAAAGTTACCCCATGGGTCAGGGTAACTTTGTGACACTTCAATTTTTCAAGGAAAACAATGAGATACAGCCTCCATGTCATAAAGTAAGACCTTACTGGACGAATAGATATTGCAGGTACTGAGATAATGTTTTAAAAATGTTATGAAAAGATTATTATTGCCCAATATTATTAAATTATATCAAATATTTTATCCAGTCCGGCCCAGGCAAATTATTCTTAAAACAATTGATCCTTCGTCCTCTGCGGTCTAAATATGATTTCACCACACATCGCAAGTCATATGTTGTGACGGGAAATCCAAATGTGGCCATAGTGAGTGCAAATGCATTTTTTTAATCATCACTAAAGATTTTTTGTCCCCCGTGCGACATCGTATGTTTTTCTTTTAATTTCATCCACAGAGAGTTCCTGTGAATAATGGTATTTATCTGTAGCACTACGCAGTCAAATATTCTTTTCCCTTATCTGATCTAAAACTTCCTCCAATGTTTCATCAGTGTAGTTCCTATAATTGCGGGCACCAACTCGGCGGTCATACATCCGCGGCATCTTCAGCCCTGAAGTGGAATTATTTCCATTGATATTACACAGTTATCTGTGAAATATCTTTGGATTCGACACTATGCATATTTACTACTCTGTTTTATGTATAATACTCTTTGAATTCTGTGCTATGAACTCATTGGGATCACTTTGAAACATTTTTCCGGTGTGTCATAAAGTTACCCCAGCAGGTGCCGGTTCCGAAAGAAAACTGTTTATTTCACTATTTACAAATTTCGCACACGCTTCAAATTTACACATAAGGGAGCCAATTAGTAGTAAAACAAGTTATAATAACCAGTAATGCAATATATCGAACCAATAATCCACTACAACACAAATTTTCATAACAAATAAGAAACGCGGGATTTCAAGACTCACAGAGATTATATCTCTATTTAGAGTTAAGGTTATTACGAAGTTTGGAAAGTCCCTAATAGGTGGCAGAATATACTGTATTTGAGAAATCTTGGAGAAAATTGGCCCCAGGACATGATACCAACGTATGAAATTAAAATATATGAGTTGATGCCTTGCTGTCACAAAGTTACCCCGCTTTACGGCGTTTTGGTTGAGTACAGCTTTTTACTATTTTTTTCCATTCAATAAAAATTTTACACAATTTCATAATGTTTCGGTGTGTATTTGACCTTCCTTAGCCAAAATGCAGCAATCTCTGACATTTAATTAGATTTGTCTTGGAGAACATTTTTTGCACCATAATGCATCACTTCAATTAAAATACCTTAATTTAAAATTCCATAAAAATTAAAAATTTTTGGAAAAATTAAGCAGTGTTTCTTTTATTTCTAAAGTTGTGTGTACTAAAATTCTTTTTAATACGCCTCAAATCGAGGACTTATCTTGAGTAAAATTGAAGTTCCGTTTTTGTTGAAGAGCTTCAAAACAAGAAAATGGAACTAAAACGGAACTTCAATCTTACTTAAGATATGAGGCTTAGGGCCGTTTTCACCAACTCTTCGCTAACGATTATTTAGTTAATTCCCATTTAATTTAATGCGTGATTATCTTCGATGCATTTCACGGGGCCATTTGGGTTCGCAATTACTTAAATAAGCTTCGCGGCTCTCGCGCATGCGTAGACTCGGTTTCATCTTGGAGAGCATGGCGGACAGAATAAGAAGCGTCTAGCACTGATTGTTGTTTGCGATGCTTTTTTGAGAATTTCTGGAACATAATTATAAAGGAAGAGAAAAACCTGCCAACCTGGACCCATTGTTTGGGAAGCCAGGCTCTGCCTGTCACAAGCCAGGACAAAAGGTGAGTGATAGAGGAGTAACACCTCTTAAAAAAACCATGGTCCAGTTGGCCCGACTGGTAGTACCATGTATGGGCCCCTTACCAGGGTAACGGTGAAGACCTCAACGGCATTTATGGTGGAGAAGGTAACTTTCGGTACAGCATAATTGGCGGAAGGGGCAACCCAGTGCTCGGGTTAATGAGTAAAAGGTATATGGAGGCCATATATCAGTCTTAGGGGTATGACGGTTCCACATGTTAGTGGCGATACTCCGACAGCGTCTGTTCCACATGTTAGTGGCGGCTGATTAATAACACTCAGAAGTGGAACTCTGAGCTTAACCCGACTAGAACCTCAATTCTAGTCAAATCCCTAATCCAAGTTAATCAACATGGATGTAGCACGTTCAAAAACAACTTACCCCAGTGGGTCAAATCCCACGGTTGAAAAACCGCAAGTGGTCTATTCGGATTCTGGGGAGACCACAGACGTGTACGATGAGGTAAGTCGGAGTGCCTCGACACCCCGTAAGAAAATTAAACCTAAATCAATTTGGCTAATGACGTTTAACGTAAATTCTCTCTTGAAGATGGGGAAACTCAAATCCATTTTAGACAAATCACGAGAACGTAAAATCAAGATTATTGCTTTTCAAGAATCTAGATTTACAGATGAATATCCTTTCAATTCTGAAGGTTACAGGATTTACAAAGGGAAGCCAGGAGAACGAGCTATGAAAAATTGCCCACAATTTGGTACTGGATTTATAGTCCATCATTCCTTACTTGATTCAGTTACAACCTTCCACTCTCCCTCCGGTCGTCTCTCCACCATGACAATAAAATCAGCAAACAAAATTTACACTCTCATTAATGGACATGCCCCAACTAATATCACCAACAGAAAGGCTGTAGGAAAAGTCGAAGAATTTTGGAACCAATTAGATGATATACTTCAAAGAATCCCGAGGAATCGTGTTAAAATACTTATGGGTGATTTTAATGCCCAAATTGGCAAAGAAAAGAAATATAGATATTGGGTAGGTAAATGGTCAGGACACAATCAGACCAATCGGAATGGTATGCGTCTTCTTGAAATCTGCAAGAACCATGACTTATTCTTCAAATCAACATTTTTCAAAAAGAAAACCTCTCAGTCCAAGACGTGGGTGTCACCTAACCCACTGTTAGGAGAATATCAATTGGACCATGTGCTGATCTCCAGAGTAAATACTCTCGAAATAATGAAACTTAAAGTCCTTAAGGGGTTAGCTCTGGATTCTGACCATTACCCTACAAAATTTTCATTAAATATTATTCCAGAGAAAAGGCGATTCTCTCAGAAAATCCCACCCCGTAAATATGATGTTCAAAATATTCAAGGTAATGATAAATTTAAAAACGAGACTCAACAATTGAATCCACAAAACTGGCAACAGCTCCAAGCAGGATTAATAAAAACAGCCGAGAAAATAGCACCACACATGAGAACACGCAAACATCCGTGGTGGACAGCCGAATGTGATGACCTTGTAAGGCTCAGGCAACAGGCATGGCACAATTGGTCTTGCAACAAAACTCCTAAGACTCTGCAAGATCTCAAGGATGTCAGAAGAACAGTCACAAAATCAATACGAAGAATTCGCAAGCAGAATGACAACAAAATATTACAAGAAATAGAAGCTGACTTCAAACAACATAATTCTAGAAACTACTATAGAACTTTTCGCCAGAAGCTCACTAAATATTCCCCTCCATCACTTCAATTCAAAAATGAACATGGGGATATTGCTCATAGTAACACAGAAAACTGTGAAATCCTTGCAAACTACTTTTCGG
The DNA here is from genome assembly GCA_946902985.2 of Meconema thalassinum. Classification (NCBI taxonomy): domain Eukaryota; kingdom Metazoa; phylum Arthropoda; class Insecta; order Orthoptera; family Tettigoniidae; genus Meconema; species Meconema thalassinum. Next base: position 26,714,675 of record OX336396.1, on the reverse strand, counting down.
TATTGCTCAATTGTGAGAAACCTCAAGAAACATTCACTTTTATCCACACGCAACAAAACCAAGATTCGTATCCACCCAACGTTCAGGAAATAAGAGAGATAATTAAATCATTGAAAAACAACAAAGCGTCGGGGGAAGACCAAATTGTTGCCGAGTTGTGGAAAAATGCAGGAGAAAATCTCATTGTAAAACTCCAAGAAATTTTAGAAGAAGTTTGGCGAACTGAAAAAATCCCCGCTGACTGGAAGATGGCACTCATACATCCCTTGCACAAAAAAGGAAATCGGACGGATCCCAACAATTATCGTGGAATTTCATTACTATCCATAACATACAAAGTTTTGTCTAAAGCTCTCCTGAATCGTGCAGAAATTCAATTGGATCCAGTAATCGGCGAATACCAAGGTGGCTTCAGGAAAGCCAATTTGTGTAGAACAAATTATCAATTTAAAAAACTCAATGAAATATTTCCGCAATACATCAAACAAACACTATGTCATTACATTTGTTGACTTCCAAAAGGCGTATGATAGCATCGACCGTGAATCCCTTTTCAAAATACTCAAAGAATTTGGATTAGATCAAAAGACAACAAATATTATTAAGGAAACACTCATGGAAACCAAATCTAAGGTTAAATTTATGGGAGAACTGAGCAGAGAATTCCCCATTGACACAGGAGTCCGACAAGGAGATGGATTGTCCCCGTTGCTTTTCAATTGTGCACTAGAGAAGGTTGTACGAGAATGGCGAAAAGCAGGTGCACCGACGCATAGGATAGGACCAAAACTTAAAGGCATAGAATTAGACTGTTTGGCATTTGCTGATGACATGGCATTAATTGCCCAAGACATCTCTGATGCGCAATACCAACTTGAACTTCTACAAGAACAAGCAAAGAAAATTGGATTGCAAATCTCATTTGATAAAACAAAATTTATGACAGATATAAAGAATGCCCCATCTGAAATTGAAATTGGTACTGACCATATATCTCGTGTGAAGGAATTTAAATATTTGGGTGAATGGATTACCGACAATTGTAATGAAAAGAGGTCCATTACAACAAGAATTCAAAAAATGGAAACTGCTTTTCAGTTAACGAAAAATACTTACAACAAAAAGAGTCTTTCCTGGAAATGCAAAATTCAACATTATACAACAGTGATCGGGCCCGAAGCTCTCTACGCTTCAGAAACTCTCACTCTTCAACATAGAACACTTCGAGATCAGTTGGAAGTGAAGGAACGTAAAATAATGAGGAAAATCTTAGGGCCGAGAATCAAAGATGGTGTTCATCTTCCAAAGCCAAATGCTGAAATATATAAAACCATCTCCAAAATCACAGACAAAATGCGTATGCGACGAATCCAATTCTTGGGGCACCTGGAAAGAATGGACCCAAATAGACTAACTCACAAAATTCACACATACTTGAAAAACAAAACAACTAGATCAAATTGGTACAAACAGACTGAAAAAGACTTGCAAGAATTAGGATCGCCAAATCTCCTAGACCGAAATGTCATCAGAACACTTGCACTCACACGGGGTTTCGAGGATGAAGAAAGACGGCCATACCACCATATCTGGTCTGCACAACGGAAGCAAACCCATTCGTTGCGTATGAAGGAGTACTGGGCTGCAAGAAAGGCTAACCATTGTTGATTCCGCGTGGTCCTAAGAGACCCATTCGCGACGAAGAAGAAGAAAGGAAGAGAAATACAGAAGACCTTATTCGTGGCAAAAGCTTAAAATGATCTGAACAAAGTATTTAGGTGAACTGGCACTTGTGTGAATAGATACCTTAAAAGGACGCGCTTACCCAGTTGTCTTCGTAGCATAAGAGGTGCAGACTGCTGATTTATTATGCAGCTGTGGAAGGAGTTCGAAACCCCTTCGGATATTTTTTTATTTTTTATTTCCGTATTCTTCTTTCTTGGTGTTAAAACGTCGTAATGTGTGTGATCTTTTACAATTTCATTGTCATAAACATATTTTATATTCATATGGATGAAAGTAGCCTACGTGTGAAACTCGGAAAGAAACCGCCATTGTGGAATGCGCAAGGCACAGTTCAACTGTTTCCCGCCATTTTAAAGATGCTTTAGAGAGTTGAGAGGCCAGATTTGACCATTTAACATAATTCCTTGTTAGTGGTAAGTTAACGAGCGTTTCTGTTTGATGAAATCGTCGTGCGAAGTTAAATAACCTTTATTGATGAATTAAGAGATAATTGACGTTGGTGAAAACGGCCATTACGGTATTAAAACCAATTTTAGTACATACAACTTTAGAAATGAAAGCAGCACTGGTTTAGACAAGGAAAAGTACTTTTTCCAAAATTTTTCAATTTTCAAAATTTTCAAAATTTTTATTTTTAAGGAATTTTAAATCAAGGTAGGCATTTTAATTGAAGTGATGCATTATGGTGCAAACAATGTTCTCCAAGACAAATCTAATTAAATGTGAGAGATTGCTGCATTTTGGCTGAGGAAGGTCAAATACGGACAGAAACATGTACCAGTAACATTGTGTGAAAATAATGAAATTTGTATTGTAAAGGGGGGGAATTATATTGTTTTCACTGTGAAGTATTATAGAAAGGGGAATAACATTTAATTTTTTTTCCGTTTGCCCCCCTTTTTTTTTTTTTTTTGTCGTGTAGCCTCTTGATAGGACTGACAAAGTGATTATTTCACCTTTATAGACAACTAGCAGGTACCCGCGGCTTCGCTCGCGTCATAGTCATGTCATATTGTTATTCAATGAAATGCAGGTTTAACCCCGTTAACACCCCCATAGAACCTGAAGATCCAAAAATCCCTCCTTAGTGGATGTTTTTGACACACAACAAACAAATCCCCAAAATATAATTCTTCTAACTTTAATAGTTTTGGTTGGTCGATGAGAGTGAACATCCAAAAATCCTTCCTTAGTGGACGTCTTTCTTCCAGAATTTCACCCCTCCCCATAGTCCCCTTAAATTGGATTTATGAAAAAACGGTCGAACACCTATTTATTCATTTTTAAGCTGATTGTTTTCCTCTGAGTTTCAAACTCCTCGCCTATGTCATATAACAGATACATGCTCCGTTAGGAATCTTTCAACCCCTACTTTTCATCCCTTTCACCTCATAATATACACCACATTGAAAAATCATTAGACACGTGTCAGCTTATTTTTAATGATTAGTTTATAAGCCAAGTATCACATCACCAAATGAAACCAATCGGGAGATATTGTTATTCAATGAAATGCTGGTCTACCCCCTTAACATTCCCTTTAGAACCTGAATATCCAAAAATCCTTCCTTAGTGGGCGTTTTCGACTTACAGCGAACATATCACCAACATTTCATGTTTCTAACTTTAATAATTTTCGCGGGCGATGATGAGTCAGTGAATCAGTCAGTCAGTCAGGATACTTCATTTTATATAAGAGATTTTAGGGCATTATTTACTAATTAGATTTTAATGTATTATGTTTTTCGCAAGAGTTACAGATTTTATGGCAATTTAAATCGACCATTACTGCTTATAGAGTTGTAGTTTTTAACATTTAAAAATACATATTTTTGTATTTTGAATTCCAATGTAGCATTTTGTAGCGTGTAGCTTTCTCATTGCCATCAACATCCGCTCCCTAGTGATGAGGGATATCTGGACCTAAACCCATTCTATTCCCTGCACTTCCACTAGACTCGCACCACTTTTCAGGATAAATGCTTCACAATGCAATGCTGCTTGGAAGGTATCACAGCTTTATGGGTGCAATTGCTCAAACTTTGCATGCTTCTAGAGTGATTTCCAAATTAATGTTTAAGCTATATAAATGTTACTAACAGAGAAGCTATTACTAGGGACAGATCTTCAAAATGACAACATTGTCTGCACCTGTATCTGACTAGTTAATAGTTTACTGTATTTTAAGTTGTTGACAACCTAGAATGTAGAACTTGAAAATAGACTTGCCCCCCCAGGGGCTCACATCTAGTGGGACGTGGGTTGGCGACCACGGGACCCCAGCTGAGTCCGGCATTGCTCCACTTACTTGTGCCGGGCTCCTCTCCGTCATCTTTCCCGTCGACCTCTCTTGGTCAACTCTTGTTCTCTTCCGACCCTGACGGTATTAGGGTATCCGAGGCCTAGGGAGTCTTTTCCTTTCCCGCCTTAATTGGCCCTTGTCTCGTCTTTACTGATTCCTCATTCTTCGAGGGGTTAGCCTTCTTTTTCTCTTCATGTTATGTCCTGCCTTCTGCTCAAGGCCCTCAAGGAGGCAGGGCGTGTGTAGCCCCACCATTTCTGATGCACCCTGGATATTGCTACACCGTCAAGGGCTCACGGCTGGTGAGTTGACGATCCTGAGGGATTCCTGAGCTGGGTCCGTTTCTTCCACTTTTTCCACTGACTTTGGGGTGGCCCCTCTCCTCTTTCCCTTCCCTATCTGCCTTTCATGGCTCTCCTTCCTTCCAAGTCCCTCAATCCTCATTCTTCGAGGGTTGAGGGCATTTCTTTTCTTCCTGTCCTTTATTTGCCTTATCCTTTATTTCTTACCATTTCTTCTTCCAGTATGTAAGTCTGTAGTTAATATTAGTTATAGTTTTCATTCTCATCTCATCTTTCATTATCACCCAGACCATTAGGGGCCGATAACCTAGATGTTAGGCCCCTTAAAACAACAATTATCATAATCATCATCATCATCATCATCACACATCACTCTGTGCATGGGGCCTATGTTTACCCCACAGGACTGGGTCTCCCATACTCACATATGACCTAGAAACTGCACGTTGAAGATTAGAGACCTTAGTAAACTGCAGGCCTGTGAAATGAAATTTCTTAGTAATGCCCTGAAAAAAACATGACAAGACCATTGTTGCTGTTTGGGACTGTGACATCGTGGTTATATAACCCCATGTATTTGTGTGTGAGGAATTTGTGTATTAACCTGTGTTATTGTGATGGCTGTACTAGTGTGGTTATAGGATTGGGAAGGAGGTGCCGTGGCCTTAAGTTAGAAATCATGTGAGAAATGACTATGTCAGATCATCTTTGAGAGTGGAACATTCTCTGGAAGAAAGACTAAGGTGCAAGACTTCAATGGTTTGGCCATGTAAAGAGAATACCAGGTACTCCAACACCACTCCACGGTCAATGGAAGGAGACCTGTTGGACCACCAAGGAAACAATGGCTGGACCAACTGAAGACAGACATAGTGAGTGGAGAAGGGAACTGGTGATTGATCATGGAGAGGGAGAGAGAGAGAGCTACATGGACAGACAACGCTGGCAAGAGCTCATTCAACACCACTCTACCCAGCAAGCTGGAAGAGTTGCATGATGAGATCTTGGGAACGACTTGTCGGAAAAATTCTAAAAGAAGCTGCTTCTCTATTGGTGCACTGCCTCAAAATGTTTCATCTTCCCCAATTGCTTGCCACGGTGAGTGAGTGGTTATCGTGTCGGACTACCAACCCCAAGCTTGCAGGTTCGCTCCTGGCCATGGCAAGTAATTTTTGGAAGGCGACAAAAATCATGACACACGTCATACGTTGTTGGCATGTTAAAGAACCCATTTGAATTCAGTAGGCCGTGTTCATAATGGGAAAATTAATCTCGCGATTTTCCGCCAACACAAAAGTTCTTCCTTTCTCTACTAGAAAGCGCTATACAGTAGTGTCGAGGAGCTTAGATATCTAACCTCCTTGACTTTAATAGCGCTCCAAGGAACAATAAAATTCAACATGCCAGCTGCCCTCTGGGAGTCATTTAACAAAGCTTGCACCCAGCACCCGTGGCCATACAGTTTTATTCATCATCAACTTGCACAGTTTCCAGCCACTGGCCGGGTCTGTTTGGAACACAAGCCTCTCCAACGTCTTCTGTCTTCTCACCATCTCTCAGCCTCCACCCTTGTCCAGTCTTCTCCTCTCTTCTTCACGCTTTCTTCCACCCCCTTCAGCCACCTGTCTCTCAGTCTCTTTCCTTCCCACTTTGTCTCGTGTATCCTCCTGGGTATCCTCATTTCCTCCATTCGTTTTACATGTCCATACCATCTAAGTCTAGATTTCTCTATACCATCCTGTAATTGTTCCTCCTTCATTAATTCTCTGGTCCTCTCATTTCTTATTCAGTCCCTCTTTGTAGCTCTAATACTGCTTCTGAAGAACCTCATCTCACTGGCCTGTATTTTGCTCTTCTCCCTTCCTTTCATAACCCAGGTCTCCGAGGCATACGTCAGGATAGGGACATAGTATGTCCGATATATGATCTTTTTGCTGTTCTGTGTCCTTGCTCCATAACATGCTCCTCACACTCCTCCGGAATGCTTCTGCCTGTCTCCCCCGCTCATTTATTTCTCTATCGTTTCTTCCATTATCTTGTATCAGGCTTCCCAGATACTTGAAACTCGCCACTTTCTTCAGCTGTTCCCCACCAATTGTTATTCCCGTTGTGGTTCTTTCCTTCTTCCTTGTTGTGATCACCATCTCACTCTTATTTATGCTAAATTTCATCCCATATCCTTGTATTATTCCTTCTCACACGTCCAACTGTTCCTGTACCTCCTCCTCCTTGTTTCCCCAAATCATCAAGTCATCTGCAGTTTTATTATTATCATCTTCCCCAATTCTCCAGCAGCAGAGATATACAGTAGGAGCCCTCAAGTTTTGTGATGACCTGGTTGTTAAGTCACAAACATCAAGAGCAAGACGGAATGTCAATCATCGATCGGAAGGGGTTGATTTCGTGTCACCACTACTTCTAACGACCTTTACAGCCCTTTCAGCGATTAAGACGTCGTTTCAGCCCTTGAAAAGGGCCTGATTTGAAAAATCATACAAACGGGGGTTGCAGGGGAAGGGGTGGTGACAAAGGCACAGTTCCTTTTTTGAAACGTTAGGGGAAGACCCCCCCCATTAGCAGCACTGATAAACATCTCGATTAAAACCTTCCTTAGGGGTGAATCGAGAAGGGGTGGTTTGGTCCCATGCCAGTTGAGGGTGTTAGGGGGTGTGGACATTGCCGGAGGCCTTAAGAACTTACTGCAATCAGCAACTGAGGACGGTGTACAGGTTTTCAGGTGGTTAAACACACCCGGTACCTTCTCAGACGCCCCCAATGGTAGTCCATGTTTAGGGGATGATGAAGGGGGTTGAAAATGCCCAAACGTCAAATGTAATGATTTCAACGTGTTTGTGGAACCTTTAAGAGCAAGACTCAATCATTTTCGACTGCTTTGGCAACCTGCGACAAGTCCTGCAGCGTTTTTCGCAAACTTCAATTTGCGGTTTTCGAAAATGGGCTGGTTTTTGGGATGCTACCCCGAAACTACTCAAGTTGGGGAGTTGTGCTGAAGCATATGCTTGGTAGGCGTCAGGATAAACGTCATACTGAGATTTCGAGCTTGTAGGTCAACTTTTCAAAATTTGGTGGCCTTTGAAAAAAGTGGTGCTTTAATTTTTTGAGCAGTATAATTATCTTGGTATAACCTTAGATCGCACTTTATCATTCAAGCAACATCTATTGAACTTATCAAAGAAACTGAAAACTCGGAACAACATTCTTCAGAAACTGTGTGGGACCACTTGGGGATCTACTGCAAGCACTCTACGACATTCTGCCCTTGGTCTGGTTTACTCCAGTGCAGAGTACTGCTCTCCAGTATGGTTAAATAGCCCGTATACCCGATATGTTGACACGCAGCTAAACAACAGCATGCGCCTTATTTCGGGCACAATCAGATCCACGCCAATCCATTGGCTCCCGCTGCTCACGGGAATAATTCCACCTGATCTGCGCAGATCGAATGCCCTATTAAGAGAGTACCAAAAAATCTGCAGAAATCCTGAACTACCCATACAAGAAGACATCCCTGCACTCAATCTTCAAAGATTGAAGTCACGCCATCCACCTTTGCGTGATGCTACCGACATGGCTCACAACAACTTCGACGCTGTGAAAGTTTGGAAAGACCGTTGGGAAACTTCCACAGACTTGTCCCTACACAACATCTTCTCTGGTGCGCAAATTGCTAGTGGATTCCATCTACCACGCAGGCAGTGGGCCACTCTTAACAGAGTTCGGACAGGCCATGGAAGATGCAGGGACTCACTCTACAAGTGGAACTGTTTAACGTCACCAGAATGCGACTGTGGTGCTCCACGGCAAACCATCGCTCATATCGTCGGCAGCTGCAAGCTGAGAGCCTACTCGGGTAGCTGGGCTGATTTCTTGATCCCATCAGAGGCAGCACTAAAGTGGATCGAAGGACTGGACATTTCTATTTGAAATTGTTTCTTGTTATTGTATCATATTTAATTGTATATATGTTACTTATGCCATACGCTAATAATAATAATATGTGTAGAAGTATAATTTGAAGCATTTTCTGTTAGGTTTGGCTCAAATTAGGTGTGTCCTAGCATATTGTAGGCACAATAGCCTAGCGTTTGATTTTTTTGATCATGGCTGCGTCGTCTTCTCGGTTCGAGGATCTCCTGGACTCAGGAAATTACCGTACCCAAAGGGAAAGAGTCCAGGTAATGTGTGTGCACCTTAGAAGGTAAAAAGAGGAGGTCGAGAACAATCTGCACCAGATGTGAGAAAGGGTTACATTCAGAGTGCTTGTCTAAGCACAGATGCCGAGTTTGGTAAGTGCATATTTTTTATAAGTGAAATTTAACATATTTGTCACATAAATATGAAACTATTGCAGATAAAGTTTTTTAAATCAGTCAAATACCATATTTTCTCGCGTATATCTCGCCCCCGCATATATCTCGCACCCCATTTTTTTATTTGAAATTTCAGGGGGAAAAAAGTACTCGCATATATCTCGCATTCATTACTGACGCCATCATATAAATGACCGTAATAACCTCGAGGTAGAAACACGTTCGATTTAGCGCGCCACAACAGTCGTCATTGTCCAGGAACTTACCCGAAGCGTTACTAATGGGAAGAGCGAGCAACAACGAGTTGATCCGACCTTCAATACGAGCCGATTAGGGATCGAGGCGCCACGTGCAAGCATACGGTGCAGCATGAGTGTTAGCACGCTGTACATCTTTCGCCGCGTCTCGCTAAATTCACCGCCTTGAGACACGTTCGAATTAGCGATTAGCGCGCCACATCAGTTGCTGAAGTAGGCCTACAGTTACATCGCAGAGAAACGCAGTTCAGTCTTCTCGAATCACAATGATTTCGTCTTTAAACATTGCGTCACATCAGAGCTCGGCCGCGTGCAAACATACGGCGCAGTGCGAGTGTTAGCACGATGTACATCGTTCGCCGCGTCTTCGGCCGCAGTTGGTTAAATTTGCCGCCTTGAGACACGTTCGAATTAGCGATTAGTGCGCCACAACAGTTGCACAAGTAGGCCTACTGTTACATCGCAAATTTTATGTTTTTTCGGGAATATGGTCATTCCCTGCGTATATCTCGCACCAAAAATTTTCACACATATTTTCGGTCAAAAAAGTGCGAGATATACGCGAGCAAATACGGTATGTGAATAATCAAGTTGTCATTGGAATGAAGCTATAAATTTAGAGCAAAGTAGGACAGATCTGAGTAATAATAGGATTACAGAAATAGAAGACAAACCACACATTTCTATAATTTTTGGTACACCCTGTAGATCAGGCTGTTCCAAATCCACGAGTTTGAGTATGCGTACTCGCGAGTACTCAGCAGTGATGCTTGGAGCATGGTTGGGGAGGGACTGGGGTGATAGCCAATACGTCACTGTGCGAAGGTCATAGTACAAGTCCATGCGCTTCCTGCCAATCTTGATGTATTCACCGCACAGTGGTGGCAGCCCCCACAGCAGAGCTGTATTGCATGTTGCAGGTTTACTCACGGAAGGCGGCGAGTACTCGGCAGCTCACAGACTAGCTGCTCGGCTGGAACAGCCTGCTGTAGATTATAGAAATTATTGAAATATTTTTTTCTCAGAAGGTCTATTGCAAGGTCTTGTAGGATCGAATGTCCACAGTTAGTGTCATTGTGATACCTGTCAATGCATTTGCATTTTCTTAACAATTTAGTGTACTTTCATCAGAAAATGGCCGCCAACTTTCTTGCATACCATTCAAAAAGTTTTTTTATAAACCTGAAACCAGGACACATGACGGTATCAGATCAAGAACATGTGTGAACAACTATGTTGTCTTTATAATATCATTGCCTATGTGACCCAAAGTAGGACAAACTTAATTATAATGAGTTCTAAAAACACATTTTTCTGCATTAAAAAAAATTAAATTCTTTAAATATTTTTTGTACAACCTCATAGCTAAGATACGACCTTGAACTATTTTTCTCCCATACGCATGGCATTTAAACTATATCTGTGTTTTGTTTAGTTGTGATACCTGTGAATGCGCAGGTGTTATAACGTTTTAAAAAACAATGGGTAATTTCGTCAGAAAACAGCTGACAGTTCAAGCATACCACCCAAAATGGCCTGAGAGCAAGAGGGTTAAATGAGCTGCGAGACAGTCATGTCCTATCCTGAGCCTGAAATTTGCTACTGCTTCCTCCATAGCTATGTACATCATTTTCCTTACTTCAAAATTATTTTCATCGCTTAACTGAAGAGTTGTGTATTATTGAGTATTATATTATATATTAGTGTTGTTGTTCGAGTCTTTTGGGTGGCGTAGTTGGTAACATGCTGAGCTTCTATGCCCAAGGTTGCGAGTTCAAACCCGGTCGAAGTCGTCGGATTTTTCAAGAGCATTGTGGGGTTTGAAGCCATTTTTCAGTGTTGCCTTAGCAAACAAAAGTTTAGTGCTTTTGTTTTTTAAGAGCGTTAAAAATCCCTCAGTATGTCTTCCTTTGGAGGGGAAGTAAAGCCGGCGGCCCCATTTCATAGATTTATGGCATGATAAAGATATTGATAATATAAGTCAACTAATGGCTACACTGCGTTCTGCTGCACGGCTGAAAGCAACGGGAAACTATAGTAAGGTCACCATAACTTCCAACTTGACGTTTCAGTGTTAGGCTAGAGTTTCGTTCGCTAAACCGCGACATCACGAACAAAACTCAATATATCGTGATCTATCGATTTGAATGGATGCCTGTGATTGTCTAGTTAAAGTTATTTTCCTTCTGACCGCTAGATAACACTAGGCAAACAGTGAAACGTCAAGTCGGAAGTTATGATGGCTTTACTATACAGCCGTAATGCTATTCCCGAGGATATGTACCTCTCTATGCATAATTACATGTGATGATGGCCTCCTCCCTTGTAAAATTTCAATCCGGAGGTAAACTAGTCCCCCGTTCGGATCTCCGGATGGGGACTACTCGAGAGGGGGTTAACATCACAGAAGAGACAAAGAGGAAATCTGACATTCTACGGATCGGAGCGTGGAATGTTAGAAGTCTGCTAGGAAGTGGAAAGTTAGAAAACTTAGAAAGGGAAATGGATAGGTTGAGGTTGGATTTGGTTGGGATTAGTGAAATGCGCTGGCAGGAAGAACAGGACTTTTGGTCAGGAGACTATAGGGTCATTAGCACTAAATCAAACAATGGCCAAGCAGGAGTTGGTCTCATATTGAGTAGGAAACTTGGACAGCGGGTGGAATATTATGAGCAATACAGTGAACGGATTATTGTAGCAAAAATCAATACTAAACCTACGTGCACCACAGTGGTACAAGTCTATATGCCTACCAGTCAAGCTGATGATGAGGATGTTGAAAAGGTCTACGAAGAAATAGATGACATTCTGAGGTATATCAAAGGTGATGAAAATGTTATAGTAATGGGAGATTGGAATGCTGTGGTAGGAAAAGGGAGAGAAGGGAAGATAGTAGGAGATTTCGGATTAGGTGAAAGGAATGATCGAGGAAGCAGGCTGACGGAATTCTGCACCGAACATGAGTTGGTCATAGGTAACACCTTATTCAATAACCACAATAGAAGAATATACACATGGATGAGACCAGGAGATACAGGGCGTTACCAAATCGACATCATTATGGTGAAGCAGAGGTTTCGAAACCAGATTTTGGATTGTAAAACATATCCTGGTGCTGACATAAACTCTGACCACAATCTGGTTGTAATGAAATGCAGATTAAAGTTGAAGAAACTGAAGAAAAGTCAAAAGCCAAAAAGGTGGGCAATAGACAGACTGAAAGTAAAGGATGTAAACGAAAGATTCAAGAAGAGTATAAAGGAAGGACTAATGAAAAACCCCTAAACAAACTTCAATTGCAGACGAATGGGCACTTTTGAAGAATGAAATAACAAAATCCGCAGAAGAAAACATTGGTAGGAAAGAAAGAATAGGTAGAAAACCGTGGATCACTCAGGATATACTAGAATTGATGGATGAAAGGCGGAAACACAAGAATCTAAGAGATGAAGAGGGGAAAGCAGAATACAGACGTCTGAGAAATGAGGTTAACAAGAAGTGCAAGGAAGCGAAAGAAGAATGGTTGAAAGAGAAATGTGTAGGTATAGAAAAGTGTCTGAAATTAGGAAAAGTAGACACAGCTTATCGAAGGATTAAGAATACTTTTGGGGAAAAGAAGACTAAGTGCTGTAATATTAGGGACACAAATAGAAAGCCCCTAACAGATAGGGAAGAAAAGGTTGAGAGATGGAAAGCTTACATAGAGTGTTTGTATAAGGGAAAGGAGATTGAGAATCATGTAATTGAAAGGGAGGAGGAAATTGATGAGGATGCAAAAGGAGATTTAATATTGAGATCAGAATTTGACAGAGCATTAGAGGACTTAGGCAGGAACAAAGCACCAGGCATAGATGATATACCGATTGAGTTGCTACGCTGCATAGGAGATGAAGGTCTGATCAGGTTATTTCACTTGGTGTGTAGGATTTATGAGACAGGTGAGGTACCCCCTGATTTCAAGAAGAATGTTATCATCCCTATACCAAAGAAAGTGGGAGCTAACAGATGTGAAGATTACCGTACAATCAGCTTGATTACTCATGCTTCAAAGATCCTGTCTAGAATAATTTACAAGAGGATTGAAAGCCAGATAGAAACGGAGTTGGGTGAAGAACAGTTTGGTTTCAGGAGAAATGTAGGAACAAGGGAAGCTGTACTAAGTCTTAGGCTGATTTTGGAAGGTAGAATAAGGAAAGATAAGAGAACGTTCATGGCATTTGTAGACTTAGAAAAGGCTTTTGATAACGTTGATTGGACTAAATTGTTTGACATTTTGAAATCTATTGGAATAAAGTACAGGGATAGGAGGGTGATATACAATCTATACAGAAACCAGACAGCAGTAATTCGAGCTGAAGGATATGAGAGAGAAGCTGGTATTCAGGAAGGTGTAAGGCAAGGCTGCAACTTATCACCCATACTTTTCAATCTTTACATTGAACAAGCAATGAAGGAAATTGGAGAAAAATTTAAAGTGGGAGTGAAGATTCAAGGAGAAATAATTTCAACTCTGAGATTTGCTGATGACATCGTCATCTTGGCCGACAAGCCGGAGGATTTGAATGAGTTTTTGAATGGTATGGACTCCGTCTTACGGAATGAATACATGATGAAAATTAATAAATGTAAAACAAAAATACTGGAATGCAGCCGAAATAAATCAGAAACCTCTATGGAGATCAAATTGGCAGGTGAAAAGCTGAAGGAAGTAGGAGACTTCTGTTACTTAGGAAGCAGAATAACCAGTGATGGACGAAGCAAAGAGGATATAAAAAGTAGGTTGGCTCAGGGAAGGAAAGCCTTTCTACAAAAAAGGAATCTGTTGACATCGAATATAGATTTAGGTATTAGGAAGTCATTTTTGAAAGCCTTTGTCTGGAGCGTGGCACTCTATGGAAGTGAAACTTCGACTATTAGTGCAGCAGAAAAGAGGAGAATTGAGGCATTTGAAATGTGGTGTTACAGGAGAATGATGAAGATCAGATGGGTAGATAGGGTTACAAACGAAGAGGTATTAAGGCGAGTAGGAGAGGAGAGATGTTTCTGGCGACTGGTAATGAAGAGAAGAGATAGGTTGGTAGGACACATACTAAGACACCCAGGAATAGCAAGCTTAGTTATGGAAGGAAGGGTTGAGGACAAGAACTGTAGGGGTAGACCAAGGTTAGAATATGTTAAACAGATTGCCTCGGATGTAGGGTGTGGTAGCTATGTAGAGATGAAACGATTAGCTCAGGACATGGAGGCATGGAGAGCTGCATCAAACCAGTCAAAAGACTGAAGACTCAAACAGCAAAGAATCTTCCACTAATTACACTAGTGTGAAGCTAAATTATAGGTTAGATTAGACTAACACCCTTAGGTTCCAACTGCGGTAGCATCTAGTGACCAAGTTCAGAACTAGTTCGTCGTTGATTGCGGTGTTTGGTAGCAAAAGTTGGAACTACTTGAAAATTACAAGTCTTCAGTCCTTACTTGAATTAAAAAACATATCGTCATCGGCTACAGCTCGTTTCCGAGTATACAATTTTCTGACAATACACTTTCAGGGCATTTTATGAATGAATTTCTGGTGACTAAACAGGCCGATTCTTGCATGGAACATGTGGCCACATACTAAGCATCTTATAGTTGGAGGAGAGCGTGGACGGTTTTGATGAAGCTTGCGTTGGAGTCGCTTCATTTCTGCCAGTCTCCGACGTTCCTGTTCAAAATGATTTACCGAAGCAGATATAGTTTGCCTCCAAAGTTCACAATCTTTAGCCAGTGCCTCCAGTTTGAGGGTTAATTTCTGTCAACTTGAAGGTTTGTTTCAGCTGGTCTTTGAAGCACCTTAAAGGTGCACCCTGTGACCTTTTACCAGTGCAAAGTTCACCGTAGAGGAAGCTTGCCATGGTGGGTGAGTGGATAGTGTGTCGGTCTACTAACCCCAAGATTGCAGGTTCGCTCCTGGCCATGGTAAGTGATTTTTGAAAGGTGGCAAAAATACGACACGCATGTCAAAGAACCCATTTGAATCCAGTAGGCTGTGTTCATAATGGCAAATTCAATCTCGGGATTTTCTGCCAACACCATGTTCCTCATTTCTCTACTAGAAAGTGCTATAGTGTTCAAGGAGCTTAGATATCTAACCTCCTTGACTTTCATAGTGATTCAAGGGACAATGAAATTCGACATGCAAGCTACCATCTGGGTGTCAAATTATAAAGCTTGCACCCGGCACCCGAGGCGATACGATATTATTACTATCTACCCATCTGATCTTCATCATTCTCCTGTAACACCACATTTCAAACTCTTCTATTCTCCTCTTTTCAGCTCTGCCAACAGTCCAAGTTTCACTTCCATAGAGCACCACGCTCCTGACTTTCTGATACCTAAATCTACAGGGTCTTTTTTTTTAGGTCGCTCCGCAACACCACGAGCACGTTCGGCTGCATTTCATTATTTTTGTTTTACATTTATTGATTTTCATCATGAATTCTTTCCTCAAGACGGAGTCCATACCATTTAAAAACACATTTAAATCCTCTGGTGAATCGGCTGAGATGACAATGTCATATTTGGTTCCTTAGTTTAGGGGCTGCAACAACATGGTCATGTAGCCCTGTGTACTTTGGGTGTGTGTAGAATCTGTCTGATAATAACCGGTGTTAATTGTGATGACTGTATTAGTATGTGTTATCTGTGATTCAGGTAGAAGGACAGCATACGATCAATTTTTCAAGTAGTTCCTACTTTTGCTACCAAATGCTGCCGTCCATGACACCTTGCTGCGGACTTTACTACCAGATGCCATCGCAATCAGCACCTGGTGGCAAACGTTGGAACTAATATAGCATTAATCAATTCTAACCAACAAATTTTAGCTTCACACAATTCTAGTTGGTGGTTCTTTTACATGCCATAAATCTATGAGATGGACTTTACTTCCTCTCCAAAGGAAGGCATACTGAGGGATTTTTAACGCACTTAAAAAATCCGACGACTTTAGCCGGTTTTGACCCCACGAAATAAGTAAACAACCACACAACTTTAATAGAGGTGATGGTAATCCCTTGAGTAAATCATGGCTGCCCTCTATAGTTTCCCCCCCAGGGGCTCACATCTAGTGGGACGTGGGTTGGCGACCACGGGGCCCCAGCTGAGTCCGGCATTGGTTCCACTTACTTGTGCCGGGCTCCTCTCCGTCTTCTTTCCTGTCGACCTCACTTGGTCATCTCTTGTTCTCTTCCGACCCCGACGGTATTAGGGTATCCGAGGCCTAGGGAGTCTCTTCCTTTCCCGCCTTAATTGGCCCTTGTCTCATCTTTTCTGATACCCTCCTTCTGCTCGAGGTCAGCCTTCTTTTTCATTTCTTGTTATTTCCTGGCTTCTGCTCAAGGCCCTCAATGAAGCAGGTTCTTTGTAGCCCCACGACTTCTGGTGCACCCTGGATATTGCTACACCCTCAGGGGCTCACGGCTGGTGAGTTCGGGAGTTGGAGACCCCGAGGGATTCCTGAGCTGGGTCCGGTTTTCCGCCTTTTATCCATTACCTGTGGGGGCGGACCCTCTCCTCTTTCCTATCTGCCTTATATGTCTCTCCTTCCAAGTCCCTCAATCCGCCTTCTTCTAGGGTTGAGGGCATTTCTTTTCCTCCTGTCCTTTATTTGCCTTATTCTCCTGTAGTTTTTGGCACTATGACGAAAATTGGTCAACGTTTGGCATTAAACAAAGATAAATTGTCCCCAATACTACAACTTGGGGTGTATGAAGTCCCTTGTACTTGCGGAAAAGTCTACATTGGACAAACAAAACGGTCCATTGCAACTCACATCAAAGAGCATCAAAGGAACATCCGTCTAAACCAACCTGACAAATCAGCTATAGCTGAACATGCCCTGTCTTCAGGGCACGATGTATGTTTCAAGGATGCTCATGCGCTTGCCCTTGTTAAGCTCAACTGGCCTAGAATTACAAGGGAGGCAGTTGAAATTTGTAAAAATCCCAATAATTTTAACAGAGACACTGGATATCAGCTAAGTGACACTTGGCTACCAGTTATTAAGGATCTAGGGAGATCGTTCCTCTCAGTCTCTCTGTTCTTCACCTATTTCAAATTGTACTTTTTTCCTCTATGGCTACAGAGCCTGGATTTGATCTCCTTTGTTCGTCACTGGAGGAGTTTCCATCCGTTTTTTCACCGTTGCCTGTATGACATTACGTATCGTTCAGATACACTTCCCTTTTGTTTATGTTTCCTTATTTTCATCTAACCCTCCCACCTCCCCCCCCCCCCCTCCCCCCTTTTCTTTTGGACATCCTCATTCTTCGAGGAGTCTCTATATTTTCACCCCGCCCCCTTTACCTTTTCCTTACTCTCTACTCTGTCCGCCGTTCTACCAAGGTCCATACAGTAATTTCTGGCAGCTGTTCTCTGGTGACGAACCGAGGAATTTATCTATATTTTTTGTAATTTTTGTAATGTCATTGATATACTTTCTTTGGCCACATTGTTTGATTTCCATTGAAAAAGGAGGCAAAGTTTCTCCGAAACGTTTGGTTCAAATCTAAATACTTACGGCATTAGCCCAACAAAAAATATGAATTATTTATATAATCCGGGTCGTGAAAGCCTTAATATACACGATAGTTATCTAATTCATCTTTTGAACCGTTTTTGTGCACTGCAATTACTTTTGATTACTTAAAAATATCCGGGTAAGTTCCTGAGAGGATTGAACTGTTTATTAAGTGCGTAAGTGGATTTATTATATTTTCTGCTCATTTCTTTAAAATTGCATCAGGGATGCCATCAATGCCAGCACAGAATTTATTTTTTAGCTCTTTTATAACTATTCTTACCTCTTCACTTGTGACATGATTTATAATAAAGAATCACTGCATATATTTATTTTATTATTAGAATTTAGTGTATTTACCTGTGATTTATTTAATAATTTTTGTGGAATTTCCAGAAAATAGTCATTAAAAGTGTTTGCTATTTCCTGTAGATTATTAATCATTTTATAATTTCTGGTCAGTGTAATGTTCCTTTGTATTTTAGCAGATTTTCCAGTTTCTTTCTTTATCACGGACCACATAGCCCTGTTTTTATTAGATGATTGGGAAATAAAATTATCATTATGCATTTTCTTTGCTAGTCTTATTACCTTATTTAATATGCTAGTGTAGTAAGTTGCTTATAAGGATGGAAGTTGGAAAAGGTTTTTCTGAAGCTAGTCGTTGTAAGGAGATTCTTTGGTGATGAGTGTGGGTAAAGATAAAAATAAATGGAGTATAATTATGAAAGACAAGGAAAGGGCACTGTGAAAATTGGAAGTCAGAGTTTGGAAATTGTGGACACGTTCAAATACCTAGGAGTATAATTGAGTATAATTATGAAAGACAAGGAAAGGGCACTGTGAAAATTGGAAGTCAGAGTTTGGAAATTGTGGACACGTTCAAATACCTAGGAAGTGAATTGATGCAAACTGGTAGGTTGGACATGGAGATTGGCAGGAGGGTACAGCAGAGCAATGCATTCTATCGAAGTGTAAGAAAACTTGTTTGGGATAAGGAAGTACCAAGGAAAAGCAAGGAGGTAATGTATAAAGTGTACTATGTACCCATATTAACTTATGCAGCTGAGACTTGGACCCTGACAAGCAGGCAACAGAGTAGAATCCAAGCCAGTGAAATGAAATTCCTAAGAAGTATGATAGAAAAGACAAGGAAAGACAGAGTGAGGAATGAAGATGTTAGGAAGGAAGTTGGGATGGGAAAACTAAATGAGAGAATTGAGAAGAATAAACTAAGGTGGTTTGGACATGTAAAGAGGATGGAGGAAAATAGAATACCAAGACAGATGCTGGAGGCGAAGTGCAAGGGTAAGAGAGCAAGAGGAAGACCTAGAACAAGGTGGATTGACTCAGTGAAGAACTGCGTAAGAAAAAGAAATCTGGACTGGGACAAGATCGTGGAAGAAGAATGGTGGAAGGAAAGAGGAAAGTGGAGAAGTGCCATAAATACCCCGACCTGGCAGGAGCTCAATAAGGGGAAATGATGATGATGATGATGAATTATGATTGTTAAAAGTATCTCTGTTGTGCAATAAAACCACGACCCCGATAGGAACAGTTACATTGGCTTCACACAAGTTTAATTAGTGGAAGGTTCTTTTTCATGCCATAAATCTATGACATGGGACTGCCGGCTTTACTTCCCCTCCAAAGGAAGGCATACTGAGGGATTTTTAACTCTCTTAAAATATCTGACGACGTCTGCCGGGTTTGAACCCGCCTGAATGTGTAAATGGCTTGTAATCCTTGTGCAGTGTATGAAAGCCTCCTTGATCATCACTGTTCAATGCATGTTTGAAAATGATTATTTTCAACCTAATGTTGGTTGATTTGTTCCAGGAGCGAGAGACAAGGACAGTCGCCTCCAATGACTGAATATCCTCAACAGGCGCTACAACAAGCCCAGGCCCCGGGAGGAATTGGAGTCTGGGGAGGTGTTGGAATTGCAGCCGCAGTGGGAGCTTTGGCCATCGGAGGAATCATGGGAGCTATCCGTCAAGCCCGACAGAACAACAACTGACATGCAGGGTATTCCAGAGAAAAGCTAGGCTCATTTCGCTGTGGTATTGATTCTGCATAGCCAAATTGGAGGGCATGAAGTGTGCAAGTTCAAACTATCCCTAACTCTGGGCTTCCAGCGATAGCTCAGTGTTCGGCTTCGAGCTGTCCCCACTGCCTGACAAGGCAGGCTTGGTTTAGTTACTCAGTACAGTGATAGCCCTCCACCACAATATGTGTGCATATACTGATATCACGCCAGGAGTTGGCAGTCGGGTTTGAACTGCAGAGGTCTTCCCGCTCACTGCGTATCGCGCATTCCAAAAACATTCAGTTGGTCACTACTGCTTCACTCACTCAGCACATTCCTTCTTTCACTGACTAAGTGTCGCCTGCTGCAATGAAAACCATTGGCATGCGGGAAGCTGATATATTTAAGTTAGGAATAGGCGGACTGCGCATGTGTACTGCAAGACCCCTCGCACCCCGTCGCACCCCGTTCAACTGCCATCTCCTGCCGCGATGACAGTACAGTCACTTGAACAAAGAAAGACCACATTATACTGTTGCGTAAACTGGAGATGGTTATCCCTTGAGTAAATCAAAGCTGCCCTCTATAGTTTCATTACCATTATCTTCTTGGTCTCAGGAGATCATGGAGTAACTACACTCACCGGCATTAAAAGCGAAACACTATGAATATCAGACAAAACTCAATGTTTGACCGTTTCACCTGGTATAAATTGAATGCTGTGGCTTTGCAGCGATATGGAAATGTGCCGTGATTTAATTGGCTCATTTGAGAAGTTTAGCGCAACAATTGATAATCATTGTTGATCGTGACAATCACAACACCAGTGTTACCGTTTCCCACCTTTGGACAAGAATAACCACTAACGGCTGTCTAAAGGTTTATTGCTGTGAATTCTCGTGTTAGGTATTTTTGTGAACATAACGGTTTGTCTACAACATTCGTAATCACACAAAGCAACAGGTCGGAGGACAGTACGATGAATTTCAGGTTTCGACATTTCCAAATTCGTGTTTGTGTACTGTTGTGATTGTCATGGTCATTAATGTCGTATCAATTACTGTGCTAATTAGGGTGATTAACGTATGCTACATTGCCATTTTGTTGTAATGCCATAGTATTTGATTAATGCAAGGTTTGAAACGTCCCAAGATTGAGTTTAGTCTGAAATTCGTAGTGTTTCGCTTCTTTGCCGGTGAGTGTATTTGTATCCGACATGTCTTCCTATCTTATACCATTTATCAATGGAGGCTCTGCCATTGATTACTCATTCCGTCTCTCTTGGCAAACCTTGATAAAGGAACAGGTAGGTAGTTGTCTTGAAATGTCAGTTTTTAAAGTGTCACTCGACCCAATAGTCCCGCCCCAAAGCTATATTATGTAAAGAACACATTGTTTTTGTCCAAGTCCCGACAGTGGGATTACTGTGCATAAAACCTTTAATGCAATGTCAGGCAAGAAAGGAAGGAAATCTCTTGCCATCAATATTTGATATAGATTTAATATAGATTTAGGTATTTGATTTATTGTTCACTTTAGACCATCCTCCTTTTTCATCACTTTTAACACCTTAGCTTATTGAAAATATATCATTTATGATATACATACCTTTTGCGGAGTTGTTGGGAGTCGTTTCACAATCTCTTCATACTCAATAGCCACTGCTGCACCGCAATAATTGTTATTTCACGGAAATAATGCAATTTTCCTTCACTTACGGACGCCATCTTGGACAGTCATGTGACACCCGAAAGACGATCATGTGACTACGTTACCAACTTGAATAAGAAATTCACCACACGCCTTCGCTACTAAATTAGGCACTGTCTTCCGGAAAATTACTGCTAGTACCACAAGCAAGGGGGTCTGGGGCGTAAGCCCCAGGTTAGGTTTGTTTTTGTATGTAAAACATTAATAAGATAGAATTTATGTTCACTACTAGGTTAGGTACTGCCTGGTCGAAACTTAATGCTAGTACCACAAGCATGGGTTTTTGTATGTTAAACATTATAAATACATAAATAAACACTGTAATTGAGTTCACTGATTTCATAAATCACGTGCGAAATAGTACCAAACGCGTGGGGTTGGCATTACTGACTGAGTGAGAAAAATGGAGGTCAGAACTTCGATTTTAACTATATAAGTCGTATCGCTATTTGGGCGGGATGGTGGGTCTATGACAGCGGAGCAGTGAACATCTAATACTCAATCCTCTCCTGATATCCTCCCGACTATTAAATCAGGTAATTTCAGTTTTTTAAATTTTTTATACAAAGGATGGTCTAATATGAACTCTTACCGGTATTTGAAGGCCTGTGTTGAAGGGCAACGCTCTTTGGAAATGAACTTGGACGGTTAGTGCAACAGAAAAGAGGAGAATAGAAGCATTTGAAATGTGGTGTTACAGGAGAATGATGAAGAGATATTGAGACGAGTGGGCGAGGAGAGATGTTTCTGGCGAGTGCTATTGAAGAGAAGATAAAGGCAGAGTAGTCAAAAGGGACCAAGAGAAGAGAAGAGATATGTCGATATGTCACTCAGGAATAGCAAACTTAGTAGATTTTATTTTTCCAAAAGTAACTATGGTTGTTTTAGTAGCCATGTTTCTAGTAATCATGATATATGGCGGAAAAAGATAATTCAAACTATCATCATAGATTCACTTTACTGGTTCACCACTGCGTTAGAAAGCAATTATCAATGTCCATCTAATTATAATTACTGTATAATTAAGCCATGTAAATTTTTTGCAGGTTAGGAGATGTGACTAGATAAGTGTTATTGGGACGTGTAAATGAGCTCATTAAAATGTAGAAACCTAGTGTCGCAGTCATCATAAGGCTCAAACAACACGTTGCCAATGTTATGTGGTAATTTTGAATGCCTCAAAATTCTCATAGAGAAAAATTTAATTTTGTGTGCCAAAGACTTATTTTTAAAATTACAGCACGCCTCCTGTATACCTTGTTTCCCCCAACCTATTTTATAGATTGACATAATTTCATTAACGTACTGTAGTAAATAGTATTTTTCTTTACATTGTATGTGGTTTTTTAATTCTTTCCCCTCTATTGAGTTTTTTTTTTTTTTTTTTCAATTATCCAAAATTTTGGATTAGCAGGGTTCTACTGTGTCTGTAAATTTGGCCATACTGCTCAGATATAACCTACTTGTTTGCACCATGTCGCTTGGGAGTTAATGATCTTTAAGATAATGTCTACTTTACAGTACAAATTCTTTAAGAATTGTATCTCTGATTTTACGGCATTGACGGCATTTGACTTTTACAATTTTGTAAACATACAAGTGATTGTGTATTTTTAAGATCAAATATGTTGGAGAGTGTGTATGCTGCTAATGACTGATGAATGCTGATAACAGCCGAACATGTATCATTTCTGAGTGGGAGATGAAAGGAATTTGTAGTTATTATTGTTGTTTTAATGGGCGGAACTACCAGATCATCTGCCCCTAAGGAATTTGTTTTGTAAAGTGGATATTATCTTATAGATCTTGAACTCAATACGGGAAAAAAAGTAGAACATGGCCAAGGTCATGGACATACATGAGAGTTAATGTTCTAGGGGACTGTCATGTTTGAATGTTGAGCTACTTAACCCTTAACCCTTTTTTCCGTACAGATTTACATAAGCCAGGCCTGCGAGGCCCGGGTATGGATATAGAGGAAATACTGGTTTGAGGTCAATATTAATAATACCAATGAAATGTGAATATTTCACTACGTTCATTTAGGTTCTAAAATGGAAATTCAACATCGAAATGAGGGAATAATTCAATCAAATGTGAAAATATATATACGAAAGTGTGATTTTAAAACACCATGAAACCATGACGTCCTCACAGGAAGTCATCACTAAATTAACTAACTATGGTTTTTGCCAAGTTTTCTGTCAACATCCACACATCATGTATCATAAAATGAATAAGTAACTGAATGATTTTAAAACATGCGACGGAAAGGCCCGGCTCACGTAGATGTGTGGTAAATTCCAATAAAGCTACAATGTTACTCACCTTATGAACTCAAGGGATAACTCGATCATTGCCATTTTTTCTATACACGTCCAAGCACTCTGTGCCAGGATTTTTTTCTGGGTAAAGACTGACTCAAAAATAGCACAAAAGATGTTTTTTATGTTTTAATGATATATATGAAAATTAAAAATATAGTGACTACAATGGGCTTTTCTTTTGCAACCTAGAAGTGTTAAAGACTGTGATATCCTTTGAATTATAGAGCAACCTAGAGCCCTGAGCATGTCTTAACATGTCCAGTGTACATCACACGCCCAGAGCGTGCCGCTAGTTTACAAGCAGGTGCGGAGTACGTGCCTAGCGCGTCATCGGATGAGTGCTAGAAAATGTTAATCACAATCTTCCCACACGGTAAGAAAGGCCCTCCTTGTCATCCCACACATCGTGTAAGTCCAATCTACTAGCAGGTTCATCCTTTGGCAGATTAGCGCATTCGGTTACCCGCATATTTACTCGCCTTGATTTTCGTATACGTTATCAATTTTTGGGGGATCTCTGAGAATCAAGACAACTTCTATGTAAGGTAAGAAGCAGCATTTTCATATTATTATTTCAGGAGAATTACGAGTGATTCCGCTTTTATAATAAAGAAATTCCAGTTCGGCACTTATTTCATAAAAGGACAACTTGTAATTGACATTTATTCCTGCACCGTATTGAAGAGTAACTTGAAATAACTTGTAGTAATCAATTTGGGCTGCGTAATAATTAGGGGCCGGACATTCATGCACTAAAAATTATTAAAACATGTAATTATACTCTGAAAATGTACAAAATAAGCATTAAAAAATTGAAAAATATGCATTTGACAATAAGGCAATCTTATTCACTCTTCTCTCCCTCATTTGCCGTAATATGTGCACTCGTTTTTGCATGTTGTTCAAGTTGAAACTTATTTTCACATTTCACTTCCTTCGAGCATATTTGACAATAGACGAAAACGCCATCAGTTGAATAATCACTATTACCTAACATACTACATCCCAATTCTAACTTACGGAGTAGAAACATGCACCCTGTCCAGAAGAGAAGAAAGAAGGATTCAGGCATCCGAAATGAAGTTTATAAGAACGATGCTTCAAAGGACAAGGAGAGACAAAGTAAGGAACGAAACAAACAGGACAGAGACTGGCATAGATATCAGTGCTACAAAATATTCGCAGAAGCAACGATTAGGATGGTTTGGGCATCTTCAAAGAATGGGAGATGAGAGGACACCAAAAGCTTATTTCAAGAAGATTATCCCAGGAAAAGACCAGTAGGAAGACCAAAGAAGAAATGGTTGGACCAAATCAAGGATGATCTTGAAGACAACGGGCTAGACTGGAGAAGGACCCATGAAGACCAACTATTCATGGACAGGAAAAGGTGGCGAGGGCTCGTTAACAGCACCCGGGCGATTGGAACTGGAATTTGATGATGATCATGATGACCTGACACCCACTGATTTAATAAATACTTTCTGCTGCTCTTCTCTTTAGGCATTTTGAGTTAAGGATATGCAGACTAAGAATAAAGTAACGATGTAACTGAAGAAACTCCTCACAAAACTAACCCTGGGCTACTGGCTGCTGGGATGGTGAAAGGAATGTCCCTTGAAATATCCAGACTTAAATACTGTTATCTCTTATCTGTTGCTCAGAATGTTTCTTACAAGGGATTATTAACACGCAGACAAAAACGAATTTTATTCAAGATGATTTAAATTATACTTAGGCCTAATTTCAACTGTACATGCTAAAATATGCTGTTATGTTCAGAATATCCAATAAACCCTTTGCATATGCGCGTACGCATTGACACTTGTTATAATTTTATTCATATGTTGTGTTCGGATGGTCAACAATGCAGTTCTGCCAACATCAAGAGGTCCAGTATTATCTCTCGATTTCAACCAAGAGGAACTAGTGTTACCGACGTTGAAAACTCTAATTTTTATGACTTTTAAAGAGTTCCTCGCAAATATCTCGCTCAGTTTGGACGATATGTCATGCTCTACTAACACGCAATAAACGTGTTAAGATTCTTAAGTACAAGGTGATGTTTGGCATGGTTGATGGATCTCAGGACTAGAGCTCTTGCTAGTTCCTGTAGACTGCCAACTCTCATCGGCAAAGAAAATATATTACTAAACTAGCAGAAGTACCCAGTCTTCGAACGGTCTTGGGTATTAATAACCAGACGTAATCAATTGAGCTACTGTTGCAATGGTTAGGGGCTTGGAACCTGTTTGTTGACAAAGATAAATGATTAGTTGAAATATGCTCTGAAACTAATTTACCTAACGTGCACTTCCTGTCGTGAAAATAAAATTGAAAACCTCGTAGACGAAACGCAATACACGTCATATAAAAACTGACCCTCACTGTTGTGTCAAGTCCGCATTCAGAGGAAGACCCCTTTAATAAATTATAAAGGCTTGTGGTGCATGAAAATTCAGGTTTTTAGCCTCCAATGGCCCAAATTCCTAAACGCAAAAAAATAGAATAAAAAATAAACTATTTCAATTCAGGAATTTTTGAAAGTAATGTTGCTGTTTGAAGATATAATAGACCTTCTGTACGACATATCGCAGGTTTAAGTCTTGTGATAAATCTACAGTTTTTGTTGGTTCCGTGATAACCTTATAGCCATTTGCAAACTTTCACAGAAATTTAATAAATGGAGTGGCATTACTTCTTGCAGAAATAGATGGAAAGTTGGATGTAACATTTTGAGACACTGTTGTCAGGGTTACTGGCTTGCATTCCTACATTAGTTTATTAAATGAAATTAGTTTTCTGGGAATATCTCAGAAACTCTTGGTTTTAGAGCCTTAAAATGTAGTTTTCGGGGACCCTTTACGGCTGTTTAGGCGCCCCGAGTTTTGTTTCTGACACCAAGGGGCTGAAAATAAGCTTTGTCTCGTCGTTGTAGGCCGTAGTATAATAATAATAATTATAATAATAACATAACAATATAGGGATAGGGGTATAATAAACCTTCCGTACCACAACAGCACGTGAAAATTGCGTGAAAAATTCTAGAGTACCCCTTGACCCCCTTAAGCGCATTATATGTATTGATGAAATTTACTGCTTAATTTAGTTCCGTTATAACCTTATAGCCATTTGCAAACTATCTCAGTAATATAATAAATGGAATTGTATTGCGTCTTACAGCAATAGATGGACCTGTGAGTTTCTGTTGCCATGGTTACCGGCTTCCTTTCTTTCATTATTGTATTAAATGAAATTAGTTTTCTGGGAATATCTCAAAATGTGTTGGTTTTAGGGCCTTAAAATGTGGTTTTAGGGCCCCCGAGTTTCGTTTCTCACATTGAGGGGCTGAAAATGAGCTTTGTCTCGCCCTTCTATGCCCCTTTTATGAGAGGTACAGAGAAGAGTTATATCAATTACTAGTGCCTCGTGCCTTTGAAGGATATCTGTACCAAATTTGACGTTGATCCACCCAGCCGTTCTTGAGTTATAAGGGAACAAAATTGTCCACAGACAAACAGACATACAGACAAAAAAAATATTTCCGCACGCATCCATCATAAAACAGTCTGAAACGTGTAAATAACGCAAATTTCCGTAGAAATTCAGAAAAAACAGACAAACTTTCATTCTTATATATATAGAGATAGAGATGTACAATTTATTCAAGAATAAATCTTTAAGATGTTTCTGCCTCGTCAATACTTTAATTTATAAACTTAAAAAATATTCACATATTTGGGCAAGTTACATGTTTCAAGGCGTCAATTAGCCCCTTCCTCAGTCCATATTTTCCGTACATTGGACCACATCTCAAAAAAGAAAAAAAAAACATTGATATCTCAGCACAGTACAAACACAATAAACACATAACAGTTTAAAAACACTTAGAACTAATATAAAAAGCATGCAAATTTGTTGTCAAATATCTGATACACTTGTTAAAAGTTTGGCTTCTGTGCAAGCAGAAGACATCAATTCTTCCATTAAAAAATAACACGTTATATGGAAGCATAACTTTCATTATAAACTGTATATCGTGTGTTCTTTTATTGTCCTGTTTTATAAAACACTTGTGATGAGGCGTAACTTATGTTGTTTATCAAAAGAACTCTGTGGCACCTCATTTGACGATGTAGCGGTAAAATCTGGGATAAAACTCTTATTGTATAATGTGGGCCATCTTGTGGACTTCGTATGGATCATATGACTTGTAGGCGTTTTCTCATTTTAACAGTGAAAAATTAAATTCTTCCATATACGGTACTAAAATTAATTCCAAGCCAGCAACCAAGGCAGTATAAATATATAATTTTCCAAAGAAAAATATGTATTGTCCGTTGAGCCATTATATATTTAAACACAAATTGTGCTAAATGTTCCGGCATAACTCAACAAAATGACAGTGTTTCGCCCCGGTGTGCAATTGGGCTCTTCAGTTGGTTAATGCACACCGGGGCGAAACACTGTCATTTGGTTGAGTTATGCCGGAACATTTAGCACAATTTGTGTTTAAATAAGGCAGTATAAGAAATAAAATTTCAAATCCCACGTCAAATAAACCTGCACATGTTACGATGACTTGCGGAGTCCGTTGCTTACAATTTACACGTTGGGATTGCTGTCCACTTAGCAAGTATTGCTGACACCTTCAGATGAAGTTGCCATTCACTTGATGCAATTAGTCTTCAGAATGAGCTAGCTAGGCACATGTTGTTCCTAATCAATCGGTCATTGGAAATTTGGAACATGACCGTCTTAGATACACATGACGATTGTGGCGGTTGAAACAGACGAGGTTGCTCCAGTCTACCCAGCAATACGCCGGATTGATTTCCGAGTAGAACGTTCAAAGCTAACATGGATTTCACAACATTCCGAAACCATTTGAAATCAATTTGGATTACCAAGGTAAGGGTGATTGTTTTTGTGAAAGGGACTTTAACTCCCGTAGCACATTGGCATTACTCGTGACGTCAATACTACATGTATTTTGTGTCTTGTAATAGCCTTCTCAGTATGTGTTGGCCGCGCATCTTGGTGAGGTGTACAAAAACAACTCATGAGCCCAATGCACAGTGAGTCAAAATCGAAATCTAGGAGGACAAAATTATTTACTTCTACAGTATTCTCATACAATTGCTGCCCACTATTCTGGGATATAAACGCATCTTAGTGTAAATCTGTCTCCACTGTTCGAGCAGTCTGAATTGGAGGGTGAATGTTAGTGGCTGTAGTTTGGTTGTCTTTGTGGTTAGTGTGATGCTTTAAGATGGAACATGCAACTGAAGGAATGATCTTTGTAATGTGTTTCAGTTATT
The DNA here is from genome assembly GCA_946902985.2 of Meconema thalassinum. NCBI lineage: Eukaryota > Metazoa > Arthropoda > Insecta > Orthoptera > Tettigoniidae > Meconema > Meconema thalassinum. Next base: position 26,685,787 of record OX336396.1, on the reverse strand, counting down.
AATGGGCGTAATTGTAATGTTAGCTATATTTGCATTATATAATATTTAACTATTATTTTTAAAATTATATTTTCACTTAGATTTTTAGTATGCCGCGTCACTCTGCGTCACTTGCTACTTGATGTTAAAATGTAGATAAAGTCTCGTAGTTTACGCCTGTTATAAGATTTTTTGTATCTTTTTGCAACTTACTTAGCTATTTTACGTTTTAGAAATTGCCACGCTACCAGTTCTCACATGTTTACAACTGTTTAAAGCACTGGGTTTGACGATTATGTCAAAAGTGGAACTTTGTGACTTTGTTAAAAGTAAATTAGAGGTAGAAAATTGTTCTGAAGAGATAACTGAATGCTCTATCCAACTCCTAGTCATAGACAATGTCTTGCATGTGTAGACGTAGCTTAAAAAGGTCTTAACTGATGTTTATTATGAAGTAAACAAATTATATACGTTGCTTTCACTTTAAATTCATGATTAAAACGTATAAATAATTTTGTCCCCCTAGATTTCGATTTTGACCCACTGTACACTGGGGCGAAACGCTGGCAATTCATATTTGAGCTTCCGTTAGGTGTCGAGGAACCCAGTGAGAACAAAGCTTTGAATACTCCAACTGGTCTCCGTAGTTATTCTGCAAGCGCCTATGAATATCTGTGATGCCCTGGTTGTCCGCCAAAAGATAGGCGGCCCTTCCAGCATTGCTGCTTGCCTGCCGGTCTGCTTCGATCGCGTTTGCTCTCTGTTTGGTACCCCCCCCCTCTTTTACAGACTCCATTTTCAAGGCTAGTTATAGTGCTGCCACCTATCGGAAAGTAATGAAACTCTACGAGACAAAGCGGGAATATTCAAAGATGTCCCAAACAAAATTTCAATTTTTAAAAACAGAACTCGACAGAGAAACAAGTAGTTCCGTGAAGAACTATACAGCCTATTTTCATATATCCTACTAATATTAATTGCCTCTATTAACATACAAATTGTCAGATTGATTGCTGTAATAGATTCGTAGATATTGAGAACCGTCTAAATATTCTGGATGTTCACCATGTTGGATTTTTAAATTATAGGCCTTAGATTTATCTACTATTACATGAAGATTATTGTGTAGGTATTTTATTCAAACTTCAATCGCATGATTAGGAGACAAGAAATTAAAGCGGGATTTTAAAATTTCGCTCAGCCGCCGTATTGTGGTTATGAAAATAATTTAATGAATTAGATGCCGGTCGATAAAAATTTGTATAAGGATATACCGTATCAAGTTTCACTGCGCTCGGATGGTTAAAACGCAAGAAACGTCCATTTGAATATTTAAATTTCGCGTCGCCACCATGTTGGATTTGAGCTCACCACGTTATTGAACGTCCCATAGGTGAACTTATGCTTATAGCATCTATACACTTATAAAATTTCAGTTTGATTGCTGTAGTAGATTAATAGATATTGAGAACCGTCTAAATATTTCGGATGGTCGCCATGTTGGATTTTAATACTTGTAGGCCACAGGATTATATACTATTAGATGATGATTATTGTGTACGTTCATTATGCAAATGTTGATTTCGATCGCATGATTAGAACACAAGAAATAAAAACTTAATTTTCGAAATTCGCACAGCCGCCATATTGAGCTTATATAAACGATTGAACTAAATTAGATACCAGTGCATTACAATGTGTGTAAACATTTGCTGTACGAAGTTTCATTGCGTTTGGATCATTAAATCGCGAGAAAAGTCTATTTAAAACTTTCAACTTCGCTTGGCAGCCATGTTCGTTTTGTAGTTAACCGGTTTTTGAATGACCCATAGATGAACTTCCAGTAGTGCCCTTTTATCTCCGTACAAAATGTCATGGTGATAACGGTAATAGTTTAAGAGATATAAACTGCCGGTGAAATATTTCGCACAGCCGCCATCTTGAGGTTATGTAAACAATTGAACAAAGTTAGATGTTGGTGCATTACAATGTGTATAAACATATACTATAACAAGTTTTATTGCGTTTGGTTGGTTGAATGGCGAGAAACGTCTATTTAAAAGTCGCAACTTCGCTTGGCCGCCATGTTGGTTTTGTAGCTACCAGGTTTCCAAAAGTCACATTGGTGAACTTCTAGTAGTTCTCTTTATCACCGTACAGAATTCCAAGGTGATATCGGCAATAGTTTCGGAGATATTGAATGTTGGTGAAATATTTCGCACAGCTTTGGATTGATGACACGTAACAAAATTCGAAGGGCACGGTTGGGGTCGCGTGGAATATTACTATGAACTTGCTGAGTTTCATTGAAATCGCTCCAGCCATTTTGAAGTTATTGGGGGGGGGACACAAAAATCCTCTCGCACACAGACAGACACACGGACAAAAGGTGATCTCATAAGCCTATTTTTTTTTTCATAAATGAAAATAGGCTAAAAAAATGTGTTGCATTATATATTGAACGCCCTCATATAAGGTGGACCTGTCTACATTACTTTGAAGGGTTCACAGGTATTGCGCTCTATAACTATGATACATGGAGCATTTACTGTAGATATTCCTAGAGCCGGCTCTGGTCCATGAAAGATTGTTGCCGATCCCTTTCGGGCGAGTTTATCGGCTTTTGCGTTTCCTTCAATGCCCTTGTGTCCTGGGTCCCATATCAATTTAACTTTATGTTCCCCCAGTTTAGTTAGGCCATTAAGACATTCTTCTACCAGTCTTGAGTTCACTTGGGGGCTTATTAAAGCCTTCAGTGCTGCCTGGCTGTCTGAGTGTAGGTAATTGACTACTTACTACTTCATTTGTGATCACAGCTGTGCTGGGAGTGATACAGCACATTCTGGTGATCTTTAGCAAAATTAGAATTTTAAGCGATGTTCTTTGAAACGAAGTACTTACCCTGTACAATTATTTTGTAAAAGAAAAATCCCTAAAGCTGTGTACACACGAAGGAAGTATTTCCATACAATCCCATGTGGGATTGCAGTTGTACCTACAATGTTTTTATAAAGTTGGCAAATACAGTATTTCTGGATGACTCATCTAAGCTGGTTACTGAAACTGTCTTAAGATGGTTCTTGCGGTTGCTTCATAACATTGCCTCTTGTCAGCATCTACTTCCTAGAGCTGTTTTAGGTAATTTGTGACTTTTCGTCCTTGTATTTCATCAAATTGACCTCACGAACTGCTTTGTGTAATATCATGTTCCTATGGCATTAACCAAACAGCCATTTTTAGCCTATTTTCAATTTTGAAAAAATAGGCTTATGAGATCACCTTTTGTCCGTGTGTGTGTGTGTGAGGAGTGTGTGTGTCTTCCCCCAATAAATTCTAAATGGCTGGAGCGATTTCAATGAAACTCTGTAAGATCATAGCACCAATCTGGCCGACCCCGACCGTGCCGTTCAAATTTTATTGTCTCTCACCAATCCATCATGGTGGCTGTGCGAAATTCCTTCCCACTTCGTCTCGTGTATCCTCCTGGGTATCCTCTTCTCCTCCATTCATTTTACATGTCCATACCATCTAAGTCTAGATTTCTCTATACCATCCTGTAATGGTTCCTCCTTCATTAATTCTCTGGTCCTCTCATTTCTTATTCTGCCCATCTTTGTCGCTCCAATACTGCTTCTCAAGAACCTCATCTCACTGGCCTGTATTTTGCTCTTCTCCCTTCCTTTCATAACCCAGGTCTTCGAGGCATACGTCAGGATAGGGACATAGTACGTCCGATATATGATCTTTTTGCTGTTACTTGTGTTAATGATGTTAAACATTTTCTTTGAGAGTCTGCTTTCATCCATCCTCCACAGGTGTCCATAGAACTGTAGGCGTCTTTTCCTAAATTTCTCTGTGATGGTGTCTGTGTTTCCGTAGAGTTCCTTTGTGGTTCGTCTGATCCAAGTTCCGTCTCGGAGAATAGCGCCGTGTATCTTTCTAAGAATTTCCCGTTCTTGTTTCTCGATGTCATGAATTCATGAATTCTTTCATTCCCTCCAATTAATGTTGTTTCTGCCACATACAAGGCTTCTGGTAAAACAACCCTGTTCTAGTGTCGTAGTTTTGCACTACTCTCTTGTTATAATGATTCCAAGTCAGTTTGTATGCCTACGAGCACGCAGGCTCTGAACATCTGGTAAAGGGGTTCGATACACAAGAGCTTTCAAATGTCCCCACAAATAAAAGTCCAGTGGGTTTAGGTCTGGAGAGCGTGGAGGCCTGGCAATTGGTCCACCTCTACCTATCCATCTGTCATCGAATCTGTTATTTAGAAGCTGATGGACATTAACACTAAAATGGGGTAGTGCTCCATTGTGCATGAAGTACATGCTTTGTCGCACAGCTAGAGGCACATACGCTAACAGATCAGGCAGAATATTCTCCACAAAATTATGGTAACTGTCCGTTGAGCCTGGGTGAAAGAACGTGAGGCCCTACCAAATAGTCACCAACAATGCCGCCCCAAACATTGACTGAAAATCTTTGTTGATGACTTGCTTCAACAGTTGCAATGGGGTATAACATGGAAACAAAGTGTTTCTGGAACCATGTTCATATAACATCATTTCTTATCTACGTGTGAGGAATGCATCCTGCATTTTGCGCCGTACCTTTTTGTTACACCCTGTAGACTGTACAAGGTAAAGTTTTGATGCCATTCTTTCAGTGTTGCCTATACTAACTGTCGATCTACATTCAGTGACATTTCAATTACTAGCTTTGGAGCAAGTTTACCAGCTAGCGAGTCGTGTCAAGTTAAGACTTCAGAGAAGAGTATATTATGTGTTTGGAGTTTAGCTGTTCACCTCGGCTTTTCTGTATTGCTTCTGGGACCTGCCGTCCGTACGCCTTTTAAGCTTACGCTGGGTAAACCATTAAAGATACCGGGCGAATCCGGGGCGGGTTACTAGTACAGTCGAACCTCCCTTCTGCGGACACCGTCGGTTCCGAGAGAAAATGTGCGTTATGAGAGGTGTCCGCTGAAACAAGTTTGTCTAAACACGTTCGTCCCTTGTTACTCATGTTTACTTGACGACTGAAATGCTACGGTATTTCTGTCTCACTAATTAGCACATGTACTGCAAGAAGTTTCCTTCTCAAGTTGACTACCTGAGATCGACCTTATCGGTGGCAATCTGAGTTATGAATAGAATGATGCAAGCAGGGAAGAAAATCCCCAGGTAACTCATGAGTAAACAGTCACTGGCAGCAATCCTGGACAATTAGAATTCTCGAAATGTACACCAGTAGGTAGAACACCATAACGAAAGGTTTGGTAAGAGGAATGTACAGAAGAATTAACTTTACGGCTACTACAGCGTTGTGATGTAGCCTGCATTTCACTCTCTCTCTCCTTTGACTCGAAATAGGTGTAGTACAGACATTCAAAGGATTTCCTTATGTCTGCAGAATGGTTTTAAAAGAAAGGAGGACATGGTCCGGTGTAAAGAATGTCCCGCAGCATGTGAAGTGTCCGCTTAAGTCAAGTGGACGGGACAGATGACGATGTCCGCTGTCCGGACTTCAAGGTGTCCGCTGAAATGAGGCTAATTGAACACTTGTCTTATGTAAATTAAAATCGGTTCCAAGGAAAAATGTCCGTATAGGCAGGTGTTCACTGAATAAGAGTGTCCGTTAGGGCAGGTTCGACTGTATTTGAATTGCAGCCAATGGCCATAGCAGGGTATTTTAATTGAACGTCGGAAGGCTCCCCATTAAGTTCAATTTCAAGTAGTTCCAACTTTGGCTACCAGAGATGCCAGTGTCACTGACACCTAGTTAGTTATTGTTTTAAAGGACAGAACTAACACTGACACTGAACATTGGAACTTGATAGAGCGTTTCTAACCAAATAATTGGAACAGCTGACCTCATAGTTCCACCCCTTAAAACAACAATAACTAACTAACTAACTAACTAAGAAGTATGATAGGAAAGACAGAGTGAGAAATGAAGATGTTAGGAAGGAAGTTGGGATGGGAAAACTAAATGAGAGAATTGAGAAGAATAAACTAAGGTGGTTTGGACACGTAAAGAGGATGGAGGAAAATAGAATACCAAGACGCTGGAGGCCAAGTGCAAGGGTAAGAGAGCAACGGGAAGACCTAGAACAAGGTGGATTGATTCAGTGAAGAACACCGTAAGAAAAAGAAATCTGGACTGGGACAAGTTGTGGAAGAAGAATTGTGGAAGGAAAGAGGAAAGTGGAGAAGTGCCACAAATACCCTGACCCGGCTGGAGCTGCATAAGGGGAAATGATGATGATAATGATGATGACATTAGCAGTTAACAGTGGAAAAACTCAAAGTAGGAGTAAAGATTCAAGGAGAAATAATTTCAACTCTGAGATTTGCTGGTGACATCGTCATCATAGCCGACACACCAGAGGATTTGAATGAGTTAGGTAGATTTCATTAGAAAGCTAACTATTGCAATGGGTCCCATGTTTCGACTTCTGGAAAATTTTGACATATCTTCGCGTTTCACAACCCCCAGACCCCAAAACCACCGTCAGTTCAAAAGTTTATATATAATTTATGTATATATCTATATTATTATTATTATTAATATATATATATATATATATATATATATATATATCAGTTTCTTGTGGACACGATAACTGCCGTAATTTTGCACCAATCACTTTGAATTTTTTACATAATATGTATCCCTATAAAATCTCGGTCGAGTTCGTTAATGGGCAAAATCGGTCGAAGGGGGTGAAAATGGGGGGGCTTTTTTCGAAAAAGTGAAATTTCGCTATAACTCTCTTAATACGTGAAATATCGAATCCATTCAAAGTTCATAATATGTGTCGGATAAGTGCCAAAATTTTATGTCAAATAAGTTTTTTGATAGCACCAACCATTGACCAAAGTGGTGGAAAAAAGTGGGTTTTTCGGGAAACATTAATCATATCTCTCTTAATAGGCACAATATCAAAACCGTACAAAATGGAAAATATTCCCCTAATAATTACCTAAAACTTTTGTCTGAAAGAATTTTTGATATGACCCACCATTACGCCAAGGGATGAGAAAAATTATTTCGGAATTTTAAAAAATGCCAAGTGCCATCAGAGGTTACCATAACAACGCTTTTAAATTGATAAGGGATGATCTATCAGAGGTTGCCAAGACAACGCCATTGACGAGATCACATTCATTTTTAGCCTACTTTTCACACTTTTCAAAAATGAGGAAAAAGTAGACTTATAAGATATATCCGGGAAAATGTGTCTGTCCTTCTGTCTGTCTGTCTGTCCTTCTGTCTGTCTGGCTGTGTGTGTGTGTGTGTGTCCCCCCCTATCAACTCCTAAACGGCTGCAGCAATCGAAACCAAATTTAGTATGAGTAAAGATGTATACCGGAATATCTCAGACCCATATTTGAAAAAGATGCCAGTGCTACCAACTGCTAAAAAACGCACTAGAAATTTGAGCTCCATGTTGGATATCTTGGAAGGTATGCAAGGGAGCTATTCTAAAATTGGCACACATGTAGATAATACTATTTCAGTTTAATTTCCAGGTGGCCATACATGACAGCGTTGCCAAAATAATTTTAAGCCTTCTGATAAGTTCAATTTTTAAATGCATATAACTTCTACACTATCAATTGGATTTCAACCAAATTTTGTATGTAATATGTGTACATAAACATATATGACTGAGTGTATTCTTAAGAGCCACCAGGGCTGCCAACTGTTAATAATTGCTCTCAATTTTGTATCCAAATATATCAGAAAGTATGCAAGTCGACAGCTTTAAACTATGCACACGTAAATTACCCGACATTTTACATTAATTTGGAGTAACTTATATACGTCAGTTCTACCAACATGATTCTAAGCCTGCTGATAGGACCAATTTTTAAATACATGTAACTTCTATACCAACAAATGGATTTCATCCAAAATTGGCACAAAAATATATAATATTTCAGATTATTTCTGACCAGCACTCGCATGACATTGTTGCCAACATGCTTTTACGTGTACTAATAGATCCAATGTCTAAATCCATGTAACGTCCTTTGGACTTCAACCACATTTTGTATTCTGTACCTTAGGAGATGGAAGTAAGAATATATTCAGTCACCAGAGCTGCCAACTGTATTGCTCTATTAGGCTACATTATGGCTAGTATACCTTATTTCGAACTAATTAAGACATTTCGATATTACCCATTTAATTTCGTCATTATTCTAGATAGGTTCATATACTGTAGATTATTCTATGGCATGAATCTTAATTTTAAGAAAAGTAGGCTCTTTAGTTCGTCACAGAACTTCTTGTTCCATCTGACTGAACTTCTATGCCCAAGGTGCTGGTTCAAAGCCGGACAAAGTCGCCGGATTTTCTAACAGCGCTAAAAATCCGTCAGCATGCTTTCCTTCGGAGGGGAAGTTACAACGTTCGTTGCAAGTTGCTGGTTGCGGTGGCATCTAGCAGCCAAGTTCACAGCTAGGTGTCGTTGACGTTAGTATTTGGTACAAAATTAGGTACTACTACTTAAAATTGACCGTCTGCAGACCTTACCTGAATTACAGACTAATACAGTCATCACAAATAACACCGTTTATCAGACAGATTCTACACACACCCAATGTACACGGAGTTACATGACCACCTTGTCGCAGCCCCTAAACTGAGGAACCAACCAACATCTCTGCGGGAGATAAAATTTTGCGTGAAGAAGTAACAGACTGTTAGATAGTTACACATTAGTTCCAAACCTTGCATAAGGACAGTGTGATCAGAAGTATAAAAATTAACCCCAAATGACAAGAAGTTTACCATCCCCATAAGACAGTAAAATGTTGAAAGTATGCATAGAAAGACGAAAAAATGTTAACTAACCTCCAATTGTAAAATACTTTCTCACAATAAATGAGGTCTGATCCTCCTACGAAAACCTGCATATTTTGCCTATTATAGCCTATCCCCTAGTTTGCCCGGTGAAATCTACCTCCGCCTTCCGGCGTGCCGAGAGGAATTTTTTTTAAATGGTATGGATTCTGTCTTGCGGAAATGTAAAACAAAAATATTGGAATGCAGCCGATAGAAATCGGAAACCCCTATGGATGTCGAATTGGCATGGGAAAAGCTAAAAGAAGTAGGAGACTTGTGTTACTTCGGAAGCAAAATAACCAGTGATGGACGAAGCAAAGAGGATATAAAAAGTATGCTAGCACAGGCAAGGAAAGCATTTCTACAGAAAAGGAATCATTTTTGAAAGCCTTTGTCTGATGCATGGCGCTCTATGGAAGTGAAACTTGGATTGTTGGAGCAACAGAAAAGAGGAGAATAGATGCATTTGAAATGTGGTGTTACAGGAGAATGATGAAGATCAGATGGGTAGATAGCGTTAACAAATGAAGACGAGTGGGAGAGGAGAGATGTTTCTGGTGACTGCTAATGAAGAGAAGAGATAGGTTGGTAGGACACTTACTCAGACACCCAGGAATAGCAAAGTTAGTTATGGAAGGAAGGGTTGGGGACAAGAACTATAGGGGTAGACCAAGGTTAGAATATGTTAAACAGAATGCCTCTGATGTAGGGTGTAGTAGCTATGTAGAGATGAAATGATTAGCTCAGGACAGGCAAGCATGGAGCAAACCAGTGAAAAGACTAAAGACTCTTCATCGGCTGTAATTCGTTTCCGAGTACACACAACTTCTTCCTACATAGAGCTTTTCAACCCAGTATTTATTTATTTATTTATCGTATGGCTTTTAGTGCCGGGAGTGTCCGAGGACATGTTCGGCTCGCCTGAGTCTGTAGCTGCTTCCAGCGGATACCCTAAAGGGTGAGCTACAAGTTCCGTTGAATTTCAAGTAGTTCCAACTTTCGCCACCAGATATCAATGATACCTAGTGGTGAACGTTGGAACTTTGATAGAGCGTTCTGACGAAATCTAACCTAACAAATTTTGCTTTACACAAGTTTAGTCTGTGAAAAGATTTTTTACATGCCATAAATCTATGACATGGGACCGCCGGCTTTACTTCCCCTCCGAAGGAAGGCATACTGAAGGATTTTTAACGCTCTTAAAAAATCCGACGACTTCGGCCGGGTTTGAACCCGCTATCTTGGGCATAGCAGTTCAGCATGCTACCGACTACGCCACCGAAGCCGCTTCAACCCAGTTTGTGACTGTGTCTCTGATGTCTGAACAGACCAATCCTGGCATAAAACATGTGCCCACATAAATTGCACTGAATGGTTGGGGGAGGGCAGGGTTGTAATAGACGGAGCTTTCTTGCTTGTTTCTTGGCCTCTCCATGTCTGCGATATTCTTCTTCATATAAGTTGACAGCGGTTGATGAACTAGACTCAAACAACAACAATAACAACAACAGTTGACTCAAAACGAGATGTACCTTCACATGTCCACCTGAAATATGAGTGACTTTGAGCAGTACACGATACAAGTGTGTGTACATGAAAAGGTCCCAGTTGCTGGGTCTTGAGCTGACAAAGTATACACCTGTATCTGACTAGTTAATAGTTTACTGTATTTTAAGTTGTTGACAACCTAGAATGTAGAACTTGAAAAATAAACTACCTTAAATAACTTACCTTAGCATTTGTCTTTAACCTTCTAATTCAGTCTGCATTAAGTACCAAATCAGAAGGCTCAAATGTTTAAAGCAGGGGTTCCCAACCGGAGGGGCGTGGGGCTTTATCAGGGGAGGGGGCTAATCTCTCCAAGTGATTGTCACGCCAAGCCAATCGCTCAAAAGCACTGGTAATGTTGCATGTAATCTCTGCTGTGCTCTGTCAAATATCAAACGAAACATACCCAACCTTATCAAGAGCAAACAGTGTCAACCCTCTCACTGACATTTGTTGACTAATTTAAGGCTGTATTGTAGAAGTGTGTTCTTTGTATTGTGCTAAATGAAGTTAGTATGTGGCTCATCAGCCAGCTTGGTGTTCCTAGGCAAAACCCCACACAAGACACGACATAAACTTAGAAAAATTGCTGAGTTTTAATTCACTGGCCATGAAAGCCAATATAAGTTTACCATCATTTTATTATGTAATAGATATCAAATGCACACTTCATATTATTTTTTCAGAAATAATTATTCCATTATGTAGTGTCATTAGTAGACAGCGGATTTTAGGCAAATGTGTATTTTTTCCCTTAACAAACAGGGTGGGCACAAAGTCCCGTTACCCCTATACATTTCAGGAAATACATTGATTTTTTTAAACATTTTCTGTTTCAAATATAATCAATGGCTGATACTAGTGACTATAGCATTGAAGAACGCATTGTCACAAGCACTTGGGTTCATGAGAGAGCAAGAACAGGGAAAACGTTGGAACAGGTGCGTACTGACTTTGAGCAGCGATTCGGACGACAGCCTCCTCAAAAGACAACTCTTTGGTCGATATGGGTGCAACTTTAAGTCATGTTTCATGTGTTTGCGCAGAGTTGACCGGGGTATACCCAGTTCCGCGGATCGTTTACGAGTTGACTTCGTTGGTGATCTTTCCACTGACTCCGCGACTTCTCGGCATTGTTCCTCTCTTGTTGATGGTCGACCACTTCTTGGTTTGTCCTTCACGCTGCCTGTAGCGAATAGTTCCTTTTCCCAACGTAAAAGTGTTGTCTTTTGAGGAGGCTGTCGTCCGAATCGCTGCTCAAAGTCAGTACACACCTGTTCCAACGTTTTCCCTGTTCTTGGTCTCTCATGAACCCAAGTGCTTGTGACAATGCGTTCTTCAATGCTATAGTCACTAGTATCAGCCATTGATTATATTTGAAACAGAAAATGTTAAAAAAAATCAATGTATTTCCTGAAATGTATAGGGGTAACGGGACTTTGTGCCCAGGGTGTATACATGACTGACCTTCTAAATTTACATGTTTCATGAACATTTATGTCTATATGAAGCAGTTTTATAGTGCCTAAAAATTCCTCTTTTGACGTTAGTGCCTATTTTTCATTCTAAGTCTATTTTAGTGCCAATTTACTAGTTGGACTAGTTTTTCCTTCGTTAGAATTGAATTTGTGATTTAATTTTGAGCAGAAACTATCTGAAGCATTTGGAGCTGCATCTGAAAAAGTGAATAAGAAGTTTCATTCAGTCCTTTAGAAAAACATCGGTTTGTTCATTGCTGCTAACATTTTAACGGGAAAGAATGACGATGAAGGTGAAAGTGAAATCCCAGTTCATCTTATCAAAAACTTTAAATATTGCCTTGTGTCTTCAGTTGACGTTGAACACTCTTTCTCAGCGTGCAAGTTAATACTCGGAGACAAATGACATAACTTTTCCATGGACAAAGTGTTTGTTATTTACTGAGGAGCCAGCTATGGACAAGATGTTTAACCTCAGTCTGTAATTGTGAGTTTAATGTGCTGTTTGTGAAATGTATTTAGTTTCTTTTATTACAGGTATAAACAAAAAAAAAAAAAAAAAAAAAAAAACCCCTGGCACTATCCAGCCCATGACGGGCTAAGGCCGACCAAGCGACCGCTGCCCAGCCATTTGGCCTGCAGATATTGGGGTGACGCGTGATCAGCGCGTCGGGTCCCCTCGGCCGTTAATCTTGGTATTCGTGATCGGGGCGCTGTCTCACTGTCAGACAGCTACTCAATTGTCCTCACGAGGCTGAGTGCACCCCGTTCCAACCCTCACGTCAGTTTTAAAATTCCTGACGGAGCCGGGGATCGAACCCGGGGCCTCCGGGCGAGAGGCAGGCGCGCTACCCCAACACCACGAGGCCGGCTTATTACAGGTATTGCAAATTAAATTGAGATAAGGTCATTAACGTCACTGTTTTAATGTTTTCTTGATATCTGGTCAGTTATATTTATATACAGGGTGTATCTTAATTATACCGACAAAAATATCAGGGATGCTCTGCGTGTTATGTAAAAGACGATGCCGCAATCGGATTGGCGGAGAAAATTTTTCCCTTCGAGAAAATGAGGTTACTTTGATACTTCCGGGCGCGCGATTCAAATCTACAAACTCGCTGAGCAAGCCGCGGCCGCTACTGCGCTTCAGGCAAGGGAAGGGAGTGTGATAGAAGGAGACGGAGATATGCTGGCGGGAATGCGCAAGTTTCCTCGTTCGCCTCGGCTTGCACTCTTGGCTCAGCAAATATGGCAAGCCCGTCAATTTCAATCGCGCGCCCGGAAGTAACAAAGTAACCTCATTTTCTTGAAGGGAAAATTTTTCTCCGCCAATCCGATTGCGTCGTCGTCTTTTACATAACACGCAGAGCGTCCCTGATTTTTTGTCGGTATAATTAAGATACACCCTGTATATATATTTATATATATGTGCCTATTATTCATTTTGGTGCCTAAATATAGCCTATTTTAGGCGCCTAAAACATTACCTTTTAGAGCCTGAACTTCTGCTGTCTAGTTATTAGGGTAGGTCTATATCCTCCATGTCAGTTTATCGAAGAGGTTATATAAGCGACGGGTGGGGGGTGCGATGACCACCCGCATCTGAAAAGCTGGCGAAGGTTGGGAACCACTGGTTTAAAGATTTGTCAGTTAAGACTGGAATATCTCTTTGACTAGAATTGTTCCTTTATACATGCACCCACACGTATGATTTAAAAAACTTACATTGGTACTTAAAACTACTTGTGCAAAATAATACTTCATTATAAATTATGACTAGTTCTGACTAGTACAAGGCACCTCAAAAGTTATCTGACTCTTGTTTTGTTAGTTCAGGGCAATTTTTGGTAAAGGAATATCCAACTGAAGTGTAAGGAACCGTATGATAGAATCGGAGTGAGATCCTATCTCTTTGGCCACGGTGTCCATATCGTCCAGGCACGTCAGTATGTCGAGACTCTGTGAAAGAGATCATAAACATCAGTTCAGTGGAAACAGAACAGAATCTATGTTAGAAATGACTTTTATGTTCGACCATGGAGAAATGTAAATATTAGACTACATGTCGGAAAACTGCATCGTAATGAGGGTCATTATAATACAAGTTTTCATTGTGATCCAGTTTCTTCCACCAATCAGAGGTCAACAAACACTTGTGTCACCAATTAGGTAAGGATAGCATCGCACCTGCGCTGACTTGCACGGCCTCCTATTTTAATCTTCACTGCGTGGCTAGTGTCATAGTGGGGTATTTGAGGAGGTCATGCTATTGTCTGCGTCCCATGCGCTCTGTTCAGTACATAAAACTGGCGAAATCTCGACAGATATTTATGAATACAGTGAAACCCCTCAAATCCGAACTAATTGGGGCTGTAGCCTGTTCGGATTTCAATTTGTTCAGATTAGCCGAAAAATATCCATAGCATAACATAATAAACAGCCCTCGTTACGGTATAGGACTGTACATTGAGCAAGGAAGGCTAGTGACAGTGAGGAAGACGAAACTTCGACAATGTGACTTATACTGCGCTTCGTAGAACAACATGTTCATGCGACGATGGTGTGCAATTGCCTCCGCGGGAAGGTTTTCGTCACTTCAACAATTGAAGATAACTGATTTCAAATGAAAGATTAAGTGATATTTTGTGTGTTTCTATTGCCATTTCATTGTTTTTGCAAAGTGATTATCCTAAGGAATTACAATAACCAACTTTTCCGTTTTTAAATCCTGGATGAGATAAGAATGTAGCTTAGGCACATTTACACTTCTTGGTTAATTTTTCAACTAATTATGTAAAATAAGGTTATAATGCAGAATATACTCGTATAATTGTCTTATGACTAAATAAATAAGTTTCTCTCTTTTGTGTGTGTTTTTCAACCTTATAACTGTCGAAAAAGCTCGTTCGGATTACCCGGGATTTCGGATTTCCGGGGTTCGGATTTGAGGGGTTTCACTGTATTTATGTTCGAACATAAAATAGTTTATAATTATTGTCGATCATAAACAGTCGTATGCAACTCGCCTATAATGGTAATGGAAATTATAAAACTCGCTTCGCTTGTTTTATAAACATACTCGTGTCTTAATTTTTGCCTTGATAGGCTTGTTGCATACTGTACTATTATATAAGAAAATACCACTGTCATAAGAGTGAAGGAAGCTTATAGTTTGACGTGATCATTAATGTCGAGATCATGAACCACAGGACGTGATGTTTCACTTCAAAACTCTCCCATGCATTGACTTGGTCTGCCTTGAACAGCAAAGGAAGGCAGGCAGGTTCAGATAGAGGGAGAGAGAAACAGGAAATGCACCACAATCGTCAAAGGTGAGCATTCAACAAATAACTCTCCCAGTCTCATTAGGAGGGTAGGCAGAGGGGCATTGTTCAACAACATAACTATCCCATAAAGAGAAGCATATTTTCAGGAAGTGTTAATTCCATTTTCAACAACCTACCGGTGTGAAATCTATAATCTCTGACATGAAAACTATGATTAGAAACCAACGACAACCTGACCATGCCTTCAGATCTCTTGGCCTTCCTCTTGGTCTTTTTCCCTCTATTTTCATCTCGTGTATCTTCCTGGGTATCGTCCTCCCATCAATGCCCATACCATTTAAGCCTTGATTACTCTATCTTATCCTGTAATGCTCCCTCCTTGATCTTCTCATTTCTTAACCTGTCCACCTTTGTCACTCCAATACTGCTTCTCACTAGCCTGTATTCTGCTTCGCTCCCTTCCTTTCGTAACCCAGGTCTGTGAGGCATACGTCAGGATTGGGCAGTAGTTGCGACAAATTTCACAGTTGTTGCCATGGTAACAGTGTTAGTGAATAATGCCTTTCTCCCAAGTGCAGCTCGTCGGCTGATCCAGCCAATCAATGGAGTGGAGTCGAGTTTGCCCCTTGTGCGAACACACGCTACTCTCCCAGCTTTCACCTGTTGTGGGCAACTATCGGTTTCTCCTTCTAATGTCATCTAACAGGTTACATGCATGCTTCCCCTTTTTTGAGCTGCTGATGGAATTTAAACACCTCCATTCTGTACTATAAGTACAGTCATCCTGTGTATCATTAAAAAAACGTACTTCATGACCAGTTTATGCACATCATTGTGCAATATTAGCAGGGGCGGATCTAGGGGAGGGCGACCGCCCAGGGCCCCGCGCCATGGCTTTTTAAATATAATTAATTAATAAATACTTTTGGACCTCATCTTTGCTGTAAGACAGCTACAAGAACACCATTATGAATATGGGAAAGATCTGGTGATGACCTTCTTGGATATTGAGAAAGCATATGATAGTATTAATAGAAACAAGGTATGGGAAGCAATGAGAGCAAAAGCAGTGAACAAGGAGACAGTGGCAAGAGTGAAAGCAATGTACGAGGGAAGCAAAAGCTGTGTAAAGGTGGGAAGGGAGAGAACGGAATGGTTTCAACTGGAGAGTGGTCTGAAACAAGGAAGTGCCCTCTCACCCCTGTTATTTATAGTGGTGATGGATGAAATCATACGAAAAGTGGTAAATAGCATTGGGGAAAGGAAAATGAAGGCAATGTTGTTTGCTGATGACCTACTGGTATGGGGAGAGGATGAGGAAGAAGTACAAGAGCAATTAGATGAGTGGGAGAAGGTAGTGTTATCATATGGGATGAAGTTCTCAGCACAAAAGAGTGAAGTGGTCATCACAACGAGGAGGAAGAACAGACTGGATATGGGCATAACATTTGGAGGACAGCAGTTGCAGAAAGTAGAATGCTACAAGTACTTGGGAAGCATAATTGAAGAAAAGGGAGGCAATAGGATGGAAATAAATGAAAGGGGAAGGTGCGCAGATGGATTTTTCAAGAGTGTTAGGAGGATGATATGGAATAAAGATGTACCACAAAAATGTAAAGGAATCATCTACAAGACCTACTTTGTGCCAATTTTGACGTATGGTTCAGAAACATGGGTGATGAAGGAAAGGGACAAGAGTAAAATACGAGGAGATGAAGTTCCAGAGGAGTAGGGTAGGAGTGACAAGAATGGACAGAGTAAGGAATGAGAGAGTCAGAGAGATGGTAAGAGAGGAACCATTGCAAAATAGAATAGAGCGATCTAGGCTACAATGGTATGGACATGTGAGGAGGATGCGAGAGGAGAGGATACCGAAGAAGATGTTTGGAATGGAAATGAAGGGAAGGAGGCCAAGGGGAAGACCAAGGGACAGATGGACAAAAGGAGTTAAGAAGAGTGTGGAGGAAAGAGGAGTGTGCTGGGACACAGTGAAAGACGAGAGATGGTGGATGGACAGGAAACGATAGAGAGGCTTATGTTCCAAGCAGACCCAACCAGCGGTCGGAAACTGCTCAAGATGATAATGATGAGTATATGCTACAATTTCCTCCAGTACACAGTCAGGGAAATACAACTGCCAGGCTTCTAATGAAGATTGGACATGTCTTGCCTCCCTTATTGCAGCTGGTAAATGAGAAGGTTTCACTATATTCTGTTTTCTTTTACAGCCTGTTTTACACATTACATGAGCATCCCACTATGTTTTATTATCGTTGCCAAGCAGGTCAGGCTCCACGCAAGGAGCCAGACTCCTCACTTTCAGTATCATCGTCATCAGATGCTCTAGTGTCATCAAACGCTACACAATCACTACCATCACCATCAAACAAATAGTGCCTTGCAGTACGCTGTTGTTGTTGATGTTGAAGAGCTCGGTTCACCAATTCTTCTTTTTCTATGCGTCGCAGAAGTTGATCAATCCTCTCTATTTCTTTCGGATCCGTGTTTTCTAACACGAAACATAAGAGGACTCGCAGTATGGAACACAAAGAAAAGAACATCGCGAAACGCAAGGCCTCGCACGAGGTGGAAAAGACCACAACTTATGTCGAGGTCAGAGTTTTCTTCCTCCCGGTAACAATGGACAAGAAATTTAGATTAACTGTTACTGCACTAGCGTTGTCAACTCTGCAACGGAGGATAAGAGAAGGAAGAACAGGACGAGATGTAAGCTCATTGCAAGTTACAAATGAATAAATGAATGTGCGGTCGAAAAGACCGCGCGGCGAGTTCTCCTGGGTTAAAGGCAGCTATAAATGGAAAGATGAGGACAAGGTAAAGGTCTTATGATGGTAATGGGGCAATGGCCTAGCTGAAGACTCACCTTGTTTCCTTCACAGACAACTGGAGAAGAACACTGCTCCCTGTCTTCTTTGCTAAAACAGAAACCCAAAGGTGAGAAATTAGCTATTATTATTGATTCATTTTGGGGTTTTGTGACATTGTATTCCCATGTATTTGGGTGTGTGTGGAATCTGATTGTGATGGCTGTAGTAATGTGTATATTTTTAATTGAGGCTACGATTGGGAAACAAGCAGCCGTGAATGTTAGCATTTACCTCGAGATATGTAACTTTTTCTGTTAAGATACAAAATAAATGTAATTTCAAGATAAAAAGAATAATTTCCCAACTCTTTGCCCAATTTGCCAGTCCATTATTTTATTACAAAAATTTTTCAGGGTAAGTTATTATTATTATTATTATTATTGTGACAATGCATACCTCTGATGATGTAAGTGTTCCCAGTTGCTCAGGAGCTTGTCAAGTTCTTCAAGCCTCCGCTTTCTCTCCTTCTTTCCACCCATCTTCCACGACATTTCTGACGATAAACTACGCAGCAACAATGGAAGTGTTCCCTCAGTGTCTGATCCATCACCGTTTGCATTACATACACTTCCTTTCTCCGCAATGTTTTTACGCTGAATACTTTTATAAGAAGTTGAAGTGCCAATAGAAGGAGGAGATGAAAGTTTCTTCATAAGATATACGTCTTTGGACTCCTTTCTACGAACAAAATGGTTATGACTAGATTCACTTTTAGAACAGTTCTTATGAAGTTCCAATATTTTCTTTAGTTTTCTCCTTGGACATGGGACGCGAGGGATTTGGACTGGACAATGTTCACAGGGTAAATAAATGACTTGAGGGATGCAAACATGACTTGTGACTGATGCTGGTGATGACTTGGAAGATGACTGAGCCACTGTATTTTCAAACAAGCCATCAAAATTTAAAGATGGGACTAAGCAGTTGGTAGGCAAATCCTCTATCTTGCGTCGAGGTTTCGCCTTTGTCTGAGACTTGCAATGTCCCTCTGATTTATAATCATCTGGTTGCCAACATTTACAGGGATGAAAGTGGAGATGACCTATCTCTCCTCCTGGATGTTCTGTCACATCCATCCTATGCAAATCGGCTGGTGACGGTGAAAGTATAGGATTTGCAGAAGTCCTCTTGACTTTCTTGTCCAAGTTCACTTTGGTTGACAAGTTGCAGAGTTCAGACTGTGGGTGCCCACTGTCGACTGCACTGTGCTTCATGATGTGTGGACTAACGTTTCCCTCTAAACTGCCATAACAACTGGGTAGAGTCTGCTGCCATCTTCTCACCTGTAACATATACCGATCCAAAATTTATAAGCTTTTTTAATGGCAGCCCTGAAGAAAGAGCATAACTCTACAGGGCTATAACAAATGATTGAAGCGATTTCATAAATTCACTGTAGCTCCGTTCATTGACATATGGTCACGACTCACTACAGATACGTAGAAAAACTCATAAAGTTTTGTTTGGCTGAAGCCGCACTTCAGGTTTCTGCCGCCAGAGCGCTCGAGAGCGTAGTGAGACAAAATGGCGACAGGAGCCGAGAACGCGTTTGTCGTGCTTGAAATGCACTCACATCAGTCAGTCATAACAGTGCAACGACACTTCAGGACGAAGTTCAACAAAGATCCACCAACTGCTAACTCCATTCGGCGATGGTATGCGCAGTTTAAAGCTTCTGGATGCCTCTGTAAGGGGAAATCAACGGGTCGGCCTGCAGTGAGCGAAGAAACGGTTGACCGCGTGCGGGCAAGTTTCACGCGTAGCCCGCGGAAGTCGACGAATAAAGCAAGCAGGGAGCTAAACGTACCACAGCCGACGGTTTGGAAAGTTAACGTGTTTTGTGCAATCTCACGGTTTAAAGTTTACGGCCCCTTTTTCTTCTGCGAAAAAACCGTTACAGGACACGTGTATCTGGACATGCTGGAAAATTGGCTCATGCCACAACTGGAGACCAACAGCGCCGACTTCATCTTTCAACAGGATGGTGCTCCACCGCACTTCCATCATGATGTTCGGCATTTTTTAAACAGGAGATTGGAAAACCGATGGATCGGTCGTGGTGGAGATCATGATCAGCAATTCATGTCATGGCCTCCACGCTCTCCCGACTTAACCCCATGCGATTTCTTTCTGTGGGGTTATGTGAAAGATTCAGTGTTTAAACCTCCTCTACCAAGAAACGTGCCAGAACTGCGAGCTCGCATCGATGCTTTCGAACTCATTGATGGGGACATGCTGCACCGAGTGTGGGAGGAACTTGATTATCGGCTTGATGTCTGCCGAATCACTAAAGGGGCACATATCGAACATTTGTGAATGCCTAAAAAAACTTTTTGAGTTTTTGTATGTGTGTGCAAAGCATTGTTAAAATATCTCAAATAATAAAGTTATTGTAGACCTGTGAAATCGCTTCAATCATTTGTAATAACCCTGTAGTTAGTTATTGTTGTTTTAAGGGGTGGAACTACGAGGTCATCTGCCCCTCTTAACACAGATTAAAGTATACAAATTTAAGAATGGAATTAATAATTTAGAGGTAGATACCTAAATATGAAAAGATCGAAAATTAATTTAAAAAAATATTAGAATTCAAAAAAGAAGAAGTCTTTGAGTCAATGTACACTGGAAAATTCAGATTGCTGACCCTAACCCACTCTCACTTAGAAAGCGGATAAAGCTATCAGCAGCCACCACGTCATCGGCTAATATAAGTTTGAGTGTCATCTGCAAACTAAGGTTTCTTCGTAAGTCAGCAAGATCCACGCACTCGGTTAAAATGTGGGTCACGGTGAAAACGGCTCCACAGGTACAAAGTGTGGGGTCTTCCCTTCTCATCAGGTACGAGTGGGTGGATCTTGTCTGACCCATCCCTAGCCTAAACAAAATGATGCGACTCCCTCCGTGACCGGAAAGAGCTCCGCCACTCGCGAGTAGTTCCCTTAATTGCTCTCAGTTTACTGGGCATTAGATCAGAATATCAGAACTTGTCGGCATAACTGAGAGCATATATCCCTAGCGGGTACCTCCATTGGTCGAGGTGGTAGTGATATCGCCTCTTTTGCAGCTTGATCCGCTAACTCATTTACTGCAATTTGCATGTGGCTTGGAAGCCACAGAAAGGTGATTCGAGTGTCTGCACGGCACAACTCGGCTAGTACGTCGTGGATTCGCAGCACTGCTCGTACACCTTCGAACCATCTGTGTAGAGAATACCAGCGTCCGGTGTAGATCTAACCGAATTTCCGGACACGGGACTAGCCATGGAGGCACCTTGCTAGGTGTCCGGATCATACAGAGACCTACAGCCACTCCTATTTCAGTACACGAGAAGGCATAACTCTAACATTGAACATTTTACATCTGCAATTAAGTCACCAAGCCTAGATGAAAAGAATCATCATCATCATCATCTTGAACAGTTTCCAGCCCCTGGCTGGGTCTGTTTGGAACATAAGCCTCGCCACTTAGTTCTTTCTTCCCACCACCTCTCCGCTGTCACTCTGGTCCAGTCCTCGCCTCTCTTCTTGACACATTCCTCCACTCCTTTCAGCCATCTATCTCTTGGTCTTCCCCTTGGTCGTTTCTTCTGTATCTGCATCTCATGTATCCTCTTGGGAATCTTCTTCTCATCCATTCTCTTTAAGTGTCCATACCACCTCAGTCTTGATGTCTCAATCCTACCTTGCAAGGGCTCCTCTTTCACCATTTCCCTGACCTTTTCATTCCTCACCCTGTCTCTTCTTGTTACTCCGATCCTACTTCGCAGGAACTTCATTTCACCTGCCTGTATTCTGCTTATGTCTCTTTTCTTCATTGTCCACGTTTCTGAAGCATAGGTCAGTATCGGGATATAGTAGCTTCTGTATAACACTTCCTTGCTTTTTTGTGGGACACTTTATTCCACACTAAGCTCCTAATGCTTCTCAGAAATGCTTCTGCCTGTCTGCCACGTTCCGTAATCTCTTTGTCATTTCTCCCATTTTCCTCCACTATACTTCCCAAGTACTTGAGACTTTCCACCTTCTTCAGCTGTCCACCTCCAAGTGTTATCCCACTCATTGGTCTGTCCTTTTTCCTGGTCGTTAACAGGATCTCACATTTACTGATGTTGAACTTCCATCCGTACTCTCCCACTGTTTCTTCCCAAGCCTTCAGTTGCTCCTGAATTTCCTCCTCCTTGTTTCCCCAGACCATGAGATCATCTGCAAACACCATTGCTTTCATCTTATCTTCTCCTATCTTTCCTGCTATCCGTGTCATTACCTCGTCCATAACCACAATAAAGAGAAGGGGTGACAGTGCACTACCCTGTTTCAGGCCACTCATTTGTCTAAACCAGTCTGTTCTTTCCCCTCCAACTTTCACACAACTCACACTTCCACAATACATCTCCGTCACTCTGCCTACAGTCTCTTTTTCCACTCCCATGTTTTCCATTGCTTTCCAAACCTTCTCCCTACACACACTATCATAGGCCTTTTCGATGTCCAGGAAGGCCATCAGCAGATCCTCTCCAAATTCGTAGTGGTGTTCCTGGAACTGTCTCACTGAAAATATGAGATCCACTGTTGATCTCCCAGGTCTGAATCCATACTGCTCCTCTCTCAATTTTCTCTCCACTTTGGCTCGTATTCTGCTTTCTAATATCTTTTCATATATCTTGGCACAGTGAGGTATGAGTGTGACTCCCCTGTAATTTCTACATTCCTTTCTGCTTCCTTTCTTAAATATTGGGACAATTAATCCTTTCTTCCAATCTTCTGGGGTCTTTTTCTCCTTCCATATCACCCTCATCACACGGTACAGCCACTGTTTCCCAACCTCCCCTGCTGCCTTCACCATTTCAACACTCACTTCATCCACACCTGGTGCCCTTCCTCCTTTCATCTTGTCTATAGCCATTTCCAGTTCTCTCCAAGTCAGGTCCTTTTCCATTCCTGTGTTGTCTTCTCCGTCTTCCAATACATTGTCTTCCTCCCTATGACCATTTGGATTCAGCAAATCCTCAAAGTACTCTTTCCACACTGTCTTGAGTGCCTCTTTGTTGTGTACCTCATTTCCGCTTTTGTCCATCATTACCACATCCTCTCGCAGACCTCTTCTCTTACTTTTGACCATCCCATAAAGTACTTTCTTATTTCCTCTGCTGTCTTCCTCCATCATCTCTGTCCACTTTACCATCCACTTCTTCCTCTCCTCTGCGACAATCTTCTTTGCTTCTTTATCTTATAATCTTCCCTTGTCAGATCAGTTCTTTCCTGGAACCACACTCTGAAAGCCTTGTTCTTCCTTCCCACAGCTTCTTTTACTCTCTCATTCCACCATGGTGTCTCTTTACACCGCTTTTTGTTGCTTGTTCTTCCACATACTGCCATTGCAGCTTCCACCATTGTGTTTTTGAATTGCTTCAATTCCTCTTCCCCTGTTTTAGGATTGTCTGTTGGCATCCTTTCCCTTATTATCTTCTGGAATTCTTCCTTGACTTCCTTTTCCTTGAGTTTCCATACTTTGATTCTCTTTTCCTGGTACTCTGTCCTCTTGCTATCCTTAACAACTCCCAAGTTCATTACAAGTATTCTGTGGTCGCTATCTAAGGCCTCTGATGGTATTACCTTTATATCTCTGACACTTCTCTTCATTTCCCAGTCGTACAGCATGTAATCTACCAAAGATTTCTTTGTTAAATCACTGCTGTACCACGTTACCTTGTGGCTTTCTTTCTTCCGGAACCAGGAGTTGCCTACCACTAAACCGTTTCTCTTGCAAAAATCCAGCAACTTTCTCCCTTCCTCATTCCTGCTACCCCATCCTTCTGCTCCCAATACATTTTCATATCCTTGCCTTTCACTTCCTACATGTGCATTCAAATCTCCCATGACAATGATGCTCTGCCCATTCAACTGCTGTTGTAGCTCCTCCTCAAAGTCTTCCTTCTCTTGAGCTGTACATCCTACTTGAGGGGCATACACCTGGGCTATCTCCAGGCTTCTTCCCTTTACATTTACTCTGATCTTCATGATCCTGTCACTTATTCCCTTTACCTCTTCCTTCATCCCATCTCTCACTACTACTCCTACTCCGCTGCTCCTTCCTTCACTGTTCCCACTCCAGTACAACCGGTACCCTTTCCTCAGTTCTCTGCGACCTTCTCCTTTCCATCTTGTTTCTGCCAAGCCCAGTACATCCAGTTTTCTTCTCTCCATCACATCTACAATCTCCTCCACTTTTCCTGTCAGTGTCTGTATGTTTAATGTCCCAACTCGTAGTCCATTAGCATATCCGAATCGTCGTCGTTTGCATCCGTCCTTTCCGAGGCCTGTTCCTGGTTTGAAAGCAAATATGATATCCACTACTGGCTTGCTAGGCCTATCGTAGCTTCACCAGAGCCCCGCCAGCCGTCACTTTTCAGGGTTCCCATAGAGCCTTCACAGCTACCGTAGCGGTCCCGGGGCACACAAAGTCCCCACTGTACTTCACCCCTACAGGCAATCCCCTACTTCAGAATAATGCACTTAAATTAAAACTTAACACACCCCACCCCAAGTCATTTCAAATAACCTACAGTCAATTTTTGACCAAGGAAAATAGAAACTAATTATTGTATTAATGGAAAAAAATAACCCAATGTCAACTTGAACATAACTATCAAATTCAGTAATTAATGCAGGCGATGAACATGCAACAAGACCACAACCTGGCAGGGAACTGAACCAAGGCCCTTCTGATTCAAGGCAAACATCCTATCCACTTATTCAAGAAAGCTTCTTATAATTATCGTAAAGCGATATTCTATCGTTAGCATTTACTGTCAAGCCTTATTGAAAGGCTCTCACGTATATATCATTCATGTGACATTTCAATAGTCAATCCTAGTAATAAAGGTATGTAAATGTTATTATTTATGTCATATGTTCCTACTGAAATTAGTTTATATTGCCATTCTTCACTAGTAAATTTGGATAGTTGATCATAAGGAGCTTAGATGTGCGTTTGTTCCATAATAAGTTTGGTTCCAAATACAGTCTTCTTCTTCCTAGCATTAATCCCTTGCGGGGTCTGCTACTTTGCTACATCTCCTCCACTTATTTCGGTCGTTGACATCTTCTGGTGTTAGACCAACAGCGTGCATGTCAGCCCTGATGTTGTCAGTCCACCGCTTTGCAGGTCTTCCACGTGGTCTTGTTCCACCTGGGTTGATGTGGAGTGCTCTTTTGGCAACTGAGTTGTTCTGTCTTCTCATGACGTGACCGTACCAGCGTAGACGAGCCTCCCTCACCTTCTCGACAATTGGTGCAATACCAAATCTTCGCCGGACGTCTGTGTTCCTTGCGTGGTCAAATCGGGTCAGCCCCATCGACCATCGGAGCATCTTCATTTCCATCGTACTCAAAATTTGCTCATGTTGTTTGGTCATAGGCCGACATTCGGTCCCATAGATGGCTGCTGGGCGTACCACAGACTTATAGACCTTTGCCTTTAAATGCAGAGGCATCTTTTTATCACAGAGAACTCCAGTGACTTGTCTCCACTTGAGCCAGGCTGCGTTTACCCTCATCCGAGTATCAGGAGTGGCGTCACAATTTGAAGTGACAGTGGACCCTAAGTACTTAAAATGCATGGTCTTCTGCAGATTTTCTGTGCTGATACTGATGGTACCTCTAGTTTGGGGGCCACATTCCAGGTATTCTGTCTTCTGGATATTGAGGTGTAGTCCATTTTCAGCCAGTCTGTCGTTCCACGTTTGAACCCTGTGCTGGAGTTCAGGGCGGGTTTTTTGGGCAAGTACCACATCATCCGCATAGAGAAGGGTCCAGGGATGTGAGGTCTGTATGTCCGCCGTTGCTGTTCCAAATACAGTCATCCCTCGTTATACGCGTTCTCACTTAACGTGTTTTCGCTATAACGCGATTTAAAGAAATGTACCTTCAAAAGGAGAAGAAAGGGACTGAGAACCAGGAAAGACGTATAAGGATATGGAAACTGAAAGACGGGGATAGAAGGGTCGAGTACCTCAAAATGGTAAAAGAAGGAATTCCAACAGATGAAGAAAGAGGGGTGGAAGAGGAATGGGCTAGATTTAAGAAGACACTAGTAGGTGCAGCAGAAGAAGTATGTGGGAGGACAAGTAGTAAGAAGAGGTGGAAGGAAACACCATGGTGGAATGAGAAGACAAAATATATAGTAAGGGAAAAGAATAGAGCCTTTAGGAGGTGGTATCAGAATAGGACGGTAGAGACAAGGGAAGAGTACCAGGAAAGAAAGAAGGAGGCGAAGAGAGCAGTGGCTGCGGAGAGAAGAAAGTGGATGGAAGAGTGGACAAAGATGATGAAGGAGGATAGTGAAGGTACAAAAAAGGTCCTGTATGGGATGGTAAAAAATAAGAGGCGGAAGGATCCTACGGATTATGTTAGAATGGTGAACAAAAGGGGACAAGAGATAGAAAATAGGGAAGAACTGAAGAAAATGTGGAAAGAATATTTTGAAGAACTTCTGAACCCAAATGGAAAAGATGGTGAGGAGGAAGAAATCGGGGAAGAGGAAGATGAACTGAAAACAGAAAAGGACTTAACATGGAAAGAAGTGGAAGATGCAGTGAACAAGATGAAAGGAGGGAAGGCAACGGGTGTGGATGAGTTGAGTGTGGAGATGGTGAGAGCAGCAGGAGAGGTGGGGATACAATGGTTGTACCGAGTGATGAGGACAGCATGGAAGGAAAGGAAGACACCAGAGGACTGGAAAAAAGGAATAATTGTCCCGATCTTCAAGAAAGGTAGTAGAACAGATTGCAGAAACTATCGGGGAATAACACTGATGAGTCATTGTGCAAAGATCTTCGAGAAAGTTTTGGAAAAGAGAATTAGGACAAGGATAGAAGGAGGGATGAGGGAAGAACAACATGGCTTCAGAGCAGGAAGGTCCACAGTGGATTTGATTTTTGCTGTAAGGCAGTTAAAAGAACAGCACTATGAGTATGGAACAGATCTACTGATGGCCTTCCTGGACATTGAGAAAGCATATGACAGTATATGCAGAAACAAAGTATGGAAGTCCCTGGAGGATAGAGGAGTAGAGAAATGGACTATAAAGAGGATAAAGGAGATGTACAAGGGAAGCGTGAGCTGTGTGAAAGTGGGAGGAGAGAGATCAGACTGGTTGGAACAGAGAAACGGCCTGAAACAAGGAAGTGCACTGTCACCGTTGCTTTTCATTGTGGTGATGGATGACATAATGACCCGAGTGGCACAAGTAATTGGGGAAGGAAAGATGAAAGCAATGGTGTTTGCAGATGATTTGGGGAAACAAGGAGGAGGAGGTACAGAAACAGTTGGACGTGTGGGAAGGAATAATACAAGGATATGGGATGAAATTTAGCATAAATAAGAGTGAGATGGTGATCACAACAAGGAAGAAGGAAAGAACCACAACGGGAATAACAATTGGTGGGGAACAGCTGAAGAAAGTGGAGAGTTTCAAGTATCTGGGAAGCCTGATACAAGATAATGGAAGAAACGATAGAGAAATAAATGAGCGGGGGAGACAGGCAGAAGCATTTCGGAGGAGTGTGAGAAGCATGTTATGGAGCAAGGATGTCCCTCAGAACAGCAAAAAGATCATATATCGGACGTACTATGTCCCTATCCTGACGTATGCCTCGGAGACCTGGGTTATGAAAGGAAGGGAGAAGAGCAAAATACAGGCCAGTGAGATGAGGTTCTTGAGAAGCAGTATTGGAGCTACAAAGATGGACAGAATAAGAAATGAGAGGACCAGAGAATTAATGAAGGAGGAACCATTACAGGATGGTATAGAGAAATCTAGACTTAGATGGTATGGACATGTAAAACGAATGGAGGAGAAGAGGATACCCAGGAGAGTACACGAGACGAAGTGGGAAGGAAAGAGACCGAGAGGAAGACCGAGAGACAGGTGGCTGAAGGTGGTGGAAGAAAGCGTGAAGAAGAGAGGAGAAGACTGGACAAGGGTGGAGGCTGAGATATGGTGGGAAGACAGAAGACGTTGGAGAGGCTTGTGTTCCAAACAGACCCGGCCAGTGGCTGGAAACTGTGCAAGATGAAGAAGACCTTCAAAAAAGGTAGTAGAACAGAATGCAGAAACTATCGGGGAATAACACTGATGAGTCATTGTGCAAAGATGTTTGAGAAAGTTTTGGAAAGGAGAATTAGGACAAGGATAGAAGGAGGAATGAGGGAAGAACAACATGGCTTCAGAGCAGGAAGGTCCACAGTGGATTTGATTTTTGCTGTAAGGCAGTTACAAGAACAGCACTATGAGTATGGAACAGATCTACTGATGGCCTTCCTGGACATTGAGAAAGCATATGACAGTGTATGCAGAAACAAAGTATGGAAGTCCCTGGAGGATAGAGGAGTAGAAAAATGGCCTATAAAGAGGATAAAGGAGATGTACAAGGGAAGCATGAGCTGTGTGAAAGTGGGAGGAGAGAGATTGGACTGGTTGGAACAGAGAAACGGCCTGAAAAAAGGAAGTGCACTGTCACCGTTGCTTTTCATTGTGGTGATGGATGACATAATGACCCGAGTGGCACAAGTAATTGGGGACGGAAAGATGAAAGCAATGGTGTTGGCAGATGATTTGATGATTTGGGGAAACAAGGAGGAGGAGGTACAGGAACAGTTGGACGTGTGGGAAGGAATAATACAAGGATATGGGATGAAATTTAGCATAAATAAAAGTGAGATGGTGATCACAACAAGGAAGAAGGAAAGAACCACAACAGGAATAACAATTGGTTGGGAACAGCTGAAGAAAGTGGAGAGTTTCAAGTATCTGGGAAGCCTGATACAAGATAATGGAAGAAACGATAGAGAAATAAATGAGCGGGGGAGACAGGCAGAAGCATTTCGGAGGAGTGTGAGAAGCATGTTATGGAGCAAGGATGTCCCTCAGAACAGCAAAAAGATCATATATCGGACGTACTATGTCCCTATCTTGACGTATGCCTCGGAGACCTGGGTTATGAAAGGAAGGGAGAAGAGCAAAATACAGGCCAGTGAGATGAGGTTCTTGAGAAGCAGTATTGGAGCTACAAAGATGGACAGAATAAGAAATGAGAGGACCAGAGAATTAATGAAGGAGGAACCATTACAGGATGGTATAGAGAAATCTAGACTTAGATGGTATGGACATGTAAAACGAATGGAGGAGAAGAGGATACCCAGGAGAGTACACGAGACGAAGTGGGAAGGAAAGAGACCGAGAGACAGGTGGCTGAAGGGGGTGGAAGAAAGCGTGAAGAAGAGAGGAGAAGACTGGACAAGGGTGGAGGCTGAGAGATGGTGGGAAGACAGAAGACGTTGGAGAGGCTTGTGTTCCAAACAGACCCGGCCAGTGGCTGGAAACTGTGCAAGAAGATGATGATGATGACCGTACATAACTTAATTATATATACAAGTTAGGTTGCGGATTCACAATCACCCTGTGGGACGACTTCATGATCGAGTGTGCAGTGCTGCATGATGGCGCACGGCGTGCAGTCAGTCTCAAGGAGAGTGCTGAGTAGCTGTGTTGCATTGTTTCAGTGTTGACTGGCGGCACGTGGTCATTATTAAAGAGAGCATTGAGTTAACTAGCTATGTTGTATTGTTTCTAAAAACGTTATAGAGAAAAGAAAGTGTGATCAAAATGCAAAGGAAATCAATAACACTTGAAGAAAAGCTAAAGTTACAAAGCGATATGAACGCAATGAGCGCACTGTGGACATTGTCAGAGCTACAGGAATCTCGGGATCAACTCTGAAAACCATAAGAAGTCAAGCAGAAAAAACTAAAGAAAGCTGAAAAAGTGCTACCAGAACATTTCTGTCAATATGATAAGAGAGGACCCCCAGCTTTAAAGTCTCCAAAGATCGCCTCACTTTGTTTTTAGGAGGAAATGCGTCCCAAGACCATAAAAACAAAGCCCTGTTGGTTTATCATTCCGAGAACCCACGAACACTCAATTGCATTTCTTTAACACTCGTAGGCTTTTTATTTTTTCCTTGAAATAGTCCATACCTCATATCTAACCCATATTATAATACGTTCACTTTACGAGTTTTCGTATTACGTGATGATTGCTCGGAACGGATTCATCGCGTAAATCGAGGGATTCCTGTACACTAATTCGGAATATCGCTTTACAATAATTATAAGACGATTTCTTCTGTCCTAAATTTTGCCTCCCTCTGAAATTGTTGTTATATTGCTCCTGTTGCTAATTTTCCTGCCTACTAATTATTAAAACTAGTTAACAATTCTTCAAGTTCCTCTATAGTTCTCACCTTCTACATTCAACTAGCTTGCTGTAGGCCTATCCTAGTAGGAAAATGCTTCAGCATCATTATCATTATGTCGCTGTCTGAAGTAACTCCATCCAAGTTCTTCCAGATGAGGACATGAGCTAAGAAGTATTCCGTGAGGGATACCTCTTCTCTCTCCTTATACTTCCCAAAACATACGTTTTTCCGATTCCCTTCCCTGAATACTCGCACCCCAAAATTTGGCCTGAAAATCCCGAAGGTTAAGTCTTGATAAAAACAGCATGGAATAGAAGAGATGTGGATGTGAAACTATATCAGTGGAAATAGCTTTTTCCAACGTTTTCATTCCATTACTTCTCCATTACTTTGCAAATACATACCAAACTATCAGTTCTAACCTAGCTATTGCTGCAAATTTCAGAAGATTGATATTGGAACTCCATTGCATCAATGTTCTGAAATTGAAATTGCAGCCTTCTTACCTTCAAAAGACAGTCTTCCAGCAGAGACTCCTCGACATATTCTTTCAAAGTTTTACTAGTCAGTTCATGAACTTGTTTCGTTGCACTATATGGAGAGCCTGCGGCCTCACTTCCCGCTGTGTATACTTCATGACTAGTGGCGTTATCAGAAACTTTAACACCATCAGGCTTTTCCAAGACTCTTGCAAACTCACTGTACGTCTCAGTTCTATTTGTCTCACAGGCAACATCCGAGAGCACAGGCATACAACCTGATTTTATTACTGGAGAAAGAATGGTGCTGCTGTTGACTGTTGTTTTACAGGGCAAAATATTGAAGTCATCTACACCAGAAAAAAGAAAGGATGGTGCATCTGAAGTGACTTCCGGTTCAGTCCAGGAACCTGGGTGCAATTTCTTGATTGGAGGATTGGCTGAAGGCACAGTAGTAGCAACAGATATGACTGACGAACTAATGTTAGGAATGATGGATGCAGGATGGGGTTTTATTACTTGCTGAGTAGGCATAGATGTTGCAGTCCAAGAATGTGGAACAATTTTCCTTATTGGATCAGTGGATGAAGAAAATGTAGCTATCAAAGGATCTGGAATTAATTTTTCTACTGGTGAACAAACTGAGGATGATGATAAAGTTGTCAAAGGATGTGAAACGTTTGCATGGAAAATGTCTGATGGTGTGTAAGTGTCTGGTATTACTGGATGTGATGTTTCTTCTGCAGAACCAATGGGTGATACAGTGGTTGAGACTGATGCAGGTGTCCAGAGATGCAAACATGACATATTTATTGGAGTACTGACTGATGGCACAGGAGTTGTAGACTTGAGAGTTTGACTAACTTCGCATACTGCTGATGCAGTAGGAGTAACAGGCATAGTTATCCAGGCTTGGTGGTGCAATACTGTTATTGCTGCTGAGGGATCAGGAGGACTGACTGGAAGGGCATGTCTTGTTTCTGGTTCTGGAATCCAACTTGTTAATGGACAATCAATTGATGGCACAGTAGTGGTAAGAAGTGGCCTCATCTTTGGATTTGAATGCATTTTCATAGCTGGAGAACCAATTGATGGAGCTGTTGAAGTAACAGGGGATTTTGTTGAAGAATATGAATCTGAATTCAGTGGTGGAGACCCAAGCAATAAAACAGTAGCACCAACAGGCAATCCTGTCCAGGAATGTGGATCCGATTCTGTTACTGAAGAACCTACAGATGGTGTGGTGGAACAAAGAGGCAGTCTTGCATAAGGATCTGGACACTTGTCTTTTGTCAAGGAAATACCATCTTGTTCAGCACCAATTCTCTCATTACTTGAGACAGATTCCATAAGAGTATCCAGCATGGGAACTAAATATTTGCAAGAAGTGCTATTATTACGAGAAGGTTCATCTTCAGTTTCATTTTTTGTCCCCAAGAAAAGACGTTCACTGACTTGAACAGATTTATCAGTAGCCATTGCCAAATCTGATGTGCACTTCACTGCCGGTGCTGGGGAATCTAGAACTTGAAATCTCAACTTATCAATTCTGTTTTGAGCCTCTGCATACTTCAACAAGAGGGTATTGTAATTCTCCTGCACCGCGTGAAGCATTTTACTTTTCTCCTCTATATCATTTTCTAATTTCTCAATTATTTCGTGAAGATTTTCTCCACTACCAGGATTTCTAGATGATACAACACTGCCCATACTATTGCATCTCTGCTTACCTGCCCGTAAATGCATTCTTTTAGCAACACTTTCCTGTTTGAGTTCTTTAATGTACTTTCTGACTTTGCTTTCAACATGTTCATATCCTGTGCTATTCAAACTTAGAAGACTTAAGGAACGGGCAAAGCCCGAGTCTTTGGATCTGAGTACTGAGGATGTAGCAAGCATGGACTGACTATGAGCAGTTCCCAGGGAGAGTTGCGAGTTGCTCTTAGAGAGAGATGGAGGCACTTTCCGTAGATCATGTAGCGAGCGTGAAATGTTTCTCTTCATTTGGCTGGTACCAGTTTGTTCACTGTGGCTACTCGATCCTGTACACTCACGACTACTGAGCTCCTGTCGACTACCAGTGGGGATGGCTTTAGCTGGCTCTTCGAGCAAGAACATGATGGAATCTGACGAACTGTCTAGTGAATCGCCTATGTGACAACTGTTCACCATTCTGGCACTGTGCTGTTGTTCACCTTCGGGGAATAGTTCGTAATCGTTGAATGTCTTATCAGGACTAAGCTGTGTGGAGCAAGAATCTGATGGAGTTAAACTAATGAGATTAGGCCTTATGTTTTCAATCAGATCCTCGTCATCTATTGAAAAGTGAAGACGATCGAGTCGACTAGCACCACTCCAACTTTTCTCTGAAGCAGCCATTCATGACCTGCAAAGGAGGAAAAAGATAAATTGTGAAGATACAGCAAATTTCTGTCATCATGGACAATACGGTTGGCAATGCACTAGTAAGGGCCTCACCATCACCTTCCATTTCTAGGAACTTCATACTTTTTGATGGATAAAAATTAGATAAGAAAATTACGGGCTTAAGAACTTAGTTTTTAATGTAAAATACTTTACCTTAGTTTAAGAAGAAATTCAGTCAATATTTAATACAGAAATACTGAAGAGTCGTTAAAAGAAATCTATTAATATCTTTCCTCTCCAAGAGGTTTGTAACCCAGCAATTAGCTGTATGGTACAACAACATTATTTTGTTTAAATCTTTGCCAAACATGTTCAATCTATGTTTCTGGGGAAAACCAATTTTGCATACCCATTGAGAATATTAATTCAGAGGAATTATTACTTTTCAGACTTCAAAATCAGTGGGCAGATGACCTCGTAGTTCCTCACCTTAAAACAACAATAACTAACTAACAGTGGGCAGAAATTCTGGTTTCCGCTAAAACGATAATTTTTCTCTTTAAACTGCCAAACAGGCCATTTATGAAAATAAATAGTAACTTATAGAATGGAACTAGTGTGGCTGCATCTGAATAAATCAAACCTGAAAGAAATCGAGAAAATCAAAGCGACATATCTGAAACGACTCCTGTCTCCAAATGCACCCCCTCTAGACTAATTTATGAGCTAGGGAGCCCTTCTTCATAGAGCAACTTAGATTGCAGATGCTTCTGCCATCTACAATGGCATATAAAGAAATGTTGGCAGAACTAGAGCTGAAGAAAAGGGAAATATGGGGAGATTTATATTCGACCCAGGCAATGATATTCTCCGAATGGAGAGATGCAAATTATGATCTGCGTCACATGCTGACGTGTTACACGGTTCATGGGTTTTACCATTGCGTGTGTAGGAGGAAGCCATTGCATGTCTCGGACGGAGCCTCGTGCGAATGTGAATTGTGCGGGAGACTTTGTGAACGGTATGATGCTCTCTGGTGCCAAAAGAGACTTGTGACTCTGACACAGCTCTGTACTGACTAGTGTACTGATATGTATACGCATTATGCGCTTTTCTTCTATTAATTACGCTGCTTGTACGTGATAGACATGGCTATTGGCTGCAATAAAAGTTTATAATAATTTAATAAGTGCAGCTAACTGCCAAAATATACAAGACTGTGAATATCATCATATATATTATTTCAGTAGTAAAGATCCCTCCTGCGGCGCTCACAAGCTACCGATCGTGAAAAATGAGCATTCAAATGAAAGAGAATAGACATTAACAGTGACGAATTGCACTCTAATTTCATAAATACCTATAATTTCTTTAAAAAATGACTTTTATAAAACTATACGAAGTGTGCGATTTGTAGATACTGTTGCTGCAGGAAGATATGCTCCATAATTGCTGTCCACTTCACATTTTGGCCGCTGTGACCCCTGTTTCATGTCATTTTAACATTCGGAGGTCTTTTCTTTATCAATTTGCATGGATTTCAGAAACAGTAATTTAAAGGAATGAATACTCAAATCGTATGATTTCATAAATACCGAATAACCGGTGAGTGTTACGGTTAAGCTGTCAATCAATGGACTCAGCACACAAATGACATTAGCAGTGACGAATTGCATTCTAATTTCATAAATATCAATTTTTGCAAGAAGTGTGCGATTTGCAAATACTTTTGCTATAGGAAAATACGCATCATTGCTGTTCAGTCATACAATGTTGGCATGTCAAAGAACCCATTTGAATTCAGTAGGCCATGTTCAAAATGGCAAAATTAATCTCGGGAGTTTCCGCCAACACAAAGTTCCTTATTTCTCTACTAGAAAGCTCTATAGTGTTCAAGGAGCTAGATATCTAACCTCCTTGACTTTCATAGTGATTCAAGGAACAACGAAATTCGACATGCAAGCTACCCTCTGGGTGTCAATTACAAAGCTTGCACCCGGCACCCGAGGCCATACGATATTATTATTATTATTATTGCTGTTCAGTTTGCATTTTGACCGTAGAGACACCTGAAACATAAATAGTGTTCTATAATCATTTGGTTCAAATAAAAACATAACAACCTTTCTCCATAAGTCGCTTATTATAAACCTAATGGGGAAAGTGTAGCTTATGAACATGCGAGATTTGTCGAATGGGTCCGCTAGTAACAACTACAGGGACTTTGTTTTATATGCGACGGGGATTTTCGCTCGCCCACGTTGCGAGCCTGTCTCCAGCCAAGCACTTTGCCGTAATGTGGCGCTCACCTGGCACTGAGACATTGAGTATAGGAATTTGTACTTACCTAGTTCACAGCTGGTGCTGAAACTGTTCGCCATTCACTGCTACACATCGCTGGGCGAGCGCCGCATTACGTCAAAGTGCTTGGCGGAAGACAGGCTCGCAACGTGGGCGAGCGAAAATCCCTATCGCATATAAAATAAAGTCCCTGTATATTAAGACTATCTCAAATAGCGTATTTAGTTTTTGCAGAAATTTGTTGATGAGATTTTCCTTTTGGAGCACAACAGCAGGTGATATCGGTCACAGGACGTCCCACACAGCTTACACTTGCAGTTATCGTCCGGGTCGTAAAATTTTCCAGTCTGGCATATCCGGTAGTGGAAACCATGCACGGCATATCTCGTAACTACATGCCATAATTCACATCCACCTCGCATCCATTCCCTGCATATCATTGCATCTGTTAAGTAGAATGTTGGTCATATATCTTTCATTTTTGTATTAAGTTCGTGTACAAGTTCTCTTGCTAGCACGTAGGTGAGACGAGACTGCATGAATTTTGACAGGCACATTGTTCTCTTGAAGAAAGTTGTTTTGACTCTTTCTATATCTTCCAAATTTCTCTTTGTCAGATAAAGCCAAAATGTCTACAGTCCATATGATATGACTGGGGTAATTTTAAGGCGAAACAGGGTGATAGCTGTGGTCAGAGATAACTGTCTCAGATTCATTATAGTGTGAATTGCAATCTTGGGCACAGCGACTCTTTCCTTGGCGTGTAGGCTATAGACATCTCTTCTTGCCTAAGTAGCCTACTTGTAGTGTGATACATTCTGTAGCGGTACATTTTTATACTTAATGAAGTCATTTGCTGCCTCCTATTCTGAAAGTAATTTTGACTGTTTTGGTACCGTTGAGTGTTAATTCATTGTTTTCGGCCCATGTTGAGAGTTTGTTAAATGCTGTTTGAATGCAATCTAAGTAAAAAATAGGCTTATGAGATCACCTGTTGTCCGTGTGTATGTCCCTAATAAAATCTAAATGGCTAAAGCGATTTTAATGAAACTCGAGTACGAACTACGTCTGACCTTGACAGTGCCCATCAAATTTTAATATGTTTCACCAATCCAACATGGCGGCCACGAGGAATATTTCACTGGCATTCTATATCTCTGCAGCGGTAACAGATATCACCCTGAAATTTTGTACAATAATAAAGGGTACTACTAGAAAAAAGTTCACCTGTGTGACTTTCAAAAACGTGTTAAGTACAAAACGAACATGGCGGCCAAGCTAATGGATTTTTTACGCTATTTAACCATATGAGTGCAGTGAAACTAGTACAGTAAATGTATATACACATTTTAATGCACTGGCATCTAATTTAATTCAATTGTTTGCATAACCTCACGATGGCGGCTGTGCGAAATTTTATAATTATGTTTTTATATTTTTTGTGTCCTAATCATGCGATCGAAGTAACTTAAAAGATTGAATAATGAACCTATGCAATAATCTTTATCTAATGGTTCATAACTCTATGGACTACATATATAACAATCCGACATGACGACCATTTGAATCTATTACAGCAGTCAAACTAGCTTGCCGCGGTGGGTGAGTGGATAGCGTGTCGGCCTACTAACCCCAAGATTGCAGGTTCGCTCCTGGCCGTGGTAAGTTAAGTGATTTTTGAAAGGCGGCAAAAATACGACACGCATGTCATACGATGTTGGCATGTCAAAGAACCCATTTGAATTCAGTAGGCCGTGTTCATAATGGCAAAATTAATGTCGGGAGTTTCCGCCAACACAAAGTTCCTCATTTCTCTACTAGAAAGCGCTATAGTGTTCAAGGAGCTTAGATATCTAACCTCCTTGACTTTCATAGTGATTCAAGGAACAACGAAATTCGACATGCAAGCTACCCTCTGGGTGTCAAATTACAAAGCTTGCACCCGGCACCCGAGGCCATACAAAATTATTATTATTTAGCAATCAAACTGAAATTTTGGATATTGATAGAGGCTATTAATATAAGTTCAACTATTGGACTTTCAATAACCTAGTGAACACAATGCCAACGTGGCAGCCAAGCTAAGTTAAAACATTTAAATGGAATTGTCTTGCGATTTTATCATTTGAGCACTGTGAAACTTGGTACGCTAAGTTAAGTGTTCATACAAAATTTAATCTAACTTACTGGCATCTAATTAAATCCAATTGTTTTTATAACCCCAAGATGATAGCTGTGTGAAATTTTAAAATGGATTTTTTATATCTTGTGTCCCAATCATGCGGTCGAAGTGATCATTTGAATAATGAACCTACGCGATAGGAGTAACTGTGCAGACCAGAGGGATAGAGTTCACGGAACAGATCAGAGAGAGAACCATTGCTGAAATATAGGCAATCAACAGCATCAGGCACATAAACCAGATCTCTATTGACACTATTATTATTGCCCAAATGTAAATGTACAAATGTAAGGTACTGTACTGTACAGTAAGAGAGTCAAAATATCATAACACGAGAGGGAATCAACAATCAAATGTGTAATTGAAATGAACAGATGCACCGTAATGGATGTTGCCAAGAAAATAAATAAATTATAACGTGGAATGACATTCAATGCATTGACGACAAAAGGGGCTAGGACATCCTGGTCTTTTCAGCCCCATGCACTTGGGTGTGTGTGGGTATACATACACAAAAACAAAATTGTCTAATAACCTATGTTATTGTGGTGTCTGCATAAGGGTGTGTAGGAGTGGGACGCAGTCGTAGCCCCAAGTTAAGAACCATTCTGGCATTTGCCTGGTGAAGTGGGAAACTACCTCTACATTGGCAGAAGTGGGAATCAAGCCCACCTCTTCTCAGTTTTCCCTCACGAGATTGAGTGCATCCCGTGCCATCCCTCAGGCCACAATTAAATATTCTGGCAGAGCCAAGAATCTTACCCGGACCTCAGGTGTGACTGCCAAGGATAGCAGCCACGACACCACATGGTGGGCATGACAAATGCGATGATGATAATTTTATTGGTTTTGCATCTCTTTTAACTACTGCGACTTTCAGAATTCTGCCCCAAAGAGGATCTTTAACGTGCCAGTAAATCTACTAACATGGCTCCCACGCATTTGCATGCCCTCAAATACCAAATGACAGCGCCAGGATTCGATCCTGCAACCTTGGGCACAACAGGTCTGTCTGTTAGGTTGTCAGCCCAGAGACTGGTTGGATCCTCTAGAAGTACTGCCATAGGTTAGGTCTGTAAATACCCACAAAACCTCAAAGCAGCACTAACTTATAATGAGGGAAGAAGAGCATTTTTCGTGACTACTTGGGCACAACAGGTAGTAACGACAAATGCTCTTCTTCCCCGAATTCAAATTACAACGATGCATGAAGCCTTTGACAGTGCACGACATGACGGATTTATGTCAGTGCCAACTTTAACCCTGAGATAATATCAGTTACAATTGAGACGTTGGGAGGAATAGTGGTATAACTCAGAGCGAAATGACAAAGCAAGTATAGCCTTTATGGCCTGTGGGCATAACTCAGGGCCAGTGCAGTGTATGAGGTTTTGGAGCTAAGCATTCGGACACAGAGGTTAGAGTTGATTGCCTATTCGGGTCTAATTGTGCAATTCTTCCTTTCAACGGATCTGGCGATCCAGTGCGAAATACATAAACCTATCAATTGTTTTAGAAATACAAAAATTAAAATGTTGACCAGCAATGCTTTTAACACCTACCTATTATTCAAATAAAAGTAAAATATATTTTGACTTAGAAATAAACAAAACTATCGATCACATATCGAAGTTACATCGACCAAGACCCCATTAACGCTGAAATGATCGATTAATCGCAATTGGTGCATCGCAGATAATTTGGTCGAGTTTTACTATTATTTGCTTCGTTGTGTTTCCGGTTTATATTGCGGATGACGTGTGGTGCATTAATTGGAAGTTGGATCAAATTGATTTGTATTTGGGTCCAGCATGTTTAAGCTGAATTGTGCTTTGTGTGGTTTTATCCTTTGCGTAATTCCATTCACCTCTGCTCTTTATTTCCATATTGGCGAAACTGAACGGAAATGTTTCATCGAAGAAATTCCAGATGAAACGACCGTCATAGGTTAGTTTTAGGAGTTTGGTTATGATGTATATTGTCGCAATTGATCAGTTCGGTCCATAGTATTGCTATAGTTATGTAATCAATTACTATGTGCATTTTTTTTTTGGCTACCGTATGTGTGTTTATAAACCTGTTCAGACTTAGAATTTATTTCTGCCACCTATCCTGCATTCATACTGCCAGATTGATTTGCATATTACCGAATGTAATGTCTTGTACCTTATCAGTAATTCTCAGGGGATACTAATAGGATTGTAAAACTTCTTCGTTGAACTTTTGTGGGATTTTTGTTTGGGTATTTAATTAGGTCTTCCCTACCATATTGTATGTGGTACGGTAGCTTAATGTTCCTATTTCGGTCTAACTGCATGGAAAGTTCTTATTTTTACAGCCTTGCATGTACACGTGGTGTGTTTATTGTGAAGGAATACAATGTTAGGCTATGTTACAGTAAATAGTTAAAACACCTGCCCTGCGCCTAGGTGTTCGCTAAATTGTCTGTACGCAGTTCTACAATATTGATGGCTTGGTGAACAAGTCTTCTGTAACTCCGAAATGCAGCAGACTGTCATCATGTACTCTATTATACACCTATGGCTAGGCCTACATCATAGCGAGAGCTAATTTGTGATGTCTGTTGTTGTTTGCTTATATTTGTAACATTGTATTAGACTTATGTGTCTGCAGGCAAAGAACCTGCACCAGTACCTTATGCAAGTGGTGTGGTGTTAGTAGCTAACTGGCCAGCAGCAGAAATGGTTCTTTAACATGCCTCCTAGAGGGTCAGGCTGCTTGCCTCTCATCAAGACGGACCAGTTCAATTCCCAGTCAATGCATGCAAGATTTTCTAAGTGAAATATAATGTCGTGATTTGGATTCCACGTAAAAAGGGTGGTCTCTGGCTCATAATCACAAGATTAACTGTCACGTAAACCTACAAGCTTCCTTCCGTTTTTAACACACTTCCTGGTCCCCTTCTGATGTCTACTGTGCGCCAAGACCATACCTTATCCTATATAAGTTGAGAGTCGATGACAACACACCAGAGCCGCGAAGAAGAGCTCTTACCTATATTACCCTTGCATTTATTACCCTTTCACGAATTGATTGCCGGCGGTCGAGATGGGAACTGTTCACTGCTTACTTGTGTCACACGTCACTCTGCTTTCTTTGACAGGTACAGTTGCGCAAGTAGGATATGACTCATCGTTTAACTGTCCGTGGTGACACGAGCTCCTGTGACGCTTATCTGCA
Source organism: Meconema thalassinum (assembly GCA_946902985.2). Classification (NCBI taxonomy): domain Eukaryota; kingdom Metazoa; phylum Arthropoda; class Insecta; order Orthoptera; family Tettigoniidae; genus Meconema; species Meconema thalassinum. The sequence goes on along the minus strand of OX336396.1, from coordinate 26,644,962 downwards.
CTTCTAAGACAGGTAGCGCGTGCAATGCTGCTTGACTTATGTGCAGACTGCACTTTGTCATCACTGTGTGCTCCGCTTCACCCTGCAGGGCTCCAGCTGCAATAATCAACAAACTCTGGCGCAACCTCGCTCAGCGGCAATCAAATTTTGAATGGGTAATACAAGCGCAATATCTTACCTTCGATTGAAATATTAGGCTACGGACACCGTATCAATCATAAACTGGATTTAACTTAACGTCAGTAAGAGGTAAGAGCTCAGAGCTCTTCTTCGCGGCTCTGGCGTTTTGTCATTGACTCTCAACTTATATGGATAAGGTATAGGCGAAAGCACAAGCCTGAGAGCAGTTTCTTTACCTTGTTGCCGCACTAGAGCTTCGGAGATCCAGTCAAGTTCCCAAGAATTTTGAGTGGGGGGAAAGGAAATGAACCGAGGACCTGTGGCTTGCAACCCTATAAAGACAGTTTGTTCAATCAGCTGGAATTTCCTCTATATAAGTCGTGATCAAATTTGGGACGGCGGGTGGGTTATAGACAGCGGAGAAGTAAACATCTATTTAAGTTACTACATCATCTCCAGACTTTTTTCCTGAATTTTGCCTCAGGTATTTTGGCTAATTTCAGTAACTTAGTTTAAGAATTATTTCCCAAGTTCTACTCAAAGAAATTGAAGAATATAATGGAAGAGATGAGAAGGTTTTTTTTATAACCGATTGGGCTTTTAAGTTACTGTACTCCCGATTTGATCTTGAGAGATTTAAAGACTTCAGGTACTGCTTTATACCGCAGTTAGAAGACAAGTTGACAACGTGGATAGATGCCATTTGTACCATTATGTTCAGATGCCCCATCATGAACAAGAAGTATAACTTTAAATTTCCCGCCAAATCAATACTTAACTTACAGAAAAATTCTACGGGTACATGTTTCGGAAACCTATCTTGTTTCCTTCTTCAGCCCACATTTGGTATAAAACATCGAAATCCTCATCGAACAACACAAAACACAATTCATCAGTTAAAATAATATAACATATTAAAAATTACAAGTTGAGAAACACACTAATTAAAACATCAACAACACTACTCTTAAATGTAGCATGCAATGCTCCACGCATATTCTGTCACTTTTCCTTTGTTGGACTTGTGTCATTAGACACATTAAAATGTTGCTTATGGACAAACACTTGTTTGTTGAAGTATCTTCAAGGTTATAAAATACGTATAACCATTCTATGGCAATTCCTGTGTTAGGTAATGGACCTCACTTTTTAAAGTGTAGGCTTGTTTAAAAATCAAATATTTTGTCCAGTATTTACCTTGCGTCATTAGATACACATGACTTATTGTTAAGATAAGACAAAAAAATTAATAAAGTGTTTCCTGTCTGACACTTGAAACATGCTGTTGTGAAAAATTTGTTGCTTTATGGATGCAGAACATTGTGACGGCTGGCAAAGGATTGAAGGCAATCAAATTCAAAGCTTCTAAGGTGTTTAAAAGCTGACGGTCAGCGGCATCAATTTCAAATTGTCGTTACGGATGTATATGGTACGTGAAACGAGTGATATGCTTGTTAACGGTTTAAAATGCCAAAAAAATGTAGTAACTTACGTCTCTAATAGGAAACTTACGAGGAACATCATGAAACGCCAGGATAATTGAGTAAAATGACAATCGATATGTTTCATCAACTTAAGAATTTTATCTATAGGATTTCCTAAACTAGATTTTTTCATTTACTGATGGAATTCTAAGTGCACCCAGTAGGTCTACAGTAGTTTGTCTCTCTTCAAGTTTTGGAGCATTTGAATTAATTATCACTCAATCATATTTGCTATGTATACTCTTCCTTCAATAAAATAGCCTAGCTTTAGTAGATACATACATCAGGAATAGTGCTGGAGTGAAAAAATATTTTCAAAATATTTAATTTATAGGCTAGTTTAAAATTGGCTTTTTTTTGTTCATTCAGATTCATTTTGTAGCCTAGTGTCCAAAACCCTTCTATGCTTATGGCAATCCATGTGCTAAATAATCATTTAACTTATATATGTATGCTCTGATTTACAAAAGATGAACGGTGAAAGCTGTCATCCGCTTGAAGGGTGAGGTGAGGAGTGGAGACGAGAGGTGTAACGGTCTCCATAGCAACAACGAGCAGTGTTGCAATGTATGCTGACACATGGTTTGACTCAGTGTTCTACTGTGCCTTGGCTCGTCACGGTCATTAGACGCCTAGCAGGGGGGCTAACTTCCCCAGTATTTGTCTCTTCCTGCAAGCCTCTTGGAATGTTATGAGTTATGATCTGCCTCAGTGGCAATGCAGCATTTCCCCACATGCTAGCTTTGACAGCTGTCAGTGTTCATTATTGGTAATACACAAGAGATAACAATGGTTACAAGATGGCGGCCAGCGGGTGTGTAGCAGTTAGAGTGCTCCAACTTTTCCTCGTGTTCTACCTAGTAAAAAGCTCAGTGGGTGCCTCGAAAAAGATCCTCGATCATTCTTTAACAATTGAAGACTCGTGTGTGAACTCGGACCTGAAGGAACACCTCATGGTAGTTTGTAAACTCAATATATCTTCTCTCACATGGTGCGGAAGCGAGGGGCTGATAGTCACAGCAGCAGGCAGAGGGCGCCCAGCACTGCGCGGGGTTGCCAGACCGCCCGCCACATTATTACATCTCGTGGTGCTGTCTGTGGCTCTCAGTGGAGATGTGGAGATGAACCCAGGGCCGAATAAGGTGTGTATAATTTGTGATTCGAAGGGTCGTGTGAATCAGTTATTTGTGACATGTACATCTTGCCACTCTCAAGCGCACAGAACTTGTGCAAAAATCAGTGCTTCAAAACACAAAATAATCACCTCTGGGAAACAATCGTGGCTGTGTTGGAACTGTTCTTTACCTCAGTTCTCTAACTCATTTTTTAATACATCGACACAAGAGTGCAAATAGTGTAGATAGTGACGTAACACCCTCGGATAGCAAAGCATTGTCCATTTTTTCCTTCAATGCTCGAAGTGTAACATGTCCCTCCAAACAACCGGACCTGCGTTCTTGTCTCACAGCACTTAATCCGTCAATTGTGTGTTCAGGGGAGACATGGCTGAAAAAATCCACTAACGACCCAGAAATATTTCCGGTAACATACACCATGTTCCGCAAAGATCGAACCTGGACATCAGGGGGAGGGGTACTAATAGCCATGAAACCTGAGTTAAGGCCTGTTCGCCAACGGGAGCTTGAAACTGATGCTGAGGCTGTGTGGGTGGAATTCACGTGTGCAAACAATACATTTCTAATAGGCTCTGTATACCGTGCTCCAAATTCAACTCGGCACATCAATGATGAACTATTGGAGTCCCTCCGTCGTGTACAATACATCCAGCACAAATACAAGGCCATTTACATAACAGGCGATTTTAATTTAGAAATAGACTGGCAAAACTCTCCTCCCACTCCCAAGGATCCCATTGCTAATGAATTCCTTACCGCATTCTACGATTTATTCCTTGACCAATAATAACCGAAGCAACTCTAATCACACAAACTACACGCTCCACAATAGACCTATTCCTCACAAGCCTTCCTTCCTCCGTACAGAAAGCTGAAGTCATACCCGGTTTCAGTGATCACGCAGCCATCTTTACCACATTGCATTACAACAAACCACGCAGCAAGAGCACAGTGAGGACAGTATACAATTACAAAAAGGCAGACTGGAAACTGCTATCATCTTTATTCCTCAAACACCTTCCCACCCCATGTATTCTGGACACCAGCGACATCAACTCAGTGTGGCACGCCTGGCGAAATTGTTTCTTTGAATGTGTGGATATAGCTATACCGAAAATAACCATTAGTGGGAAGAAAAATTCTCCTTGGGTGACGAAGGAAGTCATTAAAATGATTAGGAAAAGGAACGTTTTATACAAGAAATGGAAAAGTTGCTCAACCGACATCATGTGGGAAAAATACAAGAACATCAGGAACCAAACAAAGAAATTAATTCGCGAAACATACGACAATTATATTCACAAAATAAGCAGCACCAGTGAAATGTGGAAATTTTTGTCCAGAAGACGCGGCACCGCTGCGCCAGCCTCATTTCACTGTAACGGTAAATTCCTAAGTGCACCCCAAGATATTGCAACAGCGTTCAGTGACAGTTTCAAGCAGAACTTTTCTAAGCCGGGTATGACCATGAACCTGCTTCTGCCAAGGTCATCACTTCCACCCCTCCCACTCTCCAACCTGTACTTCACAACAACTGAGGTGATTCAGAGCCTACGGAAGATTAGACCACATGCGGCGACCGGCCCAGATGATGTTCCCGGACGGATCCTGCTGCAGTGTACGGAAGCATTAGCGCCCTCTCTGTGTGCGTTATTCAACCTGTCTATCAACCAAGGTTCTGTTCCGTGTGGGTGGAAATGTGCTAACGTGGTGCCAATATATAAGCAAGGTGACAGAGAAGATGTTGCAAATTACAGACCGGTGTGTCTAACATCTATAATTTGTAAATGTATGGAGCGGCTAGTAGCAAACAGTGTGCTGGAATTCCTACGGGAGAACAATCTGCTCGATCCAAATCAGCACGGTTTTCTTCCGGGTCGTTCTTGCACTACTCTATTGACAAAAGTCATTGATGAGTTTCAGTTCTACTTGAATCAGCCAGAAGTGAAACAAGTGGACTGTATTGCACTGGATTGGGCTAAGGTCTTCGATCAAGTGTCTCATGAAAGACTTTTGTTAAAGCTACAGCAGCTTAACATACGGGGTAGCTTACATGCATGGGTGAGGTCATTCCTAGAGGGTCGAACACAGTGTGTGGTGTACGGAGGAGCTCGATCGCAGGCTGCTCAAGTTACTTCTGGAGTGATTCAGGGCTCTGTGATCGGACCTCTTCTCTTCACTATATATGTGCTCGATCTTCCTGGTTGTGTCACCTCATCAATGTCACTATATGCAGATGACACCGTGCTATACAGGGGCATTAAATGTGAAGAAGATTCCCTCTGTCTTAAATCAGATCTGGACAACTTATCGCTGTGGTGTTCTGTGAATAATTTAAATATAAATGTACAAAAATGTAAATACATAAGAATAACCAGGTCACAAAAACCCATTGAGAATGAATACAAAATGATGAACAGTGTCATCCCACAGTGCACAAACTTAAAGCTATTAGGGGTAACAATCTCCGACACCCTGAATTGGAACATTCAAAGTGAAGTGGCAAGATGTAAGGCCACCAAAGTTCTGGGTTTCTTGTACAGAAACATGAGAGGTTGTAAACCTAGAGCCTTCAGGATGGCTTACACATGCATGGTCCGTCCAATATTAACGTACGGCTTACCTGCCTGGCATCCCACTACAGCGGAAAACATGAACAAGCTCCAGCGTGTACAGCGCCGCGCAGAGAGGCTAATAGATCGTTATTCCCCTTCCCCTTTGTAAAAATTTCCATCTATAGAGGCAACAGCCAAACAAATTGATCTAATTTTTCTTAAAAAATCCCTTACAAGTTCCATTAATATTGACCCTTTTTGCCGACTGTCATTGGCATATCGCTCAGTTCGGAGAGGACGAGGTGTAACCCTCGTTCCGCCCTTCGCACGTAGCAATGCTTACCTGACAGGTTTCTACGGCCGCTCTGCGCGGTTATGGAACGCGCTGCCAGGGGATGCCAAGATCTTGCCTCTTCGGAAATTCAAGCCGTACGTAAAAAGGTACATTGTATAAATAAACGTATGTATGAGTGATTGATTGTCTCGCTGAATGAATGAATGAATATCTGAATGGAATGAATGAATGTATCGAGTGATTGAGGTTATGAAAGTGCGTGCGTGAGAGAGTGAGTGAACAGGAAAATGTACTATGTCAATATTCTGAATATGTAAATACTGCAAATATCTTTGTAAAACTTGTAAATATTGTTAAAACAAATGTAGATGTAAGCTGTGCCTGTGGAGCATGAAATATGTATGTGGGGCTTGCCCTTTTTCACTAGGCCTTCCATACTTCGTGTACGATTTATGGTAAATAAATAATAATAATAGTACCTATATGTTATTCTGGATCATTATAGTCTTCCAAAATGCTGGGTAGAAGTTCTTATGGAAATATATATTGTCTTCAAGGACATCCCCCCCCAATGCAAGGAATTTCTATGTGCTCAAATTCCAGTATGTTCTCCCTTCCCTTCATTTTATGTCTTAAACTCTTCACATATCTGATATCAACCTACATAAATACAACCATCATGGCCAACATTGCATTTACGCTTTCAGAAACAAAATTCAAAACGACTGCTTAGGCCTACTTTATTCACACAATGCAGGATAGAATTCACTGACGATTGCAGTGGCTACAAACAAGATTATCTCACTGTAGAAAAAGATCAAGCTAATCCATCTTGGGGGACTGTTAGATAGATAGATTTATTTTGTCTGGCAAGATTAGGGCCATTGGGCCCTCTCTTCCATCTAACCAGATTTTACAATTAATACATTATTACATTAAAACTCAGCAATTCTTCTAGGTTTGTGCCGTGTCTTGTGTGGGGTTTCGCCTAGGACACCAAGCTAGGCTCATCGGCGGGCTCTTGGTGTCCCCGCCCGGACCCCCACAGGAGTGACGAACTGCGCGCCACCTCCCTTTATATAAGGTGCAACTGCACCAATTGACTACGAGAACTAAAAGTTCAAGCAGCCTTAACCTCCCTATGAAGGCTTCCAAAAAGATGGTATATTGGCTTTCACGGCCGGTGAATTAAAACTCAGCAATTCTTCTAGGTTCACCGGCCGTGAAAGCCAATATACCATCTTTTTGGAAGCCTTCATAGGGAGGTTAAGGCTGCTTGAACTTTTAGTTCTCGTAGTCAATTGGTGCAGTTGCACCTTATATAAAGGGAGGTGGCGCGCAGTTCGTCACTCCTGTGGGGGTCCGGGCGGGGACACCAAGAGCCCGCCGATGAGCCTAGCTTGGTGTCCTAGGCGAAACCCCACACAAGACACGGCACAAACCTAGAAGAATTGCTGAGTTTTAATTCACCGGCCGTGAAAGCCAATATACCATTATTACATTATTTGCAAAACTTAACAATGGTACTTAAATCTAACAGGAATACATTTCAGATTTGATCACAATACATATAATGGCAGGTAAGCATGGCGTAGGAAAAATTATTGTAATTAGTTAATTATAGCTAAAGTAAGGAAATAATAGGGAAACACAAACACTAATAAAACAGAACCTGATGATGATGTGATGATGTTGATGATGATGATAAGCATCATGGATGAGTTATTACTATAGCCTAATATTGATTTTGCAATGCGCATTTAAAAGGATGTAAGAAAACATTTAGGTAACTAAACAGAAAATAAATAAAACGTAAATTAGAAACACGAATATAACTCAGCATAAGGATTCAAATATTTGGCGTGTTGAGTTCAGGTTTCATTTCTTTTGTGATATGTACAGCTGGCATTGCTGCCTGAAGCTAGACGGGGTTGCTCCTCTGACAGAGCGCGGCAGGTTGTTCCACAGTCGTGCAGTAGAAACTACGAAGGCGTTAGTGTAGCGTACCGTACGGTGTATTGGTATGAGCATGAGTGAATCATTTTTTGACCGTGTACCAAGACTATGTTCGTGTGAGAGGCAGTGAAACTGAGAATGCAGGTAAGCTGGAGAGGAACTTAAGAGTATTTGTCGGAAAAGACATAAAGAATGAAGATCGCGGCGTTGATTTAGTCGCAACCAGCTGAGTTGTTCGTACGCAGGGGTGGCGTGGTCGTAATACCGTAAGTTGCATATGTAGCGTACACAGGCATTTTGTGCTAGCCTATGTAATGAAATCTGTTGTGTTTACATGGCCCAACCTAATCTGGATCAGGGCTCAATTGGGATCACGAATGTGCCATGTGAACTTTGCCTTATGGATTTCTTGAATTGTGCATATATAGATCATAGTCGACTGTATTTGTGTTTGGTTGCAGTTAATTACAAAGTGGAGCTGTTTGATCCCAAGAGTGGAGGATTCATGCCATCAAGTCCTGGCATTGGGATGCATGTTGAGGCCCGAGATCCTGATGACAAACCCATATTATCTAGGGTAAGTAGAGGATAATAGTTGGTTATATCCAGTCAACATTTTTTGGAATCACTGGAGGATTGAGCTAATAATGTCATGATATGACGCCGATAATGTCAACTCGACCGTTGGATGGTGTAAGCCGCCAAAAATATATTTGAAACATTACTATTGTATAGCATTTGGTCTCGCTGAGAGGAAGGAATTTAACAATTTATCTCTAAGGGTTGTTATTGTGTATCTTCAGTATTGTCAATGTGATTGTGGTTGGTGCGCAATTGTTGCAAGTTTGGTTAATAAAAGTGCACGAGACGAGAACCTGCCTTTGACATTCACAACTTCATTAATACGGATGATTTCCATACCTTTTTTCATAATCTGGGGGACAATACCAATTGAAATTACAGTACTCCCTCTGTAATCCGGCATCTCAGCTCTCCGGCACTCCCAGTAATCCGGCGTTTTGTATTCGAGTAAGAGCTCAACACTTGAATTGATAATGCGTCCCCAATACTGTACAATGTTTCCCTCGCAGCGACAAGACTAGTGTTTGAGTAAACAATGCATTGGCGCCAAGAGCGATGACTCACGCAAGCCCCACTCAGGTGCTTAGTGTAGGACAGTTGTACTGTAGTAGTGTTGTGAAGATGACGAAAACAACCAGTTTATGACCGAAGATGACATCATATAGGAAGTGGCAAGAGAGGAAGAGGACGAGGAACAGGTCGAAGGAGAAGTGACAGCGGCTATACATTCAATCTCTCACGATGAGGCAATCGCCTCGTTTGCCACGTCAATTGCCTGGGCGGAGGAAAATGGCGTCTCTGCTAACAATGTCTCAGTTTTAAGAAGGTAGGAACAAGTTCTCAAAGTGTCTCTCAACCGTAAAAAGCAAAAGACAATTGATGCATATTTCCAGACGTCTACTTCCAAGGAATAACTCGAGTTATATGATGTATTTTCGTACTTTTTTACTTTGTATAATAAAATGTAATTAAAACTGATTTTCAAATGATATCTGCGTTTTTCTCGATTTTTTCCAGTAATCCGGGGTTTTCGGTAATCCGGCAGTGCTCTGGTCCGATATCTGCCGGATTACCGAGAGAGCACTGTATTGTCCTTTATCACTAGTGCATTGGAAATATCTGCTAAATTGCATAAATATGTTTTTTATTGCTCATTTAACGATGGTAGCCATGTTCGTCATGCACATGGTCTCTTCAACTGTTACCTATACTCGGTGAGCTGCCAGAATGGTATTGACATTTGGCCGGAAATTTCACGTCCCTCATCTTCCCTCTGCCGCTTAACCAATCCATGTTCGCATAGTTGATGTCATAATACTCTGCGTTGCAATATTACAGCCCACGTGCTTCAGTGCCTGGTCAGCTGTATCTCTGGTTTGTACAGTTTGGCAACCTCGTTCTCAGACCACATGGCGAGGCGAGAACTGTCAACATTCTGGCAACTCACATAGTATAGGCGCACTCATTGAGGTCACATTAGTGTTGCCAACATACAAGGTACAAAACATGCCACCACAGAAGGTCGGTCATATATCTGACTATTTCCACTGTGCGTGACAAAGACCAGGGGTGCATATATGGCTACTGGCCGCGCTACCTAGTAATTATTGGTCTAGGCAAAACCCATTGGTCTAGAGCAGGGCCATCCACACCGCGCTCTAAGCCAGTGCTCCGAGCTCCTTGGTGGAAGGTAGTGTAGTTTCAGTAGTGGTGGGTGGAGCTTGGCTGTATTCGACGTCATATTGGTTCGTATTGACATATAATCCTATTTGACTGATTAAAAAAAATTCAGTCTATTCAATACAAAAATTTTATTATTGAAATTATATTATTTCATTATTGGGGCATGTTTCGAGCTGTCAATCAGCTCATCATCAGCCAAGTGCCCTCACGAACATAATAAAACACTCACCAAAATTACAAAGCTCATAAACAAGTACAATAAACATGCATTAAAAATTGACATATAATAAAACTTAGCATCCTATAGTAAAATTAACAACTTAATATAATGGACACAATGGAGAAAAATATCTAACAACTCAACATGGACAGATCTAAGAGTTGATAAATTTAAATATTTGGGAGAATGGACCCAGTCAAATGGACTTGATAACACATCCTGCAAGGAGAGATTCAGAAAGATGGAAAATGCCTATAAACTCACCCAACATAGATACAACAAACGATCAATTTCATTCCAGGCAAAAATCAGGCACTACACAACTGTAATTAAACCAGAGGTATTATACGGATCAGAATGTTTAACGTTGAACAAAAGAGGTGAACAAGAGGAACTGGAAAAGAAAGAAAGGAAAATACTTAGGAAAATTTTGGGTCCCCAAAAGAATAAAGATATTTGGATGAAGAGAAAAAATGAAGACCTTTACCGAAATGTGGAAAAAATTACAGACTCAATTAAAAGACGGAGACTACAATTTTATGGTCACCTTCATAGAATGGATAGCAGCAGGCTAACTAAGAAAATTTTTTGACTACATCTCCAAATTAAAAATCACCACTAGATGGCTGGAAGAGATACGGTGTGATCTGCAAAAACTGAAGATCACAAACAACAATATTTCTAATAGGGTGGAATTCCGGCGACTGATCACTACTGCAGATTTTTCGATTCTGCAAGTTCCACATCAACCACAGAGAGTGTTATCAACGGAACAGAGGCAGGCCATCAGCCAACGTATGAAGAAGTTTTGGGAAGAAAAGAAAAAACGAAACAAATGTACCATAGTCTTAGGTTCAAAGCGGTCTATAATTGGCCAAATTCTAAATATATATATATACAATGGAACCATCTAATGTTCTTCAATAAAAAGTTGATGTTACTTCGTTCTGACTTCCCCACACACGCAGAAAACGGAGCTGTGTCATGTACATTCTGTTGACTATCATTTTGACCAGCCCACAAGTCGTCATATGAAACGGATGATGGAAACTCCCATTGATGTGACAAGGTTCATTGTTTCGGCCCTCATGAAGCCTCCTCATAAAGTTAAGACACCCAGTGTGTCTCCTAGTTGAATGAGTCATGTCTGTCAGCAGCATTTCATCTAAAAAAAAAAAAAATTCATGCTAATCAGAAAACAATTAACCCCCAAGAAATTTTAAATAAGAAAACCTAACCGATCGAAAATTTATCGCTCACCTTCATCTCGAATCCATGAGCACGGAGCGTGTGTGCCTTCACTACTGACTCAAGCTGGAATGACATTCCGCGACGCAAGCCCATATGGCGAATGACATGCCTCCGGGGAAGGAGGGGAAACAAAGTAGTGGTACGTGAGTAATACGCGTCTGCCTGAACAGTAGCTAACATGTGCAACATGTGAGATCCTTCTACGCATGAGATGTGCTGAAAAACTTGATATTGATTCTAATTCATGAATATTACACGCGTACCCCTACTTCTGTTTCCCCTCCTTCACTCGGAGGCAGGTCTTCGACTCTACAGACTTGTATACGAGCTTTGCATTTTTGGTGAGTGTTTAATATGTTTGTGAGGGCACTTGGCTGATGATGAGCTGATTGAGAGCTCGAAACATGTCCCAATAATGAAATAATATAATTTCAATAATAAAATTTTTGTATTGAGTAGACGGATTTTTTTTTATCAGTCAAATAGGAGCTCGGCTGGTCGAGCGCGCGGTCTGCCCGCTGCGCCGAAGTGAGCAATGTTTTTGCTCAACGTACATTTGTGAGCGTTTCTTTCCTGTTCTTAAGATTACCAAAAGTAAACATCGTGCAACGATGAGCGAGAGAAACTTGCGCAATTGTTTACGCATAGCTGTGTCCTGAAATAGTGGACCCAATTTAGAGAAGATTATTTCCTCAAAAACTAAAAGCTCGTAAAAACGACGGAGCAAAGGTTTCTCAAGGTCTGTACTATCTGTTCAAATTAGTAATGTGTTGTTGAATTTTCCTCTCTAACATGTTCACATTTCAGTTTGAAATAAATCACAATATTCTTTACATAACACTTGCGTTCGTTTCCTGCACATTTCATACATCGGAGTGCTATTTGATTTGTATATGTGGTATCTTTTTTTAATGGCAAAACAGCCCTATCAATTATGTCAACAAACCCACAAAAGCCGTCGACCGCACGACTGTACGTCCGTATCTATTCAGCGCGGTCTGAACAATCGTCCGTCTCCTCGCTGCCACAGTGTAGTGGTGGTAGGGGAAGGAGCGCTAGCCTGGCTGCCCAGTGCTCCCCGAGCGCAGCCGCGCACTCAGAGCGCAATGGCTGGATAACCCTGGTCTAGAGAAAGATTATACAGTTAGTAGACCACCATATGGGTGAGGTTAGCAATACTGTACTTGTGCATAATTCACACAGATAACGGCCAACACAGCTGGAATTTTACTATATAGCCTATAAGTCGTGATCTAAAAAGGGAAGGCGGGTGGGTTATATAGACAGCAGTGGAGTAAACTACATTATTTCCACATTTATTTCCATATGACTAATTTCAGTAGTTTAAATTTTTTTACTGTGGGTTCTTGTCTTGTGCTCTGTTGCCGTTTGGTTCAGTACCCGACTTTGTGTTAATAAGGCTGTATATGAGTAGCCCAGACGCAAAGGCTACTAAGTGCACTTTTTTTAGATTTTGAGTTGAGCACACCATCACGTGCGTCTTTTAAGTGGCTACACGATGGGTGTAAAACCCGCTCAGAACTGTTGAAAATGACCAATAAAAATAGCGTTCGTTTGCATAAACCGCTAAATGCATGTTGGTCACGGTTGCAAAGCCAGTTTAATACTCCATGTCTGCGAAGACCGCTAAGTTCCATAAGTATGCCGTCTGCCATGCTAGGTCCGGCTGCAAAACGTGCTAACTGGTATCAGAACTACCAATGTTCGACGAACAGAACTCTTTTGCAATTTATCACGAATTGGAGGGATAGTTTTCTTTTTCGAATTTGGTTTCGCTGCAGTGTCGAAGAAGCGCACACAAAAATTGTATTGTATTGTATTGTATTTTTTATTCATCCATTCAATCATATAATGTACATTGTACAATGATATAGGACACGTTGTCTTGTCGAGATATGCCAGTTAAAGGCACAGCTGGTGGATTTAATTGAAGCAGTTATTGAATTTGTGGACAGTAATAATATGGTGGAAGTTTCAAATACGGAGGAAAGCACAGTAATAGTAATATTTTTTTTGCTGTCAAAATGTTCTTTTTTTAAAGTTAATTATCGTGTTGGTGCAATTCACGTACATTTTGATTATTTGCTGGTTAATTTGACCTCCATTGCGGTTTCGTCTTACAAAATAACTGCCCTGTTTGGTCATTTAACTAACCATTTATATATTATGTTCTATTTTTTTTAACTTGGGCTAGTTCCTAATAAACAACCTTGAAATTGCAATATTTCTGTATTCAAAATTTCCATGTTCTGTCCAATTGCCATTTGTAATATCAAAAAATAGCAGGTTTCGCAACCAAAGTTTCATTAACTACTCTCAGCGTCGCTAATTGCACAAAACGTCTGCAAAAGTCGCTAAGTCAATATTTTAATTTAATATTTTGGGCCAGAAGACCTTACCATATATTTCACAGATTTTTACTGAATAATATATGTTTTTTTGTTGTTAATTTTTAGGGGTAAAAAATATTGCATTAGCTTAAATAGTTGGGTCGTAGGAAGTTTTTGGCATTTGCTCAGTTTCGTTAATGATGCACTTAGCGGCCTTTGCAAACGAACAACTTATATACAAAAACAGGCTCCTTGCTTGTGGTAATTGACTAGCAACCCAAGATTTCTTCCTAAGAATGGCTTTAGTGGAGTGCGGTGAAGGGATATTGGGGCATTGTGTTATCCAACATGGCGACTAATGTTTTCATCAGTTTATTATTGCAAAGTTAAAATATTGATAATCTTGTTAAAGTTCAAATGTGGTATATTGGCTTTCACGGCCAGTGAATTAAAACTCAGCAATTCTTCTAGGTTTGTGTGTGGGGTTTCGCCCAGGGCACCAAGCTAGCTCATCAGTGGGCTCTTGGTGTCCCCGCCCGGACCCCCACTGGAGTAGCGAACTGCGCGCTACCTCCCTTTATATGAAGCGTAACTGCGCCTCTCCACTGCGAGAACTAAAAGCTCAAGCAGCCATAACCTCCCTATGAAGGTTTCCTAAAGATGGTATATTGGCTTTCACGGCCAGTGAATTAAAACTCAGCAATTCTTCTAGGTTTGTGCCGTGTCTGGTGGGGGGTTTCACCTAGGACACCAAGTTGGCTCATCAGGCATAGTTGAGCTTTATATAAAGGGAGGTAGCGCGTAGCTCGCTACTCCAGTGGGGTCCGGGCGGTGACACATAGAGCCTGCTGATGAGCCAGCTTGGTGTCCTAGGCGAAACCCCACACAAGACACGGCACAAACCTAGAAGAATTGCTGAGTTTCACATGTGGTGTTTCTTGAAAGCAGATAAACTCAATAACCTGGCACTGTAAGTGTAAACAACACACACAATTACTAACTATTGAAGGGAGACTCCTCATAATAGTGGAGATATTGAAATGTTAGAAACCAACCAATCAGCAGAGTTGCTCTTCAGTCGGTCAATACAAGAGTGCCCAACGAGATTAAATCCTCCCCATTTGTTAGAGAAGTGTGTTAATGTAAAATTTCTTTCAGGTGATAGGGTGATAAAATAATCCTCACTTTCTGTCCACTCTAATTGGGCACTCTCCTGTTGAAGATGGTGTTGTGTCTGACTGAAGATTGACCTATTTATGTGTTTATCCTTGATGTTCCCTATCATGCTTCCTTCTGCCTGTCGCTGTGTTTATCCTTGGTGTTCCGTATCATGTCTCCCTCTGCCTGTCACTGTATTAGTCATTTTATAGCCTTCTTCATCCAGTGATTGGTGTCTGCCTTGTATTTTTTAGCCTATTTTCATTTATGACAAAAAATGCTTATGCTATCACCTTTTGTCTGTTTGTGTGTCCCTAATAAAATCTAAACGGCCGAAGTGATTTCAATGAAACTCTGTTAGTGTATTCTACTACCTCGTCCGTACCTTTCAAATTTTAATAAGTTTCACCAATCCAATATGGTGGCGCAAGATATTTCACTGGCATTCTATATCTCCGCAGCGGTAACAGATATCAACCTAAAATTTTGTACGGTTATAAAGGGCACTACTAGAAGTACATCTATGTGACTTTCATGAACCTGTTAAATACAACGCGAACATGGTGGCCAAGGAAAGTTGAAACTTTTAAATAGAATTTTCTTGAGATTTAACCATCCGAGCCCAGTGAAACTTGGTACAACGAATGTTTATACACATTATCCATGCACTGACATCTAATTTAGTTCAATTATTTACCTAACCTTAAGATGGCGACTTTGCAAAATTTTAAAATTAAGTTTTCATTTCTTGTGTCCTAATCATGCGATCGAAGTGAAAGTTTGAATAATGAACCTACGCAATAATCTTCATCTAATGGTACTAACTTTATGGCTTACACATATAAAAATCAAGCATGGCTACCATCGAAAATATTTAGACGGTTCTCAACATCTACGAATCTATGACAGCAATCAAACTGAAATTTTGTATCTTGATAGAGGCTATTAACATAAGTTCACCTATGGACCATTTTATAACCTGGTGAGCACAAAACCAACATGGCGGCGACGCATGATTTAAATGATTTTTTCTTGTGACTCTTCATCCGAGCACTGTGAAACTTGGCACAGTATATTGATGTCGAATTTAATGGAATTTTATGAGAACTTAAAAATGGCGGCTCCGCAATTTTTTAAAATCTGGTTTTCATTTCTCATGTCCTAAGAAAGACCAGTAGTACTGTATATATGAAAATAGGCTATTTAGTTCTTCACGGAGCTACTTTTTCTTATATAGATTGGCAGTGTGTGTTTCTGCTTGTGATCACTTGTTGAGTTGCTGGGTAGTCTTGACATCTCTTGATGGCTACTGTAAATTATGCTCTGAGAAAACATTCTCAGGGCTTGTTTAGTTCATGCCTTTTGATTGTAAAAATTAGCCATGAAATTATGTTGCACATTGTAAGTGATCTTTGAATTTCAGGTGTACAGTTCAGAGGGCAGAATATCATTTACGTCGCAGACACCAGGAGAGCACGTCATATGCTTGTACTCCAACAGTTCGAGCTGGTTCAGTGGATCTCAGTTGGTTAGTATTGATGCGAGCAGAGGTGCACAAATACACTTTCAGTATGAAATTTCCTTATAAATGTTATGCAGTACGTAGGGGGAAAGTGGGGAGGGTTGATACAGGCTAATTTTCTGATCAACCATTTGCAGCACTAGTTTGAGAATATTTACAGGAAGTGCTTTGGTCATGTCCTGTTTCACCATCCTAGTCATATTTGTATGTTGCAGTTGTTACTTTGTATAATTGAAAGAGTTTTTTGAAGAAGGAAAGCCAACATATTTTTACATCGGTTTTAGCCTATTAAATACAAAATAAGAATTACAAGCATTTGAGGGATTTGTTCCATCCCAAACTTTGGGATATCAGCTAAATTATCTCATGCAAAGCTGTTCCATCAAGCATTTCTAACCTAAAATATATTGTATTTTAATAGAACTGCTGCATGGAGGGAGGCTTGTGATAGTGTCCCAACCCTCATTGTATAGAAAACCTACAGCAATAAGGAAATTAGTACTAAACAACAAAGATTAAGCATGTTATGATTCAAGTTCTGATGAAAGATTGGTTGGTTCCTCAGTTAAGGGGCTGCGACAAAGCAGTCCTGTAGCCCCGTGTACTTTGGGTGTGTGTAGAATCTGTCTGATAACCGGTGTGAATTGTGATGGCTGTATTAGTGTGTGTTATCTGTTTTTAATTCAAGTAAGGGCTGCCGACATTCAATTTTCAAGTAGTCCCTACTTTTACCACGAAACGCCACCGTCAACGACTGCTAGTTCAGACCTTGGTTGCTAGACGTCACCGCAGTCGGCTCCTGGCGACGAACGTTGGAACCTAAGAGCGTTATTCGACTTTTTAACCTATAATTTAGTTTCACACAGGTGAAATTAGTGGAAGGTTCTTTAACATGCCATATATCTATGACATGGGACTGCAGGCTTTACTTCCCCTCCGTAGGAAGGCATACTGAGGGATTTTTAACGCTCTTAGAAAATCCGACAACTTCGGCCTGGTTTGGACCCGCAATCTTTGGCATACCAGCTCAGCATGCTACCAACTGCACCACCGAAGCCGCTAAACGAAAGTTTTGCTATGGAAGTACAGTCACTGGGGAATCTGACTCAAGAATCTTGTGATGGACCAATAGAAGTTTACAAGTGTGATGTGATAAATAAGATTTATGTATGTATGCATCATCCAGTATTATGGGTGAAATTAGTGTTTTGGCATTAAAATGCCAGGATCAGGAGAAGAAAATATTTCTCCATTTACATGATGCTATTTCTCAAAATAGACTTGGAGACAATTTTAGGACTTCCTTCTTCCCCTCAGATAGTGGCACAGAGAGAAAGAATTAAATTTGTTTTCAAAAGTAATGTTAAACAACTTTTTTGAGAAATAATTCTGTATAGACTTAAACAACTAGCCAACCTTTACAAAATGTACTTAGGCTAGATATAATTTTGTATTTTGAAGCTATAAAGCAATATTGCAGTAATTGTTTTATCTAGTTACAATTTTATGTTTCAATATAGTTTTTATGGATCATTAATGTAATGGAATATGTTTATTTCGTTAATATAGTTTATGTTTAGGATTGTCCCAAACCTTCCTCATCTATGTCTCAAACCTCTCCATCTAAGGGAGACTTGGGACATAATATATATGTTTGTACTTTTAACGATAATGTTCATAATACTGTGATAAAGTTCTTATAAGAAATGTGAAAAAATCCTTAATAGTAAGCCTTGCAATTGATAACAAGACCTGTGAAAAAATTAGGGGTCGACGGTGCACCGATTTTTCGGTTTCGGTACGGTACAAAGGAAATTACCGACCTCGGTTCGAGACGATAAAAAACTCTGTAAAAAGTTCGGTTCGGTACAAGAGACATAAATACCGTAGTTTAAGGAAACCTTTTTTTAGACATCCAAAGTATTGTCCTTTATCATCAATGTTTTACTTCAATAGTTAGTTAAATACAGTAAAACTTCTTGTATACGGTTCATATTTATACGTTTTCTATACAATTTTTTCCTGGTCCCGGCAAAATGCCTATACTTTCCATGTTAATTTATCTCCGATATACGTTTTACATTTATTCGTTTTTCATGCTTATACGATAATATTTTAAGTCCCTTGCAATATAAAGCATCATTTATACGTTGCGTGTTCTGAGGAAGTACGTATGTTCGAATGCAAACTTTTGTTACCGCCTGTACTTCCGTTCGGAAGGATGCACCGCGTGCTATATTATGTTACGATGGCCTTGAGCGACACCGGTGGTCACGGCGACACTCGCTTGCCAGAGTGTCGTAACAAGGAAGAACAAGCTTGCGTAATAAGCAAGCGCTATTATTGAGTTAGCCTTTCAAAATAACAGGAAGCAGCCATAAAACACAGTTAGACAGCATCTGAAGCTTATGTTAAGATGTTAATTTAGGCCTACACTACGGCATTTTATTAATGACGATTAAGAGCCGCAGAATAATACAGTGGATTTTAATGATGCTGTCAATGCTCTATGGACTATCAAACATTTTGTGACGCACCATAACGTTTCTGAGGAAATAATGGCCGAATTATATCGGTTTGAAAATACTGTTCACGCCGTGGCTTCGGCCAACAAAAAACAAGTCAAGATAACAGAATACTTCGTAAAGTGACTCAATTTTCTTTGTTTTGTTATATCTGGGTGCATTTCTCTTGTAGTTGTTTTGTTACATATTGCCGATTATAGTTAAACAATCGTATTATTATTTCTTGTTTTTCACTTCTTAACGGAAACCCTCGCTCGCTCGCCGCCCGCGTTGCTAGCCTGTCTCCCGCCAGGCACTTGCCGTAATGCGTAGCTCGCGCTGCACAGTCACTGAGTAGACTATAGCCTATAGTTCACAGCTGGTGCTGAAAATGTTCGCCATTCATTGGTACACAACGCTGGCACCTCTTCATGAAGTTGTCATTTACGTTCTGAAGTTCCTCAGCACCGATTGACTCTATTTCAGCTGTAATATACCTTAGTCCAAAGAATATGAACTGTTAAAGCCTTGGCGTCAAGAAGCGCATACGGCAAAGTGCTTGGCGAGAACCGGCTCGCGGTGCGAGCGAGGGTCCCTGTCGCTTTTAAAACAAAGTCCCTGTATAACCCATATTGTCACATACATTTTGCAGTTTTTATTTACCGACTTTCATTTACGCGTTTTTCACATTTATGCGTGTTTTTTTCCTTTGGTCCCCTGGAAATCGTATAAGTGAAGTTCTACTACTAGAGCACAATAACTCTTCTGATTAATAAAATTAAATTATGTTCCAGTGTGAGCCTAATGTCCATTTAATGTGTGCATCAATTGGCTTACTCCACACTAAAAGGGCAAGTTTGAAAGTTAATGGAACATTGTATGAGATTATTAGCTGTACATTTTTTCTGTATTTTAAATAAAAATTGTGCTATTTGGCAAGTATTTGGTTTATTGTATAATCATTAGAACTCATGTGTTACTTTTTTCTTAATGGTTTACAAATTACTCTAATTTAACATGTTAAAATCAGCCGAGCTGTACCGAACCGATTTTGTACCGAGAACCGAAGTACAATTTTTTTTACCGAACCGTACCGAACCCAAATTTTCAGTACCGAAGACCCCTAGAAAAAATGTAATAATTCATGTTCTAAAACAGTGCAAGTAAAAAGCGTCCCGACCCTCCCCACTTTCTCCTAGGCTAAGCGTTGCAGAATAAATTTTTCGCTAAGTATTTTGACTCCTTTTCTTCCCCATCAGATTTTCAAATGTAGGCCTACATAGAAATTACTATAATAAACATTAAAAACGCCTACAACTTATCATTTATGTCCATATACTGTGTTGTTGCAGCGTGTCCACTTGGATATCCAAGTAGGTGAGCATGCCATAGATTATGCCAATGTGGCACACAAGGAGAAGCTGTCGGAGATCCAGCTGCGCGTCCGCCAGCTTTTGGACCAAGTGGAGCAGATCACCAAGGAGCAGAACTACCAGCGGGTATGTCTTACACTTTACCTAGAACCTCAGCAATCCCTTTGCTAGTGGTTTTCAATGGAAGAAGTGACACAATGTTTGTATATATTAAGTATTGTACGTCACAGAAACTTTTTCTGTGCATGCAAAATTCACCAAAAATACTGTTTGCAAAGTTTGACATTTTGAAACGTTGCACACAGTAACACCATTTTCTTCTGTTGAAGAAGACTTGAAAGTGAAACCACAGTTATTTATTCCGTTTTAAGGCAGTTGCATTGCGTTCAGTCCATGGTTTTTACCTCATCTCATCAAAAAGCGTGACTTAATTTTGTAGAAAATGTCCCAAGTTTGTTTCGAACCGTACAAACATTAAATCAACACAATTTAGTGGCTGCAGTTAGTTATTGTCTTATGGGGCAGAACTACTAGGTGATCTGCCGTAAATGTTGAGTCTTAAATAGGGGTTAAATGTAAAATTGACAAACGTTAAACAGAAGCCTAATTTACAGTGTGGTCGTGGTGTTACTAGCCGGGACCGATCAAAATGAGTGTTAATTGTGGACAAACATTACTCTAGAAATGTCAAGTTAGGATTTCAATGACTTGAAAATAATAATTCATTCATCTACAGAGGTATATAATCTAGATGGTGGTGGTGGTGTTTTTTTTTACATGGTTACGCTGCAACTACGGAGAGGGTTTGAACTTATTTGACAGGCTTATGAATTTGCTTCCTTCTCTTCCCAAAATCGCAAATCTTTTCATTCTTCTTATTATTATACCACCAAGGATTAGAAATAAATTTATCTTATGCAGTGTGTTCAGTGGAAGGGGTGTTTCTACGCAGGTAACACCAGCAATAAAAATATATAAATCTGGATTCATAATTTCACAAGACGTTTCTGTGTATCAGCGAATGAATGCCTGGTTACAATTGCACTGCTATCTGCTGCCCAAACATTACAGGGAGTGTGATATTGGCTGCCAGCAAACAATCTAAATGATGCATGAATATTGTCATAAGTTTTGGTATTCCCTTCTTGTGAGTGTGCCATCTTTGTCTCCCGTTACAGTACCGGGAAGAGCGGTTCCGGCAGACGAGCGAGAGTACGAACCAACGTGTGCTCTGGTGGTCCATCACGCAGACCTGCATCTTGCTAGTCATGGGCGCCTGGCAGATGAGGCACTTGAAGAGTTTCTTTGAAGCCAAGAAGCTTGTGTGAAAGAGATTCCTTGTTAAAAGCACTTTGTAAATATGTTTGGTTCGGAGTGAAAGTTCAGTGTGAAATTCCCCAAAGTGTGATGTTGGTTGTTGATTTATTTAAATGTATAGACTTCAAAGGATTTCTAATTGCAATAGTCTCTTAATTTACGTTTGTAATAAATGTTGAAACAAAATTTCCAAGTGTGATAGGTATTTAATATATTTAAATGTTTAGATTTAATATTTTCAACTAAGAACACCTTAGTCTTGTAAGTTTAGGGATGTAAGTGTAAAACTTGTCTGAAATTTTCTAAAGTCAAATATTAAAAGTTTTCTATAACTTAACAATAATAAAAGATTTTGTATAATTGAATTTTATCTTTGTTAAATATAATACAATAGTTTTCCAAATGGTTGTTAAAAAATGTGTCCCATTGTGCAAATGCATGTTCAGAAAACTCCAGTTAATAGGACCACTGGTTGAGGCAGTCATTTATTTAGGTCAAACCAGGTAAAATAGAAACAAGATATTTACACTGTAAGTTTCCATCACATTTGGGTCATTTTGCTGCTTAATCACCTAGTGTGGGGATTTTTGATGCATACTCTACACGAGTCTTACGAAGAAGAGTCACTTTATGGTCAACTTAGAGATGTGAGCTAGCGAGAGCTTCATAACAATGTTTAGTCTACTGTATTTCCTCGCATAATCTTCGCCACTGCGTAATCGTCGCACCCCACTTTTCAAACACTAAAATAGGTTTATAAAATTTCCTCGCATAATTGTCGCATAGCATATTTGTATTTGTGCGCCAGTTAGTTGCACATGCTGCCGTGACTTTGTCAGAAGAAAAATATCTCGTCTTTATGCTTGCGGGCTATGAACTGTGACGCGAGTGGCAAGCTTCGTCACTTAGCACATTCCGCGACCGTATAATCTGGCGTGATCTTGTCTGGAGAAAGTAATCTCGTCTTTATGCCTGCGGGCTATGAACCGAGACTCGAGCGGCCAGCGCTACTTCCGCGAGCTTATAGGCCTAATCTGGCATGAATTTGTCAGGAGAAAGTAATCTCGTCTTTATGCCTGCGGGCTATGAACCGAGACTCGAGCGGCCAGCGCTACATCCGCGAGCTTATAGGCCTAATCTGGCGTGAATTTGTCAGGAGAAAGTAATCTCGTCTTTATGCCTGCGGGCTATGAACCGCGACGCGAGCGGCCAGCGCAACTTCCGCGATTTTATAGGCCTAATCTGGCGTGATCTTGTCAGGAGAAAGTAATCTCGTCTTTATGCCTGCGGGCTATGAACTGTGACGCGAGCGGCCAGTGCAACTTCCGCGAGCTTATAGGCCTAATCTGGCGTGATCTTGTCAGGAGAAAGTAATCTCGTCTTTATGCCTGCGAGCTATGTACTGTGACGCGAGCGGCCAGTGCAACTTCCGCGAGCTTATAGGCCTAATCTCGCGTGATCTTGTCAGAAGGAAGTAATCTCGTCTTTATGCCTGCGGGCTATGAACCGCGACGCAAACGGCCATCGCACATTCCGCGAGCTTACAGGCCTAATCTGGCGTGATCTTGTCAGCAGAATGTAGGCCTAATCTCGTCTTTATGCCTGCGGGCTATGAACTGTGACGCGAACGGCCAGCGCACATTCCGCGAGCTTATAGGCCTAATCTGGCGTGATCTTGTCAGGAGAAAGTAATCTCGTCTTTATGCCTGCGGGCTATGAACTGTGACGCGAGCGGCCAGCGCACATTCCGCGAGCTTATAGGCCTAATCTGGCGTGATCTTTTCAGGAGAAAGTAATCTCGTCTTTATGCCTGCGGGCTATGAACCCCTACGCGAACGGCCAGCGCACATTCCGCGGACTTATTGGCCTAATCTTGTCAGCAGAAAGTAATCTCGTCTTTATGCCTGCGGGCTATGAACCCCTACGCGAACGGCCAGCGCACATTCCGCGGACTTATTGGCCTAATCTTGTCAGCAGAAAGTAATCTCGTCTTTATGCCTGCGGGCTATGAACCGCGACGCGAACGGCCAGCTTCGTTAGCACATTTCGCCAGCTTCAACCTGTCTTGACCTTGTTAGAAGAAAGAAGCCTGTCTCTGACTGCAGGCTATGACTCACGCTACGCGAATGACCGGCCCGTGCAGCAAATAATGATACAGTATATTCTTTGAACTTTGACGATTATGTGAGGAAATATGGTACTGTCCCCGATAATCCGGATAGTAGGCTGTCAGATATCCGCCCCCTCAATCGGATTGCCAATAATCAATCGCACCGGCACAGCTACATCAATGAAAATGGCACTGACAGATACTACCGAGATTAGAGCACAGTAGTTAACAAGAAATTATTGTGGAACACACCAAAATATACAGGGGTTCATACTTACCTTTTACTTACGTATTCAAATTAATCTCGGGTCTGGGTTGCCAACTGGATCACTTAAATGTATGCCCACACAATAACCTCCACCACGATATTTAAAATGAACCAAAACGGAAACAAGAAACTTTAAACTGCACAATAATTTATTTCACATAAAGGAATTAATTTAACAAAAATATAACAACAAAATTACGTGGCAATCAGAAGCCATTGTCCATGTGACCATGTCCTCCTGTAGGACTTGTAGACTTTACATACAAAATTTCAGCTTTCTAGCTCAAAAGAACGTAATAATAATGCACTTGGAATGGATGAGGGAGTTGGGACGAGACATATAGCAATTGTTTTCCTTTTTCATAAACATCACATTTTATTTATAACTGCAAGGCTGCTATGTAAGTGACCTTGGCCACTATCATTCAATTGTCTGGCCAGCTGCGATACACCCTACACCATGTCGCATGCCTGCATCGTCAAATGGACTCACCTGTCCAGCCAACGTTAGCATATGCTAGTTACCTCAGAGCCTAGCTCCTTTTCAAAACACTTTAAATGTCCTCAACTCAACTCAAATATTATCACGCAAATCTTTTAAATGCTCCATTCAAATATCAATGGATTACTCTAATAATCCCAAATCTTGTTTAATTGTGTATTCCAATTGTTTAACTAGCGTTGTTTAGAGTATAATAACAAAACGTTTAATGTTTATAACAAAATGTTCATTAATTATTTATAACATTATAAATTGTTTATAACATTGTCAAACGACAATTGAAAAATTTATACAAGCCTCTATTAATCCCTTTCGTTTCAAATTATTATTAAAGATATTTACATAATTATTTACAATATTAATATTATTTATATTAGAAATACATTAAACCACACGTTTATCCGGTTGATAATTACTCAAATCGTGGTGATATAATCGACCAATGAAGGTTAGTTATATTTAAATTTATATTCAGGTTTAATAAGGTTTAATAATTATTATTATTATTTGTGACGGTAACCTCCATTCAAAATCGTTATCTCAAATTATTTAAACACTCTTGTTAATTTTAACAGTAACTTCACATGATTAATTTTCAAAGGACCTGGACAATACACTCAGCGGAAAAATACCTCGCTCAAAACGCACAAAATTGCACAAAAATAGGCCCAGAATTCATCATATATCTCAATATATATGGCATCAAAATCTTCCACATACAAAAAACCTCCACTTATAAATTCATTAACTTCATTAATTACTGTGGGAACCTCCTTCACTTATTCAAAGGCATTATTCATCAGCGACTTTTACACGTCCACTGAACTAACGATTATACATCCATAGTTCCTCTTTAAAAATTCTTATATTCATTAATTGTATCAAACTGTTATTATATTTAACCTTCGTGGGTTTCATTCATGAATCGATATGAAGTCAAAATTTGCCAATCACAAATAAATTTAATAGCAAATACGATTAGACACGCCTCCCTGGTCTATCAAAATTGAGATTAATATCTTCAAAGAATCGCAGTATAAAAATTCAATAACCACAATAGAAGAATATACACATGGATGAGACCAGGAGATACAAGGCGTTACCAAATCGACTTCATTATGGTCAAGCAGAGGTTTCGAAACCAGATTTTGGATTGTAAAGCATGTCCTGGTGCTGACACAAACTCTGACCACAATCTGGTTGTAATGAAATGCAGATTAAAGTTGAAGAAACTGAAGAAAAGTCAAAAGCCAAAAAGGTGGGCAATAGACAGACTGAAAGTAAAGGATGTAAACGAAAGATTCAAGAAGAGTATAAAGGAAGGACTAATCAAAACCCCTAAACAAACTTCAATTGCAGACGAATGGGCACTTTTGAAGAATGAAATAACAAAATCCGCAGAAGAAAACATTGGTAGGAAAGAAAGAATAGGTAGAAAACCGTGGATCACTCAGGATATACTAGAATTGATGGATGAAAGGCGGAAGCACAAGAATCTAAGAGAAGAAGAGGGGAAAGCAGAATACAGACGTCGGAGAAATGAGGTTAACAAGAAGTGCAAGGAAGCAAAAGAAGAATGGTTGAAAGAGAAATGTGCAGGTATAGAAAAGTGTCTGAAATTAGGAAAAGTAGACACAGCTTATCGAAGGATTAAGAATACTTTTGGGGAAAAGAAGACTAAATGCTGTAATATTAGGGACACAAATGGAAAGCCTCTAACAGATAGGGAAGAAAAGGTTGAGAGATGGAAAGCTTACATAGAGTGCTTGTATAAGGGAAAGGAGATTGAGAATCATGTAATGGAAAGGGAGGAGGAAATTGATGAGGATGCAAAAGGAGATTTAATATTGAGATCAGAATTTGACAGAGCATTAGAGGACTTAGGCAGGCACAAAGCACCAGGCATAGATGATATACCGATTGAGTTGCTACGCTGCATAGGAGATGAAGGTCTGATCAGGTTATTTCACTTGGTGTGTAGGATTTATGAGACAGGTGAGGTACCCCCTGATTTCAAGAAGAATGTTATCATCCCTATACCAAAGAAAGTGGGAGCTGACAGATGTGAAGATTACCGTACAATCAGCTTGATTACTCATGCTTCAAAGATCCTGTCTAGAATAATTTACAAGAGGATTGAAAGCCAGATCGAAACGGAGTTGGGTGAAGACCAGTTTGGTTTCAGGAGAAATGTAGGAACAAGGGAAGCTGTACTAAGTCTTAGGCTGATTTTGGAAGGTAGAATAAGGAAAGATAAGAGAACGTTCATGGCTTTTGTAGACTTAGAAAAGGCTTTTGATAACGTTGATTGGACTAAATTGTTTGACATTTTGAAATCAATTGGAATAAAGTACAGGGATAGGAGGGTGATATACAATCTATACAGAAACCAGACAGCAGTCATTCGAGCTGAAGGATATGAGAGAGAAGCTGGTATTCAGAAAGGTGTAAGGCAAGGCTGCAACTTATCACCCATACTTTTCAATCTTTACATTGAACAAGCAATGAAGGAAATTGGAGAAAAATTTAAAGTGGGAGTGAAGATTCAAGGAGAAATAATTTCAACTCTGAGATTTGCTGATGACATCGTCATCTTGGCCGACAAGCCTGAGGATTTGAATGAGTTTTTGAATGGTATGGACTCCGTCTTACGGAAGGACTTCATGATGAAAATTAATAAATGTAAAACAAAAATACTGGAATGCAGCCGAAATAAATCAGAAACCTCTATGGAGATCAAATTGGCAGGTGAAAAGCTGAAGGAAGTAGGAGACTTCTGTTACTTAGGAAGCAGAATAACCAGTGATGGACGAAGCAAAGAGGATATAAAAAGTAGGTTGGCTCAGGCAAGGAAAGCCTTTCTACAAAAAAGGAATCTGTTGACATCGAATATAGATTTAGGTATTAGGAAGTCATTTTTGAAAGCCTTTGTCAGGAGCGTGGCGCTCTATGGAAGTGAAACTTGGACTATTGGTGCAGCAGAAAAGAGGAGAATTGAGGCATTTGAAATGTGGTGTTACAGGAGAATGATGAAGATCAGATGGGTAGATAGGGTTACAAACGAAGAGGTATTAAGGCGAGTGGGAGAGGAGAGATGTTTCTGGCGACTGCTAATGAAGAGAAGAGATAGGTTGGTAGGACACATACTAAGACACCCAGGAATAGCAAGCTTAGTTATGGAAGAAAGGGTCGAGGACAAGAACTGTAGGGGTAGACCAAGGTTAGAATATGTTAAACAGATTGCCTCGGATGTAGGGTGTGGTAGCTATGTAGAGATGAAACGATTAGCTCAGGACAGGGACGCATGGAGAGCTGCATCGAACCAGTCAAAAGACTGAAGACTCAAACAACAACATAAAAATACTATCTTCAATCAAAGTTCATCTAAACTGCATAAATAATCGAATAGAATACAATTAGACTGTGGAATGCAAACATTATTGTTCCAATCTAGAATTGAGAAAAATTCCTATCAAATGTTCATTACTATAGTGTACTCAATAAATCGTACTCAAAGTTCATATTTCATAAAATTGTCTATAATGCAATGGTATTTCAGAACTGACGATAAATGTCTATGTTGCAATCATGTTCATAAAACGACTAGTATTTCCAAGATCGTCGACAAAGTAATAGATTTTAACGCTCTAAAATCTTTTAATTATTCTTCTTTCTTGAGGATGACAGAAAATTGGTCAAAGTAATTTACTGAATAGAATTACTTTAATAAAGTGACACGCTGTCTAAATTCAAATTTGCCATAGAAAATCGTTAACTTTATAGTCAAATCGTGACTACAAAAATATGCAAATTACTGAAAGAATATATTTATCAGTCTCAACTGATCCAAAATTATTTAAATATGCCAATGACAAAACAATGTCTCAATAAATCGAAGAAAAAAAGCATAAATCATCAAAGTGTAAGGAGTACAGAAATATCAAGCAAGAATATGGGGCAAAATATATGGGACAGAAAATATGTGAAAAATGGTTGCTCAGATAACGCTAAATGGCTCAAATAAAACAAGAAACGTTCACGACTACCTTATCTGTTGATTGAAGTTCTAGAGGAAAATTTCCAAAGAAGACTGCTGATAGTTCCATTTCACCAACGTAAAGATGTGCTCCGACCTCGAACCTGGAACCAGCGCCCTCGGAGAATAGAACTGCTTCCTCCTCCGGAAATTGCACTGCTCCGTGTAGACGATAGACATCCTTCTGGCAAAACTCTTCTTTGTGAGCCGGGTCCACCCTGGCCTCTCTTGATAATTCCCTGAAGTTCTGGTAGAAATTCGCCATGAAGTTTATTGCAATTATCTCCGCAGAAATATTCATATTTGTGGAGTATGAAAATATTTCCACTGCCATTTGATATAATTCAGCGTTGGACAACGATGCATGAGTGTAGTTGGATATTCACTACATGCTCGCTTTTGTAGAATGACGATTAACGAAGTTCCATGCTGCTATTTCACTCCATTGATATATGTCCCAATTGCATTAAAGATTTAGTATTCCATCTCCACTTCTGTTATAATCATAGTTGAAAGTACTGCCAGATTATATTGTTGCATTGTAGAATGTAGCGTATCACCAAATGCAATATGTAGTATCACGGTTGCAATACACGTGTCAGCAGTAGCGTAGAATGTGGTGTTATAAAAGTGCTTCTCAGGTGGCGAGAAAATCACTTTTGTCTGCCGTCTTAAAATGCCAATATCTTCCAAATTATAATCGTGAAAATGTTCAACTTTACTACACACTTTAATACTGTAATGCACAATAGAATTAGCTTAAAGGCATTATCTAACTCTTGATATATAATCTTGTAGACTCGTTTATGAGTGCGTTTCAACTTCGCCTAGTTTCAATCACCGTAAAATTGTACTGCTTGCACGCTCGAAGCTTGTTCGATGCGGTGGCTCTACCACACGTTCTAATGACGACTTGCTTCACTGAATTCACTCGAAGTCTGACCAACTCAGAAAAACGACTATAAGACATCAGAAAATGAGAAATATGAGAGCTTCTCTCTGCTGTGCAAGACCTTTTATCAACTTCTTAAGGGGCGTATCCATCCCTTCCATAGCTTGTTCCTCCGTCATGGCTAGAAGTTCTAACTTTGGCTATACTTGACGGATTTTCAAATTTCAAAAACTCAAAATTAATTTCTTCAAAATTCCAAATCAATGCCATAACTGAAAATAGTTTTCCACAGTTCTGCATGCCAAAAGTAATTAAATATGGTAGTTTCAGTAATCTCCGTCTCCCTCCAAACTATCATTCATTGGTTCGAGCCTTTCCTCCAATAGCGTAACTTCGTCCTTAGCACAATTCCATGTTTCCCTGCGACTGCGTCGTAAATCTCAGATCTTTCTCGAACAAAATCATGACGTCACCAAGAATCTCAGCTCAACCAGCCTACTTGCATGAAGTCTGCGTCATCCGTGCCTACGTCATGAATATCCACGTCACAACTATGACAGCCATAACTTTATTCATATATGCCAATACAGCCACCGTGGTCTCAATATAATTCAATTTACGGGGGCATTCTCCCTTCACCACGTTTTAAAAACAGTTGCAAATTGTTTTTAAACTCTGTGTTATAAGAATCTGAATTCACTTGAACACGAAATTGAATTATTATTGGCTTACTCTTGGATAATATTTCTTCAAGTTTCCAGCATTGAACTTGCCATATACGACATTATTCTCATCATCGTAGAGTTCATAACAGTTGTTTCCATAAGCATTCGTAATTCTGAACGGACCCATAAACACTATTCCAAACTTGGGATAGATTTTCTTACTCACATCAGCCTTGACAGGTCTGCGTAGTAATACCAGATTTCCAATTTCTAAGGGAGCACCAAAACGTTTTCCAGCTACTCTTTTCAATCGTTTTTGTGCTGCTTTCTGGAGTTGTTCTTTCGCTCTGTCAGTTCTCTGCTGCCTTCCTAGGTCGGGATCTCTAGGAACGTGGTTGAAAAGATTGTCCCACGGCCTTTCTGGGTTTCTTCCTAGATGAAGTCTCATTGGCACCTCTCCTGTGCTCTCCTGCACTGTAGAATTTAGACACTCCTCAATAAGGGGTACAAATCTCACCCAACCAGAATGATCATTCGGACAGAAAATTCGACAAAATTTCGAAAATTCAGCCATATATCTTTCTGAAGAATTCGATTCCGGATAGCGCACGCTTGAAAATATGTGCTTAATACCAAGCCTTTCCATATCTGCAGTAAATTCTAAGGATGTAAACTGAGCTCCATGATCCGATAGTAGATACTCTGGTTTACCAGCTTTTGGAAATACAGCATGTTCCAGTCTGCTTACAACGTTCCTCGTGTTAGCTTTTTGCATGGGACTCATTGTTACAAATTTCGAGAAGACATCCACGGTAACCAACAGGAACTGATTACCCTGGTATCCCTTCGGACAGGGGCCAAATATGTCCGTCGCCATGAGTTCATTTGGTTTCGAGGGAATCATTGCCTTAGGTTTTCCTTTTAATAGAGCGGAAGCATACTTTGCTCTTTGACATTTATCACAAGAACGAATGACATTAGCAATGCTGGAACGCATGTTAGTCCAAATAAACCTCTCTTTAAGAGTATCAAGAGTTTTATCCAGACCGGCATGTCCAGTTGCGTGATGAGCTACCCACACTAAATTGACAACAAGTTTAGGTGGCACGACTATTCGGAGCTTTGTATGCGCAGAGTCAGCATACTTACATACGATGTCTCCACTCAAGACAAAGTGTCGTGAATCTCTCTGTGTAGCTGCATAGTCAACATCAGTATTGTCCATGTAACCCTTAAGGAACCTGTACATTTTCCTGATTGGAGCGTGTCTCTTCTGTGACACACCGATTCGGGCTAACCTCCTAACGGTCTCTTGATCTTGCTGCTCCAATTGTACATGGTGTATCTGCACATTTTTGATAGGGTTACGTGATAAAGCATCAGCCAGTAAGTTGTCTTTCCCAGGCTGATGGACGATAGTGGCGTTAAACTGTTGGGTGAACAAAGCCCAACGTGTCAATCTATCACTAGACATGTCAGTTTGCAGCATAAACTGAAGTGCTTTGTGATCTGTAATAATGATAACCTTGTGTCCCAGCAGCATTTTCTTCCATGCTTGCAAAGCTGTTACAAAAGCTAACGCTTCTAGTTCTGTCGTAAAGTAGTTTTCCTCATGTTTCTTTAATTTCCGACTAGTGAACGCAATGTAGTGCTTGTTGCCTGCCTCGTCTTTTTGGTATAAGACTGCACTAATGCCTATTCTTGATGCATCAGACTCAGTATAGAACACCTTCTCAAAGTCTGGGTACTCCAGTTTAACGTTGTTTCTGAGCATCTCCTTTGCTTTCTCAAAAGCCTCGTCTGCTGCGGTACTCCATTTCCATCTATTATTCTTCTTGAGTAAGTCATAAAGAGGAGCCATAATTTCAGAGTATCTCGGACAGTGGCTGCTGATGAATTGGCATGCGCCTACAAATTCTCTGACTTGTTTCACCTTAGTTGGCTTTGGGAATCTTGTGATCGCATCTACTTTCTGCATGTTTGGATGATAACCATCCTTATCAATAGTATGCCCCAAGTAGTTGATCTCCTTCTTCAAGAATTGACATTTTCCAAAATTGACCTTAATATTGGCCTCCCTTAAATTTTCAAACAACTTTCTCAAATGCACTAAATGTTCTGCGGCGTTGGGTGAAGATACAATTAAATCGTCAATGTAGCAGATTACATTTTCCTTTACTTCGTCAGTGAGCTTGCTATCAAGTGCTCGAATAAGTGCTGGTCCACTGTTGACCATTCCAAAAGGCATTCTCACGAAGACCCATGACGTCTGGTCAAATAAGAATCCAGTGTACTGCATACTTTCTTCTTCCAGTTGAACTTGGTAAAACGAAGATGTCAAGTCAAGAACACTGAAACATGCTCTCCCTTTGAACTTTCTAAGCAGATCTCTAATCTTAGGTGGTCGGTAATTTTCTGGAAGAATCTTTAAGTTGATGGTCCGAGCATCGAGACAGAGACGTATCTGACCATTACTTTTCTTGACTACAGTGATGGGGTTTATGTAAGACGACGCCTGTTTTTTTATAATCCCGTCTACCTCCATTTTTCTGATCAACCCTCGTACTTCTTGGTAGTATTTCTCAGGTATGGCGTATATTCTCTTTTGGTAAGGGGTTTCATCAGTCAGCCTTATCTTATACTTTAGTCTTTAATCAATCCAGGCTTTTCATCAAAAATATCTTGGAATTCCTTTATCAAATCCTCAAATTCCCCCTGAATTTCTTCAAATCCTTCAGTTTTTCTACTGGGTATTTCTGTTAGATTCTCCGCTTCATTGATAATGGTATTTAAAATCTCTTCCCTAAGGTCTATCTCCAGACTGTTTTTCCCGTCCTGTTCTTCGATCTCTTCTGTGATCATGTACCCATCATTAAAGCTAATAATCCTATTCTTCATATCAATAATGACTCCCACTTTCGATATAAAATCGATTCCTAGCACAATGTCGAAATGGATCTTGTTCACCACAATAAATATCTGTTCATAATTCCTTCCATTAATTTCAAAGTTCAACAACACTTGGATCTTGCATTTCACTGCCTTGTCTTGGAAAATTCCTCTCACTTTGACAGTAGAAACAGGTAAAACTGTCATGTTTTCTCCTTTTAACAGACTTTGATAGCATTCATCAGAAATGATAGAAATAATTGCGCCGGTATCCATGAGAGCTTTGTACTGTTGGCCATCTATCAGTACAGGAATAATAGGTAAGGCACATGGTCTTTCCTCTTTGACGATTCCCCTCTCTTCTAATAAATCCTCATCAGTAACTTCATAAATTTCATTAATGGTAATCAGGTGTAGTGTGACAATGTATTTATAGTTTCTCACTGTCGTTGAGAAATCGGCGTTTTTTTTTTTTTGTGTTACCCATCTCAAAGTTCTGCTGGCTTGTAGAAGGACCAGGATCGATCACTACATCCTGTCTTTTCTTTTGGTTTTCAGCTTCCTTTTCTCTTAATTCCTTCAGATACTGCTGACTTTCTTTCTCTCTCTCATGATACTTGTCGGGTGTCATAACCTGACCTTGAGAATTCTGATTTCGATTCTGGTACTGGTTATTTCTGTTGTAGTTTCTATTGTACCCATTGTTATAGTATCTACCTCTTCCATTATTGTAATTCCCTCTATTATTATTCCAGCCTCTTCTTTGCTGATATGGACGGTAACCTTGTGATCTGTTGCGTAAATGATTGTTCCTGTGAGGACCTACATTTTCAGTTTTCTCTTCATCGGGCTTATCAGTTTGCTGAACTTGATCCTTGTAGACTGTGTTAATGTCTTTGAATTCGTGCCTCTGACCTTTTTGAACCAAATTTGGCATCGGACTCGTGTAGTCAAGCCTTCTCAATAGTTCGTCCATACTGGTCAAATCCCTGATATTTGACGATATGATAAGTCTTCTTACTTCCACAGGCAGCATACGAGAAATAGCATCTATCAACTGCTCTGTCGACAATGGGGGTTGCAAGAATCTCAAGCGCGATAACTGGCTCGTGAAGAAATCAGCGTACCGTGTTGGAAGAGTACCTGAATACTTCCTCGAGTATACCTCAGCTCTTAATGAATTTTGTGCTTCTATTGACCAGAATCGTTTTATCAGTGCCTCTGCAAATTCATCGAAATTACTAAAAGTGTACCGAAATGCTCTGAACCATTCAAGGGGTCCTCCAGCTAGAAATCTTTCTACTATTCTCATCTCTCTTTCTCTGGGAATGTGAGCTTCAATAAAATAGTCTTTCAGGTTCCTGATATATTCTATCGGTGTTAGACTATCAGTATTGCTAAATTTTTGAGGTTTGTCCTCAAAGTTCCGGATGACTGTCACATTTCTCGGATATGAATCCATGTAATTCTTCCCACTATCTCGATATTTCCATTCAGGTTCAATATTCCTATCCTCTTCTTCTTCCCGAAATCTGGATATATGTTCCTCAGGACTAATATCTCTCTCTTCTGTAGCGAGGTTACATCTTCTGACGTAATTCCTATTATCTTCGCAAGTCAAGCCTTCTGGATCCTTATCTGCGATTTCCGTGATGACTTTCCTAATTAACTCTTCTTTATAGGTTTCCATCATGCTAGCTTCTCCTAGTTTCAAATTCTGAAGTTTGCTCGTAGTTTCATTGACATCAGAGACAACCTTATGAATTTGTTCCTCTAACGCGGATTTTAATGCTTGCACGTCCTGACCTATTTGAGTTCTATCCTCGACCTGCTTTTCGGATAGCGAATCCATCCTTATACTCAAATCCTTTCTAATTTGAACTACCTCATTATTTATATCTACTTGTGTACTGGCAAGTTTTCGTTCAATTCGCTCCTGAATCTGAGTGACATGTTCCCCACTTGACCTGTTCCATTCATCTTTCCAAACCGTTACATTTGCAGTTAACATTTCCGCAATATCTACTTCAATGTCTTCCTTAAGTAAACGATTATGATCTAAGACTTGGGTTCTCATGACCTCTACATCATATTTTAATCCAGCTAGAGAAGCTGTTGTCCTAACAGACTCGTCAACCAACCTAGTTGTTAAAGCACTAATGTTACGAGTACAAAGCGTTTTTGAAGTTTCAATTTCTTCTCTAACTTTATTAACATCTGTTTGAACTTTGGCGATGTCTACAAAAACAGTATTAACTTCTACTTGTATCTTATTGATATCGCTTTGCATCTCATTTACATCAGAATGAATATTATTTATGTCTACTTGAACGTTTGACACATCGGTTCGAACATTTTTAATCTCTCTTGGTACTTCTTCAACCTTGTCTTGTACAGTAGCAACATCATTCCTAACAACGATTACTTCTGCTCTAGCACATGAAATATCACCCCGGACATTAGCAACATCAAGATTCAACATAGTAAGGTCTTTCTGTACCTTAGAAACATCTACTTTAACATCTGAGACATCTTTATGCACATTGGATAAATCTTTATGGACATTGGACACGTCTGTGCGCATGTCAGTTACAGCATTCTCGATTCCCTGGGTACTGGTCTGTAAACGCGACACATTATTTTCTAAGTTTGCAGAAATGGTCTGAAGAACTTTCAAACTTTCATCCAGCCTAATAGACAAATTAGCAGACAAATTACTAGCATTCTCCTCCATCATCTGCTTCATACTGTTATTCATGCTAGCTTTCATCTCCCTCGCACTTTCATCCATGCTAGCTTTCAAATTAGCAGACATATTGTTGGCCATCTCCTCCAACATCTTTCTCATACTTTCATCTGCCATCTCAATAATATTTCAATAATAGACTGCTTTCGGGACATACATCAAACAGAGCAAGATAACAACATCTGAGCAACATTTTTCACCATATATAAGTTTGAGCAATTTTCTGTCTTAAATCTAACTTATAATTACCTTATAATTAACCTTCGTAGACACCTCATGTTGAAATAAACTCAAGCACATGTTCAAATTTCCTTGGGTTATTTTAAAATATCCTAACACAAATAATTTACATTTACAATCCAAATAGTTTAATTTTATCTTTAATATGACTAAACATGTCATAAGCCGGTCAAATAAAATAAGACTCCAGATCATAGGCGATTTTTCTAAGTTTCCAGCCTATTTAACCTCTCTCAAGTTGTATAAGATCTGATCTTTTCTGAGTGTAATTTTCCTACTACAACACAACATTTAATCCCTATATAATCACACTCTCAAATTCTACCATTGGCCAAGACATCTAACAAAGAATCAACCTCTTTATTTGAGTCTTCACAATCCCATTGACATCGATAATTTGGTAATCCAATGTTATTCGAGCACTCCACGAAATTGCGGTGCCAATTCTACTCCAATAACTTGGTAATCCAATGTTATTCAAGCACTCCGAACTTCGATTCTGCCAATTCTACTGGCGTTCAACCTGGTAATCCAGTGTTGTTGATCGAGCCCCACCGAATTGCGGCGCCAATCCTACTATCCCCGATAATCCGGATAGTAGGCTGTCAGATATCCGCCCTCTCAATCGGATTGCCAATAATCAATCGCACCGGCACAGCTACATCAATGAAAATGGCACTGACAGATACTACCGAGATTAGAGCACAGTAGTTAACAAGAAATTATTGTGGAACACACCAAAATATACGGGGGTTCATACTTACCTTTTACTTACCTATTCAAATTAATCTCGGGTCTGGGTTGCCAAGTGGATCACTTAAATGTATGCCCACACAATAACCTCCACCACGATATTTAAAATGAACCAAGACTGAAACAAGAAACTTTAAACTGCACAATAATTTATTTCACATAAAGGAATTAATTTAACAAAAATATAACAACAAAATTACGTGGCAATCAGAAGCCATTGTCCATGTGACCATGTCCTCCTGTAGGACTTGTAGACTTTACAAACAAAATTTCAGCTTTCTAGCTCAAAAGAACGTAATAATAATAATGCACTTGGAATGGATGAGGGAGTTGGGACGAGACATATAGCAATTGTTTTCCTTTTTCATAAACATCACATTTTATTTATAACTGCAAGGCTGCTATGTAAGTGACCTTGGCCTCTATCATTCAATTGTCTGGCCAGCTGCGATAACACCCTACACCATGTCGCATGCCTGCATCGTCAAATGGACTCACCTGTCCAGCCAACGTTAGCATATGCTAGTTACCTCAGAGCCTAGCTCCTTTTCAAAACACTTTAAATGTCCTCAACTCAACTCAAATATTATCACGCAAATCTTTTAAATGCTCCATTCAAATATCAATGGATTACTCTAATAATCCCAAATCTAGTTTAATTGTGTATTCCAATTGTTTAACTAGCGTTGTTTAGAGTATAATAACAAAACGTTTAATTTTTATAACAAAATGTTCATTAATTATTTATAACATTATAAATTGTTTATAACATTGTCAAACGACAATTGAAAAATTTATACAAGCCTCTATTAATCCCTTTCGTTTCAAATTATTATTAAAGATATTTACATAATTATTTACAATATTAATATTATTTATATTAGAAATACATTAAACCACACGTTTATCCGGTTGATAATTACTCAAATCGTGGTGATATAATCGACCAATGAAGGTTAGTTATATTTAAATTT
Source organism: Meconema thalassinum (assembly GCA_946902985.2). Taxonomy (NCBI): domain Eukaryota; kingdom Metazoa; phylum Arthropoda; class Insecta; order Orthoptera; family Tettigoniidae; genus Meconema; species Meconema thalassinum. The sequence continues at coordinate 26,607,380 of OX336396.1, read as the reverse complement.
ATATTCAGGTTTAATAAGGTTTAATAATTATTATTATTATTTGTGACGGTAACCTCCATTCAAAATCGTTATCTCAAATTATTTAAACACTCTTGTTAATTTTAACAGTAACTTCACATGATTAATTTTCAAAGGACCTGGACAATACACTCAGCGGAAAAATACCTCGCTCAAAACGCACAAAATTGCACAAAAATAGGCCCAGAATTCATCATATATCTCAATATATATGGCATCAAAATCTTCCACATACAAAAAACCTCCACTTATAAATTCATTAACTTCATTAATTACTGTGGGAACCTCCTTCACTTATTCAAAGGCATTATTCATCAGCGACTTTTACACGTCCACTGAACTAACGATTATACATCCATAGTTCTTCTTTAAAAATTCTTATATTCATTAATTGTATCAAACTGTTATTATATTTAACCTTCGTGGGTTTCATTCATGAATCGATATGAAGTCAAAATTTGCCAATCACAAATAAATTTAATAGCAAATACGATTAGACACGCCTCCCTGGTCTATCAAAATTGAGATTAATATCTTCAAAGAATCGCAGTATAAAAATACTATCTTCAATCAAAGTTCATCTAAACTGCATAAATAATCGAATAGAATACAATTAGACTGTGGAATGCAAACATTATTGTTCCAATCTAGAATTGAGAAAAATTCCTATCAAATGTTCATTACTATAGTGTACTCAATAAATCGTACTCAAAGTTCATATTTCATAAAATTGTCTATAATGCAATGGTATTTCAGAACTGACGATAAATGTCTTATGTTGCAATCATGTTCATAAAACGACTAGTATTTCCAAGATCGTCGACAAAGTAATAGATTTTAACGCTCTAAAATCTTTTAATTATTCTTCTTTCTTGAGGATGACAGAAAATTGGTCAAAGTAATTTACTGAATAGAATTACTTTAATAAAGTGACACGCTGTCTGAATTCAAATTTGCCATAGAAAATCGTTAACTTTATAGTCAAATCGTGACTACAAAAATATGCAAATTACTGAAAGAATATATTTATCAGTCTCAACTGATCCAAAATTATTTAAATATGCCAATGACAAAACAATGTCTCAATAAATCGAAGAAAATAAGCATAAATCATCAAAGTGTACGGAGTACAGAAATATCAAGCAAGAATATGGGGCAAAATATATGGGACAGAAAATATGGGAAAAATTGTTGCTCAGATAACGCTAAATGGCTCAAATAAAACAAGAAACGTTCACGACTACCTTATCTGTTGATTGAAGTTCTAGAGGAAAATTTCCAAAGAAGACTGCTGATAGTTCCATTTCACCAACGTAAAGATGTGCTCCGACCTCGAACCTGGAACCAGCGCCCTCGGAGAATAGAACTGCTTCCTCCTCCGGAAATTGCACTGCTCCGTGTAGACGATAGACATCCTTCTGGCAAAACTCTTCTTTGTGAGCCGGGTCCACCCTGGCCTCTCTTGATAATTCCCTGAAGTTCTGGTAGAAATTCGCCATGAAGTTTATTGCAATTATCTCCGCAGAAATATTCATATTTGTGGAGTATGAAAATATTTCCACTGCCATTTGATATAATTCAGCGTTGGACAACGATGCATGAGTGTAGTTGGATATTCACTACATGCTCGCTTTTGTAGAATGACGATTAACGAAGTTCCATGCTGCTATTTCACTCCATTGATATATGTCCCAATTGCATTAAAGATTTAGTATTCCATCTCTACTTCTGTTATAATCATAGTTGAAAGTACTGCCAGATTATATTGTTGCATTGTAGAATGTAGCGTTGTATCACCAAATGCAATATGTGGTATCACGGTTGCAATACTCGTGTCAGCCGTAGCGTAGAATGTGGTGTTATAAAAGTGCTTCTCAGGTGGCGAGAAAATCACTTTTGTCTGCCGTCTTAAAATGCCAATATCTTCCAAATTATAATCGTGAAAATGTTCAACTTTACTACACACTTTAATACTGTAATGCACAATAGAATTAGCTTAAAGGCATTATCTAACTCTTGATATATAATCTTGTAGACTCGTTTATGAGTGCGTTTCAACTTCGCCTAGTTTCAATCACCGTAAAATTGTACTGCTTGCACGCTCGAAGCTTGTTCGATGCGGTGGCCCTACCACACGTTCTAATGACGACTTGCTTCACTGAATTCACTCGAAGTCTGACCAACTCAGAAAAACGACTATAAGACATCAGAAAATGAGAAATAGGAGAGCTTCTCTCTGCTGTGCAAGACCTTTTATCAACTTCTTAAGGGGCGTATCCATCCCTTCCATAGCTTGTTCCTCCGTCATGGCTAGAAGTTCTAACTTTGGCTATACTTGATGGATTTTCAAATTTCAAAAACTCAAAATTAATTTCTTCAAAATTCCAAATCAATGCCATAACTGAAAATAGTTTTCCACAATTCTGCATGCCAAAAGTAATTAAATATGGTAGTTTCAGTAATCTCCGTCTCCCTCCAAACTATCATTCATTGGTTCGAGCCTTTCCTCCAATAGCGTAACTTCTTCCTTAGCACAATTCCATGTTTCCCTGCGACTGCGTCGTAAATCTCAGATCTTTCTCGAACAAAATCATGACGTCACCAAGAATCTCAGCTCAACCAGCCTACTTGCATGAAGTCTGCGTCATCCGTGCCTACGTCATGAATATCCACGTCACAACTATGACAGCCATAACTTTATTCATATATGCCAATACAGCCACCGTGGTCTCAATATAATTCAATTTACGGGGGCAGTACTTCCCTTCTTCTTCAAGTGCCATGCTCGGTCTCCCAAACGTTGGCTATCACCTTGGCAAATGCGTTTCTGTCTTCCGCTAGCCTGAACAATTCTTCAGCAAATTGAATACCTGATCACTCCTTTATGTTCTGTAGCCAGGAAATCTAAAAACCTTATTTTTTAATTTCTCGTATTCAAGCAATTTAAGAGAAGATTCTTATGCTGGGCTATTATAATATTCATTATATAATAGCACTGCCTGAAACAAGGAAGTGCACTGTCACCGTTGCTTTTCATTGTGGTGATGGATGACATAATGACCCGAGTGGCACAAGTAATTGGGGAAGGAAAGATGAAAGCAATGGTGTTTGCAGATGATTTGATGATTTGGGGAAACAAGGAGGAGGATGTACAGGAACAGTTGGACGTGTGGGAAGGAATAATACAAGGATATGGGATGAAATTTAACATAAATAAGAGTGAGATGGTGATCACAACATGGAAGAAGGAAAGAACCACAACGGGAATAACAATTGGTGGGGAACAGCTGAAGAAAGTGGAGAGTTTCAAGTACCTGGGAAGCCTGATACAAGATAATGGAAGAAACGATAGAGAAATAAATGAGCGGGGGAGGCAGGCAGAAGCATTTCGGAGGAGTGTGAGAAGCATGTTATGGAGCAAGGATGTCCCTCAGAACAGCAAAAAGATCATATATCGGACGTACTATGTCCCTATCCTGACGTATGCCTCGGAGACCTGGGTTATGAAAGGAAGGGAGAAGAGCAAAATACAGGCCAGTGAGATGAGGTTCTTGAGAAGCAGTATTGGAGCTACAAAGATGGACAGAATAAGAAATGAGAGGACCAGAGAATTAATGAGGGAGGAACCATTACAGGATGGTATAGAGAAATCTAGACTTAGATTGTATGGACATGTAAAACGAATGGAGGAGAAGAGGATACCCAGGAGGGTACACGAGACGAAGTGGGAAGGAAAGAGACAGATGGCTGAAGGGGGTGGAAGAAAGCGTGAAGAAGAGAGGAGAAGACTGGACAAGGGTGGAGGCTGAGAGATGGTGGGAAGACAGAAGACGTTGGAGAGGCTTGTGTTCCAAACAGACCCGGCCAGTGGCTGGAAACTGTGCAAGATGATGATATAATAGCACTGAATTCTGCAGCTTAAATCATAGATGCCGTGCTTTTGACTTTCCTTAAATGTAAACTCCAGTGATGTGTTGCAGAATGATTCCATCTCACAGGAGGAGTCTTAGTCATTGATATTAAAAGTTACTCAATGTAATGGCATGACGAGTAGAATAAACAGTGTCATCACCCCATTCTCTAAGCATTGTCGTTGAGGACCCCGCCAATGTCTGGTACTGAAGTCGCTGCGAACCCCAAGCAGGTGCGGCAAGAAGTTCACGAAGGTACCGTATTTGCTCGCGTATATCTCGCACTTTTTTCCCTTAAATTTCAACTAAAAATGGGGTGCGAGATATACGCGAGCCGAAAATATGAGTGAAATTTTTCGGTGCGAGATATACGCGGGGAATTTCCGTATTCCTCTTGTATTGTTTGGGCTTTGAAGATAAGGAAATCTGTGCTATACCACTCGAACCAACATGCTCGTATGTTTCGAAGATTGCGCAAGTAGGCCTACTGTTACATCGCAGAGAAACGCAGTTCAGTCTTCTCGAATCTCAATGATTTCGTCTTTACGTATTGCGTTGCTTCAGAGCTCGGCCGTGTGCAAGCATGTAAAGCGGCGCCGCGTGGGTGTTAGCACGCTTCAGCCGCGCTCGGCTAAGTTCGAGCTCGCTCGGGCATGTAGCGAGGAATCGATATGGAAGATATCGATCGCTACGCGTCTGCGCTCTAAATTCTGCCTTGAATCATCCTTAACGAGCTCATGACGTCTTTTTCATAGGTTCTTAATGTCGCATAACCATAACACACGAACTGATGCAAACTTGCGTAAACTGACGCTATACTGTAGTGCCGCTACGAACGTACAAACTCGGACAGACCTCGCGCAAGCATGCGATGCGGCGCAGGCGTGACTGTTAGCACGCTTTAGGCCTACATTGTGTCTTCAGCCGCGGTCGGGTAAGATCGAGCTCGCTCGTACAGGTAGTGAGGAATCTATATGGGAGATGATCGATCGTATCCAATATAAATGCTGGAGTTCCTTTTCTGCCTTGAATCATCCTTAACGAGCTTATAACGTCTTTTTCAATGACGACTTGTGGCGCGCTAAATCGAACGTGTTTATACCTCAAGGTTATTACGGTCATTTATATGACGGCGTAAAAAATGAATGCGAGATATATGCGAGTACTTTTTTTCCCTGAAATTTCAACTAAAAAAATGGGGTGCGAGATATATGCGGGGGCGAGATATACGCGAGCAAATACGGTAGTTCTGTAATATCGTGCGTTCGCGAAGTCATTTATGCGAGAGAATTTTTCTTTTTAATACAGTAGAACCCCTATAACGTTTTTCTAGGGACCGGTATTTTTTAACCTTAAATGGGGGTTCACCTTAAATCAAGGTTTCGATAGGTTTCATCACTAACTGCAGCACTCTCTCCACATACAGAGCACTCTCGTTAATTCGCGGTAATTAATGCACCAACTTCCACGATTTATCCGCAGTTATTTTTGTTAACTATTGGTTAAAATATTGAAATAAGCTTGAACACGCAAAATAATAATTATAACACTTGATTAAAGTGTCCCATAAGAAATGGTAGGCATGAGGTAGGCCTATGCGGATTATGCCTACATTAATATTTAACAACAACAACAAGAAAACAGTCATCAAGTTTTGTTTCTTAGATCGTTTATTCTAATTTTGGATTGCACATTTCAGAAGAAAACATTATATGAGAACGAAAATTCATCTCTTTTTTCTATATAAGAGATAAGTGTGACTAGAGACACCAGCTAGACTGTGGGAAACTTGCAGGATTTCTGTTGCATCACTCCCACACTCTATATCAACTGGATCTCCCGCTTTCCTCACCAACAGTCAAATTCCATGCTATTTCTTCTTTGCTTTCATGTCTTAAATCATAATCGTCTTTAACGACCTCTAACTTGCCCGTTCGAAATATCGTCGTTACAGAAGTCGGCAAGCGCTTGCTTTTGTACGAGCGTAGTAGCGGTATTTTTCTCTCAAGACTCTTGTTGACTGCATCAAGAGCATAAAACAACAAGCTCTCGGTGTCACGCAAGTTTGCGCCATTAGGCAATAATCGTTGTTTACAATACACTATCCGCGCATCCACCCTTCACAACTCACAGATCAGCGACCTTGAAGTGTGGCTGGTGGCAAAGTGAGGGTAGGTTCCGAGTGGAAGTGCATTCCTCTTGTATTGTTTGGGCTTCGAAGATCAAGGAAATCTGTGCTATACCACTCGCGCCAAGAGGCTCGTATGTTTCGAAGATAGCGCAAGTAGGCCTACTGTTCCATTGCCGAGAAACGCAGTTCAGTCTTCTCGAATCTCAATGATTTCGTCTTTACGCATTGCGTCGCATCAGAGGTCGGCCGCGTGCAAGCATGCAATGATGCAAATCGGCGCGGCGCAAGTTGCGTGAGTGTTAGCACGCTGTACATCGTGGCCGCGGTCGGCTAAGTTCGAGCCCGCTCGTGCATGTAGCGAGGAATCGATATGAAAGATTATCGATCACTAAGCGTCTGTGCTCTAAATTCCTTTTCTGCCTTGAATCATCCTAACGAGCTTGTGACGTCTTTTCCATAGGTTCTTAATGTCGCATAACCATAAGGAATAGAAATAAATACTTGAGAATTTTTAACATTTCCTAACCCTAAATGCGGGTTTTGCCGTAATGCGAATTACATTAAATCAAACATAAAATAACATTGCACTTATGGAATAATTTTCGGGACTTAAAATTTCTTCCGTTAAATGCGGGTTTACCCTAAATCAGGGTTATACTGTATTTGAAAATGTCTGTCAGTGTCTGTGTGCGCTTTCTATTCTTTTGAGAAAATGTCGTACCGGTTTTTCCTGGATGTAGATCGGGTTACGGAAGAAAAGCTGATGGTAGGCATTTTTACACACCATGTAAAGAAAAGATTCTAAAACTCGGCAATTCTTCTAGGTTTGTGCCGTGTCTTGTGTGGAGTTTTGCCTAGGACACCGAGCTATCTCATCAGTGGGCTCTAGGTGTCCCCGCCCGGACCCCCACAGGAGTAGAGCAATATTCTCCATTTTAGGTCCGTATTGAATATTTTCACTAATAAAACTATCAATAATCTCCGTCTTTTCAATACAATGTTGTTGATAGTCTATTTATACAACTGGGTACATGTTTCGTACAGTCGTCTGTACTTCCTCTGCCCTAATATACATTAAGATATAAACAAGTATGATGCACACTATCAATCACATACAATGAAAATATTCGAAGAAGAATCCATTGCAGGTTCCGTGTTGACGTTTAGAATTGAATATAACAAGTTGCAAAGTTTCCGCCTAATCAACACACATTTGATTAGGCGGAAACTTTGCAACTTGTTATATTCAATGAAAATATTCCATAGATAAAACAGTACGATAGTTGGCGACATCCAAAGAAGAAATAAAATTATGTTGTAAAAAGTGCCTATAGGCCTATGCCTGATTGTATTAACTTTGAAAATGTTGTGTGTCATCTCCTATTATAATGTTAACCCAATTGAACAGCGAGCAAATCTGAGAAAATCTGAGAAACTAAAAAGAAATTTGAAGTGACTGTCCTAAATGTGTAAGTGAAAAACATGAAACTGCTGTAAGCTGCTACCTCACACTCACCTCCTAACGCGAGTCATGCGAGGTCGTAGCTGCATGTGAACTGGCGCAACCTCGTGCTAGAACGACTGCATGAAGATACATAGCGGACTCGCGCTACCTCCCTTTTCGTGTGCGCTTCTTTACTGCGAGAACTAAAAGCTCAAGCAGCCATAACCTCCCTATGGAGGCTTCCTAAAAGATGTTATACATTGGCTTTCACGGTCAGTGAATTAAAACTCGGCAATTTTTCTAGGTTTGTGCCGTGTCTTGTGTGGGGTTACGCCCAGGACACCAAGCTGGCATCAAGAAGAGCAAATATGTTGGGACATATTCTCAGACCTAATAGCCTGCTAGCGAGTCATTGAAGCGACGTTAGAAGGGAAAAACACAAGAGGAAGACCACCACTTGCGTACATCACACAGATAATGACAGACACGAACACAAAATCATATTACGAATTGAAGAGGATGGTGGAGAATAGAGAAGATTGGCAAGTTGCTGCAAAACCAGCTCCAGGGCTGTTGACTTAAGAGAGAGATTATTATGGCTAACGTTCGTTAAATTCTCTTATTAATACTATGCTTGGCAGTTACTTCAGTGTGATTAATTATATAATTCATTAAGATCTCAAGTTAGAAGTTAATTTTAAAATATTGTTTATCCCTCGACTCATTTATTATATTATTATTACAGCCATACTCAAAATTATCTTCACATAGCCAACGTCTCATTACCTGATGCCTGAAGTGCATCAAAACCACTCACATCACTCCTTACATAGTTCTCATTTCTCATTGTGATTTATTATGATCATCATTGGATACAATTGCCATCCATAATATATTTACCTTTCCAACCAATCATGACTAGAGTCTGGTTTCCACGCCTAGAGATTTCTGGACTCTGAAACGTGCTTAACCATTTCCACTCGAATTATTGTAAGTCCTGATTTCTCCCAACTCGTATTTATTTCTGTCAGCATTCTTCATATTTTAAAACCTGGTATTAAGTACTCGTTGTAACAATACATACAGGAAGGAAGTACAAAATTAATGAAAGTATGGCATTTACATGACCCAAAATAATGTTTTTAACTTCCTTTACGGTATGTATTGAGTGTGTGGAAGCGTTCAAAGCAAATGCCTGGTTTGACCCTGATTGCTTCACATAATGTTATCGCCCCCTCCATGATCTCTTGCGACGCTGATATCAATATCGTCACTTGAATCACTCACGGATATATCATTTTCATCGCCAGATTCAAAAATTGCATCGCTCTTATGGTCACTATCATCAAAATCAGCCGAAATAGACACCCGGATCTCAGCTTCGGTCAGACTGTGCGCCGCCATGTTGCTTCACCGTGACTGCTTTTCATGTCAAGGAAACGGAGCAGTTTTCCCGAGCAAAGAGAAACCAAAACACTCGTGTTTCGTTACTTTCGATTTCCGGGACCAGCACTTACCAAACGAAATACAAAATCCCTGGCATGCCAGGTAACCTACAAACGAGGCGCCGCACCGCCATGTTGCTTCACCGCGAATGCTTTCCACGTCAAGGAAACGGAGCAGTTTTGCCGAGCAAAGAGAAACTGAAACACTTCCGTTTGGTTCCTTCCAGTTTCCGGAAGGGTCCAGCACTTACCAAACGAAGTACAAAACCCTGGCATGCCTGGTAACCTAGAAATGAGCGGCCAAACATTGTGTCGACTCAGGGTCGACACACGAGCTATAACGCTAAGTGAAGGCTGTCTACCCACGAGCGGAAAAGGTTAACATGAATCTCCAATGGGTTTCCTTCGACATCATTATTTCTCTTTGGCGGTATCCATGCCCGATCGTTGCTCCAACGTTTCACCAACAAACCTTGCTCTTTATGGGTTGATACACTAAAGGATGGCCATTTTGAGGATTGATAAATTGTGTATAGGTTCATCACTTCAAAAGGTAATACATGAAACCATATTTACTTTTCAAGGCTCTGTTTTACAACTTTCTGGGCTTCATCTGTAAACAGTTCAGTTGTTATATTTCTACAATGTTTATCTCTGAAACTTCGGTATGTCTTACCAAAACACAATTAAAATATCTCCAGCTCTATTTAAACATTGGAAAATATATAATGGAATTGCTAGATGTAGTGATGAAATTTTCTAATTGGCAATGATGTGACACCAAAAAGAATTTTTGCATAATCCTTGTTCACCATGGTTCAGAGCTTATGAGGAATATTGGGAGACTGCTATCTCAGGAATATAAGAAAGAATGTATTCATGTCTGGAAAGAAAATTACCATAGACATCATCATCTGTCTTCTACTCCAGTTACCCGGGTGTAGTTTACGAGCGCCCTCCACTTGCGTCTGTCCATGTACCATTCTTCTTTCAGGATTCTATCCCAGCTAACTCCCCTTGTTCCTATGTCCTCCTTCACCTGGTCTAGCCACCTCTTCCTTGGTCTTCCTACCGGTCTTCTACCAACCACATCTGTGTGTAGTCTTTGTTTTGCTATCCTTCCCTCGGCCATTCGCTTGACATGGCCAAACCATCTCAAACGGGTCCTTGTCACTTTTGCTTTCAAAGTTGGGTACACTCCAGCTTCTTCCCTAATTTGTTCATTTCTTACCCTATCTCTCCTAGCTTGTACTTTGCTTGTACAGCTTGTAGTTTTCTGTCTATCTGTCTGGTTGTTGGGCAGGTTTCTAGGCCATTTGTTATTATGGGGGTAAAGTATGATAGATAGAGCATCTGTTTTGATCTCAAGGGGACTTGTTCGTTCCAGAGTAGGTTCCGAACTTGATGGTAGAACTGGGTTGCTTTTTGGGTTCGGCTATTGATCTCATGCTGTATCCTGTTATTGCTTGAAATAATGCACCCAAGATAGTTAAACTGGTCTACTGTTTCAAGCTGTGTACCTTCAAGCCTTTCTTGTTCTGTCTGTTGACTGACATCGCTACCGTTTTTGATTTGTTTATTGTTAATCCATGTGCTTTTAGACAGTTATTCCAGGTGGCCAACCTCTCCTGTACTTCTTTCTCTGTATTACCCCAAATTACTACATCATATGCAAATGCGCTGATTTCTGTGTTGTTGTTATGCCTTATTCCTTTCATAACTTCGTCCATTACAATGATAAAAAGTAATGGCGAGAGGGCACTGTCCTGTTGAACTCCTTTAGTTGTTTGGAACCAGTCAGAATTACCATTTCCTATCTGAACACAACTGTGGCAACCTTCGTAAAGCATTTTAACTTTCTGGATTAGCCCCGCCGTTACGTTTTTCTTTCTTAGGCATTCCCATATAGTCTTTCTTGGGACGTTATCAAATGCTTTTTCAAGATCTAAATATAAAAGTGTTAGATCTCTACTCTTCTCCCAGTGCTTTTCTAGCAGCATTCTGAGGAAAAATATGAGATCTATAGTTGCACGGTGTTGTCTGAATCCATACTGCTCTTCCTGCAGTTGAGGTTCTATTATTTTCCTTAGCCTTTTCTCAAGTATTTTTTTTCAAATATTTTCAGGCCATGAGACAATAAAGTGATCCCTCTATAATTGCCACATTTCTTTCGGCTTCCTTTTTTGAAGAGAGGTACTATTATTCCTTTTTTCCAATCATCTGGAACTTCTCCATCCTTCCATATTGCACCTATTACTCTATGAAGCCACTGTATTTCTAGTGGACCAGCTGCTTTGATCATGTCCGCACTGACTTCATCAAATCCTGTCGATTTTTCTTTGGGCATACTATTAAGGGCTATTTCTACTTCCTTCCATGTTGGTGGATTCTCTTGATCTAGTTCATCATTACAGCATAAACTGACCTTTGTGGTTCCATCGTTGGGGTCCACTCCTGTACTGCTGTATAATTTTTCGAAATAAGATTTCATGACCTTTCTTATTTCTCTCTCTTCCCTGACTGTTGCCATCTGGTTTCTCCATTGCTGTTATGTATTCAAAGTCTCTTCTTATATTTCTTATTGTTCGGTATAGTAGTTTAGAGTTGGCTTTGCTGTCCTGTTCCAGTTTATCTGTGAAATCAGTCGAAGTTTTATGTTTTTCTTCGGCCACAATTCTTTTAACTTGTAGCTTCAGATCCCTGTATTTCTGCTGTAATTCATTCACACTGGATTCATTTCTTCCACTTCCTTTTTGCATTTCTTTATCTATGGCTTTCCTGGTTTCATTCTTCTCTTTTACGGCTTTCTTCACCCTATCGTTCCACCAAGGGGTTTCTTTTGCCTTTATTTTGTTGCTAGTCTTGCCACATACTTCTACAGCAGCTCCGACAATACTTTCTTTAAATCTAGTCCATTCAACATTTCCTTCCTGTAACGAGTCTGATGGTAACTTATGGCCCACATTCTTCATGTACTCTATTTGTTACTCTGTCTTCTTTAATTCCCATGTCCTAATTTTTGGTTTCCTGCATTTCTGAGGTTTATGAACTACAATGTTTTTAATTGTTGCAAGGAGCAATCTGTAGTCACTGTCTAGACTTTCACTTGGTATAACTCGAACATCACAGATGATCTTCCCTGCTTCATAGTCTGATATGATATAATTAGGGATAGGAATTTTTTGGTGATTTCAGAGTGAAGAAAGCGGTATTTTAAAGTGGCAAATTCGGTGTTTTCAAGTGCACTTTTCGGTACTTTCAAAATGTTAAATTTTAGGCGGTATTTTTTAATATCATGGATAACATAACGCATTTCAGTCATCCTTCAAAGTATACTTCAGTGAAGAGATCCAAATTTTCTTGTGACAAACGGTAACACGTATCACTTAACGTGCTAGTGTAAGCTGAAAAACCAAAGTTCACAGTTAGCGTTTGAACAGGGTATCAAAATGGTTTTCAGCACAGATTCTGAGAACTTTGGAAATACAAATGTCATTCCTTGCAAAACTCGAACAATGTCTGTCTTGGTCCTGTCGTGCATCTGCCTCTTGATTAAAGTTTGCAGTTCGTTGTATCCTCAAATGACCTCACTTTTTTCCAGTGTTCCACAGAATGACAACTTCTTAATTTTCTTTGCAAGGCCCTCATTGATGTTCATTGGCACTATTTCTGCTGTATCAAACGCACACATTTGTAAATCTTGTTGCCAGGGTCAACGGATCTCAGGCTGATTAATATTCTAAGAGCATGGGACCCAGCGTTTACTAAAACTGGATGTATTTTCTCTCCTTTTAACTCATTTCCACAACCCTCCAACAGCTCCTTTATGTTGGTACCGTAATTTCCAGAAACAGCAAGTTTAAGGGCTTGCTGAATTCTCCGTAAATGTCCATCTAGAAGGTGAACAGTCTGATAAGACTGGGATGAGTTCAGTGATGTCTATGCCAAATTCTTTGAATCTCAAGTATTTCGTCATGTGAAACATTGTTCAGGAAATCAACACCAGAGTTATCAGTCCCTACTACTTCATTCATAAATTGCACGATATCTGTCAAGTACTCTGACAGGTACACTACAGAATGAAACCAAGAAGACCACCTGGTTAAGACTGGTTCAGGAAACAGTGGCACATTTGGATATGGATACTTGCCATCTAGATATTCATGTCTGAAAGGCCCACTATATGACGCCACGCGTCGAGTAGTCACTAGGATGAAGGGGGAGGTGACCTTGCTGTTCTGGTCCTTAAAACCTCAATAAGTTAGTAACTTACCAGGATGAGATTGATAAAGATCGCTGTATGCAGAAAGCGAGGTCCGCTATCTACCGTTAAGTTTCCGATCATTCCGTGTTTGTTGGATGCTCTCCATGCAGTCAAGTCATGAGAGAAAATTACCGCTACTACACTCGCACAAAAACAAGCCTTTGTCAGCTTCTGTGACGACAATATTTTAAATCGGCAAGGTGGTCTCACTACAATGACATTAGGGCAAAACCTGGATGAATGCCAAGATGCAGAAGAAAGTGACATTCAGTAGTTAGACTTCCATAGAGACGATCATGGTTTCAGACATGAAAGCGATGAGGATATTGTACGGAATTTGACTGTCGGTGAGGTAAACTGAGATCCAGTGCATGTCAAGTGAAGGAGTGATGCAACGGAAATCCCGAAAGTTCCCACAGTCAAGCTAGTGTGTCTATAGTCACACTTATCTCTTATGTAGAAAATCGAGATGAATTTTCGTTCTCATATATTGTTTTCTTCAGAATTGTACAATCTAAAACTAGAAAAAATAAACTATCTAAGAAACAAAAAGTGATTACAGTCATTTCGCTTAGTTTTTAATATTGGTGTAGGCCTAATCCACGTAGTGTCTCTTACAATACTATGTTATAATAGTACATTATGCAACGAGCCTATAATGGCAATAATTAAGACACGAAAACGAGCGTATGCGAGTCTTATAATTTCCATACAAGTGTCTTAATTACCATTATAGGCGAGTTGCATACGACTGTTTATGTTCGACGATAATTATTATAACTATTTCATGTTCGAACATAAATATTCATAAATATCTGTAGAGATTTCATCAGTTTTATGTACTGAACAGAGCGCATGAGACGCAGAGAATGCCTTGTATTTGACCATGGCCTCCTCGATTACCCTACTATGACACTAGGCCAGGCAGTGACATTTAAATTAGAAGGCCGTGGAACTCAGTGCATCTAACAACTGTTTCTTGAGCTCTGATTGGTGGGAGAAACTGTTTCATAATGCAAAATAGTGTTATAATGAGCCTCATTATAGTACCGTTTTCTGACATATAATAGTCAGGGTCGAACATAAAGTTTTTTTTTTTCTGCGTGTTCTTAAAATACATTTCAATATTTTAACCAATAGTTTTCTTTTTGCCTGGCTTAAAAACATTATTGCAGATAATTCGCGGCTTTCAAAAAATCGCGGAAATTTGTGCATTAATTGCCGCAAATTATCGGAAGAGCACTATAAAGGGAAACAAAACGAAAAAAGCTAAAATTCGCGTTTTCATGCGAAATTCACGAAAATCCGCGTTTTATGCGAAATTCGCGAAAATTCGCGAGCTCAAAAACATTTATTTTTGCCATTTTTAGGGTTATTATAACACATTATCACCTATGTATGACTTCTTTTAAAAATTCGCAAAATTCGCAATCGCGAATTTTTCCTATCCCTAGATATAATCTATCACAGTCTTAGATTCTCCGTTCCAGCTATATCTTGTTTGTTTTTTGACTTAGCTGTTTCTGAAACCAACTATTGTTTATTCTCAATCTACTCCTTAGACACAGATCTAGGAGAATTTCACCTTCTTGGTTCCTATTGCCATAACCATGTGGACCCAGTACGCTTTCATATCCTAGTCTATCTGATCCAGTTTGGGCATTCAGATCTCCTATTATAATTACATTTTCTTCTCTTTCTATAGTTTCTTCTAGATCAGTTAGGAATTCTTCTTTTTCTTCCTCACTGCAGCCTGTCTGTGGGCATATACCTGAACTACTGTCAGCACTTTCTTGTTTAGTGATATATCCAGTTTAATAATTCTTTCATTCACCTATATTACCTCACTAATAACATCTATGTCTTCTCTTAGTATAAAACCTACACCATTCTTGGCTTCCATTCTATGACCGTTCCAATGCAGTTTATATCCTTTCCTTAGTTTCCTTATTCCTCTGCCTTTCCACTTCGTCTCACTCAGACCAAGAATATAGAGGTTTCTCCTTTCCATCATATCTATTAGTTCTTCGGTTCTACCATTCAGTCAGGATATTTAATGTTCCAATTCGGTGTTTAGGGTTCTTCACGTTGGGTTTCTTCTTCTTAGAACATCGTACATGAACATCAGCCTTACGGTCATCATACGTTGTACATGTTTGAGAAGATTTGTCAGTTCGGTGTTTTTGTGTTCCGAGGCTCGTTTTATTGTTGAAAGTAATTAACATCTTTACTCATCTGCTGGCCTGCTAAGCCTAACGCGTCTGAGGATTTTCTTTCGGGGTTTACTCCCTTAGCCTTTGAAGATCCCTCTTCACCAAAAGGCAGTGGTTTCCTCTTCTAATTTTCCCCAGAGAGGATGGGTTGCCTCGTCCACCATCTCCGCCTTTCCAAAGGTCTCCTTCTCTGCCGAAGATGCTGTTAAGGTCTTCACCCGTAACCCTGGGCATGAGTTCCACGTTATACCCTTGCCTGAACTTAGCTCTCCTTTCACACCGGCCTACTAATGTGGAGGATACCCACCCCCGCAACGTGGATGCGCCAGACATGAATTACTCAAGTGGAGGATAGGGAAGGTGACCCTATCTGCCTTGAGCCGGGTTAATGGTTGCGTATGATGCCACAACCAAAGGCAACCATAGACATAGAGTTTCCAGCCACTGGCCGGGTCTGTTTGGAACACAAGCCTCTCCAACGTCTCCTGTCTTCCCACCATCTCTCAGCCTCCACCCTTGTCCAGTCTTCTGCTCTCTTCTTCACGCTTTCTTCCACCCCCTTCAGCCACCTGTCTCTCGGTCTCTTTCCTTCCCACTTCGTCTCGTGTACTCTCCTGGTTATCCTCTTCTCCTCCATTCGTTTTACATGTCCATACCATCTAAGTCTAGATTTCTCTATACCATCCTGTAATGGTTCCTCCTTCATTAATTCTCTGGTCCTCTCATTTCTTATTCTGCCCATCTTTGTAGCTCCAATACTGCTTCTCAAGAACCTCATCTCACTGGCCTGTATTTTGCTCTTCTCCCTTCCTTTCATAACCCAGGTCTCCGAGGCATACGTCGGGATAGGGACATAGTACGTCCGATATATGATCTTTTTGCTGATCTGAGGGACATCCTTGCTCCATAACATGCTTCTCACACTCCTCCGAAATGCTTCTGCCTGCCTCCCCCGCTCATTTATTTCTCTATCGTTTCTTCCATTATCTTGTATCAGGCTTCCCAGATACTTGAAACTCTCCACTTTCTTCAGCTGTTCCCCACCAATTGTTATTCCCGTTGTGGTTCTTTCCTTCTTCCTTGTTGTATTCACCATCTCACTCTTATTTATGCTAAATTTCATCCCATATCCTTGTATTATTCCTACCCACACGTCCAACTGTTCCTGTACCTCCTCCTCCTTGTTTTCCCAAATCATCTGCAAACACCATTGCTTTCATCTTTCCTTCCCCAATTACTTGTGCCACTCGGGTCATTATGTCATCCATCACCACAATGAAAAGTAACGGTGACAGTGCACTTCCTTGTTTCAGGCTGTTTCTCTGTTCCAACCAGTCTGATCTCTCTCCTCCCACTTTCACACAGCTCACGCTTCCCTTGTACATCTCCTTTATCCTCTTTATAGTTCATTTCTCTACTCCTCTATCCTCCAGGGACTTCCATACTTTGTTTCTGCATACACTGTCATGTGTTTTCTCAATGTCCAGGAAGGCCATCAGTAGATCTGTTCCATACTCATAGTGCTGTTCTTGTAACTGCCTTACAGCAAAAATCAAATCCACTGTGGACCTTTCTGCTCTGAAGCCATGTTGTTCTTCCCTCATCCCTCCTTCTATCATTGTCCTAATTCTCTTTTCCAAAACTTCCTCGAGGATCTTTGCACAATGACTCATCAGTGTTATTCCCCGATAGTTTCTGCAATCTGTTCTACTACCTTTCTTGAAGATCGGGACAATTATTCCTTTTTTCCAGTCCTCTGGGGTCTTCCTATCCTTCCATGCTGTCCTCATCACTCCCCACCTCTCCTGCTGCTCTCACCATCTCCACACTCAACTCATCCACACCCGGTGCCTTCCCTCCTTTTATCTTGTTCACTGCATCTTCCACTTCTTTCCATGTTAAGTCCTTTTCTGTTTGCAGTTCATCTTCCTCTTCCCCGACTTCTTCCTCCTCACCATCTTTTCCATTTGGGTTCAGAAGTTCTTCAAAATATTCTTTCCACATTTTCTTCAGTTCTTCCCTATTTTCTATCTCGTGTCCCCTTTTGTTCACCATTCTAACATAATCCGTAGGATCCTTCCGCCTCTTATTTTTTACCATCCCATACAGGACCTTTTTTGTACCTTCACTATCCTCCTTCATCATCTTTGTCCACTGTTCCATCCACTTTCTTCTCTCCTCAGCCACTACTCTCTTCGCCTCCTTCTTTCTTTCCTGGTACTCTTCCCTTGTCTCTATCGTCCTATTTTGATACCACCTCCTAAAGGCTCTATTCTTTTCCCTTACTATATCTTTTGTCTTCTCATTCCACCATGGTGTTTCCTTCCACCTCTTCTTACTACTTGTCCTCCCACATACTGCTTCTGCTGCACCTACTAGTGACTTCTTAAATCTAGCCCATTCCTCTTCCACCCCTCTTTCTTCATCTGTTGGAATTCCTTCCTTTACCATTTTGAGGTACTCCACCCTTCTATCCCCTTCTTTCAGTTTCCATATCCTTATACGTCTTTCCTGGTTCTCAGTCCCTTTCTTCTCCTTACTCCCTCTCAGGTTCATTACCAGCAATCGATGGCTGCTATCCAGGTTCTCCGATGGTATAACCTTGATGTCCGTGATGTTCTTATTTAGTTCTTTATCATACAGTATATAGTCGACCACCGACTTCCTGGTCAAGTCATCACTGTACCACGTGATTGTGTGGCTCTCTCTTTTCTTAAACCAGGAGTTCCCAACTAGCAGGCTGTTCCTCTGGCAGAAGTCCAACAGTCTCTTTCCTTCCTCATTTCTTCCGCCCCAACCCTCTGGTCCTAGAACACTCTCATAACCTTGTCTTTCTCTTCCTACATGGGCATTCAGATCCCCCATAACAACCATATTTCTCATAAGCTCTGTGTTTATTTTTTGTTATATTCGTCATTATTGTGACCTTGTTTTGGTGTGTATATATCATCTAAAACATTCTAGGTCTCAAAAAATTGCAAGGTTCTGATTTTTTGGGATGTTGTTAGGATCGATACCAATAGTGTAAAACCAAGTTCGCAACTTCAAAAGATCTTTGCTAACTTTGTGGTGCCCGAAAAACCTCGAAAATATCACACTTTTTCAGTGTTTGGCTTTTAACTTCTGAACCATGCATTCTACGGAAAAGTCGTCCATGACACTTGTAAAGAAGACAAAATTAGCGACAATTTGAGCGCAACCTCAGCTCTGTATGTATTATATCCCAAGATACAACACTTCGAAAATGGGCCTTTTTTTTTCTTCAAAAAGTTAGAAATTTGTAGTAAGCTAGTCTTTCGAACAAAATACCGTCTATAATACTCTTTCTACGAGGAAAGTCATAAGAAGTAAAGCTGTAGAGCAGTTATTTAGCTTTAATTTAAGCATAAGTGAAACGTTGTAAGACCAATAGTTCTCTTGTTATCAAGTAAAACAATTAAGAAATAGGATTTTTCAAAAAATGTAGCCTGATCAATTGTAGGACATTTTTAAAGGATAAGAAAGACATCAATCAGTGGAAAATTGTTTATCGTGCAAAATGAAATTGAATACAATTAATAATAATGTGTAATTTCTTATCAATATTGAAGTCACAGAGGCAAAGTGATGGAGGGACCTCAGGGACCTTATTACACCTGCGACAGAAACACGCAACACGTCGATTACCTACTATTCATTAATAAATTACAACAAAAGGGTAGGAATGTAATATTAGGCTTATCTGCACTTAGTGAGAAAGTAGTATTCTTTTGAAAGGCCCAGGTTCATCATACGGCTCCTCTTGAGGCTCCGGAGACTCCTGTGTAGTTGGATCTGGATGTAAAAGGGGGTCGTCGAAGTCTTCATCTTCATCTTCATCTGACTCTGTCATGTCTAGGGTAGGAGACTTAAGGCAGGTCTTTCCCCAAGAAATTTCACAGAGAGCTCTCCGGCAGGAGCATCGCCCTGCTCCGGACTCTTTCAGGCACCTGTATGACAAGAATTTCAGCAGTTATAATAAATACAGGTTACAATAGATTCACAGGTTTTAATTTCAGTCATAAAAATTCCTATATCCAGCAGTGGACATTGACTAGGACTGACCTAATACGAATAGATTACCTTACCTGCATGACAGGAGTTTGAGCAGAGTTTGTGGCACTGGTTCCTTGTTTGAGGTCACCAGTGTCAGCCCCTGCTGACTCCTTGTCAATCCCTACTTGGTGGGCTATTTCTCGACCCCCAACCACTGCTGCACCTGGTGGTAGGTTCTGTAGGAATGTTGGGCAGCAGCCTCTTCGGTTGGGGACAGACGAGCTAGGTTGACTTTTGCGCTGGCAGCAGATCAGTCAAATATCCCGTAACACAAGGCGTGGAGAGAATCGTCTTTTCCACTGCCATACAATGCCCCGAGACATTTGTTGCCAGCAGAGGTTATCTCTTCATGGGTGGCGTTATTGTTGAAAAAAGTGGTAGCCATGTCAAGAAGGTCTGGCTGATTTGAAAGGACACCCAACATCTTCGTTTTCCCTTGCCCAAAAAGGGCAGAGGTGGTGTCGCAACCAGTGAAGGCGTGGAGGAACAACTCTATTCCAGGGGGGAGTGAGAGATCTCCTCGAATGAATGATGTTGACAAGAACTGCTTGCAAGCTGTTCCACCCCTGCCACTTTTTCTGGAAGGAACCATTTTTTTTGTTGGCGCCCAATCCATTTAGGAGCACCAAGAGGTCGACATCCTTTCCAGCGATTATGACGTGCTCTTACTACTTGCTCTTCTCCAATGCTGTCCTAACAATGAGGCAGTCGGCGTCCTCTGGAGCTTGATTTGTTTCGATCCCTTGTATATCAAGTCCAGTGCAGATAAATTTGATCAGGCGCTGCTTGTTGTGTTGGACAAAAACTTTTCTTGGGGCACTTCGATCAGTGTCGATTCTTCAAAAAAAGATATCGCTGCACACTGAGGCTCTTAACAGCCCCCTCTTCTGGGTAGCCATCGAATACAACCGAGACATTTTTCCAAAATGGTTGGTCGTGTAGTTAATATAAGCCGCTACAATTTCCCTCACTGAGCTGTTCCATTGCCATATAACCTTATAGAGCAAGTATCCTCCGTCAACTACAACAAACGTTCATTCTCCAACGGCGACGTTTTCTGGGAGGGGCGTAAAGGCAGAGTGGAATGATGATTTTGTTTCTTTTCGCATTCACTCTTCAGTGAATAGAGTCATGGGATATGGGGCCAACTCGTATGTCAAGTGTTTTTTTAGGTCGGTCTCAGACTGTTTTGTTATACACAGCCGTTGGAATATTGTTAGAGAGTCTATAGCAACCTGCTTGTTGTGCACCTTAACTGTGGCTGATACCAAAGGTCATACTTTGTCTTTCCTTTTAAATATAACATTTCCAAATTCATTCTCAGTTATTTCTTTGACTCTATTACATCCAATTTCTATGACAGTAGCAATAATTATCGCAAAAATAGATTATATTAGATTAGAAACAATTTATTTCAATCAACATGACATAAATAAAAGTACAGTGAGTTTTACTCAAAGAGTAGGTATAATATTGGCTGCAATGGGTGGCCTTATCGCCAAGATCGATTTATTCCAGGCACCCAACCCGCAAAAAAATATGACATTAATAGATAACTGTGCAATATTGATAACAATTTACATTCGAAACTGTATTTCTTGAAAAATCAGATTTCCTTATTTTCTATTTTACCTGATAACATGAGAATCGTTGGTCCTAAAGCGCTTTTCTTATGCTTAAATTAAAGCTAAATTACTGCTCTACAACTTTATATCTTATGACTTTCCTCGTAGAATGAGTATTTTAGTCGGCGTTTTGTTCGAAAGACTAGCTTACTACAAATTTCTAACGTTTTTGAAAGAATGGCCCATTTTCGAAGTGTTGTATCTCGAGATTTATTAAGTGTACAGAGCTGGGGTTGCACTCAAATTGTCTCTAATTTTGTCTTCTTCCTTAAAACTGTCATGGTTGACTTTGCCGTAGAATGCATTTGGTTACACGTTGTAAGCCAAAAACTGAAAATAGTCGGAAAAATTCGAGGTTTTTCGAGCACCACGAAGTTAGTTCAGGTCTTTCGAAGTTGCAAATTTGGTTTTACACTATTGGTATGTATCCTAACAACATCCCAAAATATCAGAACCTTGCAATTTTTTGCGACCTAACACGATTTTTGTGTCTACGGTGACTGGCCTATCAATAGAACTCGTGTATTTGGAAGAGAGCACATTTTCTCTTAAAAAGTGAGGAAGGATGCTCGGAACACAATTGCACAGACATACTGAAGTCCGTAATTCCACCTTTCTCATCATCATCATCATCATCATTTTCCCTTTTCCAGTTGACACTGGGTGGGGGCAAATATGGTTCCTCTCCACTTTGTTTTGTCGTTCCACCATTCCCCTTCCGACACTGTGTTCCAATCCAGGTTCCGTTTTCTAATACAGTGAACGTGGCTAATTCGAACTTCTTTGATTCGAATTTTTCCCTCTGTCCCTAGCATTTTATATACAATCAATGCTAAAGAAATCGTGGTTAATTCGAATTATACTTTGGTTAATTCGGAGTTTTTAGTGTAAAAAGCCGATCGGAGGCCAAACAGTTGGGTCAGTTCCCGAAAAAATTGTTCCGAGTGCAGCCCAAGCAACGAACCACATAACCAGTGGCGTTTACTCCAATACCACGGGGTAAGCACCGCTTACCTAGTATATTCTCATAAGAATAAAGTTTATATTATGACTTTCTAACGCGCGAGCAACAGCAAAATCACCGCTTTGAATGAAGTTCCTCGTTCTCTACCCGAGTTCTTCTCGGTCAGCCAGTAGGCCACTACCTTGTAGAGAAAGTGGAAACAGCGCGGCTGGTTGCTATGACAACGGCTTATGTACCTCCAGGAGCCTTTTGGCCCAGAACACTGCTATGGCCGATGGAGTGGTACACCAAGAACGTCAGGTCGTCCGTGATTGGCTAAGGCAGGGGGTGTGGCGTTCCATAGCCACATGGCTTCGTCAAGACAAGTCAAAGCGGGTAGCAGGGTCTGCTACAATTCGGGCGGCTTACCCTAGCGAGCCTGGAACACTAACACGGCTTAAAATTATTTGGCGCACTTCCCCAGTCCCCACCCACTCCTTGCCCACCCTCCATCTGGGCGCGGTAGTTGAAATTCTTATTCATCCGGTTAACTCACAACTCTATGATTTTGAGTGCAATTAGCAAAATTTAGTATACCGTAACTACTGTTGATATTATTGTGTTGGAGTGTAAAGAGCGTTGGAATCTTCAGAGTGGCCCATCAACCCTAAAAGTTACTCTGATTATCATTCAAATTATATTCAAAGAGTAGGTGTAAAGAATACATAATTTTAAATGTGTGTATATCCGTATATTTTGAATAATATTTTAAAGACCTATCACATTATCTTAAAAAATATCTGGTTATTGCGGTAGGTAGGGTCCATCAAGTTCTCATTTGTGCAAAATTAATTAATGCCACTATTTACTGTACCTTGGCGGATCATTTGTAGCGAAGTTCAATTCTTCTCTCCCTCTTAGCGAATTCATCAATTAGCCTATGTGGTCGTGAAAATGAGTGTTCCCCTGCAGGCTGCACAATAACTCATTTTCAATGGAAAGAAGCACGAGTTGTGAAAGTCTTTCTTGATGCATTGAGTTTCGGTTGAAGGTTTTTATACGTTTCATGGTAGAAAACGTTCTTTCCACTGATGCACTAGACGCCCGAATTGTTAGTACTAGTTTGCATAGGTTATAGGCCTACACCCCAATTAGGTCATTCAAACTAATGAAGCCGTGAAAGCCTACATCAGTACAATTTGAGTGATATTTGCAAAGTAATATTAACTGAACATGCAATACAATGCCATAAGAATATCTATTAATAATAGCATGTTTATTATTTTAATGTTCACTTAGGTCTCATAATAGAAAATAATAATAATGTTATTGGTTTTATGTCCCTGTTAACTACTGAGGCTTTTAGAGACGCCGGGGTGCGGAATTTTGCCCCAAAGATCTTTAACGTGCCAGTAAATCTACTGACATGGCTCCTTCGCATTTGCGCACCCTCAAATGCCGACTGACAGCAACGGGATTCGATCCCGCTATCTTAAGGTCAGCGAGTGAGAACGTTACCGCTGAGCCACGCAGCCAGTCATAATAGAATATTTACGGGTAATAACCTAAACGTTTAGCTCCTTAGACCAAGAAATGCGAACAACAAAAACACAAATTGCCACACTGTTCAATCGTCAAATGATCCACGATAAGAAAAGCTCGCCAACCCTATTGTTGAATAATTTTCTCCGCGCTTAATGTACATGGATTGGCATGCCTAAAATTGAAAAGGGGAAAATGAGCTGTTCTGTATTACTTTTTTTTTTTTTTAAGTGAAAGACTCATAATTATGTGTGTAGAGTAATTGTTGCTACTTCAGATGTCAACCTCAACATTGACAAGGGCATAGCTGGAACCGGGTGCTGAAGTTGCTTTATGGTGTAAGCCTATATTTTGAGTCACCTTCACAGCTTACCCTCGAAAAAATTCCACGCCACGCCACTGCACATAACAGAACTTAGGCGATTTTTTTAAGTAGAAATAACGTAAGTGATTCTGTTTTCCGTTTCTTAAATTTGTTAGATTCTTTTTTGATGGCCGAGAGACTTCATTGTAGAAAATAATTAAAAATCTCAAACATTTTTGAAAATGAGTAGATTTCTCTAAGACTTAACTAGATTTCTGGATTACTACTGTCGTTAAATAGCTGAATAGTTAATTTTGGTTTTATTTTTCATTTCAAACTTTTGAGGTTATTCACGATACAGTCATTATAAAGTACCGTTGTCTGTTAATCTGCTTTTTTGAACGAAAATCATTATGTAAACGTAATACAATATATTTTCTCTACCCTTTTCAAAGAACTTTCTTAATTCGAATTTTTGGATAATTCGAATTTTTCTACTGGTCCCTTGAGGTTCGAATAATCCAAGTTCACTGTACTATTCTCCACCGAGTCCATCCAACGCAGTCTTGGTCTTCCTCGTCCTCTCTTCTTTGTCGTCCGTCATTCCAGTTCTCGTCTTGGTAGCCTTACTTCATTCATCCGTTTGACATGTCCAAACCATCTCAATCTGTTTTGCTCCAGTTTGTCATTTAGTTTCTGTACTCCCAGTTTTTCCGTATATCTTCATTTCTCACTCTGTCCCTCCTCGTTTTCTGGACCATACTTCTCAGGAATCTCATCTCAGCTGCCTGTACTCTGCTCTCATCCCACCTTTCTATTCCATTATAATGGCTCAGTTGAGAATAAAGATCAGAACTGTGTTTCGCTGCACATGTAAAGAGTGTTAAATTAATCTATAATCAAAACTCTGCAATTTTTCAAGGAATATGCCGTGTCTTGTGTGGGGGTTTCACCTAGGAACACCAAGCTGGCTCATCAGCGGGCTCTTGGTGTCCGCGACCGGACCCCCACAGGAGTAGCGAACTGTGCACTACCTCACTTCGTATGAAACGCACGTGCGTTTCTTAACTGCGAGAGCTAAACGCTTGACAGCCAGCTTGGTGTTCCTAGGCAAAACCCCACACAAGACACAGCATAAACCTAGAAAAATTGCTGAGTTTTAATTCACGGGCGTGAAAGCCGATATCCCAAATTTATAATCATCTCAAAATACAGGGTCTTTATTTTTGCTTGGCAAGGACATTCTCGCTCCACCAGTGACAGCTCAGTTCCTGGCTGCCGCGCACGCGTATATACGGCAGCATACCTGCCAACCCTTCCGATTTATTCGGAAACTTTCCGAATTTGTCTTCCGTTCTTCTTAATTACTATTATTTCTTCCGAATTTCGGGCCCCAGTGATATGTTGTAAAAGAAAAAGGAACTGCAAATAATTTCCATTCTCAAGGAGATTCTCTCGTAAGTCGTAATTGCCTTTGTGATTTGCGTAACCTTGTTTTTTTTGTGCAAGTTCCTCGCTTGGCAGTGAGCTGCATAGCTGCGATCTCGGAATGGTGAGTCAGCTGATCGGCTTACCGCATACTGATCGGTGGTATTTTACGGACTAACCGGTGTCAAGCATACGCAGATTAGTCGAGGCTGGCCACGTCACTGTGCAGAATGGGATTGAAACCTTGAAGCGATTGTGACTTGCTCCGTTTTACGCCACTTGTCTATACTCTGCTAGCGTCAAGTTTAGTGCATTTAATTGAGGTATTAATGTGTGCGTCGGTAGATAATTATTTCAACGAGTTGTGTCGATGATGGTTTTGTGTCGTGTGTTTTAAGTTTCTCTCGTCACGTTATGGCGACAAAACCTCAGAAATGTTATCTCCAAGTGTTCAAAGAAAGCTATAAAACTGAATTTCCATTCATTTTACAATCTAGTAGAGGAAACCATTTTGCTCTTTGTTCCGGGTGTCGTTGCGATTTAATATTTCTCATGGTGGAAAAACTGACATTGTAACTCACAGCAACACTCTAAAACACAAGGACAGGTCTAGTTGTTTACAGAGGAACAAAAAATTAGTTACGTTTATTGTTCACCGGTATGAAGACAATGCCGCCATTCAAGCAGAATGTCTGTTCACGGCGCTCATCGTAGAACATAACCTGATTTTAGGAAAATACTGAAGCATGTGTGCAGTCTCAAGATTACCATCCACATGTATATACATAATTAGGTAAGTTGCCCATGGTAATTAACTTTTGTCTGACAAAACGTGAATATGTGGTAGCGAATGCAAAGTGTAATCCATCAGAATGTTTGTATGCATTTTCTTTAAACACCCAATTATGTCTCTTACGTTTAAATATTGGCCATACACACTACTCGATGATTGATGATTGTTTACATTTTTGTGAATTTTATGCTGAATTCATACTTTGCCACTAATGATCTTTGGTGTACCCTCTTTCGCCCACGGCACGATATACTGCGCATGATGAAATCTATAATTTTAAAAAATCTTCCTATTTTTGACTTCCGAAGGTTGGCAGGTATGCGGCAGAATACGGTGATTAAAATCCGTATCATGCATTTTTACTCACTATGCTTACAGTAGATGCTGAAAATGTTCCCCATCCTCTGCCAAACATAACCGGCATCTCCTTATGAAGTTTCCGGTTACTCCGGTTAATTTAGCTTCAGTAAGGAGATAATGACATTTACGTCTATTTTTATTGTTTACTGAACCTGTACATTTGAATCTCTTAGCCAGTTGATTTATTGTCCGATTTATAGGAATGGGTCTCCCTGGAAATGTCACTCGAAACTTTTGTCTTGTTCTAGCGCACGTTATGAACGGCATGTATTGTGCAGACCTTCGCTCGACCTTGGCCGCCTGTCCCCGGCCAGGTTGGCGCGTGGTCACCAGCCGTATTCACTCGCTCTTTTGTGGAGTCCGAGCTCTGAGCTAATTGGGTGTTTCCGTCTTTCAGTGTTTTATAAAGCTACTGTGTACCGGTACTGTATCGTATTGTGCAGTGTTTTATTGTGATTGTGTATAGTGCTGTAATGCCTTATGTAAAATATTCGTTACGTCAACGAGTATATCTGCACAATACGTACATAAAGTGCTGGAAATGGTGCGCAAGAACAAGACAAAATTTTCGAGTGAGATTTCCAGGAGGACCCATTCCTATAAATCGGACAAGAAGACAACTGGCTAAGAGATTCAAACGTACAGGTTCAGTAAACAATAAAAATATACGTGAAGATTTCCTTACTGAAGCTAAATCAACAGGAGTAACCGGAAACTTCATAAGGAGATGCCGATTATGTTAGGCAGCGGATGGGGAACATATTCAGCATCTACTGTAAACATGGTGAGTAAAAATGCACGATACTGATTTTCAGCACCGTATTCTGCCGTACATACGCGCGCGCGGCAGCCGGGAACTGAGCAGTCGCTGGCGGAGCGAGAATGTCCTTGCCAAGCAAATATAAAGACCCTGTACTACAAGATTCTGGTCTCTGAAAGCAACCTGACAGTATTTTGTGATTAGTTTATATCACATTCCTTAATAATCTTGGGTGCAACCGTGTGTGCAAAGCTTCATAACAGAACAATATACAGAGTGGAAATTATGGAATAATGGATGCTAGTCAAACAAGGTCCTGCAGTCTAGCCAAAGCTAAGCTAACCCCTTTCACCAGTTTCCCGAACTCTAGATCACAAACCCGTCAACGTCTTACGTATGGGGCAGAGACAAAAATCCAGGCCTGGGAGATGAAATATTAAAGGAAAGAAGAGAAGATATGATTTTAGGCAGGGAATCAAAGTGAAAAAACTTGATAACAGAATGGAGAAAAATAAACTTCAATGGGTTAGGAGGATAAAAGAGGGAAGAATACCAGTGGGTCTGAGGTAGTCCCAGACATTAGGGGTTGTGCTTGATCAAGAATACTGCGATGAGAAGAAACCTAGATCAAAAAATAGTTACAGAGGAGGAAAAGGTGGAAAGTTGTCCTAAACAGCTCGGTAGGAGCCGGATAAAGGAAACTAATGATGGTGCCACACAGCCTCCTAAGTAATAGTATACATACATACAGTACATGAAAATGAAAAATCAATTTACAAATACATTTTACAATAACTTGACAAATACATTTACAATATTAATAATATCGTGGTCCCACAAAGTCGTCAGATGTGGCTTATCTGTGGGAACAAAATTAGTTATATTACTTAATTATATATTTTGATGGATCCTCACTGCTGACAGAAGACTTACTTACATTTGTAGTTGATAAATTAATTGTGGGCCTACAATCAAAACCTAGATTAGCTGACTTAGCTCACTGATAGTTTTCCTGTGACGTTTTTCAATTTGTTTCTTTGCTACGTTTAATGGAAGGTTTCTTAATGTTGCTGGTAAGGAATTTAATACACCGTACTTGGTATTACAACTTTCAATTCTTGTTTCCCATTTGAGTTAATATGAAGTGGAACAAAGTAGTGACCATCCTGTTTTAGTCTGGTTTCTTTTGAGTGCTGTGGTACTATTCTATATCTATTATCTTTATAATGTGTTAGAAGTGTTGTGGTTTTATATAGATCTTCAATGGACAACAATTTCTTCTTACAGTTTTCTCTGTCTACAATAAGTTTTAGAAATCTCTTTTGCATACTACTTAACATTTTAATTAGACCTCATGTTGTCCCACCCCATGCTACAATGCCATATCGAAGTACTGATTCGACAAGTGCTGAATAAGCCATTGTGTACACATTTGGAAGGGCGCAGTAGGTAAGTGTATGAAAGAAGGTTTCTTAATAGTTCCATAATGTGACTATCCCATTTAAAATGAACATCTACCAGACTCCTAGATATTTATAATTATTCACAGATTGAATGTACTGGTCACAGTTACAGTTGGATATCAGCAGGTTTAGTCATGGTTCCGTATTGATAGTCAATTAAATATAATAAAAGGAAGTGAGAATCCGCCTGATCACCCATACATAGAGCAGCACTTATCAGTATCATTAAAAATATCTTAAAAAGTTGAATCTTAACATGAAATGGATGAAGATAAAAGTGATATAAATGAGGAATGATATGGTGAAATAAATTGAAACAAACATATCCAAAAGAGGGGGGGATAAGAACTAGTACGGTACATATGATAGAAAACTCATTAAAATATAGATCACTTGAAGTTCATGTCGGAAAATATAATTTACAATGTTTTTTTGGTGACGTATTTGGTCTTTACAGTAATCAGCTTCGTACCTCCAGCAGGAGATCATAAACAGCCAGACCCTCTATTATACCAGCTTCTTCAACAGACCACTTTATATTTAGTGGAGTGATTTTATAAGAGTAAACATTGGAACTTAATCGAATAAGTCCAAGGTCATAAGGACCCATACTGAAAAATGAAAATCCACAGCCTGCTTCCAGTCTCCGACCGGGTCAGGAATGGAATGAATGGAGCCCCCATCTAGCGGCGAGGATATGAACTGTGCCGGCTGCCGAGGCCTGACGCACTCCTCTGGGGCAATGATTACATGAATGACAAATGAAATGATAGTGGAGAGTGTTGCTGGAATGAAACTGTGACAGGGAAAACCGGAGTACCCGGAGAAAAACCTGTCTGCCTCCGTTTTGTCCAGCACAAATCTCACATGGAGTGACCGGGATTTGAACCACGGGCCCAGCGGTGAGAGGCCGGCGTGCTGCCGCCTGAGCCACGGAGGCTTAAGGACCCATACTGAACATTGTAAATTATATTTGCCGACATGAACTTCAAGTGATCTATATTTTAATATGTTATTAGCCTACTTTTCACATTTTGCAAAAATGAGGAAAAAGTAGACTTACGAGATCGATCCGGGAAAATGTGTGTCTGTCTCCTAAACTCCTAAACGGCTGCAGCAATCAAAACCAAATTTAGTATGAGTAAAGATGTGCACCGGAATAGCTCACGTCCATATTTCAAAATGATGTCAGTGCTACCAACTGCTGAAAAAACGCACTAGAAATTTGAGCTCCATGTTGGGTATCTTGCAAGGTATGCATGGGAGCTATTCCAAAATTGGCACACATGTAGATAAGACTTTTTCAGTTTAATTTCCAGGTTGCCAACCATGACAGTGTTGCCAAAATAATGTTAAGCCTTCTGATAGGTCCAATGTTTAAATGCATATAACTTCTACACTATCAATTGGATTTCAACCAAATTTTGTATATAATATCTGTACATAAACAGATATGACTGAGCGTATTCTTAAGAGCTACCAGGGCGGCCAACTGTTAATAATTGCTCTCTCTATTTTTTTTTTATCCAAATACCAATATATCAGAAAGTATGCAAGCCAACAGCTTTAAACTATACACACGTATATTCTGACATTTTAGATTAATTTGGAGTAACTTATATACGTCAGTTCTACCAACATGATTATAAGCCTGCTGATAGTACCAATTTTTTAATACATGTAACTTCTTTACTATCAGTTGGATTTCAACCAAATTTCGTATGTGCTATGTGTACCATAACAGATATGACTATAAGCATTGTTAAGAGCAATCAGGCCTGCCAACTGTTTATAAATGCTGTCTATATTTTTTTACCCTAATATCAATATATCAGAAAGTATGCAAGCCAACAGCTGTATACTTTGCACACGTATAGCACCTGACATTCTAGATTAATTTGGAGTAATTAATACAAGGCAGTGCTGCCAACATGATTCTATGCTTGCTGATATGTCCAATTTTAAAATACATGTAACTTCTATACTAACAAATGGATTTCATCCAAAATTGGCACAACAAGATATCATAATATTTTAAATTATTTCTGACCAGCACACGCATGAAATTGTTGGCAACATGCTTTTACGCCTGCTGATAGATCCAGTGTCTAACTGCATGTAATGTCCATTGGACTTCAACCAAATTTTTTATTCTGTACCTTAAGAGATGGAACTAAGAATATATTCAGTCACCAGGGCTGCCAACTGTAGTGCTCTATTAGGCTACATTATACCAGGTATATTTTGAACTAATTAGATATTTCGATATTACCAACTTAATTTCGTCATTATTCTAGATAGGTTCATATTCTGTAGAATAATCATTGGCATGAAAAGTAGGCTGTATAGTTCTTCACGGAACTTCTTGTTTTTAATGTGTTTTCTATCATATGTACCGTACTAGTTCTTATCCCCCCCTCTTTTGGATGTGTTTGTTTGTATTTATTTCACCATATCATTCCTCATTTATATCACTTTTATCTTCATCCATTTCATGTTAGATTCAACTTTTTAAGATATTTTTAATGATACTGATAAGTGCTGCTCTATGTATGGCTGATGAAGGGGCTAGTATAAGCTCCGAAACATGTACCACATGGGTCTAATGTAACACTCCAGTGTTTAATTATAAGTAAGGGCCTTATTTTTTGGTGAAATAAAACCATTGATTTCGGTATTAAAACTGACGCTATTTCGGTGTGTATTTCGCGAAATAAATTGTCATAATGATCAATGTTCCTTCTGAAATCTTCATTATAGTATAGGATAAATCTAACATTATGTGATAAGGGGATTTTAAGCTTCTTTGCGATGTGTAGAGAATGTTATTTGCCGCTTAGAATTATGTTCATTTCCTCTCTTTATGCGTTACTGAATCTCTGCAGTGTTTATCGCACGTGTCTTTTCGTTCCCACTGAATACGAACATTGGAGTATTTACACATTAGAATCTTTCCTGCAGCGTCAAATACATAGAGCCCCTCACTGTTGTATTCCTCGACCCTCGAGAAAACTGTTGTGACTTTAATTTTCGGCATTTTCATATTTAAATGCTGGATGTTTGCCGATAGTTTTATCGGTCGCAAACTCGCTCTGATGTATCTATGACCACAACGCCATTTGATGTAATCAATAGCGGATATCGATTTTCATAAATAGCCTTAGAGATCGCGGAACTGAATACACATACTTCCGGCGTTGTGGGCCTTTGTGTGGAGAATATGCAGCACTATCAATCAAATGAGAAGGAAACCACGACGGTCAATTCCTCAGAAGCATTTAAACGTTTATTGGAGAGCTTTTTCGATAATATTAGCATTTTCCTACCAAGTGGAGTGTATTTCATGATTATTTGTGCAATTCGTGCAATACATCCGATTTCGTGATATTTCGCGAGTTCATTTTGCCAAAATACGCTACTTTAAAGTGCCTACAAGGTCATATATAGGCAAGAAAGGAGGTATGAAAAAATTTCGCGCGTATCGCTGTTACCAAAAAATCATCATCATCATCATCATTTCCCCTTATCCAGCTCCTGCCGGGTTGGGGTATTTATGGCACTTCTCCACTTTCCTCTTTCCTTCCACCATTCTTCTTCCACGATCTTGTCCCAGTCCAGATTTCTTTTTCTTACGCTGTTCTTCACTGAATCAATCCACCTTGTTCTAGGTCTTCCTCTTGCTCTCTTACCCTTGCACTTCGCCTCCAGCATCTGTCTTGGTATTCTATTTTCCTCCATCCTCTTTACATGTCCAAACCACCTTAGTTTATTCTTCTCAATTCTCTCATTTAGTTTTCCCATCCCAAAACATCTTCATTCCTCACTCTGTCTTTCCTTGTCTTTCCTATCATACTTCTTAGGAATTTCATTTCACTGGCTTGGATTCTACTCTCTTGCCTGCTTGTCAGGGTCCAAGTCTCAGCTGCATAAGTTAATATGGGAACATACAGTAGTACACTTTATACATTACCTCCTTGCTTTTCCTTGGTACTTCCTTATCCCAAACAAGTTTTCTTACACTTTGATAGAATGCATTGCTCTGCTGTACCCTCCCGCCAATCTCCATGTCCAACCTACCAGTTTGCATCAATTCACTTCCTAGGTATGTGAACGTGTCCACAATTTCCAAACTCTGACTTCCAATTTTCACAGTGCCCTTTCCTTGTCTTTCCCCTCTTATCATCTCGATGGTCTTGCTTTTCTCTATACTGATTTTCAGGCCGTACTTCTGAATATTTTCGTTCAGTGCATCTAGTTGTTTTTGCACTTCTTCGGTGTTGCTTCCCCAGACCACAATATCATCTGCAAATAACAGTAACTTCATTTCTTTATGTCCATATGCTTCCTTTGTTTCCTTTACAATTTCATCCATCACCATTATGAACAGGAGAGGTGACAGCACACTCCCCTGCCTTAGTCCACTCTTGTTCCTAAACCAATCTGTCTTTCCAACTGGGGTCAGTACCCCTCTCTCTTCCTTTTATTATAGTTACAGTTGGAAATTTGTTCTTTGCTGGGATTTAAGTGCAGGCAGTTAAAATTATGAAATTTCAATTTAATTTTACCTGGCATCCGTATATTCATAATTCTTGATTTTTTTGAATTGAGGGTGAGATTATTGTCGTGACTCCATCTTAAAATATTGTCGAAGTCCTTTTGCATCATATTGAGAACTCCTTGAACATGTTTGTGAACAGATGTGAGAATGATGTCATCTGCATACATAAATGTTTTACAATTTAATACTGTTTTCCAAATGTCATTCATAAATATACAGGGTTTCTATAAAAGAACTCCGGTGTTGTAAAAATTCATATCTTAATAACTGTAGAAGATAGCAAAATGTACTTAATTTCTCTGAAACGAGTAACTCATCAAGTTTTATTCATACCAATTGGGAATGTTTTCATCAACAGTTGGCAGCGCTGTGGAGCATTGACCTTGAAACAACGTAGCGGCAGTCAGTGCTGTCTGGATTGCCGCGCTATGGCGACGCCGCAACAAAAGGCTCAATGCGTTATTTGGCTAATAGAAACTAATTCTCTTGTTACGGTACAAAGAAACTTTCGACGTAATTATGGTGTTGACTCTCCTACGGATAAAACCATTTGCCAATGGTTAAGTGCTTTCAAACAAACAGGAAGTGTTTTAAAACAAAAGTCGCCGAGTAGGCCGCATGTGTTACAAGAGAATGTGGACAGAATCCGAGCTTCATGCCTTTGACGCCCTAGGAAATCATTGACAAGACGCAGTCAGGAGTTGGGGTTACCAAGGTCAACAGTTCATCAAGTAGTTCATAAAAAACTTCGTTTATCTGCTTACAAAATTCAACTGTTACACCACATTAAACCGGCAGACATGATTAAGAGATTAGACTTTTCTGTTTCTATGCTAAACGAAATCGATGAATATAACGATTTTTTTTGTTATTTTTAGTGATGAAGAGATTTTTCATGTGGACGGGTCTGTCTGTAAACATACATAATTGCAGAATTTGGGTATCAGAGCCGCCCCATGAATTCATAGAGTATGGACGTGACCGCCAAAAGTGAATGTTTGGCGTGGTCTTATGCATGATAGAGTAATAGGTCCCTTCATTTTTGTTGAAAGAAATATCAATGGTGATGTCTATTGTGACATGTTAGAGGAATATGTTTGTCCTCAGTTAGATGACATTGAGGCGGAGAAGGGTTTAGTAAACTTCCAACAAGATGGGGCACCGCCACACTTCAGTTTGCGACTCTGCAACTGATGGATTGGAAAAGAAGGACCTATTCCATGGCCTCCAAGGAGCCCTGATATGACTCAGTTGGACTTTTTCTTCTGGGGGCATATCAAGAATCTTGTGTATGAGAAAATTCATGATGTTGGCCATCTCAGGGAACGAATAATCAATTGTGTGGCAGGTGTCCCCCCAGACATGCTGGCCAGGACAAGGGAAGGGGTGGAATACCGTTACGATGTGCGCCGTGCCACTAACGGGGCTCATATTGAACTTTATTAAATTGTAAAAAAAACTTGAAAATGCAACCTTTCCAAGCATGTATTAAACATTAATATAACTTTTTTACTTCATTACAATATTTCGCCTCGAAACCCCGGAGTTCTTTTATAGACACCCTGTATTATAGAAAACGCCGCTCTGTACCTCAATAGGATCACTTACAACATTATTTACTTTGACTACCATCTTTCTGCCTGTTAAATAGCTTCTAAACATTTCTGATGCCCTACCTCTAATACCTATTGATTCTAGTTTTAACAATATTCGACCAAACTGTAATGTGTCAAACACTTTGGAATAGTTGAGGAATAATACTAGTGCATGTTTGTTCTGGTTCATTGCACCATTCACAATATTGGCGAAGTGTGAAAGCAATAGCTGTGTGCTTTTCCCTTTCCTGAATCCATATTGACAATCACGAAAAGTTTTAAATTTATCTAAATAGTTGTAGAGTCTAGATTCAATGCATTTTTCCAAGATTTTATGGATTATTGATAGAATGGATACTGGTCTATAGTTATCTAAGATTATGTGATCGCCGCCTTTGTATATAGGTCTGACAATCGCAATTTTGAGTGTTTCTCTGGAATTATTCCTGATTCAATAATTAAATTAATTAAATGTGCTAGTACTGTGATGATTTTGTTTTGACAGTATTGTATGTCTTTTGCATGAATTTTGTCTATCCCTGGTCCTTTGGTAATATTTAAATTAAAAAGGGAATAATTGTTCCGATCTTCAAGAAAGGTAGTACAACAGAATGCAGAAACTCTCGGGGAATAACAGTGATGAGTCATTGTGCAAAGATGTTTGAGAAAGTTTTGGAAAGGAGAATTAGGACAAGGATAGAAGGAGGGATGAGGGAAGAACAACATGGCTTCAGAGCAGGAAGGTCCTCAGTGGAATTGATTTTTGCTGTAAGGCAGTTACAAGAACAGCACTATGAGTATGGAACTGATCTACTGATGGCCTTCCTGGACATTGAGAAAGAATATGGCAGTGTATGCAGAAACAAAGTATGGAAGTCCCTAGAGGATAGAGGAGTAGAAAATGGACTATAAGGAGGATAAAGGAGATGTACAAGGGAAGCGTGAGCTGTGTGAAAGTGGGAGGAGAGAGATCGGACTGGTTGGAACAGAGAAACGGCCTGAAACAAGGAAGTGCACTGTCACCGTTACTTTTCATTGTGGTGATGGATGACATAATGACCCGAGTGGCACAAGTAATTGAGGAAGGAAAGATGAAAGCAATGGTGTTTGCAGATGATTTGATGATTTGGGGAAACAAGGAGGAGGTGGTACAGGAACAGTTGGACGTGTGGGTAGGAATAATACAAGGATATGGGATGAAATTTAGCATAAATAAGAGTGAGATGGTGATCACAACAAGGAAGAAGGAAAGAACCACAACGGGAATAACAATTGGTGGGGAAGAGCTGAAGAAAGTGGAGAGTTTCAAGTATCTGGGAAGCCTGATACAAGAGAATGGAAGAAACGATAGAGAAATAATTGAGCGGGGGAGACAGGCAGAAGCATTCCGGAGGAGTGTGAGAAGCATGTTATGGAGCAAGGATGCCCCTCAGAACAGCAAAAAGATCATATATCGGACGTACTATGTCCCTATCCAGACGTATGCCTCGGAGACCTGGGTTATGAAAGGAAGGGAGAAGAGCAAAATACAGGCCAGTGAGGTGAGGTTCTTGTGAAGCAGTATTGGAGATACAAAGATGGACAGAATAAGAAATGAGAGGACCAGAGAATTAATGAAGGAGGAATCATTACAGGATGGTATAGGGAAATCTCGACTTAGATGGTATGGACATGTAAAACGAATGGAGGAGAAGAGGATACCCAGGAGGATACACGAGACGAAGTGGGAAGGAAAGAGACCGAGAGACAGGTGGCTGAAGGGGGTGGAAGAAAGCATGAAGAAGAGAGGAGAAGACTGGACAAGGGTGGAGGCTGAGAGATGGTAGGACAGAAGACGTTGGAGAGGCTTGTGTTCCAAACAGACCCGGCCAGGGGCTGGATACTGTGCATGATGATGATGATGATATTAAAAATTTATGTGGGTGTAACTTCATATAGCATCATTGATTGAGGTGAGGTGTCGATAGTTACTTTACTCACCGAGTAATTACATGCATGTGTTATTCTTTGCACTTGGTCATCAAAATTTCTGTCAAAATTGTTTACAATCGTATCAATAGGATGTTTATTACCAAGATATTTCTGAATAATGTTATCTACTGTACCCATGTGAGTAATCTCGATGGAAAATATGCTTCTGCCTCCAGCTAGCTTCAGGACTCGAGGGTGTACCGTCCTCCCACTGAGCAGTTGCATACTTTGGATTTGAGGCTAAAAGGTATCAACTCTACAATGATAAGGCACAACTCTATTCTAAAACTTTAATTCAGTAAATAAAATCATGGCTTTAAACAAACAAACAATCCCCATAACCATAAAACAAAGCAAACAAAAATTTACTTCCACAATCCACTAATATGAACATAATATAATCATAATAAAATCGTATCATACCACAAACCTTTACCCTTATGTGAACTTCACAAAGATATTCTAGTGCGCTGATGCACTTACAACTTCAGAAACAAACTGTACATTGATTCTACTGTCATACAATGTGACTTCTTTAATTTCACCAAATTACTGATTCATTAAACCTTCTTAAGGACACCTTGTAGAGTTGAGTGATGAAAAAATCGATTTTTTTTCTTTGATAAATGTGTGAGGGAAGGTCTATTCTATAAGCTGGCATATGATTTTTGCACCTTCCGGCCCTCTAAATGCCTTTTTCGGGGCATTTAATTATGGTGCTCAGCTGACCACGCCCACCTGGCGTGGACTGTCACCAAAAGTTGTTTTTCGGCATGCTAATAGGAAGTCTTGTTTTGTCTGTTGGTAGATCTGGTAGCTTATATAATCTCCATGGAAACATCTGTGTAGTTCTGGTAGCTGTCTTGCTTATATAATCTCCATGGAAACATCTAAGCATCGGTTTCCGCGGAAACTTGTTGATGTTTTGAATTTTCAGTGGTAACCTCGTGTAGATCAGTCGTCGTTGGTTTTATAATATTTATTTACAGTTTTGTGTTCCCGTGTGTTATTATGGGTCGAATTAGGAAGTTTGGTAACTGTAAACATTATCGCCGTGTTGCCAAAGGTGTGAAGGGCAATTTTGGATTGCCTTCAACCGACTCAAAACATGACATTGGAAGAGCAAGCAGTGCCTCAAAAAGGAAACTATTATTTGGAAGCCGAGTGTAATGCCAGTTCTACTGTCAGTAATGCAAGTAGTTGTGATAGTTATGCAATTCTAGATATAGGTGTACTTTCTGCATTGCTACACTCATTTGCTAAATGTAAACACTGTGATGGTGTAGACTGTTTTGAACTAAAGGAAGCTGAAAAAAGTAGAAGGGGCTTAGCCACTTGATTGGAAATACAATGTAATTCATGTGGCAGCAATAAATCAACTATGACATCAAAATTAGTTGAGAAGAAATATGAGGTTAATTTATGGCATGAAAAACTTGGCATTGTACCAGGCAATGACATGGCATGTGCGCTTCGCCAGAGTGATATGCTGCGACTGAAGGAAGCTGAAAAGAGTGGCCAAGAGATGACCAAAGAAGCCAGAATAAAGAAGAGAGCTGTAAAGAAGAAGAATGAAGATGAGAAAACCAAGAATGAAGAGGAGTATGGAGCTGGACAATTCTAAAAGGCTGATATGTGTCAAAAACGCATGTCTTTGTTCTTTTTGTCATTTACCGTAACTTATATTTTTTGACATTCAGGTACACTTTTCTCTGAAACTACTGAACTTATTGTCATGATTTTTTTATGGGTATGCATGGGGTCATTATAAACACACTAGGTGAAATATAACTGGATATTAACAGATATCAAGCCCTATAAAAAATTTAATATTACAAAACATTTACCAACATTTGGTACTTCAAATATAATATTTTTTAATTGGCCAAATAATATTCTAATGAATAAAATCTTTCACCTACTGTGTAAATCAAAGCCTATACGACATATATGGGCAGTTTAGTTGCTCTCTGTCTGCTACTTTCTGAGAAAAGTGTACCTAAAGAGATTACAACATTCTCAAAAATTATATTTCAGGTAAAATTTAAAATGTATTTTACATAAACTGGGCATTTGGATCTTTCCATAATTCTTTCCCTGTGTTGAGGAGATATCACTAACTGCATGTGCAAAGTTTCAATGCTTTGAAGTTAATGGTATAGTAGTAAGATAGCCTCAAAATTTATTGAAATAGTGTGGTCAGTTTCAAGGCGAACTCTACATGGTGTCCTTAATTTGACAATTATGTGTACCGTGTGTGTTTTGATCTTTCATTTCCCACCAAATGCTTTACATGCATTAGCCTATTCTGGTGTTGCACAGCAAACTACGTGCAACTCCATAATTATGTAAGCTACCCCTACTTCACTATTTATATAGTTCCACTGCATGCCGTTTTGTGATTTCATATTAAAAATGTTATGTTATTGCTGTGTCGGATGGTACAATTAGAATACCTTGAGCGCGTAGCCTTTGGAATCTAGTAACCAACTTCTGAAAAAGTTGTCAGTGACAGTGCAAATGTAACGTCTAACCATTCGTTAGATAGCTAAAATTATGAACCATCAGGGTGATATATAATTATCAATGTGTTCTTAAACCACATTGCTTCATTACTCAACATGACAATATTTTATTTCAAGTCATTAACAGGGTCTAAAATCTGTTCTTGTCAACTTGCCTTCACGGTTCGCCTTGACCGTCTCCAGACCCTCTCCCCGAGCGGTCTGTACACAATACAGTGGGATGGGTTTCCACCCTAGCTCGACCCCCGCTTTATGTTTGAAGGCTTACTTCCAAAGCATTGTAAGATTTTACAAGACAATACTGTGCTCCCAATGGCACACATATCTCAATGGATTTTTAACTGAATATTATGCACACAGGTCGTGAATGAGCTTTATATTTATTCCTACTCCGAGGATACTAATTACTGGCACCAAACTAGGCCCATTTCAACATGAAGGTACGAGGTTCGTAAAACATTGGTCTAGTAGGCAGCCGGTGTCTTAAATAAAATATGCGGTCAGTCCAAGCTGCCGACATTGAGGTTCGCTTCAACAAGCCGAATCACTCAACAATAAGTTCTCGGGAAATCATAGTGTGACGAGGTGTCCAAACGTTTGCCTCGCACCTATAATGGGATTCCAATCCGGAACATTTCATCCATCATCAGAGTTAGGGTCCAACACTAAACACTCTGGCACAAAGTATATCTCCAATTATGCCCATGGCATAGGAGATTTCATACGTAGAATAGACCACCTGGCTCCTTTACCTAATGTTACGACCTACGACCTGTAATAGTAAGAGAAATCTATCAATTACTCTATAAGCTTCTCACATAAGCTGCAAATTCAATTCACTAAAAGCTCTTCCATTCCTGGCATAATTATATTCCCATTAATACAATATTCTGATATCAAACTCTTTCTTTAATCCCGTAATGTAATCTTACTGTATAACCTTACTGCTTGGATCGATAAGTCTTGCAATTAGCGTAATTATTTCTTGTTTACAACATTTACCTGATGCGTTCATTAATACCTTTGATATTCATAATTATTATTATTATTATCACTGACATAAATAACCAAAATCATTCCTCAGTATTATTTGTATTATTATTATTATTGTCACTGACATAACTTTTCAAATCCGACACAACTAAACCTCTCAAAACTCGAACAACTGTGCTCGTAGCATTTACATAACTGATTGCCATCTTAATTCATAGTGGTAACGATTAATCCACTTATTGATGCAAATTAACATCTCAACTCTATAAAAATCAATACAGTAATGATTAAACCTGGAGGGTCTACCTCCTAATCTGATTCTTACTGGCATCTTTAATGAAATCACATACATGCAGTGGCTTATATTCTCTAATTAACCATAATTTGTGGGGTACTCACATATATCTATAGGCTCCTCATGGTGGCTCCCACCAATCATATCCTTCCAAGTCGCCTGCCATGTGCAGGTTTAACGAGACATTTTCATCTTGAATACACACATTTTATGACACATAACTTCCGTTAACCACACGGCCCTCTGCATTTCTATAAGGAAGCTATTGCTCCCAAACATGTGACACTTTATAACACTTATAAAACCACTACTTTAACAGATATTTTACATATGCTTTACACATAACACACGTCACTGTGTACACTTTTCATTGCTTGAAATTCCCTAGCAAAGGTATCAAAATTGCAGGTGTCGACGGCATCTCCCGTGCCCCTACCAACTCCTGATTGAAAGTCTGGTTTACCTGCCCTCGGAATTCACCAACAGTTTTTTTTATCCATACTCCTACGGTAAGCTTCCTGCGTCGCATAGATATGCTAACTTCCGTCCTGAGCGTTATTATTTGGTATCCTTAAGACATTACCAAATGCTTCGTAAAGTTTCTCCCAGCGCATTCAAGCGTAATTAGACATGAATGATTAGTCGCATTTGATACATTGCGCTTAACACTGTCCATAACTTTACACAAATTATTATTATTATTATTTACAATAGTTCTGCCACTCATCTTACACGGTGCTTCCTAAGTGAACACGCCATTGTTCGTACTGCTGAATATACCTGCAGCGCGACTATTATTAATAGCTTATTAAATGCTTCACTCAAATGTAGAAATCTTTGTTCGCGCGTCCTTTCATGAGCCGGACCAACATATGTTCCGCCATGACGACTGTCTGCGCCTCTCTTGACAAACTGTGACAAACTGGTGTGAGACTGGCTCCAACAAGTGTAAGACTGAACTTAAGACTGACTTAAGACTCTTTAAGACTGCCTTCTGACTGACCGCTTGCTAAGGGTCGCCCTCCTTATATAGGTTTCACACAAAAAATAGAGCGAAATCTTCCCGCGTGATCTCGGCTCCTCTCCCAGCATGATTCTGGTCTCCAAACCATGTTCATTGGATCCCTTTTTCTTCGCTGATCCCAGAACTATCTGCGTGCAAAGGAATCGCTCGGCCAATTAATTAATATTAATTCCTTTCTCCATAGCGTGGGACGCTATCTCACTGGGATTCCCTGGCACCCTCCTCAAATCCAGCCGCGAACAACGGTAGTCCTACGGTCCTTCCGCACTTCATTAAATATGCGTCAATTTCGCAGATTAAAGGCTCTAAAATTAGCCTCCTGTCTAAAGATTCACCTGTGGGCAACTCTCATGTCATTTCGTTACTCCAATCACGAGTAATCAATGATTTTCCTTGTGATCTCTCCCCACCATTCTCAATCCTATTCTCCGTCGGGGAAGAACTGGGTCATTATTCATGCCCTCACCCTCTTCCAGACGACAGAATGAGTTCTGAAAGAGTGACTTGGCTCCACTGAACACCTCCCACAATTCTGGGCCTATTTGTAAAATGTCAGACTCTGCACTTGCAGTGCTCCAAGCCCCATATAGCCTACACCAAGTAGTATAATAATGCAGTATTCTGCTCAATTTCCCTGCATTATTTTAATAAATAATATCACTGCAACTGAAATCACACCAGTGATTAAATATACACTTCTCTCTAGGGGTTTTTACAATGAAACTCCCTCCACCGACCTCGGGTTCGTTCCCTGGTGGAACCTTTATACTGAGATCACAGTCTCTGAGAACCACGTTCGATTCCAGTCAGCATAACCTCCTCGGGTTCATATTCCCCTTGCAAAACTTATAGAAGTCAATTGCAAGTGGCTCTCTATAAGTAACCAGCTGACTGTCTATCACTGTCTGTGTTTACATCTGTGGTCCTTCACCTCGTCTGGCTGTGAGTAGGTTAGTACAGCTCCCCATTCCACACTGCGTTCTTCCTAAGCTGTTCATTATCCAGGCGGAGGGTTGTATTTATGGCCTCAACCTCTCTCGCCGCTTCAACCATTTCTTCATAGAATTCTCGCAGACACTGGCATCCTTGTTGTCCGTCCCTTACACTGGGCAAACTGTCTGCTTTTCGTTCCGTATTGCCGCTCGAACTTTCAGGTCTGACTGCTTGGCTGACTTCGCTCTCCACGTTGAGTTGGGTGTGCGCTATTAATACATCTTCTTGTTCGTCGAATTCTTCTGGCGAATAATACACTTTTAAATTGGCTACATTCATAACGACCTCGTTTCCAGTTTCTAAATGCTTTAACCTGTATGCATTGTTCTGTAGGTCTCTTATCACCTCGAACGGGCCGTGGTAAGCAAAAATGAACTTCTTATACTTC
The DNA here is from genome assembly GCA_946902985.2 of Meconema thalassinum. NCBI lineage: Eukaryota > Metazoa > Arthropoda > Insecta > Orthoptera > Tettigoniidae > Meconema > Meconema thalassinum. The sequence goes on along the minus strand of OX336396.1, from coordinate 26,564,320 downwards.
CGTGCCTCTGGATCTGAACTGGCTGGTTTCCTGATTAAAACTTTCTCTCCGACGAGAAGCGGTCTATGATACCTCTTCGCACGGTTTCTTCGCTGACGTCTCTCCGCCTGTGCTTCGAGATGTTCGAAGGTTCGTTGGATCCTCAATTCTCGACCTGGCTGTGCGTCTACTGGTAATGGAATGACACCAGTCCACGGTCTCTCCGGTCTCTGATACAGATGTAGAGTCACGGGAACCTGACCTGTCGCCTCATGTACAGTATTATTTATACAGTATTCAATTACTTCTAGGAATTCAATCCAACGCCAATTTGCTTCAGAGCAGTAGATCTTCATGTATTTCTGGATCTCTCTCATTAGTCTTTCAACTGGACTTGCCTCAGGATGGCGAATGGTAGATAAAATCTGCCTAATTCCTAGAGTTTCCAGTTCTCGACGAAATTCTGCACTTGTAAAGCAACTTCCGTGGTCCGAGAGGATGTTATCCGGCTTCCCAAGAATCGGAATAACTCTCTCTTTCAGGCGTTTCAAGACCTGCTTTGAACTTGTCTTCTGTATGGGGCATAATACCACCATTTTCGAAAATACATCCATGGCTACAAAAATGTGTCTATTGCCTCTACGTGCTCTAGGCAATGGTCCAAAGTTGTCTATGCTCAATAGCTGCCTTGGCTTCTCCGGTAACAACGGGATAGGTCGTTGCCTCATTAAAAAGGGATTTGGCTTTACCCTTTGGCATAGATCACATGTCCTAATAGCATTTCTCACCGTTTCTCTCAATTTTGGCCAAGTAAATGCTTCCTTCAACAGAGCACAAATTCTGTCTATACCGGGATGTCCAAATGCTCTGTGTGCTAGCCACACCAATCTCCTCTGCAAAGATGCAGGAATCACAATCCTTTGACGTGTATGATCTACATCATCCCACTTGTGTAATATTTGATTATACCATATATATTCTGTTGCCAATGCCTCTGCCTCTCTATATATTGCAGTTCCCCGTGCTAAGCGTCCCTCGAAGTAATCGATCATCATCTTCAACCACGGGTCTTCGCGTTGTAGGTTGGTAAGATTCCTTAAGTCATCCAACGTCTTCTGATCTCGATTCTCAATCTGGACAGCTAGTGCTTCCTCTTCTCTAGGGTAACGGCTTAATATGTCCGGTATTACATTCTCTTTCCCTGGACAGTATTCTATTTCCACATTAAATTGCTGAATATACAGGGACCATCTTGTCAATCTCTGGCTGGACAAGTCTGTCTTTAACAAAAATGTTAAAGCTTTATGGTCTGTTCTGAGGACTATTTGAAAGCCATACACGAGTTTATGCCAAGATTGCAACGCGTACAAAATTGCGAGCAACTCTATCTCTGTAATCGTGTAGTTTTTCTCATGGGCTTTCAGCCTCCTACTTATAAAGGCAATAAAAACTTTCTTCTCAGGCTGGTCAACATTTTCCTGGAATAGCATCGCTCCAACACCAATAAGTGATGCATCCGTCTGTATGATTAACTTCTGGGTATAATCCGGGTATCCCAGCTTCACATATTCCAAAAGCATTTGTTTTGACCTCACGAATGCTTCCTGACATTGCTCCGTCCAATTCCATCTGCCGCCTTTCTTCAATAGGTCTTGCAGGGGTGCCACTGTCGAAGTATAGTTTGGGCAGTGGTTCGAAAAGAATCCAATTACTCCCAAATACTGTCGGACGTGTTTAACTTTCGTGGGTCGAGGGAAATTTCGAATTACCTCCAATTTATCTGGGTTAGGCTTCACTCCATTTGCATCAATAACATGCCCTAGGAATTTGACTTCCCTCTGACAGAAGTGCGATTTCTTGATATTAACCTTAAAGTTAGCTTCTCGAAGGTCATCTAGCAATTTCTTCAGGTCTCTCATGTGCTCCTCCAGAGGTTCTGATGTGAGTAGAATGTCGTCTACATATCTGATGGTACCCTCTTTCACTTCATCTGATAGATTGCGATCTAACGCTCTTATCAGTGCTGAACCAGCTGTTTTCAACCCAAAAGGTAGCCTTAAAATGTATATGTATGTTGATCAAACATAAATCCTGTCAACAGACTAGTTTTCTTCTCTAATTCAAGATGATGGAACTGGATGTGATGTCCAGATTTGTGAATACGGTTTTCCCTTTGAACTTCCTGAGGATCTCTTTAATAGGTGGCACTTGGTCAAATTCTGGAATAACCTTCAAATTTAAATATCTCAGGTCCAGGCAGACTCTGACAGTCCCGTCTGTCTTCGGTACAATTACCAACGGACTTACATAAGGCGTAGGTGTCTTCTCAATAACACCGGCCTCCAACATCTCCTGAATTGCCTCTTTCACTTTAGCATAATGCTTTTCGGCTATAGGGTAGGGTTTCTGCCTAAATGGTGTCCAATCACTGACTTGAAAAGCATAAGTGAAGTTCTTTATACGACCAGGTCTCGAATCAAAGACTTCCTTTTGTTCCAGTAATAACTGCTTTCAATTTTCCTTCTCTTTTAGCCCAATTTTCGCTTCTTCTAGTTTTTCCGAAATATATTCTTCCAATTCGGGTTCCAAATCTTTCTCCAGGTCTGTGGCTAGTGTTTTCAGTTCTTCTTCTAACTGCTCAATAACTAACACTTCTTCCTCAGCCACCTCTCGATATGTATGCCATACTTGTTCACTTGACCCTGGTTCAATCTCATTGAGTGCGACCTCTAAGCCTTCGGCTTCTTCATTCACATGGAACATAACCCTGTCCTGCTAGGTCGATTATCACTCTGTATTCCCTTATAAATTCTGCCCCAATAAGTAGGTTATAAGGCAGTTTGTTTACCAACAGAAAACTCTGTGAGAAAATAGAGCCTCCTATCTGTAAATCTAGGAATACCTGATATTTACATATCATTGTTCTGTCTGGAATTACCCCTTTTATTTTGACACTAGAGATCGGTATTTTCAAAATATTCTCTCTCCGGGCTATTTCATTATATAAAGCTTGTGTCATAAGGCTCACTGTTGACCCCGTGTCTAACAGACTTCTTACTTTTAATCCTGCCACCCTTACTATTATAATAGGCAATTCTCTCTTGACCATGACCTGTGATCCTCCTGTATCCTCGATTAGCTCTTCTGGTTTGGCTATCCAATTGATGATGTTAACAGACTTCCATCCCTCAGTCTCGAACTCTTCTAATTTTGGCGTTTTTTTTTTCTTCAGCGCCCGTCCCCTTGGAGTTTCTTCTCTCCTGTTCGCTGCGCTGTAGCTCCAAACTCTTAGCTCCATCTCCATATCTGTCTAGCGATGTCCTGTTCTGCATAACTTCTTGCCAGCGGACTTGTTGTTTCTGGGGCTCATCTCCCCTCTCCTCGAGGTATCGCAAAGAAGCGTGATATCGTTCTTCTACCTCGTCATCGAAGTTACTTTTTCTTTCTTGGGGTCTCCAATTTCTATTGTTGCCTTCTTGGCCATTGTTACCTCCATTGTTTTGGTACGGTTTACCCCTGGTATTCTGCTTATTCCACGAATTTCGACCTCTTCCTCCTCTATTAGCATTCCCTTTGTACCTTGACTGCCATCTTCTGGGTTCCTGTTCCCATTGCCGTCCATAGGAATCTAATGTTTCAGTGCTCGTAGCTTTGTTGCTCCTTGGAGCTTGCTGTTGGTCAGTCTGCGTGTTGGTCACGTGTACCTGTTCCACGGTTCGACTCTGACGCATCGTGTTTGCTGTTGTGAGGTCCAGTTGTCTAAGAACTGTCTCCATTTCTATAGCAGTTTTCGCATTAGCCGAGATTAGTAGTCTTTGGATCTCGTATGGAAGCTGCTTGGCAATAGCAATACATAATTCCAGCTCGCTCGGTTTTTGATCCAGTTCTTTGAAGCGACACATTTGCGATATGAAGAATTCTGCGTACTTCGTTGGGTTGTTGGTACTGTATTTCTTTGCATATAAATCCAACCGTAAATTCTGTTGGGTCGCTGCGTCCCAGTATCTCTTCAAAAATGCCTCCCGAAACTCCTCAACAGTATCGAAAGTATAGCGGAAGCTGCGAAACCATAATGCACACTCCCCCTCTGTTAATTTCTCTATAGCTCGTAGCCTGCGCTCCTGTGGTATTCGTGCATCATTCAGATATTCAGTCACTTCCTTCAACCAATATTTTGGTGTCATGTTACAGTGGCTACCTGAGAATTTCCTTGGTTTTTCTTCGCTTGCCCTAATTACGTTTATCACCTGGGTGTGCATAGCATTTTCATGTGGCGTCGATGCCGCAACTGGTACACCTGGCGTCATATAAGGACTTTCCCCTGGGCCTGTAGCACTCCTGCTTATAGGTTGGGTTTCTAAGTCTGCCCACCTTGTTTTCCTCATATCTTCCATGCTGCCTTCACTTGACTTAGGATCTTTCAGAAGTGTTTCCTCCTTTGCTATTATCCTAGTCTCCATTTGATTGTGGCGCATCTCTGCTCTTTCCAGACGAGTAATGACTTCTTTCTCTATTCTTGTAAGCCTATCTCGATTTTCCTCGGCTACTTGAAATATTTTCTTCTTGTCTTCTTTCAGACTTTGTTTGATATGGGAGATTTCATCCTCTACATCTTCCTTAATTTGAGCAAGGGTCTTGTCGTTTGCCTCTGTTTTCTGGCCTTCCCTCACTTCGAGTTCTTCCCTCAATCCTTTGATTTCTTCTCGAATGTGTCCATTGACATTTGACATTTCCTTCTGGACCTTAACAATTTCACCTCTATTCTCCTCTTGCCTTTGGTTGACTACAACAATGTCATTCTGAACTTGGTCCAGTTCTTGGTGAACTTTGCTTATCTGACCCTTCATGTTTCCTACCAGCTCTTTACTCTCGTTAACAACGGCCTTGATTTCACCTATTTCTTGACATTGACCTAATATATTCTGGTCCTGTTTCTTGAGATCACCGTTAATTGCTCTAGCATAGCTTTTCAATTTCTGGTCCCATTTAGAGTCGTTCTCCTCCAACCTCTGGTCTACCGTTCTCGTAAACTCTGAAAATTGTTTCGCTTGGCGTTCGAGATTCGCCTCATTTTGGATTTGAATATCCTTAATGTCGTTAGACAACGCATCTAACCTACTGTTGGTTTCATCCTGAGCATGCTTACACGCTTGTAAGTTACTTTCTAGCTTGGCTTCTATAGCCTCGAAACGTTTATCCGTTTTAACCTGCATTTCCGATACAATGCTTACAACAGTTTCTGTTACTTCGGTCTTAATTACCTCTTGCATTTGACCTAACTTATTATTCAATTCAACCTGATTAGCATCTAACCTGTTACTTAACTCACTCTGGTTGTGGTTAATTGCCTCCTGATTGGCATCTAAACGAGTGTTTATACCCTCCTGGAAAGCCTTAGCTTCCAGCTTATTTTGCTCGTTAACAACATCAAAATGCTGTTTCAACCCTGCAATCATCTGCAAGATTTCCTCCGTACCTGACATTTCTACAATAATACACTTAAATATGCAGGCAGGCTTCCTGGAAAAATTTGTGGATAAGTTTTGAAGAGAAACATCAAACACTGTACACATATTGTAACGTCGTACAAAACCTGATAATATTATGATAAATTGTGGATCTGGTATGTAGCGCTCATACCCTTGGGTAATCCTCTTCTCAATAGAGAGATTCTGCGTTACATCAAAAGCCTACTGAACTCAAAAATCACTCAAACACAGTTTGAGGCAAAAAAAAAATTACTATGGTTTTCCCCATGAAATACCATAAAAATCTATGGGTTTTCCCTACATCCCATAAGCTCCACGCAATCTGGGCGCCATGATAAATATATAATGTATATGCTTAGCCTAGTAACGTAATAACGTTTGTGCAATGACAAAATCGCTCATATTGCACTGACGCAGGCGGTTCCATAATGAATTAATACCGCCTCATGTTGCTTGGGCCATAATAATTAATATGCATTATCAAAATGTATATTGTGCGTGTCAGAACTTAGCTAGATTAGGTGCGGTCCTCCCCTACTTCATGTTAATTGTTACTTTAATAGAGTTGTGTGCATTAGATATAGACCGAATTTAGTTGTACCCATAGCTCAAATCACTGTACAGGACATCAATTTCCATGTACCCATGTGAGTAATCTCGATGGAAAATATGCTTCTGCCTCCAGCTAGCTTCAGGACTCGAGGGTGTACCGTCCTCCCACTGAGCAGTTGCATACTTTGGATTTGAGGCTAAAAGGTATCAACTCTACAATGATAAGGCACAACTCTATTCTAAAACTTTAATTCAGTAAATAAAATCATGGCTTTAAACAAACAAACAATCCCCATAACCATAAAACAAAGCAAACAAAAATTTACTTCCACAATCCACTAATATGAACATAATATAATCATAATAAAATCGTATCATACCACAAACCTTTACCCTTAGGTGAACTTCACAAAGATATTCTAGTGCGCTGATGCACTTACAACTTCAGAAACAAACTGTACATAGATTCTACTGTCATACAATGTGACTTCTTTAATTTCACCAAATTACTGATTCATTAAACCTTCTTAATTTGACAATTATGTGTACCGTGTGTGTTTTGATCTTTCTTTTCCCACCAAATGCTTTACATGCATTAGCCTATTCTGGTGTTGCACAGCAAACTACGTGCAACTCCATAATTATGTAAGCTACTCCTACTTCACTATTTATATAGTTCCACTGCATGCCGTTTTGTGATTTCATATTAAAAATGTTATGTTATTGCTGTGTCGGATGGTACAATTAGACTACCTTGCGCGCGTAGCCTTTGGAATCTAGTAACCAACTTCTGAAAAAGTTGTCAGTGACAGTGCAAATGTAACGTCTAACCATTCGTTAGATAGCTAAAATTATGAACCATCAGGGTGATATATAATTATCAATGTGTTCTTAAACCACATTGCTTCATTACTCAACATGACAATATTTTATTTCAAGTCATTAACAGGGTCTAAAATCTGTTCTTGTCAACTTGCCTTCACGGTTCGCCTTGACCGTCTCCAGACCCTCTCCCCGAGCGGTCTGTACACAATACAGTGGGATGGGTTTCCACCCTAGCTCGACCCCCGCTTTATGTTTGAAGGCTTACTTCCAAAGCATTGTAAGATTTTACAAGACAATACTGTGCTCCCAATGGCACACATATCTCAATGGATTTTTAACTGAATATTATGCTCACAGGTCGTGAATGAGCTTTATATTTATTCCTACTCCGAGGATACTAATTACTGGCACCAAACTAGGCCCATTTCAACATGAAGGTACGAGGTTCGTAAAACATTGGTCTAGTAGGCAGCCGGTGTCTTAAATAAAATATGCGGTCAGTCCAAGCTGCCGACATTGAGGTTCGCTTCAACAAGCCGAATCACTCAACAATAAGTTCTCGGGAAATCATAGTGTGACGAGGTGTCCAAACGTTTGCCTCGCACCTATAATGGGATTCCAATCCGGAACATTTCATCCATCATCAGAGTTAGGGTCCAACACTAAACACTCTGGCACAAAGTATATCTCCAATTATGCCCATGGCATAGGAGATTTCATACGTAGAATAGACCACCTGGCTCCTTTACCTAATGTTACGACCTACGACCTATAATAGTAAGAGAAATCTATCAATTACTCTATAAGCTTCTCACACAAGCTGCAAATTCAATTCACTAAAAGGTCTTCCATTCCTGGCATAATTATATTCCCATTAATACTATATTCTGATATCAAACTCTTTCTTTAATCCCGTAATGTAATCTTACTGTATAACCTTACTGCTTGGATCGATAAGTCTTGCAATTAGCGTAATTATTTCTTGTTTACAACATTTACCTGATGCGTTCATTAATACCTTTGATATTCATAATTATTATTATTATTATCACTGACATAAATAACCAAAATCATTCCTCAGTATTATTTGTATTATTATTATTATTGTCACTGACATAACTTACCAAATCCGACACAACTAAACCTCTCAAAACTCGAACAACTGTGCTCGTAGCATTTACATAACTGATTGCCATCTTAATTCATAGTGGTAACGATTAATCCACTTATTGATGCAAATTAACATCTCAACTCTATAAAAATCAATACAGTAATGATTAAACCTGGAGGGTCTACCTCCTAATCTGATTCTTACTGGCATCTTTAATGAAATCACATACATGCAGTGGCTTATATTCTCTAATTAACCATAATTTGTGGGGTACTCACATATATCTATAGGCTCCTCATGGTGGCTCCCACCAATCATATCCTTCCAAGTCGCCTGCCATGTGCAGGTTTAACGAGACATTTTCATCTTGAATACACACATTTTATGACACATAACTTCCGTTAACCACACGGCCCTCTGCATTTCTATAAGGAAGCTATTGCTCCCAAACATGTGACACTTTATAACACTTATAAAACCACTACTTTAACAGATATTTTACATATGCTTTACACATAACACACGTCACTGTGTACACTTTTCATTGCTTGAAATTCCCTAGCAAAGGTATCAAAATTGCAGGTGTCGACGGCATCTCCCGTGCCCCTACCAACTCCTGATTGAAAGTCTGGTTTACCTGCCCTCGGAATTCACCAACAGTTTTTTTTATCCATACTCCTACGGTAAGCTTCCTGCGTCGCATAGATATGCTAACTTCCGTCCTGAGCGTTATTATTTGGTATCCTTAAGACATTACCAAATGCTTCGTAAAGTTTCTCCCAGCGCATTCAAGCGTAATTAGACATGAATGATTAGTCGCATTTGATACATTGCGCTTAACACTGTCCATAACTTTACACAAATTATTATTATTATTATTTACAATAGTTCTGCCACTCATCTTACACGGTGCTTCCTAAGTGAACACGCCATTGTTCGTACTGCTGAATATACCTGCAGCGCGACTATTATTAATAGCTTATTAAATGCTTCACTCAAATGTAGAAATCTTTGTTCGCGCGTCCTTTCATGAGCCGGACCAACATATGTTCCGCCATGACGACTGTCTGCGCCTCTCTTGACAAACTGTGACAAACTGGTGTGAGACTGGCTCCAACAAGTGTAAGACTGAACTTAAGACTGACTTAAGACTCTTTAAGACTGCCTTCTGACTGACCGCTTGCTAAGGGTCGCCCTCCTTATATAGGTTTCACACAAAAAATAGAGCGAAATCTTCCCGCGTGATCTCGGCTCCTCTCCCAGCATGATTCTGGTCTCCAAACCATGTTCATTGGATCCCTTTTTCTTCGCTGATCCCAGAACTATCTGCGTGCAAAGGAATCGCTCGGCCAATTAATTAATATTAATTCCTTTCTCCATAGCGTGGGACGCTATCTCACTGGGATTCCCTGGCACCCTCCTCAAATCCAGCCGCGAACAACGGTAGTCCTACGGTCCTTCCGCACTTCATTAAATATGCGTCAATTTCGCAGATTAAAGGCTCTAAAATTAGCCTCCTGTCTAAAGATTCACCTGTGGGCAACTCTCATGTCATTTCGTTACTCCAATCACGAGTAATCAATGATTTTCCTTGTGATCTCTCCCCACCATTCTCAATCCTATTCTCCGTCGGGGAAGAACTGGGTCATTATTCATGCCCTCACCCTCTTCCAGACGACAGAATGAGTTCTGAAAGAGTGACTTGGCTCCACTGAACACCTCCCACAATTCTGGGCCTATTTGTAAAATGTCAGACTCTGCACTTGCAGTGCTCCAAGCCCCATATAGCCTACACCAAGTAGTATAATAATGCAGTATTCTGCTCAATTTCCCTGCATTATTTTAATAAATAATATCACTGCAACTGAAATCACACCAGTGATTAAATATACACTTCTCTCTAGGGGTTTTTACAATGAAACTCCCTCCACCGACCTCGGGTTCGTTCCCTGGTGGAACCTTTATATTGAGATCACAGTCTCTGAGAACCACGTTCGATTCCAGTCAGCATAACCTCCTCGGGTTCACTACTGAATTAGTTTTCCTGCCTATAATATTGTTGATCATTTTCCATGTTGCTCTCATATAACGACAATTATCATTAAATCCTTTTGTGTAATATGCCATTTTAGTTTTGAGAATTTCCTAGTTCAGCCTGTTTCTGAATAAGTTGTATTCTTTCCTATATTGCTCATTATTTCTATTGGATTTCCATTTTTTAAATAACTGATCTCTTTGTCTGCATTTTACCTGCAGTTCTTTTGAAAACCATGGTTTATTAACTCTGTGTCTACTTTTGAATGTTACGTATGAGTTATTATAAATTACACTAAAGGTGTTTTCTAGCTGGGTGTAGAGCTGTATCGGACATTCGAGGTTCAGATATTGGTCCCAATTTACTGTACTAAGCTGGTCATGGACCTTGCAGTCAGTCAGCATTGTAATGTTTCCTAGCTGGTGAATGGAATTTGCTTGTTTACAATCGTATCAATCGTATCGTGACATTGAGACCAGGTGGTCTATAAATGCAGAAAATGCCAAATTTATGATTTGCATACTCAAATTTCGGCCTGAAGTGTCTCAAAGTAATAAGCATGTGTAATCAAGTCTAGTTTTCTTATTGCGATGTTCTTCTTTGTGTAGAGAGCTATTTATTCTGTTATTAAAAAGGGCATGAAAGTTTTTTAAATTAAAAGGGCTGTTCTTAAAGTCCAAAATATTGTACAGCCTCCCAGGGGTATGCACCCCTTGGAGACCATCCCCCCGGCGTCTGGCTAAATCCCCTAAATGGCAACCCTTGGAAAGCCGGGACAACATCCATCAATACTGTAAGGACAGCTTGCTACTCCATAAAGCAGCTCAATCCTTGCACAATCATTACACACAGCAACATATTATTAACTGGGGCAGCATGCCATCACAATGCTGACAGCAGGGCGCCAAAAGGTATAAGAAGGCGTCTTAATGAGGTCAAAGGATCTCTCCATTATCAGTGCTTCAACGATACGGCCGAAGGCTACGCCGGTGTCACCAGAGGTAAGTCAGTCGTGTTCAGAGTTCCTACTTTTGTAACCTCTAACCCACAACTTGTACTTTACATTGTGAACATAACTACATTCCCTACAAGGGACTCATACTCAGAATTACAGACCAATAAACACTTGGTCCACACTCTATACTAGCATTACTGTTTATACGCCTCTTTACATCCCAACGCCCTTCCTTATTCCCGTCACAGTCAGACGTGACATACGGTAGCTTAATAGCGCTAACTCAGACATCATTGTATTTCTCGTGGCGGCCAGGCTACTAAGAGGAGCGCGTGCCACACCGCTGACACGAGTAAAGTGATTATATAATAAGCAGCCGGCTGGGCAACCAGCACGTTGACCCGCGTACTAAAACTACATCCCCTAAATTACAGCCTTTATAGGAACGCCCCCTAGTTCCTAGCACACCACAACACTCTACACTGGTCAGCTTACCCTGCCAAGGGAAGCTACCCTTTTTTAGGCACAACCTTACAAATTAGTACAATAACTCTCCCTTTTAGATCCACCCCCAAATAAGGGATCTAAAACACTGGTGGAGGCGCGGGGTTACGCATAATAGAACGGGACTCAACCAACGAGCCCTCGTAGTCAAAACGACCCCTTGCGTACCGCAAAAAGCCAAGCGAATAGTGAAATTTTTTTTCCCAGACAAAAAACACCATTTTTGCTCCAAAACTAGCTACACAGGGGAAATTCTTATTAAACCAACCCCCCAGCCCCAGAAAGAATCAAACAGATATAAGAATACACTGTCAAACACGTACAGATTTTTTTTTTATTATTCTTATTTTAGTCTCATACACTTCAGGCAGAATGGCACCTCATGCAGAGATTGCAAGCCATAGAGGCAATAGGGGTACGCCAATATTATTAACATTATTGTTCAGATGCCAGAAGCACATACAAAGCCGGCAAACACAAATACGGGCACTCCAAACAAAAGTCGGGACAATACAGGGCAAACAACCGTACACTCTGTCAGAGGGTAGGACAGCGCGATTAAGATGCGTACATAAGCACTTGAATCATATACATGAACACCTCAATAGGTTCCATATACAAAGACACCGAATATACGACCAATTGATCACCACACAGGGTCCCGTAATAAATAATGCAACCCTCGAGAGGTTGAGGGTGCACTACACGACTTTACACGCTCAGTACAGGGAGTTAATTCGCGAGCAAGCGTTTCTCCAATTGGCGGCCACACAACTATACAGAGCACAGAAACATTAATACATTAATACAGTAATTTCCAAACGGGCCATATGCCTCAATAAGGCAGTACACCCAAATTTGGGACAAATACCGTGAGCTCCAAGCCAATAAGGCCATTTTTGAGTTCATGGTAGGGCCACCAGCCCAGCCGAGAGAGGACATAAGCGTAGATACGCTAGCTCGACAATTTGCGAGGATGTCCCTCTCGCCACGTACTGCCACACAATGGAAGGAGTTCGCCGTGGCCACAGTCAAGAAGACGACCAAGTTAGGCTCCAACTTACTACAAAATAAACCTACCACAAACACACGTCCTTCAGCTCCGGATCGGAAGGCAATTTTGCCAAACCGAGGGGCAGAGCCTAGGACAATCCCCTCGGAACAAAGGGACGAGAGGGAGTTGAGGCCAGGGCCATTAAACACACACGATATGACAAGGAAACAAAGGGACATAACCACGTCATGGGCTGAGGACGTAGAGCCCGCCCTACAGTACATAAAGCCTACATACACGTACACAGATAGGCTAACACATTGGCAGGAGGCGGCCGTGGCCAAATGCCGAAAAGCGGTCAGACTACACGCCACCACATTGCTAGGCCAGACACAAGCCATTAAGCGGCCTTTACCGCCAGTTCAAAGGGCAATTTTGTCAGAACGAAGGCGAACACCGGCATTAGTCCCTCAGGATGCACGATACACGCACGTACATTTTGACCAGGCATTACCACACAGTACACGGGGATTAGGAAAAGTGTTATTACCTATCCCACAAAACCACGCAGTCAAATATATACACACTCCCGTAAAATCTACTAGGGCAGCGTCAAGCACAATTAGGCCCTCGAATACAGGTACATTCAAACCTATAGACACGCGCTACGGTGGAAGTAGGCCAAAGCTTACTTTGCTAGAAATTCCGCCGGAAAGTAGCAAAGAAACACCCCAGTGGATTTCAGAGACCTATAATCTAATAACAGGGCAAAACCCTTCACCTTTCTGAGCACTGAAGCTCGAAAGAGGATAACGACTTCCACCAGGGCCACAGAAATAAACTAACATCGCTAACACCAACGTTATAGGCCACATAAGTTCTTTTACACGGGGGCGATAAGACAATAGTCCAACAAGTACATAATAAACATAAAATTGCATATTTTTCTTTTTTGTTTTATGTATATACAGTGCAACATAGCCAAATTAGAAGGAACAATTCTAAATCCTTCTTGTTTTTTTTTTCGGAACCATGGCATTTTTCTCTCAGGCCATCAATGGTTATTGGGCGAAGTGGTTAACGCCATAACGTAGAGTCTCTAATATGCTAAGCCAAGTGGAAGCCAAGCAGGCTTCAGGCCGAAAAAGAGATATTTTGAACACAACTTAAGCATAAAATCACAGCATGAAGCTTAAGTGAGTCTTTCTAAGTAGAAATGACTAAACGTTCTATGTTAGGGTTCCACAGAACGATAGATTCTCTTGTTGCGGGCGAAAGCCGTAAGTGTGGCAGGAATTAAGAATCTCAAACTAATTTCAAAAATTTGGTGAGGTGTGCTTTAACCAACTGAAAAGCCCAATTGCACACCGGGACGAGACACTGTCATTTTGGTGAGTTACAATTACTTTGATGGGCAGGTTTGACTCCCACAGTGCACTGGCTTTGCTCGTGACGTGGATACAAGTGTATCAATTACGTCTTGCAATGGCCTTCCTAATGTGTACTAGACAGTGTCGGTAGATTCCCCTGAGACTTAACCAGATTATCGTAGTACTAACGTTACCAAAATGGTAAATACTACACTCAGGTCCCAAGCACCATTTTTTTAAACATTTTTTATAGTGTTCACGACATAATTTTTAGAGACTATCGCCACCTGCTATTATTTTCTTTCAAAGTGCTCTCTTAATCCAGAGCGGGGCATAGCTCATTTTTTTTATGACGCAGGCATTAGGCCCGATGAAAGAAAGGCGGCCAAATTAAACATATATATATTTAATACATAGGTACACGTTAAACACTACACGCCTCTAACCTGACTTTTTCTCAACGACACATAGTCACCTAACACTCCACACAACTGTCCCGGAGACACGCGGGCATAATGACATTTCGTACCATTGTAGGGACATACTCGAACCACGTCACAGTAACACAAAATCTGGGGACACAAATGTAGCCAATGGAAGGTTCTTCTACAGTACGGCCAATGCATATGAGATTTCCGAAGTGAAATGCCATGGCCTGTGGTTTGGATTCCAAGTAAGTGCTCTCTTAATCCAGAGCGGGGCATAGCTCATTTTTTTATGACGCAGGCATTAGGCCCGATGAAAGAAAGGCGGCCAAATTAAACATATATATATTTAATACATAGGTACACGTTAAACACTACACGCCTCTAACCTGACTTTTTCTCAACGACACATAGTCACCTAACACTCCACACAACTGTCCCGGAGACACGCGGGCATAATGACATTTCGTACCATTGTAGGGACATACTCGAACCACGTCACAGTAACACAAAATCTGGGGACACAAATGTAGCCAATGGAAGCTTCTTCTACAGTACGGCCAATGCATATGAGATTTCCGAAGTGAAATGCCATGGCCTGTGGTTTGGATTCCAAGTAAAACGGAAATCCCGTGGCTCATGATCTCCAGATACGGTCACGTTAAACCACAAGTCCCCTCTTTTCTTCTACAATGCGAAAAGCACTAATCACAGTTACAGAGAGTAAGCCGATTAAAAACACATGTGCCGGACACACAGCGTTATCAAGACAAGTAACAAGCGAGCGCGCAAGACATTGTAATCCGATACCACCATACTCAGCAGTAACGCAGGCCTCAGTGATAACCTGCAAGCTTACAGACAACAGCTCTCGGAGCAGAACGCACGGCATCATTCAAGCCAAGTTCAGAACCCCGCAAAATCCCCAAATTACACTACGAGGAGAGTTCAAAAATACGCAAACTCCTCACAGCATTGAGTACTTTCGTTTGCGCATAACAGATACACAGTACATGTGCCATAATATATGCGGCACGGAAATGATCACACCAAATCTTTACAGACAACCGGATTCGAACCCACGACCACACACCACACTTGTACCAAAAACTAACTATCCAATGGTATTTTTGGTACACGGAACACAAGCAAAAACCACACTGGGGAAGCCCCAAGCCCTGAAACACAACGCAAACATAAAACACAGAAAATGACATAAGGTCACGGGTCTGAGTTCCAGTAAAAATTTAGACACAAGGGAAAGCAGTTAACCAGACTTCCAACCACACCGAAATTGGCCCATACAAGTGCATGAACAGGGAATACTACATTTCCTCCCACCACAAGCCAGACATATAATTTCGAATTACACCAGACATAGCGAATACATTTCCCAGACGCAGGTAGGAAAATTTCGCAAGACACAAGTCTTAGGAAACAATGGCCACACAACGTCATTACCTAACTAGGACGAATTGCTACATTAATCCGCTAGGAATCTAAAAACAATGACCACACTTGCACACGTGCAGAAAAGCACATACCAGCGGATGACAAACAATAACGTCCCAGCCTGACATTACACATGCCCACTGCTGACTTGCAAACTATTTACACTGCAATACTGCGGTGACAAGACACTATTGCGTATCACCAGTGACCGTGAAATTACAAACACATAACAATTATAACACCATACATTTTTTTTCCACACTGCAAAAACATTTGGCAATGGACAAGACGTCACAGACCAAAACTTATCTCGGGCCCATAGTAGCACGTTCGCAAAGACGTTGACAGGCCACGGGCGCTTCCCGCCCATACACAATATACACAGTAGGTCTTAGCCTTATAACAGACCAATCGTCCGCGTGGTGTAGCGGAACATAGTCACACACACACACACACACACGCGCTCACCAATTAGGAGCGAACATAGGGACTTTGAGGAAACAGGACCTCCCCTTAATAACTTCTTTTCGCGATTCTATTCCCGAAATAAATCATTCCAGAAGACTAGGACATGGCCTATTGTACTACGACCACTGGCCACATTCACACTACAAATGGCAGACCTGATTAGGTCATGCAGCTCTACTATCCCAAAGCGCGGATAGAAAGCCAACATGGACCAAGGGAGGATGACAGGAGAACAGGCTACCAGCGTACCACCTTACTCCCTTCCCATAACCTTCTCACGCCCAACATAAACAACGCAGACACATGTACACGACCAAAAACAGCTACACTACATTACAAAGTACACACAAGGGGTTGATGGACTTCATGCGTCTAAGGAGCAGGCATGCTACGCCTTGCGCCACGATGCTACCGCCTGAGTATTAGGGGCGGGTCAGCAAACATTAAAGAAGCATAATGCGCCTCTCCAAATGAGAGAGGAGGCCATAGATATATATTAACCATTCTTTAGTACTTAAACACTCCCGCATGACAGGAATATATTGGTATTATGCCCCACCCTACACCTATCCGTACATGAAGGCAGACACTTCATATCCAGACACATGCATGAGTATCCCATCCATTTACCAGGGATTTTGATATCAAACCTGCATGAAATTTTCGTATCTTTGCAATCCCCGGAATTACCTCCCCACTCCACTCACTATAGGAACATCCCAGTGGCATCAGCGGTTCCAGGCCACCACTAACGTGGAACCCAAAGGTGCGCAACCCCTTCCTACCATACTTTAAGCCCTCTCAACAAATAACTACCCCCAGATCCTAATAACAGGGTACCTGACATTACAGACCCTACTAACACCTCCATTAAGGTAAAGAAAGCATTATTGCTGGAAAGCTGATGTAGCAATGGTAGACCAGAAGTAGCCTATGTAGTTAGAAGATCTACAACCCCGCAACACTGGGAATATTTTACATTTTACACAGAGATTAAACCATTTACACAGGTTACGCTACATTTTTTTTATACAAAGGAATCTGATACGATCTGATGGATGACAACGGTGTAAGCCGAAGGTCAGAGAGACCACACCGGAGCAGAGCTGGGGAAGGCGATGTGGACCCTTACCCCAGTTGGCTCGACAGCGCGGCGACCTCACTTAACTGACGACTAGACCAAACAGACGAACTACGTAAGGTCAAAGCATTCGGGACCGGACACGGGCAAACATCGAGATCTAGGGGTGCATATTAGCCCATCCCCATTGTCGGAGAAGGTTACACCCACTATGTGTCCCGGTCATCGGAGCCGAGATCTGCAGGGATGACTTTCTGGGGACGGTGGGAGAAATAGCTCACTCCGCGCCGGACTCGGGAATTGTCCCTAGAGACGACCCCATTATGACTAGACTCCTAGTTAGAATTAGATAAGTACGGCTTCCATAGCGGGAAGCAAAACTCCTATGCGTTGGAGTGGAAGATAACTGCGAAATACATATTACTGCGGCCCATAGAGGCAAATTCATATATCAATGCGAAAAGCATACTACGGCGGCCCATAGAGGCAAAATCATATATCAATGCGAAAAGCATCCTACGGCGGCCCATAGAGGCAAATATTACTGCGAAAAGCATACTGCGACGGCCGATAAAGGCGAAGACAATATTATGCCATTGGACCACACTGTCCAATGCCCACATAAATGGCGACGCATCGGGCAACCAGAGGGCATTAAGAGAGGGGCATTGCGCGCCCCTCACAGGAGCCAAGTGGGCGGCTCAACTACGATAAATCGGAACAGCAAACGGTCATGAACAAGGAAGTTACAGCGGGCGAAACGGTTAGCTTAGTGGCACCGTAAGCCGCCTGCGAATAGATTAGTACTAGTAATAGACGTCGACACCTAGAATTAAGGGGACGGAATCCAGCGACCCTAGAGACAACCGGTGTTTCTGGGGCTCGTGCGGGTGGTGTCCTGGGGATTTAATTGCCCCAGGCGATCGTCCTGGTCCAAATTTAGCTGTAAGACGGTTGCATTTGACACGCAACCTAGATTTAAGCAAATTTACTGACCGCTGTTGCCAGGTATGGCGCAGCACATTTCGGCAATAGATTAAGGCAACCCTTTCGGTTTAGAAATAACATTTTTTTATTAGACCATAATTAAGATAGTATAAGCCTACAATCAGGGCAATTTTTTTTTTTAATATATATAGATCACAATAGAATATCTCGGCACTCGGTGACTAAAAATCCGTTACCGAGGTAAGCCCGACCATACTTAGAATAAACTAGGTTAAAATAGGCTAACCTAGGTTAAGTTAGACTTCGGTGGCGCTACACTTAGTTTCCAAACTAAGCGCTACCGAAGAAGGTCATATATATACCGGTAATGAATCATAATGTATTGCACTGTAATATTCATAATTAACCCACTTTTACCCACACAGGAAGACCACGGAGATAAGAAGAGATAAACATCTTTATATGGATGCATTTTTTTTTGTTTTGAATTACAGGTAACCAAGAACGTGAATATGTCTGTGGTAGATATATTACCAAAATACACATATATGTCACACACAATTACACTCCTTATCAGTTTTAGTTGCACCCTTAAAGGTGACAACGCCAGCGGTCAGCGGTGGACAGCATACGTGGGATGATGACCATCGCTGAACGCAAAAACATTTAAGAATACGCAAATGAAGCGTTACTTCAGGCTCAAAGGGCGACACAGAGTTTGTAAGTGCCGGACCTTCGACCCTAAGGTGGGATTCCGACCCACGACGGAAAACCACGAGGTTATGTGATAGGTACAGGGAGAGGATAGTGGACTAGCCACTAAACCTCACCAGGAACGGCCGATTAGAGAACGGTCGGCGAGGCATAATAGTACGGTGCGCGCCAAGTATAAGAGGTATGCAGTAACTGGCCAGGTAACAGAGCTCTATAAGGTTTATATATATATATATGATAAGGATAATTATAAAGTGTAAATTATTTTGTATTTTCTCGCCATGTCATACAATTGCAAGGGTCCACAAGAGTGGCAAGATTACTTATACGTACAGGGTACCCACATGGCAACAATTTTTTTTTTTTATGATCATCTTCATTACATGTTTACTATGTTCAATTATAACTTGTCAGGGATTTTACAAATGTAAGGATTACTATTATTATTATTATCGGGTCATATCTGTTACCATTATCAAGACCACCAATGCACATAATGTTTATGATTTGTTTTCTTTCATTTTTCCTTCTTCTAACTTCCCCATTTGTCAGGGTGTTCCGTTTTTTCCCACACAAATAAACACTTTGATTATATCCCCTAAATTATACCCTGGAACACCCATTTTTTTTTCTATTCTCTCCTATCTTTCTATTTGCAGGGAGCATTTTTTCCCCAAGGTAAAAGCCAGACGACACAATTCCTCGTCTAGCTGGGTTTTTCCTCCCTGCACAACTATGTAACGAATCACCATCAAAAACCATGTTTTTTTTGAAGCTAGCAATATGCCAGCAATAGCAAGGGCAATTTTTTTTTACATGTCAAATTTCTTGTGATGTCAAATTTTTCTCAAATGTCAATTTTTTTTTGCAATGTCAATTTTTTTGTTTTGTTAATTTCCATTTTCACAATGCCAATATCAGTGTATACATATATCTGTACATCCCATAACCCTCCCCTCTGAACACGGGCTGACCTCACACCCACACTTCGATACGACACCACCAGGAGATACGAGGGGGTTTCAAGAACCACTACGCCAACATCCCAACCTCCAGTTCCGTTCCCGTTCGCGAGGGCGCGAACAAATGAAGGAAGACGCTTGTACAGCCTCCCAGGGGTATGCACCCCTTGGAGACCATCCCCCCGGCGTCTGACTAAATCCCCTAAATGGCAACCCTTGGAAAGCCGGGACAACATCCATCAATACTGTAAGGACAGCTTGCTACTCCATAAAGCAGCTCAATCCTTGCACAATCATTACACACAGCAACATATTATTAACTGGGGCAGCATGCCATCACAATGCTGACAGCAGGGCGCCAAAAGGTATAAGAAGGCGTCTTAATGAGGTCAAAGGATCTCTCCATTATCAGTGCTTCAACGATACGGCCGAAGGCTACGCCGGTGTCACCAGAGGTAAGTCAGTCGTGTTCAGAGTTCCTACTTTTGTAACCTCTAACCCACAACTTGTACTTTACATTGTGAACATAACTACATTCCCTACAAGGGACTCATACTCAGAATTACAGACCAATAAACACTTGGTCCACACTCTACACTAGCATTACTGTTTATACGCCTCTTTACATCCCAACGCCCTTCCTTATTCCCGTCACAGTCAGACGTGACATACGGTAGCTTAATAGCGCTAACTCAGACATCATTGTATTTCTCGTGGCGGCCAGGCTACTAAGAGGAGCGCGTGCCACACCGCTGACACGAGTAAAGTGATTATATAATAAGCAGCCGGCTGGGCAACCAGCACGTTGACCCGCGTACTAAAACTACATCCCCTAAATTACAGCCTTTATAGGAACGCCCCCTAGTTCCTAGCACACCACAACACTCTACACTGGTCAGCTTACCCTGCCAAGGGAAGCTACCCTTTTTTAGGCACAACCTTACAAATTAGTACAATAACTCTCCCTTTTAGATCCACCCCCAAATAAGGGATCTAAAACAATATTGATCTCTACGTGTTAAGAGGGGCAGATCACCTCGTAGTTCTGCCCCTTAAAACAACAACTAACTACTTGATCTCTACTAGACATAAAATATGTATTCTTTCAATAATTTCTTCAAGAAAAGTTATTACATGGTGGCCCCTACTCCTGGAAATCCTGGAAAATGACGAAAAATTTGAAAACTCCTGGAAAATAGCCACTGTTAATTAATTATAAAAATCTTTCCATCTTAAATCATACTCCCGCTGCGGTTGTGGATGAGCACTCTATCGTTAATGAAAGAAATTTCCTCAGCCTACCTGTTTCTCTGTGGGAGAACACTTGATAGTATTTTTGTAAACATATTGAGTATGGGCAACTTCACCGCAATAAAATTGCAGGCGGCATTCTTTTCTCTCTTTTTTTTAAAGCGGATATTTGAGTCACAAAGGCTTTTTTAAAACAGCAATTAAATCATTTGTCAACATATAAGTAAACCAAACACAACTGCTTTATTTTGGTCTTGAAGTAGGCAACCGATAACGTCCCCACCCCCACCCCCCCCTCGGGACTCGCGCTTATTTTTGGGTCTGGAAAGATGAGAATTACTCCTGGAAAACTCTTGGAAAATCGTTGACCGATTTGAGTGGCCACCATGTTATTAGAAAATAGTCCCAATTTGTTGATAATGAACCAATATTTAGTGATATTATATTTAACTGTGAGTTATTCAACAGCTGATTACTATTATGTATAAAATCTTGAGCACTTCCAAATTTGTAGCTGGTTATCCGAGGCTCTTGTGTGTAATTGAGTAACGCCATTTTAACACGAACAAAGAATAATTATCACTCTACGACACTTGCTTTCATTTGCTCACACTGTCTTCGCCAGATCGCCGGAATGGGTAGTTCTGACGACCACACTTTCTTAGTTCTCCCTTGCCAAGACACGGTAATTACTAAATCATACACATTTCCAATTCACCTCTATCACCTTCGATTTCGCCTACCACAATAGATCTCGATGAAAATGCGTGAGGCTTTCATTAATATAGATGCACCTTCCTTGATACTGTGGTTGCGTGGACCAGCTGGTTAGTAGAAATCACCGTCACCATCTATTTCATTTCATTTTATTCTGTTCTTATAACCTAAATTTTATGGTGCACCATATTAGATTTAAATACGTATCTTATTACTGTGCTATGCTTTTTTTTTCAATAGCTGATGAAGGGGATAAAATGTAATTAATCCTCGAAAAATGTACTGAAAACAAGTTTAATAATTAAATTTTTCTTTATAGTATTGATTCAGGCGGATGTACATTTCTTGTTAATAACTATTCTAGCATATCAATACGGAACCAGGTAAATCTGAACTCAATCCTGAAAGCTATCGTCCCATTGCCCTGCTTAGCGCCATGTTTAAACTTCTGGAACGTGTCCTTCTGAACAGGATAGCACCGTACATTGAAGATGTCTAACCACCAGAACAAGCTGGCTTCCGAAACGGTCGTAGTTGCACAGATCAAGTTCTTGCCCTTACAACACATATTGAAGCAGGTTTCCAAAACCATCTAAAATCCACAGCTGTCTTCATTGATCTCACGGCAGCCTATGATACTGTCTGGAGACAAGGGTTACTTTTCAAACTGTTTCAAGTTATTCCATCTTTTGAAATTGTGAATTTGTTATCAAACATTCTCAGTGAAAGACAGTTTGAGGTGTTCTTGGGTGACTCTAAAAGTCACAAGAGGAAGCTGAATAATGGACTCCCACAAGGATGTGTTTTGGCCCCAATCCTTTTCAACCTGTATATTCATGACTTGCCAAATACTAAGGCAAGAAAGTTCATTTATGCTGACGATATTGCGCTTGTAACGCAGAGCAGAAATTTTGAAGATGCAGAAAACACCCTTACTGAAGACCTTAAGAGAATGTCAGCTTTCCTTCAGTCCTGGAGATTGATTCCGAGCCTGAATAAAACAGAAGTATCTTGCTTCCACCTTGCACATCGGTTTTCTAATTACAAACCAAATATTTTGCTTGACGGACAACAACTTAGATACAATCCCTTTCCTACTTATCTTGGAGTGACTTTGGATAGAACCCTGACCTACAAAGAGCATCTCACCAAGCTCTCCCATAAAATTGCTGCAAGAAACAACATCCTACATAAACTTTGTGGTACTTCCTGGGGAGCCTCAGCCGACTGCTTACGCCTAACTGGCATTAGCCTTGTCTATTCAACAGCAGAATACTGTGCACCCGTGTGGTTGGAAAGTGCACATGTGCATAAAGTAGACTCAAGATTAAATGATACAATGCGATGCATCACTGGTACTATTAAGTCAACGCCTTGCCATTGGCTGCCTGTGCTGAGCCACATTCCTCCACCACATCTAAGAAGGAAACAAGCATTGTTGAGAGAGGCTAAGAAGATCAGGGCTTCACCTACTTTACCACTATACCATGAATTTTGCCATCCCTCACAACAGCGACTACGGTCTAGGAGGCCAACATGTGTTACTGCAGAAATACTGTATGTGAATGGGTTTAATTTAAACCAAAGTTGGAGAAACGAGTGGTCAACAAAAACAGCGGGGACTAGTGCCCATTCTCTTGATCCTACAAAGGAACTGAAAGGTTCTGTCCTCCCAAGGAAACTGTGGTGCCGTCTTAACAGATTCAGAACCGGCCATGGTTGCTGTAAATTCTTTCAACACAGATGGGGCTGGATCAATTCAGCAATGTGCGACTGTGATCAAGAGGAGCAGACTGGATCATCTGCTCCGACGCTGCCCTCTGTTCTCGTTCCCTGGAAGCCCTGCTGAACTTTTTCATGTCACTCCAAATGTCATAACTTGGTTGCAGAATATGGATAATGTTGTATAATGTAAATTTTGTATATAATTCACCATACGATTAAATAAATAAATAAATACGGAACCACCATGAGTCATTTAAATAATGTAATGTTTCTCAGCGTCATTGATTTATTAGCCTACTTTTCACATTTTGCAAAAATGAGGAAAAAGTAGACTTATGAGATCGGGCAAATGTGTGTGTGTCTGTCTGTCTGTCTGTCCTTCTGTCTGTCTGTCTGGCTGTGTGTGTGTTCCCCCCCCCCCATATCAACTCCTAAACGGCTGCAGCTATCGAAACAAAATTTGGTAGGAGTAAAGATCTACACCTGAATATCTCACGGCCATATTTGAAAATGATGTCAGTGCTACCAACTGCTAAAAAATCGCAATTGAAATTTGAGCTCCATGTTGGATATCTTGGAAAGTATGAATGGGAGCTATTTCAAAATTGGCACACGTACAGTTCATAATATTTCAGTTTAATTTCCAGGAGGTCAAACATGGCAGTGTTGCCAAAATGATTATAAGCCTCCTGATAGGTCCAATTTTTAAATGCATATAACTTCTACACTATCAATTGGAATTCAACCAAATTTCGTATGTTGTATGTGTACATAACCAGATATGACTGAGCGTATTCTTAAGACCTACCAGGGCTGCCAACTGTTAATAAATGCTCCTAATTTATTTGATCCAAATACCAATATATCAGAAAGTATGCAAGCCGACAGCTTTAAACTATGCACACGTATAGTACCTGACATTCTATACTAATTTGGAGTAACTTATATACGTCAGTGCTACCAACATGATTCTAAGCCTGCTGACAGGTCCAACTTTAAATACATGCAACTTCCATACTATCATTTGGATTTCAACCAAATTTCGTATGTGTTATGTGTACCATAACAGATATGACTATGCGTATTCTAAGGAGCAACCAGGGCTGCCAACTGTTAATATGTGCTGTCCCTATTTTTGTTACCCTAATATCAATATATCAGAAAGTATGCAAGCCAATAGCTCTAAAATTTGCACACGTACAGTACCTGGCATTCTAGACGAATTTGGAGTAACTAATATACGTCAGTGCTGCCAACATGATTCTAAGCCTGCTGATAGGTCCAATTTTAAAATGCATGTAACTTCTATACTAACTAATGGATTTCATTCAAAATTGGCACAACAATAGATCATATTATTTCAGATAATTTCTGACCAATACATGCATGACATTGTTGCCAACATGATTTTACGCGCGCTGTTAGATCCAATGTTTAACTGCATGTAACGTCCATGCGATTCATTGGACTTCAACCAAATTTTGTATTTTGTACCTTAAGAGATGGAACTAAGAATATATTCAGTCATCAGGGCTGCCAACTGTAGTGCTCTATTAGGATACATTATGCCAGGTATACAGTATTTCGAACTAATTGGAAATTTCCATATTAGCAACTTAATTTCGTCATTATTCTAGATAGGTTCATATTCTGTAGAATAATCATTGGCATGAAAAGTAGGCTGTATAGTTCTTAACGGAACTTCTTGTTTTGAATTACGACATATTTTTCCACGTTCTAGTCGTTACAGTGGTGAATTTGTACTGATATGTTGAATTACACCCCAGACACTTCACGTAATCGCGATCAGTTGGCAGCGATTCATTACAAGAGGAACACTGCATTTTGCACGACAGCACTAATACGGGAGCGACAAGTAAGCACGTCCGTTCACTGCGAGATCCACCACAGGTATAAAATATTAATAATATCGTACGGTGCCGGGTGCAAGCTTTTGTTTGACGCCCAGAGGGCAGCCTGCATGTCGAATTTTATCGCTCCTTGAAGCGCTATGAAGGAGGTTAGACACTACAGCGCTTTCTAGTAGAGAAAGGAGGAACGTTTTGTGTTGGCGGAAAATCCCGAAATGAATTTTGCCATTATGAACACGGCCTACTGAATTCAAATGGGTTCTTTAACATGCCAACAACGTATGACATGCGTATCGTGATTTTTGTCACCTTTCAAAAATCACTTACCACGGCCAGAAGGGAACCTGCAAGCTTGGGGTTGGTAGTCCGACACGATAACTACTCACCGACCCTGGCAAGCAGTCATCAGGTAATACAGTATTTTGTTTCCCTAATGATATTCTAACTGTTGTGACTTCGATGCTGACCATGGCTACTGAACTGAATGTTTGTGGCTCCATTTTGGTCCATTCTCTTTGGTAATGTGTACTTAAGTTCTAGTCCTGATACGGCTTGATCTGCAGATGCTAGGATGTACATTTTTCCATCTTCTTACCAGATTCTGTTATTTTTAGAATTACTTCACCTTCCATTAAAGGAATTTTGGTATCAGCCCCTTTAACTAATTACCATCTACTGTAATTTTGACACAATCTGCTTGGATATTTATTTACACTAAACTCCATTTTCTTTGTTTCATTCAAATCCATAATGGATTTTGTTAGGTCCGTATTGACAAATAACTAATAAATCACTTATTTAAGAGGAAAACTCCGCCAATCAATACTCATTAAGTATTGATTGACGGAGTTTTCCTCTTAAATAAGTGATTTAAAACTCCATCTTCCCATGAATCTTTCCCAACCATTGACTTGCGTCTAGCTACTGAGATGTCAGCGGGGCTTTGGAGCCCTTCGCCTGCTTTCGGCAAACCTCGTGTTAGATTGGAACTATCAGCGCTCAGCGTACAGATAAACAGCAGGCTGAGGAACTGTGCATTGAGCTTAGATCTTTTATTGTAGGTTTAGCTCACTACATTCATAACATTCTGTTAAGACATCAATAGGCTAAAAATAATTTTCCATTACATCAATTAACACGGTAGTTCATTAACTAAACAGTTAAATCACAGAAGAATTACAAATTTAATACTAATGTTCATAAGACAAGTCCTGAATGAATAAAATTTATATGTACCAAAACGAGACCTGGGTGTGCTTTATAGAGACATACACTGAAGAAAATGGAAATCGCAACACCTTGAAGGCATTGGTCGTTTGTGTTGATTTTCAAGATATGGAACGATGCCATGTAGGTATGTAAACGATCAAAGTTTCAGACCCATTGGATTGTTGCTACAAGTCTCCCCACGCGATTGGTCGCGGAGGAACAACTCCAGTATACGGACTCTGGTGTAGCGTAGTTGACTTGCAGTCTGTGCAGTGAAGTGTTTCCCTTCAAACATTCCTCGATGACAGAGACGAGAACGCTATCAACAACTGTCACCGTTTGACGGGGCTCGGATAATTGGGCTGTGTGAGGCTGGATTATCGCTAAGGACTGTCGCTGCACGTGTTGATCGACAGGCATCTACGGTACAACGTCTAAGGCAGCAGTGGTCAAATGAAGGTACCCACACCCATAAACCTGGCACAGGCCCAGCGCGACAGACAACTGTGAGAGAGGATCGCCGCATTATTCGGATGGCCCGGATGGAACCCCATGCAACAGCAGCGCAAATTCGAGCAGCTGTGGCACCCCATGTTACACAACAAACAGTTGGTAATTGCCTGCGTGCAGCTGGCTTACGATCCTGTGTCCCTGCAGAAGGTGTTCCATTGACCCCACAACAGTGATGTGTAAGGCTGGCCTGGCACCAACTTACCGAGGAGAGAGGCCGCCCAGACCTTATTGTCGAGAGGCACACAGGGCCAATACCAAGCATTATGGTCTGGGGAGCTCTTGGCTTTAATGTGAAATCACAATTAGTGCTTGTTGAGGGCACTATGACTGCTCGACAGTACGTTGATAGGGTACTCAATTCAGTGGTTGTCCCTGTGATGGCGAACATTGCTAATGGGATGTTTCAGCAGGACAATGCCCGGGTTCACACTGCACGCATCTCCAGAGAAGCTCTCCACGACATCACAACCTTAGAATGGCCCGCCAGATCCCCGGACCTCAGTCCTATTGAGTATGTGTGGGACATGATGGGTCGACAACTGGCCAACCTTCCTCAGCCACCCACAACTCTGTAACAACTGACCCGTGCAGTGCAGCAAGTATGGGCCACAATTCCTCAGGAAGCGATCCAGGGCCTTATTGACTCAATGCCTTGTCGAATTCATCAGTGTGTTGCATCTCGTGGTGGGCAAATCCTGTATTGATTGTTGTCCAAACTTGCGGTCAGAGGGACCTGAAAGTGTAATCATCGAATCACACACAACCGAACACTCGTCCTGCGTGTTCAATTGCAGCAATGTAGTACCACTCCTTCTGGGTGTTGCAATTTCCATTTTCTTCAGTGTATGAGCTGTTTCTAATTATGAAGTTTTTATATCATTGCACTCCTTCCTGTCAGGCTTAAATGAAAGCCAATTTACGGAGCTTCTTTGGTGGCCTCTTTGTGGCAAACGGAGACTTTACTGTAGGTTTAGTACTTTCTGTAAAGATATGAATAATAATAATTTTCCATTACATCAATCAACACGGTAGTTCGTTTAATCACAGAAGAATTACAAAGCTGTACTGTAGCACGAATAACTTGAAATACTTCAGAGAACAGTACTTAAGACTTATTGCATTCCACTAGGCTAGCATGGCTCAGTGGCATGTGTTTGGCTGACAATGGAGGGAAACCAGTAGGGGGGTGATGCCGATTCTAACGAGTGTCATGGCCGCCGCGTTAGTCCAAGCCAATATCTCGCGAACCCATGGTCGGATGTTGACATATGAGGTGTCGTTGGACTCGGGCTGACGTCCTCTTTCCTATGGACCATGTATTATATTTTTCAAAAATTGTTTAAAATTTTTTGTTTTCGAAAATAGGCAATAGCTTGAAAACCAAACAGGATAGAACGTTGTGCCATGGCTCAAACGAACAGTCTTTATAACCTTTATTTTTTGTAATAAAACGTTTTTACTTTTTATGTTTTTTTGAAAACACTCGAATTTTGAAAATCCCATATTTTGGAAACTAGGAACTCTACAAAAAATATTGTTTGACGTAAATCAATGGTCCCTACCCCCTCTACCCCCAAAATAAATTTCAAGTCTCTAGAGAAAAAATTTGTGTTTTGTAAGTAGTGGGATGGGGACAGAGCTGCTCCACTTAGCAAGTGGTGAGCCCCTGCGACCTTGGAATGGAAGGAGTGATGCTAGGAGGGCGTGCTTGGATTCGTTTTTTTCGTCTCGTCGTGCTCTTTACGGGAATGTAGGTGTCGAAACGGTGAAAATCTGGAAACACGGTTTTTTGGGGTAAAAACGTGATTTTAAACTTTTTGCTATATTTCGCAAACCAATCATGCTAGAGGCGTGTACGACGGGTCCAAGGACTCGGGCTGACGTCCTCTTTGCTATAGACCACTCGTTATAATTTTTAATAAAATTTGGGAAACGCGATTTGGGGGTAAACATGTGTTTTTCGTGATTTTTGTCGATATCTCACGAACCAATAACGCTAGAGACGTGTACGAGGTGTCCTAGGACTTGGGCTAACGCCCCCTTTCAAATGTGGTAGATATTTTTTTTCAAAAATAATTCACAAAGGGCCTAATGCCATACATGTTGAAAAAACCTGTTTTTTTTTCTTTACCTGTTTATAATGTCCATGAAGCGTGGCGGTTGAGAGAGACGATACGGCTGGGTGTGTGTGTTTCAACGAACCTGCCGCTAACCACAAGGACCATGCTTAATAGAACAATCGCTATTTCGTCGGGTCGGTGTATGACAGAGCGAGGGTGCGTTTTTCTGATATTTTACCTTTAACGTGTAAACGGTGATGAGAACTTGATTCTATGTTGGTCGAAGCGAGTACAGAAAACAAACTTACAGGAGGTGAAGGTCATTTGAGCTTATGGGATGGCGTTGATCTGACTTGACAACAGGTGCAATGGAAAATGACAATGACGCTTGAAAATGAAATAATCTGACCATCGTGGTGGCAGGGAAGAGCGAAAGGGATGTGAACAGGTGTGAAATCACAGGCACGCTAAACCAGTGACATCCTGTTTTGCTTCGTACGTGACAAAAAGCAAGTTCATGTGAAATTTGATCTACCGCAGGTGTTCACTTTGGACGTTATCTGTCCACGTGCATGATAACTGTTAACAAGTCACATCCTGTTTTGCTTCGTACGTGACAAAATGCAAGTTGACGTGAAATTTGATCCGGCACAGGTGTTCAGGTTGGACGTTAGCTGTCCACGTGCCTGATAACAGAATGTTCAAAGCGTGGGAATCGCTGAATCAGTAAAAAGTATGATGCAACTTGTCGGAATGATGTCACAACCAATAGATAGGCAAGAGCTGCAAACACCAGTGGTGGGAGGTGAAGGGAGGGAAAGGGGGAGGGGTAATGTATGAGAGAACACAGGTGGAAAGAGAAAGAAATATGTGGAGCTGAGGACTGTACACATAGAGCTATAGGTGGTGTACAACATGTGTGAATAAATAAATTAAAAATTGCACAGGTTCACACAACATAGACTGTATTATTGCCATGGCCAAGCACTCACATTAAGATCATTTACAAAATCATAAAATGAAAAATAAAAAATCTTGTTTTGGAAATATCGTTTTTCAACATACACAAAATAAATATATAAAAAATGTGTAAACAACAAAATGGAAAATCCATGGTCAAGCACTCACATTAATATTATTTACAAAATCATAAAATGAAAAATAGAAAATCTTGTTTTGGAAATATCGATTTTTTTCAACATACACAAAATAAATATATAAAAAATTTGTAAACAGCAAAATGGAAAATCCATGTTTCCATATAGACAAAATTTTAAAAACCTTAAACGGATATTTAAGAAAATATATGCAAATGGGAAATTGACAAATGTGTAAATATGAAAATGGAAAAATCCATGTTTCCATATCATGAAATTGAAAAACATCAAACTGTCATTTAAAAAATGCAAATGGAAAATTGACGAATTGCAATGTGTGAAATGTGAAATTGAACAAATGGCTATCATTATTTAAAAAAAAGAAAAGAACATAGTGCTCTATGGTTGAGGTGTGAATCAAACCCTCTCTACTTATTTGGACCACCCGAGACTGAGTAGACTAGTTTTAGTTATCATACCACTTTTAAAAGTTTGTGTTAAATCTAGGAATTGAACCCAAGAGCTTGTAGGGGAGATCCAAGGTTATAATATGTTAAACAGATAGCCTTTAATGTAGTGTGTGGTAGCTATATAGAAATGAGACGTTTCGCTCGGGGCAGGGAGGCATAGAGATCTGCATCAAACCAGTCAAAAGACTGACGACTCAAACAACAACATGTAGAGCTCACCAAAATAATGTTGTGTAACGGTAAATGTTAGTCAACGAACAGTAATGCATTACTAAAACCCATGACACGATACCTAAGAGCTTTTCTAAAATTATTTTAAAATGCCTTTAACCCTATATTAAACACCCAGTTCACAAGACTCATAACTGCAATGTTATGGTCAAACAAAACAAAATCTATATTTCAAAACAAACAAGTGGTTTAGTCAATGTATACTGGAAAAAGTTTTATAAACACTCAAGTCCACAAAAATAATTAAATTAGTAACAGTCAGGTTGACCGAGTGGTTATGGTGTTTGACTTAAGTTCAAATTTTCTGTACAAGAAAGCAAGGGTTCGAATCCCTTACCTGATATAACTATTGCCTCAACATGGCTTGACCACACTGTATTATTGTGTACTCGGTACACAAACCATAAATAGAGTGTATTGTTTAAGGTCACTCTCTTTGCGAACATAGTCAGAGAATGTTGATGGTTAACAATTGCATTAATAGTGGGACATAGGGATAGCAATTAAGAAAAACAGACAATACCCATACACTATTTTTATTTATGTAATGTAAGTACTTGTACAATAGTTATATACAAACTACAACTCTCTTTTGTCTATTACTATCTAGTCCTTTTCGATCCACTTGCATATCAAGGGCAGATGACTTTGTAGTTCAGCCCCTTCAAACAACAACAACACTACTTCTTGCATAGTCTGTGATGTTGATGACTCTTGATGCGTGGAAGATGGATACAACATAACTTTTACAACAGGGGTTAAAAGTTGCTCAACAAACAATGCACTATTTTGAGTAGCAACATCTTTCTCTTGTACTAACTTTTTAGCATTCTGATGATTTTTTGTCAATACCATTAGTGTTTTGTCTGGAGCACTACATTGATGATCACTCACACTTAAAACCACACTATTTCTACTTTTCATATTGCCTCGACATGTTGTTGACCTCTGTTTCGAGCATTGCCAGAATATTATTGTCGTCTATAGTTATAAGAGTAGCCTTTATAGAGTACACGTTGTTTACCTCGGTTAGTTGGAGTAAGTTCCATAGTAGTAACTAACCTGTTAGTATGATTTGCACACTACAAAGGTTATCTCGGTTCTGGTAATAGAATTATTTAGCGTTGGCGTTTATATTTAATATGTACAGTTTAAAGTGATAGAAAAGTGGTAGAAACGTGGTAGCAAAGTGGTAGACAATTGGTAACATAGTGGTAGAAAAGTGGTAGCAAAGTGGTAGAAAAGTGGTAGAAAAGTGGCAGAAAAGTAGTAGAAAAGTGGTAGCAAAGTGGTAGAAAAGTGGTAGAAAACAGGCAGAAAAGTAGTAGAAAAGTGGTAGCAAAGTGGTAGAAAAGTGGTAGCAAACTAGAAAAGTGGTAGCAAAGTGGTAGAAAATATTACATGTATTGTTAAGAAATAGTTTAAGCGGTTACATGGATTCATTACACTATAATTTTAGCATCACGAAGCTCATTTTCTATATCCAAAAGTTCTTCCTCATATTTAGTATGACCAGCCTGTTTACAAGTATGCAAGTACTGAAGCCGCTGGATTAGCTTACTGGGATTGTTCCAGTAAACAAATTTAACAAATGATTTTTTTGGGTGTAAACCATTATCATCATCATCATCATCATTATCATCATAATCATCATCATCATGGTTATCATCATCAATATAATTATCATCAATATAATCATCATCACTATTACTATCTAATCCTTTTTGTTCATCTTGCAATGCAAAAAACTTTGGCATAGTTTGTGTTGTCTTTGATAGTGTTAGAGGTTTCTTAGACGTTAACGACTGTCCTAACATGTCTTTTTCAGGAGATAATAAATTCTCTTTAACAAACAAAGCACTATCTTGAGCCACACTATTTTTTTCTTGGTCTTGCTTTTTTACCTTGGTTAGAGTATTTTGTCCATTTAAATGAGTATTATTTTGAGATTTACAATGATGATCGATTGAAATAAGTATGTTGGAGCCTTTTGTCTTAATCATTCCTCGACACTTTTTAGATCGTTGTTTCGAACAGCACCAAATAACAGTTCCATTTTTATTGGTTCGTTTCACAATATATGAATATCCTTTATAGTATGCGTAAGGCTTACCATACCTAGTCACTGATACTTCCATGTCAACTGTCAAGCATAGACTAAGCTCTAGTAAAGTCAACTTGGTAATAAGAATACTAGTTTAATGTGAGAGCAAATATGGATCCAAAGAGTTCAGGTAAAAGTGGAAGCAAATAAGCAAATATTAGAACCAAGAGTGGGGTTAAAAGTGGTCGCAAAGTGATAGACCCATTACACAATAATTTCAGCATGACGAAGCTCTTGTTCAATTTCTTTGATTTCCCAATCGTGACCGATATGCCCAGCTTGTCGTAAAGCATGCAATTGTCGAAGCCGTTGAATTAGCTTACTGGGTTTGTTCCAGTATACAAATTTAACAAATGGATTTTTAGGTGTAAACAAAGCACTACCATTATCATGATCATTATCATCATCATCATTATCATCATCATCATAATCACCATTATCATCATGACCATCATCACTGTTACTATATAGTCCTTTTTGATCCTCTTGCAATACCATTTTATTTATAGTCTGAGTTGATTTTGATAGTGTTGAAGGTTTCTTGGACGTTGACAATTGTCCTAACATAACGTTTTGAGGACATGATAAGTCCTTTTGAACAAACACTGCACTATCTTTAGCCGCAATATCGTTTTCTTGAACTTGCTTTTTAGCATTTTGATAATTGTTTGTAAACAGTAAGCGTGGTTCGTTTCGAGCACTACATTGATGAACACTCACACTTAAAACCTTTCCATTTTTACTTTTCAGATTGCCTCGACATTTTGTTGACCTCTCTTTTGAGCATCGCCAGAATATTATTCCATTCACATTCTGGCGATTATAGTTATAGGAGTAGCCTTGATAGAGTGCACGTAGCCTACCTTTGTTGGTTGTAATAAGTTCCATAGTAGTAACTGACCTGTCAGTACGATGTTCACACTACAAAGATTACAATTGTTTTGCTGATGGAGTGACCTACCATAAGCTTATATATTGGCTTATGTGTTGGCTTTTTGTGTTGGCTTTTTATGTTGGCTTTTCGTGTTGGCTTTTGTGTTGGCTTTTTGTGTTGGCTTTTCGTGTTGGCTTTTTGTGTTGGCTTTTCGTGTTGGCTTTTTGTGTTGGCTTTTCATGTTGGCATTTTGTGTTGGCTTTTCATGTTGGCTTTTCGTGTTGGCTTTTGTGTTGGCTTTTCGTGTTGGCTTTTCGTGTTGGCTTTTTGTGTTGGCTTTTCGTGTTGGCATTTCGTGTTGGCTTTTCGTGTTGGCTTTTTTGTATTGGCCTTTCATGTTGGCTTTTTGTATTGGCTTTTCGTGTTGGCTTTTTGTGTGGGCTTTTTGTGTTGGCTTTAGTATTGGCTTTTGTATTGGCTTATTTGACAAGTTATTTGTGTCAATGTATTTAGTGGATTTTTTTGTTGGTGTTGGAAAGTAGTTGAATGAGAGGGAATATTTAAAGACTTAACCTCAGCTCACTAACCTAACCTAACCTAACCTAACTTTACCTAACCTAACCTAACCTTTCAACTCTCAGATGTTAATTAAATTCTGTGCATAGTCGAGTTGGAACCCAAGACCTCCGGGGTAAAAAAAAAACAGTTATTTTTGACGGCTTATTTTGGTAACTTATTTTAATGGCTAACCTAACTTTACCTAACCTAACCTAACCTCAGCTCACTTTGGATATTACTAGTAATTGTTCATACCCTCTGCTAGGTAGCATGCTAGTAGTACAGGTAGTGCTCATATTTACCGCTAGGTAGCGGAAACATACTTTGCATGTTGCATGTGACACTTGTGAAGTTTAACCACATGCAAGACGTGCTTGTATAAGTTCTCTATTTAAACTCAATATACAATTAACCACTAAATGTTCAGAACTAACATGTATAGCCATGTTTAGGGTATATAGGAGACCCTTAGCAAGAAAGGCTGTCTAACCCACGAGTGTACAGCCTTGTCATACGCAGTAAGTACCTGTTGGCAGAAAACAACAACAACAACAACAATTTGAGAAAGCCAACAAAAAACTGTTTCCTTTAAATACCTTAATGGATATGTTGTTGGCTTTCTCAAATTGTTGTTGTTGTTGTTTTCTGACAACAGGTGCTTACTGCGTATGACAAGGCTGTACACTCGTGGGTTAGACAGCCTTTCTTGCTAAGGGTCTCCTATATACCCTAAACATGGCTATAGATGTTAGTTCTGAACATTTAGTGGTTAATTGTATATTGAGTTTAAATAGAGAACTTATACAAGCACGTCTTGCATGTGGTTAAACTTCACAAGTGTCACATGCAACATGCAAAGTATGTTTCCGCTACCTAGCGGTAAATATGAGCACTACCTGTACTACTAGCATGCTACCTAGCAGAGGGTATGAACACTTACTAGTAATATCCAAAGTGAGCTGAGGTTAGGTTAGGTTAGGTAAAGTTAGGTTAGCCATTAAAATAAGTTACCAAAATAAGCCGTCAAAAATAACTGTTTTTTTTACCCCGGAGGTCTTGGGTTCCAACTCGACTATGCACAGAATTTAATTAACATCTGAGAGTTGAAAGGTTAGGTTAGGTTAGGTAAAGTTAGGTTAGGTTAGGTTAGGTTAGTGAGCTGAGGTTAAGTCTTTAAATATTCCCTCTCATTCAACTACTTTCCAACACCAACAAAAAAATCCACTAAATACATTGACACAAATAACTTGTCAAATAAGCCAATACAAAAGCCAATACTAAAGCCAACACAAAAAGCCCACACAAAAAGCCAACACGAAAAGCCAATACAAAAAGCCAACATGAAAGGCCAATACAAAAAAGCCAACACGAAAAGCCAACACGAAATGCCAACACGAAAAGCCAACACAAAAAGCCAACACGAAAAGCCAACACGAAAAGCCAACACAAAAGCCAACACGAAAAGCCAACATGAAAAGCCAACACAAAATGCCAACATGAAAAGCCAACACAAAAAGCCAACACGAAAAGCCAACACAAAAAGCCAACACGAAAAGCCAACACAAAAAGCCAACACAAAAGCCAACACGAAAAGCCAACATAAAAAGCCAACACAAAAAGCCAACACATAAGCCAATATATAAGCTTATGGTAGGTCACTCCATCAGCAAAACAATTGTAATCTTTGTAGTGTGAACATCGTACTGACAGGTCAGTTACTACTATGGAACTTATTACAACCAACAAAGGTAGGCTACGTGCACTCTATCAAGGCTACTCCTATAACTATAATCGCCAGAATGTGAATGGAATAATATTCTGGCGATGCTCAAAAGAGAGGTCAACAAAATGTCGAGGCAATCTGAAAAGTAAAAATGGAAAGGTTTTAAGTGTGAGTGTTCATCAATGTAGTGCTCGAAACGAACCACGCTTACTGTTTACAAACAATTATCAAAATGCTAAAAAGCAAGTTCAAGAAAACGATATTGCGGCTAAAGATAGTGCAGTGTTTGTTCAAAAGGACTTATCATGTCCTCAAAACGTTATGTTAGGACAATTGTCAACGTCCAAGAAACCTTCAACACTATCAAAATCAACTCAGACTATAAATAAAATGGTATTGCAAGAGGATCAAAAAGGACTATATAGTAACAGTGATGATGGTCATGATGATAATGGTGATTATGATGATGATAATGATGATGATGATAATGATCATGATAATGGTAGTGCTTTGTTTACACCTAAAAATCCATTTGTTAAATTTGTATACTGGAACAAACCCAGTAAGCTAATTCAACGGCTTCGACAATTGCATGCTTTACGACAAGCTGGGCATATCGGTCACGATTGGGAAATCAAAGAAATTGAACAAGAGCTTCGTCATGCTGAAATTATTGTGTAATGGGTCTATCACTTTGCGACCACTTTTAACCCCACTCTTGGTTCTAATATTTGCTTATTTGCTTCCACTTTTACCTGAACTCTTTGGATCCATATTTGCTCTCACATTAAACTAGTATTCTTATTACCAAGTTGACTTTACTAGAGCTTAGTCTATGCTTGACAGTTGACATGGAAGTATCAGTGACTAGGTATGGTAAGCCTTACGCATACTATAAAGGATATTCATATATTGTGAAACGAACCAATACAAATGGAACTGTTATTTGGTGCTGTTCGAAACAACGATCTAAAAAGTGTCGAGGAATGATTAAGACAAAAGGCTCCAACATACTTATTTCATTCGATCATCATTGTAAATCTCAAAATAATACTCATTTAAATGGACAAAATACTCTAACCAAGGTAAAAAAGCAAGACCAAGAAAAAAATAGTGTGGCTCAAGATAGTGCTTTGTTTGTTAAAGAGCATTTATTATCTCCTGAAAAAGACATGTTAGGACAGTCGTTAACGTCTAAGAAACCTCTAACACTATCAAAGACAACACAAACTATGCCAAAGGTTTTTGCATTGCAAGATGAACAAAAAGGATTAGATAGTAATAGTGATGATGATTATATTGATAATAATTATATTGATGATGATAACCATGATGATGATGATTATGATGATAATGATGATGATGATGATGATAATGGTTTACACCCAAAAAAATCATTTGTTAAATTTGTTTACTGGAACAATCCCAGTAAGCTAATCGAGCGGCTTCAGTACTTGCATACTTGTAAACAGGCTGGTCATACTAAATATGAGGAAGAACTTTTGGATATAGAAAATGAGCTTCGTGATGCTAAAATTATAGTGTAATGAATCCATGTAACCGCTTAAACTATTTCTTAACAATACATGTAATATTTTCTACCACTTTGCTACCACTTTTCTAGTTTGCTACCACTTTTCTACCACTTTGCTACCACTTTTCTACTACTTTTCTGCCTGTTTTCTACCACTTTTCTACCACTTTGCTACCACTTTTCTACTACTTTTCTGCCACTTTTCTACCACTTTTCTACCACTTTGCTACCACTTTTCTACCACTATGTTACCAATTGTCTACCACTTTGCTACCACGTTTCTACCACTTTTCTATCACTTTAAACTGTACATATTAAATATAAACGCCAACGCTAAATAATTCTATTACCAGAACCGAGATAACCTTTGTAGTGTGCAAATCATACTAACAGGTTAGTTACTACTATGGAACTTACTCCAACTAACCGAGGTAAACAACGTGTACTCTATAAAGGCTACTCTTATAACTATAGACGACAATAATATTCTGGCAATGCTCGAAACAGAGGTCAACAACATGTCGAGGCAATATGAAAAGTAGAAATAGTGTGGTTTTAAGTGTGAGTGATCATCAATGTAGTGCTCCAGACAAAACACTAATGGTATTGACAAAAAATCATCAGAATGCTAAAAAGTTAGTACAAGAGAAAGATGTTGCTACTCAAAATAGTGCATTGTTTGTTGAGCAACTTTTAACCCCTGTTGTAAAAGTTATGTTGTATCCATCTTCCACGCATCAAGAGTCATCAACATCACAGACTATGCAAGAAGTAGTGTTGTTGTTGTTTGAAGGGGCTGAACTACAAAGTCATCTGCCCTTGATATGCAAGTGGATCGAAAAGGACTAGATAGTAATAGACAAAAGAGAGTTGTAGTTTGTATATAACTATTGTACAAGTACTTACATTAAATAAATAAAAATAGTGTATGGGTATTGTCTGTTTTTCTTAATTGCTATCCCTATGTCCCACTATTAATGCAATTGTTAACCATCAACATTCTCTGACTATGTTCGCAAAGAGAGTGACCTTAAACAATACACTCTATTTATGGTTTGTGTACCGAGTACACAATAATACAGTGTGGTCAAGCCATGTTGAGGCAATAGTTATATCAGGTAAGGGATTCGAACCCTTGCTTTCTTGTACAGAAAATTTGAACTTAAGTCAAACACCATAACCACTCGGTCAACCTGACTGTTACTAATTTAATTATTTTTGTGGACTTGAGTGTTTATAAAACTTTTTCCAGTATACATTGACTAAACCACTTGTTTGTTTTGAAATATAGATTTTGTTTTGTTTGACCATAACATTGCAGTTATGAGTCTTGTGAACTGGGTGTTTAATATAGGGTTAAAGGCATTTTAAAATAATTTTAGAAAAGCTCTTAGGTATCGTGTCATGGGTTTTAGTAATGAATTACTGTTCGTTGACTAACATTTACCGTTACACAACATTATTTTGGTGAGCTCTACATGTTGTTGTTTGAGTCGTCAGTCTTTTGACTGGTTTGATGCAGATCTCTATGCCTCCCTGCCCCGAGCGAAACGTCTCATTTCTATATAGCTACCACACACTACATTAAAGGCTATCTGTTTAACATATTATAACCTTGGATCTCCCCTACAAGCTCTTGGGTTCAATTCCTAGATTTAACACAAACTTTTAAAAGTGGTATGATAACTAAAACTAGTCTACTCAGTCTCGGGTGGTCCAAATAAGTAGAGAGGGTTTGATTCACACCTCAACCATAGAGCACTATGTTCTTTTCTTTTTTTTAAATAATGATAGCCATTTGTTCAATTTCACATTTCACACATTGCAATTCGTCAATTTTCCATTTGCATTTTTTAAAT
The DNA here is from genome assembly GCA_946902985.2 of Meconema thalassinum. Lineage (NCBI taxonomy): Eukaryota > Metazoa > Arthropoda > Insecta > Orthoptera > Tettigoniidae > Meconema > Meconema thalassinum. Next base: position 26,524,660 of record OX336396.1, on the reverse strand, counting down.
GACAGTTTGATGTTTTTCAATTTCATGATATGGAAACATGGATTTTTCCATTTTCATATTTACACATTTGTCAATTTCCCATTTGCATATATTTTCTTAAATATCCGTTTAAGGTTTTTAAAATTTTGTCTATATGGAAACATGGATTTTCCATTTTGCTGTTTACAAATTTTTTATATATTTATTTGTGTATGTTGAAAAAAATCGATATTTCCAAAACAAGATTTTCTATTTTTCATTTTATGATTTTGTAAATAATATTAATGTGAGTGCTTGACCATGGATTTTCCATTTTGTTGTTTACACATTTTTATATATTTATTTTGTGTATGTTGAAAAACGATATTTCCAAAACAAGATTTTTTATTTTTCATTTTATGATTTTGTAAATGATCTTAATGTGAGTGCTTGGCCATGGCAATAATACAGTCTATGTTGTGTGAACCTGTGCAATTTTTAATTTATTTATTCACACATGTTGTACACCACCTATAGCTCTATGTGTACAGTCCTCAGCTCCACATATTTCTTTCTCTTTCCACCTGTGTTCTCTCATACATTACCCCTCCCCCTTTCCCTCCCTTCACCTCCCACCACTGGTGTTTGCAGCTCTTGCCTATCTATTGGTTGTGACATCATTCCGACAAGTTGCATCATACTTTTTACTGATTCAGCGATTCCCACGCTTTGAACATTCTGTTATCAGGCACGTGGACAGCTAACGTCCAACCTGAACACCTGTGCCGGATCAAATTTCACGTCAACTTGCATTTTGTCACGTACGAAGCAAAACAGGATGTGACTTGTTAACAGTTATCATGCACGTGGACAGATAACGTCCAAAGTGAACACCTGCGGTAGATCAAATTTCACATGAACTTGCTTTTTGTCACGTACGAAGCAAAACAGGATGTCACTGGTTTAGCGTGCCTGTGATTTCACACCTGTTCACATCCCTTTCGCTCTTCCCTGCCACCACGATGGTCAGATTATTTCATTTTCAAGCGTCATTGTCATTTTCCATTGCACCTGTTGTCAAGTCAGATCAACGCCATCCCATAAGCTCAAATGACCTTCACCTCCTGTAAGTTTGTTTTCTGTACTCGCTTCGACCAACATAGAATCAAGTTCTCATCACCGTTTACACGTTAAAGGTAAAATATCAGAAAAACGCACCCTCGCTCTGTCATACACCGACCCGACGAAATAGCGATTGTTCTATTAAGCATGGTCCTTGTGGTTAGCGGCAGGTTCGTTGAAACACACACACCCAGCCGTATCGTCTCTCTCAACCGCCACGCTTCATGGACATTATAAACAGGTAAAGAAAAAAAAAACAGGTTTTTTCAACATGTATGGCATTAGGCCCTTTGTGAATTATTTTTGAAAAAAAATATCTACCACATTTGAAAGGGGGCGTTAGCCCAAGTCCTAGGACACCTCGTACACGTCTCTAGCGTTATTGGTTCGTGAGATATCGACAAAAATCACGAAAAACACATGTTTACCCCCAAATCGCGTTTCCCAAATTTTATTAAAAATTATAACGAGTGGTCTATAGCAAAGAGGACGTCAGCCCGAGTCCTTGGACCCGTCGTACACGCCTCTAGCATGATTGGTTTGCGAAATATAGCAAAAAGTTTAAAATCACGTTTTTACCCCAAAAAACCGTGTTTCCAGATTTTCACCGTTTCGACACCTACATTCCCGTAAAGAGCACGACGAGACGAAAAAAACGAATCCAAGCACGCCCTCCTAGCATCACTCCTTCCATTCCAAGGTCGCAGGGGCTCACCACTTGCTAAGTGGAGCAGCTCTGTCCCCATCCCACTACTTACAAAACACAAATTTTTTCTCTAGAGACTTGAAATTTATTTTGGGGGTAGAGGGGGTAGGGACCATTGATTTACGTCAAACAATTTTTTTTGTAGAGTTCCTAGTTTCCAAAATATGGGATTTTCAAAATTCGAGTGTTTTCAAAAAAACATAAAAAGTAAAAACGTTTTATTACAAAAAATAAAGGTCATAAAGACTGTTCGTTTGAGCCATGGCACAACGTTCTATCCTGTTTGGTTTTCAAGCTATTGCCTATTTTCGAAAACAAAAAATTTTAAACAATTTTTGAAAAATATAATACATGGTCCATAGGAAAGAGGACGTCAGCCGGAGTCCAACGACACCTCATATGTCAACATCCGACCATGGGTTCGCGAGATATTGGCTTGGACTAACGCGGCGGCCATGCCACTCGTTAGAATCGGCATCACCCCCCTACTGAAACCCCGAGCTAACGCGAGGTTTGCCGATAGCAGGCGAAGGGCCCCGGTAGCTAGACGCAAGTCAACCATTGTGTGAGCTCTTGCATTAGTTATTGAGTGATCTTCTGTTGCGCTGTATTTAGAACCAGGGCAAACATCTTTTGGTTTAAAGGACAAGTAAAGTAAACTTGAAAACCTCTATGAGCACAGATAGGTCTGTACATTTTGTAGTGGGGATCCTCGCTAACCCTCATTGCTACTGCTGTCACTGGCTGGTTGCCGTCTTGCTTGACGTTGCGCACGGCGTAGCATGAGGTATGTCCCGGCAGCAAAGGTAGCTCCTACAAATGAACCAACTTTCATGAAAGCTTCCACTGTATTCCAGTCGATCCTGTCGTCGTCTTCGAAGTGCTGGGGAGGTTTAGTAGAATCTCTAGGTCTCGGCTCACTCTGTTGAGATGGTCCTGCTTCCTCTTCCGATCGTTGTCTAGATGTCTCAGGACTGCTTTTGGCTTCTGGAATTTTAGGACTTGACTTCACTGGTTCAGTCCATGATCTTGATGGACTCTCTAGCGAGTTCCCAGGACTTGGAGGAGAAAACTCCATGCCACTAATCTGATCCTCAGACCTGTAAATAAGTTATCTTGAATTAGTCTAGGTGATGGAAGATTCAAATACAGCCCTAGTTCACACTTGTATAAAATTTTACTTTAAAAATTACTTATTTCTTTCTGAGTGAATATTTTTGTGTGTGTTAAATAATAATAATATCGTATGGCCTCAGATGCTGGGTACAAGCCTTGTTATTTAACGCCCAGAAGGCAGCTTGCATGTCGAATGTTTTGTTCCTTGGAGCGCTATGAAAGTTAAGGAGGTTCGATATATAAGCTCCTTGACAATATAGCGCTTTCTAGTAGAGAAAGAAGGAACTTTTGTGTTGGCGGAAAATCCCGAGATTAATTTTGCCATTATGAACACGACCTACTGAATTCAAATGGGTTCTTTAATATGCCAACAACGTATGACATGCGTGTAGTGATTTTTGTCACCTTTCAAAACTCATTAACCATGGCCAGGAGCGAACCTGCAAGCTTGCGGTTGGTAGTCCGACATGATAACCACTCACCCACCGTGGCAATACCTTATGTTTAAACATACAGAATTGGAAAAATAAACTGAGAAATATGGGAATCAAACTGGTCACCATATAGCTGGGACAAGGAAGTTTGGCTCATGATCGCGAAATTAACGGTCACGTTAAACTACAAGCTTCCTTCCTTTGAAATTAGGAGTTGGACCATCGTTGCCACGATCCTAGCCAGCAGTTCTGAGGAGGCTGTCAAAGTCTTACACAAGACTGGACAAGACCAAATATCTTGAGTACTTGCATCCCATCATGGAACAGACCTTTTGGAATATTTGGGAGAGTTGACTGCTCGTTATATTCTGGTTAATAGGTCCACCCTAATGATAGAGACGGCACTTTCATCTCAGAAAAATGTTCAAATTTTAAACTACCAACTGTTTGAAACTGATACAACTAGAAGTGCGTTTTGAAGACAGTCGCTGCACAACTGTAGTCAGACCTGTGAGGCAAAACTGAATACAGGCGAATTCGATTCTCACCTCAGCCATCATGGAAATGGTTTTCTATGGTTTCCCCACTTTGACTTCAGGCAAATGCTGAGATGGTTCCTAACTTAAGGTCATGGCTGCTTCCTTCCCAATCCTTACCTGAACTTCAAATACACACCCTACTAACGACATCACAATAACACAGGCTATCAGACAAATTCTATTCAGGGCAGATGACCCCTTAAAACCTCAATAACTAACAAATTCTATACACACCCAAGTACATGGGGCTAAATGACCACAATTTCTAAATGACATTTCAAGGGCCTCTAAAGTATTTAAAGCAATTTGACAAGAAAACTTTGAAGACTTGTAAGATCGTGTGAAACTTGGTGAAACTTTGACTTTGTATGAGAAGCTTTTTTGAATCATATAAATGACTCTTCAGACACAACTGTTGGGTAACACTTGAAAATGAGGCAATAGTCGGAATTTAAAACAAAATATCCTGCCTTCTCCGTAGACGCATGAGCTGCTTACACTACTGTGTCCTTTGGATTACCAACCAGCTGGCTTTTCGATCATGTCTGGCTGGCATTACAAAGTTTTGAAAATGTCCTGCATTTTCCCGTGATGAATTTTCTAACTGTTCCAAGAGTCAGGCAGAAATAATCACTTGTATCATAAAGTGACCAACTAGAGAAAGCTACTTCCACGAGTGCAAATGAATAATAAGTCCTAGGAATTTTACGGAGTGGAGGTACATTTGAACTGTACTTACCAGCCAAAGTAAGTCAAGATGAGTGAAGGATCTTCTTCCAGTTTCTCATCGATCTTCTTCAAGATCTTTGCAATGCGATTTTGCAGATTTTCAAGTTCTGCTGGTCTTCTAGCAGCGAGTAAGTTAACGCGTTCATCCCAAAAGAAAGGAATCTTTTTCTCCTGAAGGTAGAACATCAGTCTCTTCAACATCTGGAAGTTAAAAACTAAAAGTACTTTCTTGATCTTGTATCTTAGAAGATGGTTGATTTTATTCAGGTCGGATTGCATGCAGGGCAGAGAAATGGAACTTGTGCACAAATCAAGTGTTATACAGTTAAAATAGTGGAGCAATTTAAATGCTTAGGAGAAATTATAACTTACAACTTGGATGAGAAACCTGCATGGCAAGAAAGAGCGAATAAAATTATAAAAGCCCAAAAATTAACATGATCTACATATAAAAGTAAATGTCTATCAACCACAACAAAATTAAAACATTACAAGATGGTGGTTCAACCAGAGGTGACCTATGGAAGCAAAACTTTTTAAAGTTGCTGAGAAAAACAGAATCGACAAAATTCTAAAAGTAGAAAGAAGAATAGCTAGAACATGCATAAATAAAAAATATAAAGATGGACAATGGCGGATAATACCAAATGAAGTGGTATACAGAGAACTGGAGCCCATCACTGATACTATTCGGAAGAAACGGATTTCTTTTTTTGGTCAGATTATGTGGACACCGAAAACCAGATTTTCTAGAAAAATTGTTGAGAAACTTTGGAATATGAAACAACAAGTAGGATGCATTAAGGAAATTAGAGAAGATAGGAATTAGAAATAACCTTGGATGACTTTCAAAACAAAACAAAAAAATTTAAAAAACTGAAAGACATAAAATTATGATTTCAACCAAAAATGGACAAACGTCATACAGTAAAAAGGGTATTTATAGATGAGGATCGCCTGAGAAGATCAGAGCGAATGAAAAGCTACTGGGCATAGACTGAAATGGTCCAATGAGGCCGTAAAAGAAGAAGAAAGACAGGGTGGTTGTAATTAAAATTTCCCTACCCCAATCTCTCTGTGAAAAGAGAGTGATCGCACACACAGGAAATGTTACGTGAACATTTGCAAGGATATGGAAACTAGTTGTTTCATTTTGGGGCTTTGTGACATCATGGTCGTGTAGGTCCATATACTTGGGGGGGGGGGGGGGGGGTGTCAATGCGATGGCAGCATGACACAGTGGGTGAGTGGTTATCGTGTCGGACTACCAACCTCAAGCTTGCAGGTTCGCTCCGGGCCGTGGTAAGTGATTTTTGAAGGGCGACATAAATCACGGCACGCATGTCATTCGTTGTTGGCATGTTAACGAGCCCATTTGAATTCAGTAGGCCATGTTCATAATAGCAAAATTAATCTCGAGTTTTTCCGCCAAAACAAAGTTCCTTCTTTCTCTACTAGAAAGCGCTATAGTGTCAAGGAGCTTATATATCTAACCTCCTTGACTTTCATAGCGTTCCAAGGAACGACAAAATTCGACATGTAAGCTGCCCTCTGGGCGTCAAATAACAAAGCTTGCACCAGAGGCCTTACGATATTTATATTATTATGATGGCTATACTGGGTAGGAGGTGCCATTTGCCTGCTGTTAAAGTGGATGACCACTTCTAGGTGGCGGAGGTAGGAATAAAACCCACCTCTGCCTCACGAGGCTGAGTGAACACTGTTCGAGCCTTCAGACCAAAATAACATTCCTTGGCAGAGCGAGGAATTGAAACTGAACCTCCGTGGTGCCAGCTATGAGTTGGACAATGGGAATATATATACGGTAAGCGACATCCTCATAGCGGCAGGGGTTTATAACATCCCGTGTGATTGTGGCCAAGTGTATATTGGAACAACGAAAAGAAGTATTGCCACTCGCCTCAAGGAACACGAACGACACAGCCGCCTGGGACAAACAGATAAATCCACTGTTGCAGCACACTCGCTACTCGCAGGTCACGACATAAGATATGGAGACACCGAAGTTCTGTCCACCACGGTGTCTTATCATCCCAGGCTACAAAGGGAGGCCATTGAAATCCTGAAGCACACTAACAGCTTAAATCTTAAGGAGGAAGCAGAACGTGTGAACAGAGCTTGGCTTCCAGTCCTTGATCCCCTCAAGCCTGCCCTCATTGACCGTCGTAGACGAGAAGATGCAACGGAAGACCAGCCCTGTCCTTGATGCATTACTGTTATGTGGTACGCCGTTGCTATGGTAGCCTCTATGTGTGGGTTGTTGACTATTTATATATCTTCTGTTTACTTGTTTAACCTCACTTAATGTAACCTGTGAACATGCTGAACGCAGTTTTCAGCGAAACGTCAGGACAACAAAATGTCCTTGGAACACGGCCTATAAGCCCGCGAAACAGACTAATTTTGTTCGTCAAGTGAACATCATTAGATTCTGCCCACTTACGGTTATTTTAGGTTTGTAGCTGAAAGGATGTTTGCTAGTCGTTCAATTACACCCTCCCATTTGTGTGATAAGTTGTGTATACATATGAATCGGCGTGACCAAGAAGGGAAACATTCCACATTTTTTACAAAATGAGCTGAAATAGCCATGTTGTTCTTCGTTTTAAAACACATCTTCTGAAAAAGGAAAACTTTCCAACAATCATTATGCGCCAGTAACCCAGTGAGACCAAGAAGGGAAACATTCCAGGAACGACAGGGTTGATATCCCTGATTAATACAACAGCATGATTAGCACTGCTAAACCAAAGCAGCCTTAATTCATCGTTAAAACAGTAGTACCGGTAAATGAAGACATTTTGAACCTTGAAGACTGGTGTCCACAATGTTTCAAAGAGACTTGTGTTGTTGGTAATAAACAATCTTTCAAAATACTTTTAAGCATCTCAATTTCACAGCAGCAAAAAGAGGATATGTAACTGCCGGCAAGTTTATAGAAGGTTTAAAAGTGAGGAGGTGCAGCTAATCTGCCGGTTGCAAAAGTGTTTAATGGAAAGGTTCCCATTAAAAAGAAGAAACTTGATGATGTTGCAAAAATAATACATTATGTGCTCGATATTTACAGAGAGTTTTACTAGTCAGACTGAAGATGACAGTAAGGACTAAGAAACTCTGCAAAGACTGAAAGGTGAAAAATGTGTCTTTTCTGAAATGTAAATATATCCCTATGACTTATAATCCATGTTTTGTGTTTAAAGGCAATACAATCTTGTAATTAACAATTAGAAAATTGGTTCTGTATTATTTCCCTCAGTTGAGACCAACAAGGGAAATATTCCACTAACTTTGAAAAAACAACAGAGCTGAAATGAAGATTTGAGAAACAAACCACTTGTGGAATATTGCACAGTTTGTAATTGTAAGTTCCTTCATCCAACCTTTAGTTTGGTTGCTATGACATTTGTTTTGATTTCCCGAAAATAGGGTCTTGGTTTCGCCGATTCATATTTTTATTTCAGGCAATATAACCAATATCTAGTTCTGACAAATATTAAGCTGTAGAGCTCCTTATATGGGGTGACTAGTCTGATCATTGATACCGGTACTCACATGGATAAAGATGAAACTGACACTTCCTTGGCTCCAGAACTCTTCATCCTGCTGAGTTGTTTCCCACAGGAAGACAGTCTTGATGTAATAACTGGAGAGATTTGCCCATTTCTGTTTATCCCGGAGCAACTATAAGGATACAAAATTTGTTTCAAATTCTCTTGCAACAATTGAGTGTGTATAATAAAGTTGACAAAATGGATTATGCTTAGGGGTGGTAAAGTTTAGACATTTAGCATTATATAGCATTTTCAAAGAAAAAATGAATTCCATTTGAATCTAACAAATAAGAAATGTCTTGTTAAATGGTGAAGTTAAAATCACATTGTGAGATAAAAAGAATCAGTCACTCTGAGAGACTAGACTTTATATCATTTCAAATGACGCATGCTACACATGTTAGAAAGGCGCAGGAGGGCTCTTTCAACATATTCCATTACCTATTAACTTAGGCTTCCCGCGCGGGCACCTATTTAAGGGTCACCCTGTATTTGAGTCTGACATATTTTACAACTCTTTAAGGGTCACCCATTATTTGAATCTGATATCTTGCAAACCTCTTTAAGGGTCACCCTGTATTTGAATTGAATCTAACATACTGTACACCTCGTTAAGTGTCACCCTGTATTTTGCTCTGACATCCTGCACACTTCTTTAGGAGGCACCCTGTATTCTTATCTGGCATCTTGTACACCTCTTTAGGAGTCACCCTGTATTCTTGTCTGACATCTAGTAGTCTATATCTCTTTAGGAGTCACCTTGTATTCTTATCTGGCATCTTGTAGTCTATATCTCTTTAGGAGTCACCCTGTATTCTTATGTGACATCTTGTATATCTCTTTAGGAGTCACCCTGTATTCTTGTCTGACATCTAGTACACCTCTTTAGGAGTCACCCTGTATTCTTTTCGCTTCGCTCGAAGCCCCAGGTCGCTCGACGCCCCAGGACTCTTTCAACAGACTCCATTAAACATTAACTTAGGCTTCCCGTGCGGCCGCATGACGTCTCCGTCTCCGTAACGCATAACTTTAGACTCAAGCATAACGATGAAGTCGACAAGATATTTGAAATGATAAAATGCACGAGGTAAATTGAGTATTTATTTTAAATTGATCTTCATCATCTTGTAGAAGCCTCCGTGGCTTTGGCGGCAGCACGCCGGCCTCTCACCGCTGGGTCCGTGGTTCAAATCCCGGTCACTCCATGTGAGATCTGTGCTGGACAAAACGGAGGCAGGCAGGTTTTTCTCCGGGTACTCCGGTTTTCCCTGTCAATATTTCATTCCAGCAACACTCTCCACTATCATTTCATTTCATCTGTCATTCATTTAATCATTGCCCCAGAGGAGTGCGTCAGGCCTCGGCAGCCGGCACAGTCCATATCCTCGCCGCTAGATGGGGGCTTCATTCATTCCATTCCTGACCCAGTCGGAGACTGGAAACAGGCTGTGGATTTTCATTCATTTTTCTTCATCATCTTGTACGGTTTCCAGCCCCAGGCCGGGTCTGTTTGGAACATAGGCCTCTCCACTTAGTTCTCTCCTCCCACCACCTCTCCGTCGTCACTCTGGTCCAGTCCTCTCCTCCACTCCCTTCAGCCATCTATCCCTTGGTCTTCCCCTTTGTCGTATCTTCTGCATCTGCATTTCGTGCGTCCTCTTGGGAATCCTCGTCTTTCCATCCTCTTCAAGTGTCCATACAATCTTTGTCTTGATGTCTCAATCCTACCCTGCAAGGGTTCCTCTTTCACTATTTCCCTGATCTTGTCATTTCTCACCCTGTCTCTTCATGTTACTCCTATCCTACTTCGTAGGAATTTCATTTCACTTGCCTGTACTCAGCTTATGTCTCCTTTCTTCATTGTCCCTGTTTCTGACGCATAGGGTAGCTTCTGTACAGCACTTTTTTGCTTTTTTGTAGGATATCTCTATTCCACTCTAAGCTCCTGATGCTTCTGAGGAATGCTTCTGCCTGTCTGTCACGTTCGGTTAAAATAACACAGAAGAAAATTGTTACAGGCTGAAAAATTACATGGAGAATAATATCAATTTACTGTATACTGATCAACACATAAAGTGATAAAAATTTCCTGCATAACTCAACAATTATTTGTCGAGTTATGCAGGAAATTTTTATCACTTTATGTGTTGATTATAATGGCTCAACGGACAATATTCATTTTGATTCTCTTTCGAGAACATTTGATTATAGTCAATGCCAAAGCAAGGTTTATTGTTTTGGAGTGGAGTTTTTGACTCCCGTGGTACACTGGTAAGCTCGTGACGTGGCTGCATATGTAGCAAAGCATCTTGCATGGCCTTCTCAGTGTGTGCCTGCTACGCGAGTTGGTAGGTGTGCCTTTACCAACTGAAGAGCCCAATTGGCACACTGGGGCGAAACGCTAGCAATTTGTTGAGTTATGCAGGAAATTTTTATCACTTTATGTGTTGATTATAATGGCTAAACGGACAATATTCATTTTGATTCTCTTTCGAGAACATTTGATTATAATTTATACTGATGCTAAACCAGAATAATCCAAAGAAAATACACAAAGCCAACTCGTCTTGCTTCAATATCCAGCACAGTGGCTGAGGTCATAAATCATTGTTGAATGAAATTTTAGAGCTGTTGATATTTTTGGTCTCTCCATCTTAGCACTTGTTGACTTAACCTACGCTAAGGGAATGAAAGCGTTCTGCGGGCCACGAGGTGCAGGAAAGATTACTTTCCGCATTCCAGACCGGTGGTCAAGCCGTCATAAACACTTCTAGGGTGTACAAACTCCTCACTTGAAGTTTCTATAAGAAAAGAAAGAATAAAACTCATATTTGAAAACAAAATCTTGGATTTCGCATTTTTGTAGCATATTGGTATAATTTTTGCATTTTGTCGCTTTTTCAAAATACATTAAAAAGTGGTTTACAGGTTATGAAAAGTGACAATTCAAGAGCACAAGCCATTATGAGCATTTCATGCACTTGCGAAAAAATACCACCCCTAATTATGCTTGGAACAGCAAAACGAGGCAGTATTCTCAGATCTAATGTGGGGAATTTTTGATTGGGCAAGTCAATAGCTAACTTTGAAAAATTAATCATGGAAGGGAAGATTGAGGGCAAACAGGTGGATGGACTAAGTTACAAAGATCTCTGTTTTACCTCCTCAGCAGGCTTTAAGAAGAGCTGGGATCACGACTCTCAGGTATGAGTGATACTACTTTTCATGAAGTCAATAGCCATATATATTTTGGTGTAACAATGTCAACATTTTCTGGAATTTAAATAGATTTTTATTTTTCTAGCCAATGAGAGACAAGCAATTTTAAACTTATACAACAAGTTTCTCTTTACTAAAAGTCAGCCTTGGCATAATTTCACAATAGCCTGCTCAAGAATATACAGTATAAATAAATTATAGAAAGAATAATATTAATGTTATTGGTTTTACGTCCCTTTTAACTACACTGGCTTTTAGAGACGCCGGGGTGCCGGAATTTTGCCCCGAAGGGGATCTTTAACGTGCCAGTAAATGTACTGACACGGCTCCCTCGCATTTGCGCACCCTCAAATGCCAGCTGACTGCGCCAGGTTTCGAACCTGCAACCTTGGGCTCAGCAAGCGAGAACGTTACCCCTGAGCCACGCAGCCAGACTATAGAAAGAAGAGCTTTAATCAGTGGCGGCCGGTGGTATGTAAAGCTGGGTGTTGCACCAACATTTCTGATGTCGCAATTTTATATGGGAAGTTTACACATGTAACATAAATCAATTAACGTTAGATAAACTACATTTCTATAAAAACTGAAATACATGGGTTTTCCAAAATAACTGTACGTTCGACAAATAGACAAATTTTAATGGCTCTTTTGGGCTTCTTCCTATAGGAATTCATAAAAAATCATATGTATGTATTTACGCCCTATGCCTGAGTTAACTGGAAGAATTTAAAACACAGCAGGTTGTCTAAGTTTGGGTCTCTATCTCAAGGATAATAAACATTCTCAACATAAAAACATGGCAACCGAAAAGTTTGTACGTTACAAAAAATTATATTACTAACAAAGACGGGCACATATTCTGCATAAGGATAGGTTGTTTTTTTTTACTATAGCTTGAACCCCATCAGAGGAACCAGCCATGAAGTGCGCTCTGTCATACGTCTGCGCAATTCATTTTTGCGGAGTTTCATTCAATTTCTGCTTCTTCAATTAATCCAGTAAACACGCTGCTAATGTGTGTGCATCATGTTTTGTTTGCCTCTTACTACGTAACTTATCGGTACACAACAGCCATCTGAAATATGTTTGAAATATCACTAGTTTCATCTGCTATAATGGCTAAAATTTCCGATTCCCTTATTTGCTTCGATACTTCTTCTTGGCAAACCACCAACATAATCTGTAAAATTTAATTTTGAATTGTTTTGGACATTCCTTTGAAAACAGTTGCCCTTACCAAAATGACCTTTAACACAGCATCCAACTCAACGCTAAAATTAATTAGTTCTCTCAAAACACCTGGATTTGTTGATGTTACACTTTCATCATGATCACGCAAGGCCAGTTCGAAAGAGCCACAGAAACGAATACAGTTTATTACAATATTTAACACATACCTATTGTGCCTAACTTCTTCGTTATATTCCGCAATTTACCTTCTATAGACACTGTCCAATTGTGCAGCTTCGTTAACAGTTCTAAAAGTGTCATTTTCAAACAGCTGAAGATTGGTTGGTTCCTCAGTTTAGGAGCTGCGACAACGCGGTCATATCCTGTACTTTGGGTGTGTGGAGAATCTGTCTGATAACCGGTGTTAATTGTGATGGCTGTATTAGTGAGTGTCATCTGCTTTTAATTCAAGTGAGGACTGCAGACATTGAATTTCAAGCAATTCCTACTTTTGGCGCCAAAGGCCACCGTAAACGACTACTAGTTCAGAACTTGGTTACTACACGCCATCGCAGTCGGCTCCTGGCGAAGAATGTTGGAACCTAAGAGCGTTGTTCAAATTTTTAACGTATAATTTAGCTTCACAGGGGTGTAATTAGTGGAAGATTCTTTAACATGCCATAAATCTATGACATGGGACCACCGGCTTTACTTCCCCTCCGAAGGAATGCATACTGAGGGATTTTAACGCTCTTAAAAATCCGACAACTTCGGCTGGGTTTGAACCCGCGATCTTGGACATAGAGGCTCAGCATGCTACCAACTACGGCACCGAAGCCACACAGCTGAAGATTCATGTTTGTTTATTTTAGGGATTAATTTCCGTAACTCCTATTTTGGTCCACGCGGATTCTCCACCAACAAACATGGAAAACAGAATAAAGCGTTTTTAATATCGTATTCACATAACCAATTATTATTGCCTTAAATATATCCTTTAAACGCCCTCGTAGCCTATACTTATATTTTGGACAATACTTATCTGGTAATGGTCTACCGAGTGTTTTTACTGTGAGTTTATCGTCATCAGGGAGCTGGGAAAGCTGTCTAACTAGTAAAATACTTGCTCTATTAATTTTCACTTACACTCCACAATACAATTAATGTTTCAAACTAAACATTCCGTTTAAATAAAATACTAACTTACAAGAAGCACAGATGATACATCTGGGTGCTATATCGGAAAGTGGCGCGAAAGGCAAACTAACAAAATACTGAATTTTGCTGGCCTGAAATTTCGTAGTGAATGCATAGTAGTGAATCAACCAAACAATAATAATACTAATAATAATGCACGGTTATGTATCTGCCTGGAACCAAAATACTCATTCAACTAAATACAGAACTAATCGCAACCCAAATCCCGCAAGAACAAGAGTGGTAAAAGCAAACATAAACCGCTACAGTACACCAACAATACTTCGCAAAATAGTTCAGCCGATTATCTACTGTACTTATAGTAATGGTGGCGTTCTTAGACTCGCTTCACAGATCAATTGACAAAAATATTAAATGAAGTTATGATGAGATCACATTTAAAAATAATTGGGTGTGAACCAACTAATGTCTCCCTATGAAATTCCGATATTTGTATTGTTGTGGGTGGTGTAGCATTCCCTAGTGGTGTGGGAAAGAAACTACCCTTCAGGGGCAGATGACCTCGTAGTTCTGCCCCTTAAAACAACAATAACTAACTAACTAATCTACCCTTCGCGGGGTAAGAGAAATCGAGGGTGTTGTCATTTCCAAAGAGTGGTGTAGTCTAACGATGCCATTTGGAACTGAGTGTTGCCAGGGGGCTGGCAGCTCGTCTGCAACTCCCTACTACCCATGCTGGCCAGCAAGCTATGTACAAACTTGGCCTCGTCCCTGCGGGCCGCGCTGTCTACTTGGGAGTCGCAACAAGAGAGCTAACCCCCTGGAGTTTGATTTGAAGGCGGGAGCTTTTATAGGTACAGTGTGAAGCATTAGGATAAATAATAACAAAATATCGATGATTTAAACACATTTTTGAGTGCATTAGATCTATAAAACTAAAACATTAAAGGAAAAAAACGACGAATTAGTTGTAAAATTATTGGGAGTTGTGCAACGCTGCAACAATATCACCAGCCGCCCTTGGCTTTAATTAATCATGAATGAATCGCTCTTGTTAGGGAAAAAGGGTATCCTATAAGTCAAAGAATACCAATTCACAGACCATGGAATTGTTTGGTTGGTAATTGTCATAACTAGGGACCGAATTCTAAATACAAAACTTTTGCTACACTTTAGATTAAACATAACAACCTATTCTGCCTTTTAGAAACCTAGTCATAACCTTGTTATAACAATTGTAACCCTTAAAACCTATTCTGCCTATTAGAAACCTAGTCATAACCTTATAACAATTGGAACCCTTAAAACTCATCCTGGCTATTAGAAACCTAGTCATAACCTTGTTGTAACAATTGTAACCCTTAAAACCTATTCTACCTATTAGAAACCTAGTCATAACCTTGTTGTAACAATTGTAACCCTTAAAACCTATTCTACCTATTAGAAACCTAGTCATAACCTTGTAACAATTGGTACCCTTAAAACTCATTCTGCCTATTAGAAACCTAGTCATAACCTTGTTGTAACAATTGGAACCCTTAAAACCTATTCTGCCTATTAGAAACCTAGTCATAACCTTGTTGAAACAATTGGAACCCTTAAAACCTATTCTGCCTATTAGAAACCTAGTCATAACCTTGTTGTAACAATTGGAACCCTTAAAACCTATTCTACCTATTAGAAACCTAGTCATAACCTTGTAACAATTGAAACCTTAAAACTTATTTATATCTATTAGAACCCTAGTCATAATCTTGTTGTAACAATTGGAACCCTTAAAAAAGTGACAGTCAGTCTGAAAGACTAGACTTTGTATCATTTTAAATGCTACAAATGCTGAAAAATGCTAGAAAGGCAGGAGGCTTCTCGCTTCCCTCGAAGCCAAAGACTCTTGACATGATAGAAAATTATCTGCATAATACTTATCTTGCTTTATAATACTTTACCTTGTTTCAAATTACTCGCGAACGGCAAGTGCAAACCAAGGGCAACGCAAGGTAGTGCGCGGGATGCCGTCACGCTCACCAGAGCGCGCGGGGACGTGCCCCTTCCATCCAGTCTAAAAACACTTATAGTGGGCGATGTATTGAAGATAGAGATATGCTCGCGGACTTTTTTGTAGAACTTTTCATGCTGACCAATTCTTACGCTGATAGTATATTGATATTTTTAACGGTTTGCCCAGCGTAAGCTTAAGAGGCGCACGGACGCCAAGTTTGTGTTCGACTTTTTCACTGAAATCGTTACTGCTTGGCTTCCTATCATCATACATTAATTATTTTCTACGGAATCTTTTCTCGAGATATCCTTGACAGTATGGTGAAAACCGCATCAAAATCCATCCAGTGGTTCTCGAGATTACCCGTAACATCCAAGAATCGGGGATTTTTGTCTTATACTAACGAAGTAGAGATTGTCGGAAACACATGCACCAAGCGGTACTATGACGTCACACACCTCAGTGCATCTGGATACATTTCGTCCCGTCACCGTAAAGCCAGACCCCAGTGTAACGACGAAGTCGACAAGATCATTTAAAATGATAAAACTTATTCTACCTATTAGAAACCTAGTCAACCTTGTTGTAGCAATTGTAACCCTAAAACCCTATTCTACCTATTAGAAACCTGGTCATAACCTTGTTGTAGCAATTGTAACCCTAAAACCTTTTGTACAAACAAGGTTACTGTTACCGGTATGACAATTACCAACCAAACAATTAATGATCTCACTTTTGCTATTCTTGGACATATACGATACCCTTTTGCCCTAACAAGAACGATACCGAATATTAATTATGTTGCATCTCATTCTCATCATAATCCATTTCAGCCGTTCCAACCATCATCACATGCACATCTTAACAAGCAAGCAATTTAGGCTGAAGACGTTGGTTTGTAACATGTGCCTGGCAGAGCAGATTGTATTATTGAAGTCAATCCGGAACCAAATCTTGTAAAGATGAGATTTTTACCTTTTATCGTGAGCCAATGCCATCAATGCCAGTTCATCTCTGAGGAAACAAAGAGTGTGTACAATTATTTTGCTTCACCTGACGTATTCTTGCATTTATCTCAGTAAGGACTCATTCCATCATAAGCATGATAGGATGAAAATGTCCAGAATTAAATTTTTGTTCTGTACATTTTCTAAATGAAACAGACCGCTTTGAAGAGGAGCAAAAATTGAAAGTGGCCTGCTCTTAGTAACCTCTTCCCTGCAAATTATGCAAATGATTTGTATCAGGGATATTTTGTATGTATACCAATTTCCATGCCATTCACCCCACTTGTTTTTATACCAGCTCATAACAAACATTTGGTTGTTGTACACCTCGTCCAGGATAAATGCAAAGTTTTACCTCAATATTCATAATGTACAGAGAGAAAACTCACTTACAGTGAATCCCCTTGCCATTGAGATATTTTCTCGTTCAGTCTCACCTTTATAAGCTTGAGAGCTTTCTTCATGGCATTTTTCTTGTTCATGAGAAACACCTCCTGTGCATAGAACGAAGGTCTCCACAAAGTAACTTCTAATCGGTTGATTGGAGGTTTGGGGACCACACACCATTCCTGCAAACATAGATGTAAGAACCATACTCGGCATGGAGCTAATCAAGGATATTGTCAAGGGAATATCATGCAACATTTCACAGTGTGTGCGAAATTCTAAGAGGACATTTCTACATCAAAACTCCCTCTCCTGCCCCAGTTACATCATGTGACGGTGAAAGATCTTTCTCTCCATATAGAAACATTCTGAGTGACAAATGTCTTTCAGTGATACGGTACTGTTCTTTTAAGACATTGCTAAAATATCTTTGTTTTTCATAGTTTCCACAGAGTGTGACAGTTTAATTTATAATTTGACCATGTCGAGGTTTAGTGGTTGTCACCCCAGAAGTTCGGTTTCAATTCTCGACTCAACCAAGAAATATAACTATGTAACCTGCCTTCCAATGATCCAATTGTATTTTTGACTCTAAAACAGTCTGTGGAAAATCACCTAATGAAGTTATTAGTCACATGAAATGACATGTTGCAAAAAAAAAGAAGTCAGTCAGAGAGCTATGTTTTGATTCACAACTGTGCAATAGAGAGCAAAGTCACAAATGCATTTGCGTTTCCTTTCTCAAGAACATTCTCAGAAAGTTTTCTATACTGCAATATTAAGAAGAAACAAACAATAGATAGCCTATACGAGCTTAAAAGTTCTTGTTGCAAAAGGAAAATAATTTCATCAAATTGGAACATAAGGAAGCAAAACAGGAATTCATTTATATATAGAAATTGACTTTTTAAAGTTTAACCAAACAACAAAATACTGTATTAAATTTTTAAAGAAAGAAACTCCTCGAATAATGATTACTCTTCAACAAGTTGATAGTTAAATTTTATGTTCCTGTTGTTTTCTGACTTTATAGAGGAGGTTATTTGGTCTGTTATTTTAGTATTTGACGCTTTTTCGTATTTTCAAGTCATAGCACAAGGTACTCAGGTTTTCCTTAAATTTAATAACTTATATTCATCTTTATGACCACCTTAAATTTTTTTATTTGAGAACCAGCTTGCGTATTTTTAATTAGATAACCAATATTTTCTCTTTATTTAGCTAAAGCTGAAAACGATATTAAAATTTGTTTCAGTTTTTAAAATGTGTTGACTAACATATTATCAGTAGCGGCTCGTGAATTTTACCGAGGGGGGGGGGGCTCAACCATATAAAATACGCATATTTCAATAGCCTATAATTCTATTTACCTCACAAAAGCTCTCATTTGTAGTGGAACTCCATTCTTCTGCACTTGTCAGTATCACTAATGAACTTCTCTATCACTTTATTGTTAAAGTTAGGAATTTCTTTCACCATTTGTTTCTCAATTGACAGCATCCCTAAAGCTGTTGATCTGTCCTCCCCCATAGAATTACGTAGAAATGATTTGATCAACTTCAGAGTCGAAAAACATCTTTCAGTTTCACATGTTGTCATTGGCATTGTCACTAATATTTTAATGCCTTTGTTATTTCCTTAAAAACAGTAGTATCTAGTCCAAATGAAATAAGGAAATCAAGAGTTTTTAAACACCTGGATATGTTGCCATTTGGAGATAACTCTGGCCGTGAGTAGAAAACGCCCAATTCGTGTACGAAATCATCTCTGTCAATTGCAGGAAAAGCATCACAAAAACGGTTTACATCTTCAACAGGCAGCCGTTTCCTGTAGTCTTCATAGTTTTCAAGCAGGAACAATTTGACTCCTGAAAGAAGATTTCTGAACTCAAATCTATCTTTCACCTCAGCGAGCATGTAATCACATATTTCTCTTGCGGCGGCATTTAAATCTTGTGCGGAGCTTCCACATCGCTTTTTTGGTAATGCCTCTTGTGTTGTCTGGATTGAACTCGGCAAACTGTGTCTAATATTCTGCAATGAAGACTCAAAACAATGCAGTGCATGTTGTATTTTTGCAACGTCTGTTTCGACCTTTTGCAACTGAGCTTATAAAATGTCCACATGAGGCATCACTTTATTGAAGAAATTCAACCAGAATAAGAAGGTATCATCATTCAGCCACTTAATAAATCCAGCAGCTTGTGACACTGTTTCAGCGGTATGAGGTTTTGACGCCTAAGATTGAATGTTTTCAAAGCACTGCAGAATTGAGTCTTTATTCTCAAAAAATATCCTTACCAACCTCGAACGAAAATTCCACCTGGTCTCGCACACTCTTGGCATTCTTACGCTGCATACGTCATCGAGTGCGGCTGTTCTTTCTGGAGAATTCGAGAAGAAAACTGACATGCCTTTGAGATTAACAAAAAAAACTTTTACACTGGAAACACTCGATGACGTTTTTTTCAGGAGCCTGTTCAACTGATGTGCATAGCAGTAAATATAATGCGCACTTTATAGACATTTTTTACTATGACATTGACACCACCTAAATGTCCTCGAAATACTGCAGCGCCATCATATGTTTGTGCAATCAATTTTTCGGGATGGTCTTGTAATGAAAGTTGCAATTCTTGTAAAATGCATTTTGATAAACCTACTGCAGTATGGTTTTCTGCATTGAAAAATCCCCAGAAACGCTCGTGTACCGTTCCGTTCAATTCGTATCGAAACACAATCACTGTCTGGGTCCGAGTCGATACATCTGTAGTATCATCAACCATACAGGCTAAGAATGATGACTCCCTTATTTCGTCTGTTATGAAATCTCTACAAACTTGAAACATACATTCCAGGAGCTCGTTTTGAATTGTTTTTGAAGTATCCTTAAAATCTTTTGCATTTTCAAAATGTGTACGTAACAGTGGATCAAGATTCTGCTGTATTCTATTAACTCCAAAAATACACCTTTGTTATGCGAGAAAGCCGATTCGTCGTGGCCACGAAGAGGCAGATTATACGCACCACACAATTTCAGAATATCAATTATTTTTGACAGAACCTCCCTATTTTTTGTAACCAATTCATTATGAGCACGAACAGCCTCCATATGCGCACTACTTAAACTTTCGGCAGTGTTACATCTGCCGAGAAGTTGGAAACTGACAGTATTATTCTGATGTCTAGTTGATTTCTCATGTTTCTTTATTTTCACATGTAGGTGCTTCAAATCATTTACTCCTTCTTTTGTCCAATTGTCATCACCTCCATACAGTAAACACACAAAGCAGAAGAAAGCGTTACTGTCCTCACACCCACACAACCAAAAACATTTACCATATACGGACGCATCAAATTTACGTGTAAACGCGCCACGGGCCCTACACGCAGCTTGAACTTGCATTATATTCAATACTGGCACTGGACGACCACTGTTCTTTAAGTCAACTTTTTCAGGTAAGCTCAATGAGCTAAACACAGTTTCTTTAAGTTCCCGCACTTTCATGTTGGTACTAATACAATTCCTGCGCTCCTTACCTGTAGTTAGCTTGGCTTGAGACTCAAGCACACTGAGTCCACTTCCTGCCTGACGTAGCGTGATAGGGGTTGGAGAGGGGATACATGGAGGTATTCGTTGTCATAGCAACGTAAATTACCAAGCGGGAGATTTCTACTGAGTCCAAACGAGTTCAGGAGCCATCTTCCGGCGAGAAGAGGAACTTGGTTGCGATGGCCACGGCCGACTGCACAGATTACCTACTACTACAGATAGCCGACAGCCATGCTAATTCTTGGCACCTAAGACTTCAGCGCTGTCTGGTGTTTGGCCGTGGTACTAGTTGACGTGTAGCACAGCCGTGCGGGTAGCCTACCCCACCCCTTCCCCTCGTTCCACTAAATATTCTCGTCCTAAATACTCTATCCACTTCAATGTTCCAAAAATCACAATCTTCCCAATACTTATAGCACGTTTTTAAGTGAGGAGATAATCATATGATCAACAAGAAATAAATCACAATCAAAATACCAATAACATTTTTTTAAAATAATACCTAAGTGGGAAATTGTGAATTCCTGAACTCTGAAATGAACAATCACAGCATTTAGGACATGTTAGTTAGTTATTGTTGTTTAAAGGGCGGAACTACGACGTCATCTGCCCCTATTTTAGGACATGACCTCATCAATAATTTACATGTTTACATTTCTTTCAGTTGCAATTGGAGCATATTGCATTGGTGACAAGAATTAGGCTACTAAAAGGCCTGCAGCATATTACTACTCACCTTAAAAATAGGGTCCCTTCCAATTAACCACATTAGGCCTATAGACCTATAACCAATCAGTTATTAGAATAAACTGCAAAGGAAAAGTACTGGGAAGGGAGGATATTCATATCTTAAAATGCTTGATGCTGTTAACAATAACAGTAAAATGTTAAGAGAGAATGCTAAGTAAACAGGTGGTGTAACCAGATCACACTAAAATTGTTAGTGCACTTAGTGCCAAATTCATTGGGAGACTGAAATTTCAGAAAAATAATTGGATATTACAAAATGTCTATACAGTAGTTCATTTCATATTCCCTTTTAAAATATATCCAGTTCACCAATTTTTAAAGGGTGAAATACAGTAAGTACATCAAAAAAAAATCATCGCACACTAATACAGTAAATTCTATGACATCCTGTGAAGGGGAAAGGAGAAATAGGACTTTCAATGAAAAACAAGAAAAACCGCAATACTGCTAGAAATCATCGTTTTATTTAAAAAGTTGTCAACGAAGAAAAATAACAGCGAGAGCCAAGATCACACTTAGCAAAAATACAGAAATCAAATCTGGTCCTCCTGAAAGTACGTGTTGAGGCATGTTCCTTTCTTCTTTCTTGCCAAGGCATAACAGTAGGCTATAGCACAGGATAATGAACCTCTTCCCGCCTTTATGCCATGGCTAACACTGATGAACAGCAAATTCCTACAACACATGCAAGTTTGTATGTTGAAGCAGTAAACTTAATAAAATATGTAATGCTTCAAATGGAGAACTTGAATTTGCTGATATGTGTATAGTTGCACCTACTATAACTACATTTTAAAAGAATCACTTATTGTAGAATCATTGTGTTGTTGATATTAATTCATTTAGCCCCATGTATTTGGAAGTATGTAGGATTTGTATGATAATCTGTGTTATTGTAGTACCTGTAGTAGTGTGTACTGCTCGGGTCTAAGCTGCGTGAACCTGAGAGAAATGTGCATCGCAGTGGTGTTGACGAGTGATGAGGTTCCTTGGTCCGTGCATAGTACAGAACCAAATACATTGGTCGGTGGCTCACTCACTCATTCGTAACACCACAGTGTTTTGAGCAACAGCCCTAAGTTAGCATTATTGGAATAGAAAGGAATACCAGATATCACGGCGGGCAGTTGACAGGCCCTTCTCTTCTCGCCTGACCCTCCCCTGTTCTTTCTCCTCACCCCGCAAGTTCACAGAACATGGAAAATGAACCCGAGCAGTATAGCCTACTTTTTGTAATTCAGGTGACGAGTGGAAAGGAGGCAGCCATTGCTTTAAGTTAGGATCAATCCCAGCGTTAGCCTGGAGTGGAAGTGGGGAAACCACGGAAAACCACTTCTTGGATGGCCGAGATGAGAATCGAACCTACCTCTTCTCAGTTCTGGCTCACGAAGCTGATTGTGAGTCTTTCCAACCCTCAGACCAGAATTAAATTACTTGGAAACTAGCCCAGGACCTTAGGAGTGGCAGCTACCACACCACAAGGTGGTATTATGGTAGCACTGAATGAAAGTAGCACGCGTGATAACATTCTCCATAAGGGGCAGATGACCTCGTAGTTCCGCCCCTTGAAAGAACAATAACTCACTACCTATAGGTGTATTTTCCAGAGTTGGAATCTGACAATTCAGCACCACTGGGCAAAAACAGCTGACGACTAGATCGCCCGCATGGCTTGTTGCCATGGAAACTATACAGCGCTGCCAATTTGAATGATGCTATTTCACCACTTGCTTGTCGCCGATCAGTCGCTTGTTTGGTTGCCTCCAGTGCACACTCACCTTGCTGCGTTTCATAATCTGTTGTTTTAATGAGTTATAATTGTTTGAGTTATACTTCTTTATACTTTATACTTATATTTATACTTATGATTCATTAGAGACCATTATTTATGTATGTAGCAGTGTTAGTGTCAGTTCTGAGCATCAGGCGAACCATTAATTCCATTCAGTCGCGCGCAGGAACGTAGGCTACCGCCTCTGCTCTTGTAATTAGTAAGACTACTGTGATTAGCTTCTGTCTTCTAAAGGGTGACTTAATAGTCTACACAATGAGCCTATATTTTGTAATACAATTGTGTGTTACTTGTGACTTGAAACTTATTCTACAGGAAATATAAATAACTAAAAATCACGGAAACAAT
The DNA here is from genome assembly GCA_946902985.2 of Meconema thalassinum. Lineage (NCBI taxonomy): Eukaryota > Metazoa > Arthropoda > Insecta > Orthoptera > Tettigoniidae > Meconema > Meconema thalassinum. Next base: position 26,501,102 of record OX336396.1, on the reverse strand, counting down.
CACGTGTTGTCGTTTCGCTTTGATCATTTTTGCTTTATGATAGTATTCGTAATATTGTTATTGCTATTCATTACAATAATTTAGGTCTCTCCTCAATTTGACGGGCTAATATTTTGTTTTACAGTTTGCACCGAACAGATTTAAGCATTGGTTTGTTTAAGATTTTGAAAACCATCTGAATAAAAAAGTAATAAATGTAATAACGGTGCTAATGATATTATGAGCATGAGGAAAGAGCGGGAGGATGGAAGTATGCGCGTGGTGGACAGCAGCATTCGTGGCACCGCTGCCTTTAGTTCAACAGTTCTCCGCCGAACTGTCAGATCCCAACTCTGGATAATACACCTATAACATTCTCTATAGTACATAAATTAGCCAAAATACCTTATGAAACGACGAGAAATAAATCAGGGAATGAAGTTTAAATAGATGTTTCCTCCTCCGCTCTCTGTGACCCACCCAACCATCCCAAAAATAATCACGACTTATATAGGCAAAATTACAGCTGTGGCTGCCATTGTTCACATCAACTATCATCAAAACAGTACTACCAACCTCGCCAACACCTGACCATTCTAACCTTCGTTTCGTCCATTCCAATGGTTTTTGAGAATGGTTACAGCCTAACGCGTCCAGATCAATGATTATTTTATCAACAGTGATTTTGTATGCCACTTTTTATTATCAACAGTGATTTTGTATCCCACATGTTGGCAACAATTTGTGCGCCTCAGTGTGTGCCGCTAGAGTGGACTTTGTTGACAGTTGAATGAGATGCAAGTGCTGTCGGAACATGGCAGCCGTTTTTAAAAGAGCAAAATATAGAAACACATATTTACATACTGGGCGCCAGGGAATGTTGTCCGCAGTGCCTACAAGCTGCTGCGAGAGATTAAGTCACCAGTTACGTTGGTAGCACGGCTGTCGCTTGTATCATAACAAACAGTAAACTTTATACTCACCCAGCCATTCATAACATACTGTTGCACTCTTCCAATAATCTAACTATACGCACTGACGATTTCGACAGCTCACAGCCCACACACGTGGCCTTCGCCCTATCAGGGACACCGTGCTGCGAACTAAACTGATGACGCAACCTCTCGCATCTGCAGAGAACATTTCCTGGCGCCCCGTACTTTAGCACATATATGATGTGCAGTAGTGACCAGGATTCCTAATTTCAATAGGCCTACGTAATATCGCCCAGAAGATGAAACAAGGAGACAAGGTATGTAAAAGTCACATTCATGTCTGATGCAAGTGTATAAGCTGCGTTCTACTTTCATTCAGAATTAATACCTAGGTAAAGTAACATGTGGGAATAAATATACTAGCTAGCCTATATCAACCATTACTTTGGCATACAATAAACCAATTATATTTGTCTTGTATCCATCTCGCTGTTACAGAAAATCATCGACACTAATTACCAAGAATATAATCGGCCCCTTATAGAGAATGTTATCGCTCGTTCTACTTTCATTCAGTGCTACCTTAATTCTGAATGTAAGTGGAATGCGGATTATACTTGCAGCAGACATGAATTTAACTTTTACATACCTTGTGTCCTTGTTTTATCTTCTGGGCGATATTACATATTAAAATTAGGAACCCTGATCACTACCAAACCTCATGATGTGCTAAAGTACGTAAATATGTTTTTCTATTTATTGATATTTTAAAAACGGCTGCCATGTTTCGACAGCGCTTGCATCTCGTTCAACTGTCATCATCGCTCACTCTAGCAGCACGCACCAAGGCGAACACATTGCTGCCAACATGCGAGATACCAAATCACTGTTGATAAAAAGAACTGGGATACAAAATCACTGTTGATCAAAAAAAGAAGTTCATCGGGATGCGTTAGGCTGTAACCATTATCAAAACCAATGTTGTACGAAAAAATTAATACATATTTATTACAGCGGAGCGATATACTGCATAATAATTACAGAGCATATAACAAAAATAACTCATTTCAGCCATGGGGGAAAAAAATCATTACAGAGAAGTGAAAATATTGCACACACTAGCCTAATTAAGAGCAGTGAACCGAGTGCTGCGCACTAGAGACTAAACTGGGCACTTCTTTGTTTGGCAGTACTGTTATGGTACTGTTTTGAAGATGATTGATTTGAACAATGGCACCCACAGCTGTAATTTTCGCTAGCCTATAGCCTATATGCTGTGATCCTATTTGGGATGGCTGGGTGGGTCACTGACGGCAGAGGAGGAAACATCTATTAAAACATCGCTCCTTGATTTATTTCTCATCGTTTCATAAGGTATTTTGGCTAATTCATCTATTATAGAGAATGTTATCGCTCGTTCTATGTTCATTTAGCGCTACCTTTATTTTAGTAAAACACAGAAGCTATTTATTAATGTAATGGACATCTATGATTGATCCAACCCATAGGACTGCCACCCTCACCTTTCAATAAATAACTAAAATTTTAAGCCTATGATTAATGTAACTAATCCACATGTGAGTCCACATGGGTCACTAATACCCAAAATTCCTCCAGCTTGATATTTGGGGAGTGGGTGTAGGTGGGAGGTATACCTCACCCCACACAAAAAACAAAATTGAACCACATGTCTTATGCCTCTTCCGATTTACTCTTTCTCGTTTGGTTTATGAACTCTCCAAGTGAGCTTCCCTTTGTTGAAGAACTGAGACTGCAGATGCTTTTGCCAACAACACATGGTTTTGAGACACTAGTTCAGGAAATGAAGTCTAAGAAAGATAGCATCTGGCAAGAATTTTACGCGACTGATGCGATGACATCACGGGACTGGGCAGAGAGCTCCTACGAACTGAGGCACCTGGTAACGAGATTCTCGGTACATGGTTTCCACTTCAAAGTGTGTAATACCGTAACAGAAGATTTCATCAGCCAGACTTAAATTGTGTATGTGCCCTATGTGGTAGAAGATGTGATCGATATCACGTGATGTGGTGTGGGCAGAGGAGGTTATCTCTGTCTCAGTTCTGTTCAAACTAGTTGTAATTTCATACTGCATATTTTGTGCTTTAATAAATTTATTATTATAAAAATAACTAGCTTCATTAAGTCAGGTTTTGGATCAAGAGATCTTACTAAAAAAAAATACTTAAAACATGGCAGTTTTCAGATTGGCCGAGTGAGTAGACCTAATTAGACAGTAATTACAAGTTTCGAACACTTCAAGTCGCTTACAAATTGATTAGGTTATGTTAGTCGCATCGTAGTCATTGTAGGCCTACATGTTACAGCCCACATGTTGTACGATTAATTCAAGTGTACAAAATTAATGAATGAATTAATAAAACAGTGCATTCTACTCCGGGCGGTGAAGGTCACACTTCACCCATCTAGGGCTGAGATGTAGAACTACAGTAGTTACAAGTACTGCCAGTGACAGCGAGACAGAGGTTATCGAGAGGGCGGGCAAGGTAGTCCCAAAGACTATTTTACAAAACAATTAATTTTCTTTTTAAACAGTTACAGCTGAGAGCTGACTGTAGGATGATCACAGCATTGCTGACTGTTTCTGAACACACAACAGCGGTACAGTGCTCAGAGCGAGGGGCAGAACAAGATGCGTCACATTTTCAAGCTTTAGCACGCTTCCTTTTCAAGATCGTATTGTTTGTGGAGTTTTCATGGGGACACTGCCGTGAGTATAGAAATGTGGGAACTCTAAACCAAGATATAAACTGGGAGCATAGCGCCCCCAATGGGGGGCTGCAGCAACTCTGGAGGTTGGAGATTTGATTCCCCGCACTGACAGAAGCTATCCTGAGCGTTGTTGTTCCATACTCCCTCCCAGTGGCGATTACTCCATGTAGGACGTGAGGATCATCACTTTAAATTTAATTTAAAAAGTGCCATCAAAGGAATCTGACTAAATAATTACAGAATAGCCTAATTATTGATACATACCTTGAGTCATCGACTGAGAAGCGATGAAAGGAGCGTATCTCCAACCTCTACTTTTGCAGCCAAGAACACAAGATTCTGAGTGATGTTTTCCCATAACCTACATACAAAATATACAGAATGAGGTACAGAAAACATGAAATACAAAATCTAACAAAAAAATAATTAAATTAGGCTAAAGTCATTAAATCTAGCTTTCTACGACTACGGAAGTCCACAAATAATAATGCATGGCTCTCATAAGAATCCTATCGATAATATCAGCACTCTCTTAAGAAATCAATTTAATAATACATAATGCATTATCGGTACTTACAACAGAAATGGAAATACCGGTACTGGTTTACAGGTTACATCCAATTGAAAACGCCAAGATTACGGCACTTCTTTTTCACAGAACATCAAGAAACACATGTATTTAAGGTGATTGATATTGATAATTGTTGCTGTAAGGGGCCTAACATCTACGTTATCGGCCCCTATTTAAGGCGAAATCAATCGAAAACTCTGGGGAAGAAATATTGCTGTAATGTACAGGAAATGTAAATACACCGCCATGTTTGAACAGAACAGAAGTAGTGTGCGGGAAGGCAATGCCGCCAACCGACAAAAATAATGTTTATTTAATGATAAGTGCCGTAATTATCGTCTGTGAGCAAGATAATTGCAAGGAAATGTCAATTAGGAATTATGTGTATATTTATTGACTAAATATAGTGATATGTTTGCAATTTAATTACAACGTTGTATCATGCATATGTTGGCAACACGATATACACGATATACAGCGCTCCATACGACTGGCACGTGCTACTACACCGATGGTGCCAAATGATCCCTATCTGGTTGACACCCCCTGGCCGACTGAATGCGCTCATACCGGCCTAGACAATGAGACCTTTTTCATGAAATCTTGTTAGTTACTCAACTGCTCACATAGCGCTGTTCACCAAGCATTGCACGACAAAGACTTATCTCTACTTAGTTTAAAACCAAGTCCCCGATTCTTGCATATCACGGGTAATCTCGAGAACCACTGGATGGATTTTGGTGCGGCTTTCACCATTCTGCACAGGTAATATCGAGGAAGATTTCTGTAGAAAATAATTTATTTATGATCAAAGGGAACCAAGCAGTAACGATTTTAGATTTCAGTGAATAGGTCGAAGAAAGAACTTGACGTCCGTGCGCTTTTTAAGCTTACGCTGGACAAACCGTTAAAAATATCAATATACTATGAGTGTAAGAATTGTTCAGCATGAAAAATTGTACAAAAAAGTCCGCGTGAGCATATCTCTATCTTCGATACATCGCCCACTGTAAGTGTTTTTAGTTTGGACGGGAGGGGGATTTAGCTTGCACCTCGCCATTCTTAAATTACGTCTGACAGGAATTCCTTGCACATTCATAACTGTTCCCGAGCGAAGCTAGTTGCTAGTGACACTATTATATTATCATTATAATTCTCACAATATCAAAATGCAAATTATATCACAAAATAAAATAGCGTGCTAATAAATCTAAGAGAAATTAGACATACCTTGCACCTCGTTACAGTTGAATTCGGTGAGAATCACTCGGTTTTCATTCAAGTTTATGCATTTTTCTGCTGAACGGTTTGGACGTTCGGCAACAGGAAACTAGGACTGTTATTTACTTAAAATATTCATTTTTGTATTTTGTACTATTTGTGTTCATGATTTCATTACATTGTCAGAATTACCGACAGTAGTGGCTACGCTGGCTAAAGTGCAGCGTTAGGCCATGGGCCCAAGCTCTCTGCTGACTCGGTAGACGCGTGGGTTCGAGCCCCTCCGTCGGCCGTCCTTGAAATGATTTTCCGTGGTTTCCCATTTTTCAACACCAGGCAAATGCTGGGACGGTACCTTCTAACAGGCCACGGCCGCTTCCTTCCACATCCTTGCCCAGTTTCATTCATCTTCATCCATTCCATCTCTCATCCTGACGCGCAGGTCGCCCACGGGCGTCGACTAGAAAGACCTGCACTCGGCCTCTCAGGAGGCCACACGATTCTTTTTCTCAGAATTAATGCTTTAATTAGTAGGGTATACTATTCAGTGTACCTATTATAAATAAGAACCGTGAGGTTTCTCACCTCCCCATATTACGAAACCCGGTTGCCTAATACGGGGAAAGTGCACTTTTAAAGTTAACAATAATATCAGAGGGTATTACAACATCAAACGTGCCCATATTTGTAATATACATAGCATATCGCCTGAGGTTTACATTGGTGAGAAAACCAAAATTATTCCGTTCCTTCTTATGTCTAATGTGAGCCCTATAAAAAAAACTCCCCATATTTGGCGACTTTCCTCTACCCATTTTTAGAAGATACCTTATGCACTGGACAGTTGAATCCGTGATTAATTGTATAGGTAGCTTCGTAAGTCTCAGAACTCAGGAAGTCCTTTCTAGCAGCGTTACTAGCAGCTTTCAAAGTTTCAAGGTAAGAAAGAAAATATTCCTCTAGCCAGTTTAGGCGACTGACATTTAATGAGAAAAAATGCCCTTTATCTGGATTTCTAGACTGAATATGATATGTGATGCTTACGTCATGCATAGCGAACCATTTATTAACGTTTTTTCAAAAAAAAATGGTTGCTTCTGAGTCCATGAAAGTGTACACTTCCGGGTGCATGCCTATATTTTCTTTCAGTGTACTAATGGCACCAATAACTTCTGACGAGAACACTTCCTCGGCACGCCGAACATTCATTTCTTTCAAATTTAGTGGGTTCGATGTGTTTTTTAGTGAGGTGTCTGACCGGTTTGACGATCTCACCCTTTTGCATTGTGTATAGTAATGACAAGTATTTCCCTGAAATTATTCCAGTACCATCAGTCATCTCTCGTTACAGAAACTGCGTTCTAATGTTTTTTTTTAGAATGTGACAATGATCAAAACTAGGGAATACATTCCTAGACTCGTCGTATGGGTGATTGACCATTGGTTGCAAATTCCCTCCCCCTAAATGCCTAATCATTTAGTGTTAGTTTTGTGATTATCAGAGACAGTTATTATAATTATGAAACCGCATTGTTCAACCTCGAGGATAACGTCCAGAAGGAGTTTATGTAAGTCCCGTCCTGACAGCTTCTTCGTGAAAAAGAAGGCACACGGTATCTGATAATTTGTCGAAAGATCTCTTAGCACAAAACACAACACACGATTGGCTGCTACTTGTTCCCGTCTGTAATTTTCATCCTCTCTTCCTTTTGATGAGACGGTGCTGGAGTTGTGTCCTTGTACCCGAAGAAGGTGCAAGGTATGTCTAATTTCTCTTAGATTTATTAGCACGCTATTTTATTTTGTGATATAATTTTAATTTTGATAATATGGAAATTATAATGACAATAATTATAAAGTGTCACTAGCAACCCGCCCCGGCTTCGCCCGGGAACAGTTATGAATGTGCAAGGAATTCCTGTCAGACGTAATTTAAGAATGGCGAGGTGCATGATACACAAATCCCCCTTCCGTCCAAACTAAAAACACTTATAGTGGGCGATGTATCGAAGATAGAGATATGCTCTTGCGGACTTTTTTTTGTAGAATTTCTCACGCTGAACAATTCTTACACTCATAATATAATGATATTTTTAACGGTTTGCCCAGCGTAAGCTTAAAAAGCGCACGGAGGCCAGGCTATTTTTTCGACCTTTTCACTGAAATCGTTACTGCTTGGCTCCCTTTGGTCATAAATTATTTTGTACACAAATCTTCCTTGAGATCACCTTTACAGAATGGTGAAAGCAGCATCAAAATCCATCCAGTGGTTCTTGAGATTACACATTTAATATACGTACTGTACAGCTGATTCCTTATCGCGCCTATAATGGGAGGGGAGTGCGCTCTACCGGCAACGAGTAGAAACTTTTCAATTACATGTTATACATGGGTTCTAACTGGAAATGTCCAGGCCGGTATAGAGCGCAGCTCGCATTCAGTCGGCCGTGCGATGGCAAATCATTGAGTGCTCCCTAGCGGCAAGCAGAAAGAACATTGCGATTGCAGGAGGCAGTGGAGGGGCGGCGTCCTTGAGTCCGATAGCACGGGCCGCCTCTGCGTATTATATCAATATATCACACACATATTCAATAGAAACTAATTATTTTCATAACTCAAAGCACGTTTATTCAATAAATTTTGCTACACAGGGAACTATTAAGTACTTTTCAATGTTCTCTGGGGTCATAGAAAAACGTTTGTCACTTAGGATGTTCTTATATACAGAGAAAGAACTTTCAACATCATATGATGTAACTGGGGCAAATTTTAGGACAGGAATTTTCGCTGGAGAAATGTCCTCAGGAGGATCAACGTCATCTCCATTTAGAATTCGGCACACACTGTGAAATGTCGAATAACCAGGATTTCTCTTCAACACTTTTTGCAATTTACTCAATACACTTGCACCAGTTTCCCCATGCACAGTACTTATCATCCTCTCAAGTACCTGTCACTTATTACCTTACAGAAAACAGCCCCACATTAAGTGTGAAACTTCAATTCAGCAATTTATTTTATATAAAAACAGGAAAACTCTGAAATCTCCGTGGCTTAGGCGGCAGCACGCCGGCCTCTCACCGCTGGGTCCGTGGTTCAAATCCCGGTCACTCCATGTGAGATCTGAGCTGGACAAAACTGAGGCAGACAGGTTTTTCTCCGGGTACTCCGGTTTTCCCTGTCAACATTTCATTTCAGCAACACTCTCCACTATCATTTCATTTCAGCTGTCATTCATTTAATCATTGCCCCAGAGGAGTGCGTCAGGCCTTGGCAGCCGGCACAGTCCATATCCTCGCCGCTAGGTGGGGGCTTCATTCATTCCATTCCTGACCCGGTCGTAGACTGGAAGCAGGCTGTGGATTTTCATTTTCATCACTAAGAATATGTGGAATACCCACAATTATGAAAAAATATGTAAAATATGTAATTACATAGAAATCCCAGCTCTAGTTATAAGTATATGTACGAGTATGTAGAATGAGAGGTCGTTCTTTAGGTATATAGTATTAAAATCTTTTCTTATAGTGTTCCCTCCAAGGAGTGTTTTAACATGGAACCGTCCGTAGATTTAGTTTGTATTTTAGGAGAAACTCCGTTTTATAAATGGAAGGGGGAGGATAAAAAAATCAATTTTATCAAGCAATCCACCCCAACCACTTTTGACATACCAGATTTCATCCTAGCTAGATGACCCAACACACCTATTCAAAATGTATACGTTTACTGCACACGAGCGAGGGGTGGGTTGCACCGAACTTACACCCAACGAGCCGCCGCTGGGCTGAAGCAGATATTGAAATTTGTTTCAGTTTTTAAAATGTGTTGACTAAGGCAGAATATATCTTTTGCTCGTTGAGTTCGGTTAATTAGTTTTAATTAGTCAATACGGAGAATATAAAATATGAAACAAGGAAAATTATTCTTTTGAACATATTTTTAAGTGTTTAAAATAATTATTTTCATTTAAGCTTAAAGGCGAATTACTTTTAAGTTTAAATGAATGCTTATCATGAGAATATTATAGTGAAAATTATTTATGGATACTTCAAATGAATTACTTTCAAAGTATAATTGGAAAGACCCCCAGACACAAAATCTGAAACAAGGAAATTAGGGAGAAAACAGGATTCCCAACATTACAAGACAAGATCGAGATCAATAAGCTAAAATGGTATGGACATGTGGGAGAAGACCGAGCCCCGAAGCTATTATTTACAGAGAAAGTCGCGGGAAGGCAGGCGCCAAAGGAGAAGGCCGAGGATAAGGTGGATGGATGCAGTGAGGGAGAGCGTTGAGAAAAGAGGAGTGAAAGCGGAGGATGTACTGAAAGGGGGACGAGAGTGGTGGAGAGACAGAAAAGTATGCAGGTCCATGATTCACACCCCGACCCAGATCACCGGAACCGGGAAATGAAGAAGAAGAAGAAGAAGAAGAAGAAGAAGAAATAAGAACATGTTTGTTTGTTCTTCCTTCCTTTTACAAGTTGAAGTACTGTATTCTAGTACAGCCATCACAATGACAGAGGTTGTCAGACAGATTTTATACACCCAAATACAGGATCACAATGTCGCAAAGCCCCTAAGTGAATCAGCAACTCACAACTTTAAGGTGATCCCTAACTATCTCAAACGTAATTAACCGTTATATTGATCAATTATCCAACTCCTGGTGAGACAGCTCTTCAGCTTGAACACGTGCCTGACATCAGTCACTCCGTCACATGTCTGGCTCAGCGTGGCTCACCAGTAGGTTAGCCGGGGAGCGAGCAGTTCAGCTGCCAAGCTATTGGCTACGATGTTCAATTTACTTCAAATACAATCACGGACATCTATGTACACCCAGGGTCGGATCTAGGGGAGGGCGAGGAGGACGACCGCCCAGGGCCCCGCGCCATGGATTTTTTAAAATGTAATTAATTAATTATAATTTTCAAACTAATTTATAATTCATATTTCTTTTTTCAGTGCAGCTATGACGTCCCGTGACCTTTTAGCAAGTTCAGATTTCAGTGAAATAATAGAAGACTTATGCCGGGAAAAAAGTCGCTAAGTAATATTTTAATATTTCATAGTTTACATAATCTTACCACATTACAACAACCTGTCAGACAGACTGATTTTATGTCAGCAAAAAGGATCTTGAAAAATACTATCAAAAACAGGTATGAATATAAATGGCAAAGAAAACAGCAGAAACCAAATTATGGAAGGACATTGATGCTAAATGGGATTAATATAAATTAACACCAAGAAGAGAAGTCAACAACAACCCCTGGCACTATCCAGCCCATGACGGGCTAAGGCCGACCAAGCGACCGCTGCCCAGCCATTTGGCCTGCAGATATTGGGGTGACGCGTGATCAGCGCGTCGGGTCCCCTCGGCCGTTAATCTTGGTATTCTTGATCGGGGCGCTGTCTCACTGTCAGACAGCTACTCAATTGACCTCACGAGGCTGAGTGCACCCCGTTCCAACCTTCACGTCAGTTTTAAAATCCCTGACGGAGCCGGGGATCGAACCCGGGGCCTCCGGGTGAGAGGCAGGCGCGCTACCCCAACACCACGGGGCCGGCCAAGAAGAGAAGCTGTAGCCTTTTTCAGACTTAACACTGGCTATGAGTGCTTTGCAGCTCATCTGAAACGAATCAACATCCTTAGATCTGAAGAATGCACACTTTGTCACGAACCTGGAAGTAAAATGGATAAGGGGCACCTGCTACATTGCATCAAACTTGATGTGACTGCTAGAACTTCAGGAAACCTCACACAACTCTATTGGAACGCAAGAAAGCTGATGGATTGGAATCCGGGCTAGCCATAGGAAAGAACAACAACAACAGTTTACATAATCTTCTTCAAGGGGAATTAAAGGTTTCTTTCATATTATTAAAAAATGTACTGTAGTGGATTCAAAATATTGTAACTATTCTTTATTTTATTATTATTACCAAACTATTTTTCATTTGATTTTTTTTCTATTGTTGTGGGCCCCACCTTATCATATCGTCCAGGGCCCCGCAAGGCCTGGATCCGCCTCTGTGTATACCTATAGAGCTACGATATCCAAAACGGTGAAGTTTTAAGGCAATTAAATCCCTATTTAGCAGTGATGGTTGAGAGTTGAGATCTTACCTGTTGCTCAGAGCGAGAATCTTCCTTTGGCTCTCTCATGCTCTGAGGCCACTCCTTACCACTGAATAGAAATATAGGGACGAGATCCACAGAAAAATCTTTGGTGTCTTCTTCTTCAGTGATAACTTGTTTCACTGTTATGGCCGGTCCGGATGTGGAACGAGAGACCTGAAACATACAGAAACATATTACTACTGCAACTATCTACAATACTGTAGGTCACAAGATAGCTGAACATTTTCACTGTCACTTTTGTTGACTTAAGATAAAATGTACGTTACGATTATCCATTGAGCCACAGCTTACTTGATTCTGTCATCCGTCTATTAAAATATTTGCGAACATTTCTTTTACCAAGGTCATTCATCTGAAGGGAGGAGCAAGTCAAATGTTCTGGATCACGCTTGCGCCAGGAGTCAGTTGGCCTGCCCTGCCTTAAGCTGGGTTTTCCTAGGCGCGGAAGCGGAGAGGGGAGTCAGCTCTCCGCTCGTGAGTCATCAGCTAGCTGAATTGTGTTTTCCTAGACGCGGACTTGTCCTCTGGCGGAGAGCGGAACCGTTGCTCATTTGTATACTAGGAGTGATAAGGTGAGGTCGATATGGGCGTGGAATCTAGACTTTCTATTTTATTACACTTGGAAGAGGAGGAGGAAGAGTTACTACTGCATTTAGTGAAGGATGGAAAATGTGCAAGTGACATATGACATCTTTCTTCACAACATTCGTATATTCTTTCTCTATTAGATTCCATATTATAGGATGACCATGAACCAACTCAATGAGTTGTTCACCTTCGGAAGCAGTAAACCGACACACACTCATAGTGCACGCACTTTATACTAAACACACAAGGGACACAATTGAATAAAACTACACACAACTTGTACAGACGTCCAGCCACTCCGCCAGCCGACAGCGGACTCGTCTGCTCTCGGAGCAGAGGAACGCGGAGGAGCGAGTTCCGCTCGTCCAGCGGCGGTCCGCTCCGCTTCTAGGAAAACAGTACCATTAAAATTACATATGACCAGAGGAGAGCCGACTCCTCTCTCCGCTTCCGCGCCTAGGAAAACCCAGCTTTACGAGGCCATTATCCACTCAGCTTCGAGACATAGTTCCTCACACAACTTGACCTACTACACCTCGTAGTTTTTAGCCTATTTTCATTTAGGAAAAAAATAGGCTTATGAGATCACCTTTTGTCTGTGTGTGTGTGTGTGTGTATGTGTGTGTGTGTGTGTGTGTGTGTCCTAATAAAATCTAAACGGCTGGAGCGATTTCAATGAAACTCGGTAAGGACATTGTACTATTATTTCCGACCCCTACCGTGCCCTTGAAATTTTAATACATCTCCCCAATAAAAAATGGCGGCTTTGCGAAATATTTCACCGGCATTCTATATCTCCAAAACTACTACTGATATCACCCTGAAATTTTGTACGGTGATAAAGAGCATTACTAGAAGGTCACCTATGTGGCTTTCACAAATCTTTTAAGTACAAAACGAACATGGCGGCCAAGCGAATTTGAAGCATTTAAATAGACGTTTCTCGCGATTTAAAAACCCGAACGCAGTGAAACTTGGTACAGCAAGTGTTTATACACATTGTAATGCAGTGACATCTAATTTAATTCAATTGTTTACATAACCTCTCAGGGTCAGATGACCTCGTAGTTCCTCCCCTTAAAACAACAATAACTAACAACATAACCTCAAGATGGCGTCTGTGCGAAATTTTAAAGTTAAGTTTTTATTTCTTGTGTCCTAATCATGCGAACGAAGTCAACGTTTAAATAATGAACCTACGCAATAATCGTCATCTAATAGTACATAACTCTATGGCATACATATATAAAAATCCAACATGGCGAACATCCGAAATATTTAGACGGTTCTCAATATCTACTAATTTATGACAGCAATGAAACTGAAATTTTGCACGTTGATAAAGGCTATTAACATTAGTTCACCTATGGGACTTTGAATAACCTGATGAGCAGAAATCCAACATGGTGGTGACGCGAAATATAAATATTTAAATGAACGTTTCTAGCGATTTAACAATCCGAGTGCAGTGAAACTTGGTACGGTAAATGCTTATACAAATTGTAATCCCCTGACATGTAATTCATTTCAATTGTTTTACATAACCTCAAATTGGCGGCTGTGCGAAATTTTGAAATCTTGTTTTTATTATTTCTTGTGTTCTAATCATGCGATTGAAGTTCGAATGATAAACCTACGCAATAATCGTCATCTAATAGGTAGTATGGACTATAACTCTATGACCTTCATATATTAAACTCCAACATGCCGTCAATCCGAAATATTTAGACGTTTCTCAATATCTACGAATCTATTACAGCAATCACAATGAAATGTTGTATGTTGATAGAGGCAATTGACATAAGTAGGATATATGAAAATAGGCTATTTATTTCTTCACGGAACTACTTGTTTTAAATAAAGTAATGTAGCGATTCTATGGTCCTAAATTTATTGGTGGAATCTGGAGACGCCTTAGCAGTGCAACTCCATTGAACACCTAATACCATCTTCCAGGTCATCAGAAGGAGACCAGACCATTGGATTGGACATGTCGGACGCATGCCGGATGATAGAACGCTGAAAATTTGGGGAGGAAGATTGACCAAGAAAAGCCCTTTGAGGAGATCTAGAAAGGGTTGGGGAGATCAATAATTGATGGAAGACCTGGTGTAAGTGCGGGACACAGCTGTGTTGTAATGGACAGTTGACAGTGATTTTCCGCAACAACAATGTTTGTAACTCTATTTTCTCACCTTCAAATCAGGAAGCGCTTTCAAGGCTTTATCGACGACTCCTTGTAGCCAAGCGGTAACATTACTTCTGTGTAGGAAACCGTTATCATCCAGCCACAACTTCCTCAGCTTGGTCTCTCTGGAACAGTATGAGCAAACCAAAATACCGTACCACCAACTGTGTGGGCGGGCATCAATTCCATTCGGGTACCTGAGTCAGGTAGCCAGGGTTACCTCAATTCCACTCGACACTCCAGGTAGTCGCCAGAGGAGTCCCTCAACTCCGCTCGGTCGCGGTCTCTTTATCCTTATGCATTCTTAGAACGACACAAGTCTTCCATGCTCACTTCTACAATTGATTATAATCAATGCTTCTAATATAACTAATATAACTTCTAATAATGAAAACAAATTAAGTATAACTTCTCAAAATAACCTACCGTGGTCAGTTATATTTCAGCAGTACAATAACCACTGCTTCAGTGTTTACATTTTTAAGTTGACTAAAATAAGTGGAACAGCTAATTTCAAAACATAGAGTAAACTGACAAGTTGATTGCATAGAAAAAGTGGATTGCAGACGATATCTTAAATCCGAATAGCTGTTACGGTAAACAAGCCTAGCTCTATAAGAGTTAGAATTCATAACTAATTTGTTGTGTGGGAATGCAGCTGATTTTTCCGTTCTAGGATGGAAAACAGTATTTTCAGCATCCGCAACTGATATCGAAAGTATATTTTTAGTTACAAATTATACACCTATTATTATCTAAATTTAATTTAATAATGTCTGACTAGGTTAAAACACACACAAACATTTAATTATGCACATGTTAAAAACAATTTGTAGAAAGAAAATGGAAAACTTGGCAGACTTATTTAAAAGAATAGCCTATTATGATTAATTTTAAATCGCTTGTATTTTCTGCCTTATAAGTTATAATGTGACAAACACTTTATACCTGATTTAACGAATGAGCGGACTTGACATCAGAGCGTTTGACCAATGGCACAACAATGTCTTGCGAACACCACCACGCTAGCGCTGCAGAAGGTGTTTGACCCGGCCCTTGGTATGCGAGCAGGAGGGTTATGACGTTATGATATTTGTTTACGTCATTGGGGAAAACCCCTTTGCTGACCCCTTGCCAAAGCCTGAGTGGAGTTGAGGAACTCATTTTTGGGTCCCTTGGAGGACCGAGTGGAATTAAGGAAAATCGAGGGGAATTGATGTTCGACCAACGGTGCCACTATGAAATCTTTCAGTGTTCTTGCCAGTGGCGGCCGGTAATAAGGTGGCAGTGTTGCACAACGACCAGATGAATCCAAGAAAAACAATTAATACCATAATAATATTTTTAGTAATAAATGCTGTACGTTTCCTTTATAATGTATCGGAATTCATAATTTTATTCTTTAATAATTCAGAATATCTTATACCTTAGTAAGTTACTGTGAACTATGGAACATAGGAGTCGAAAAACAACTCATTACACTCATATTGGACCTCTGCGCTCGACCGTTTAAGAGAAGGTCTTAATAATCCTGTTCCTATCAGAAAAGGAGTAAGACAAGGACGTCCTCTCTCCCCAATTTTGTTTAATGCTTTTGGTGAGTTGATGATGGCAGAAGCTTTAGAAGACACACGTTTAGGTGTGAAGATCAATGGAATTCCCATAAATGTAATTAAGTTCGCAGATGATCAGGCCATTCTAGCTGGTATCCCATCTACTTTGCAGGCAATGTTGTCAAGAGTTGCATCAACGGTGAAGAAATACGGCATGGAAATAAACACCTCAAAGACAAAATGCATGACAGTCTCAAAACTCCCAAAACCTCCTCGATTAAAGATTAATAACTCGGACATACAACAAGTCAAATCCTTCACTTACCTAGGTCAAAAGATTACAGAGGACGGAAGGTGCACCACTGAAGTTAAATGCTGCATTGCTCAGGCAAAACTGTGTACCAGTCGGCCCAAGTTTTCCCTCTGAATGAGAATGCTACATGCTTTTGTATGGACAGTTGCGTTGTATGCCTGTGAAACGTGGACACTAAATAAAAATTAAAGAACCGTCTTGAAGCCTTTGAGATGTGGTGCTATCGTAAGATGATAAATGTGACGTGGAGAGACAGGATATTGAACACAAGGGTTCACGACACCGTGAACCAACGGAGATCAATCCTACGCACAATTCGTAAACGTCGTCTCGCATGGTGGGGTCACACAATGCGCCAATCCAATTTAATGAGAACTGTGGCAGAAGGGTTCATTGAGGGAAAAAATCCACGAGGAAGACCTAGAAATACCTTCCTTAAACAAATTCTAAACGACACCCAAGCACAGAATTATAATTCAATGAAGGAAGCGGCAAATGACAGGACGATCTGGACATGTTTTATGGCAACTGACCAGTCTTAGGACTGCAAACCAATGATGATGATGATGATGACTGTGAACTGTCTGAAAAAGCTAACCAACTAAGAGCACTCGTCCGTTTGGTCGTTGCCAGGCCCAAGCACCGACCACAGATCTCAATAATGAAGGGCATGGCAGAGATGCTAGACCGAATAAGTCCTATCCTAACAGTTAACTCGGCTGGTCGTTGCCCGCTGATTGCAACAAGGGAGCCGAGGTGCGGGCGGAGACATCCCAGATGCTCCGTCAACAGCCGATGCTATGTTTTGCAATGTAATTTGCGCGTTTTTGTGACACTCGCGGTTCTTTCTCGCGCTTGTCTATAACTTATCTTGTTGTGTTCTCGTAAAGCTTTTCATGTAGACTAACTTATAATCCTTTCATCCGATGGCAATATGATGTTCTCTGAACTGCGGCATTCGTTTTACCGCACAATTGAATACAGTTTTCTCCGATACCAATCAGTCTTTTACCCCCCTCCTTCGTCCCCTCCCTCCCCCCTCTCCCCTACCTTATTAAAATAGTGCAACACCCGCCACAGGTTTTTGCATTCATTTATCAAACAGTGACAACTCGTGGATTTAACGTCATGCAAGATGTTAAGGGATAAAGTGGGGAAAGTAAAAGTAATTTACTCATTTTGTTTTTCATAATTTGCTGTACTAAATGCAGACGTGGCTCCCCACGGTAGGCAAAACTATCTGGACATTTTGAAATAGAAACAAGTAGTTCCGTGATGAACTAAACAGCCTACTTTTCTTAAAATTTAAGATTTGTTCCAATGATTTTACGTGCCTTGTGTGCACAAGATAGTATAAATTTAATCCACAGTGGTGTGGAACATCTTTCAAAGAGTTTCAGATTGGAGAAATATCTTCGTTTTTATCTTCTTTGCTTTGAGAAAGCATTTACTGTACATCTTTGAACATAATTTTTGGAAGTCTACAACATTGTATTATAAACAATTCTATTGTAACATTACTCAAGTGTGTATTAGGGTCACTAGTGAACCCTACGTGTATTGAAACAGTTAAAAGACTTTTCTTGAGTGCAATTACTCACATGCAGTGAGGGACGCTAGTACTGTGCCGAAGCACATGACAGGTGTTTCGAAGACCAGGCATCCCGTTGCAATATTACCCATACAACCAGTATGATTTCCAGTGAGACATCGACTCTTATAATGACACACTTCTTATACACATATTTCTGTAATGGATTTTCTGATCGAGCCAAGATTGTGAATGCTCGATGTTTAAGTAGGTCAAGTAGCAGCAGTTACGAATTGTATTGCTACAGGGTGACTCAGAAGTCACGAACTAATATTATATTTTTGCACATATTGTAAGCGAATGAAGATTAATTATTCTCATGATGTTATACGATCAGAGTTTTCAATAGATGAACCAGACATTTTTAATTAGGCTATTTTCTCACTTTATGTGAATTGTTTTGTCCGTGGTTTTGACACGAGGAGTAGGCTACTATACTCTATTTGTGATGGCCGGCAGATCTTAGTTTTGTACTAGACTGACCGAGGATTTTCTAGTGTGCTCAAGAAGCCACGTAGACTACTTTTGATGCATGTGAGATTTTCGAAGTGAAATGCCATGTCCTGTGGTTCGGATTCCACGTAAAAAGGAGGTCCCGTGGCTCATGATCTCAAGATTAACGGTCACGTTAAACTACAAGCTTCCTTCCTTCCTTTAGACTACTTTTGATTGGTAACGGAGTCTTTTCATAGCCCGTAGTGTTATATTGACGTTGCATGTCACGTGTTTATTTTGTCGTGAGTGCCGTTCAGGTAGCTCAACTGTTCGAAGCATTGTGTCATATGATCATTCGTCATAAATAATGAACTCTTATACCGACGATTGTAATAATCATTTCCTAAATCATGAAAACTCATTCTTATAGATCTACGACGTTAAGATACTCGTTAAATAATAACCGCTTGTTAAATCTTGATCTGATTGCCTACAGCTGACCGATGCATTGCGCTTGTAAGATATTTTCCTGAAGGAATTGTTTAGAAGCTTACACTTTTTGACGGGCAGAGATCACTGGCAACCATTAGTTTGTAATTCGGGGGCCGCAGTGACCTCATGGTGAGACACCGTTTTTACAGTGCATTTATTTGTTTCATTCTTACACTTTAGATGACGAATGGTAACGAACAGTTATCCATTCTGTTGTAGGCAGGGGAATAATAATGCTTTTAAGTGTTGTATTTTATTATGTGTGTAAACCCATTGTACCCTACTGTTACATTATTTAGCTTTTGTTGTACAACTATTGTTCTAACGCACTTATTGTAATCAAATGACTGTTATCGTAGCTTTGTTTGGTTTTTGCTTACACGGACGCTTCTCTCCGTAGTTTATTATCAGCCAGGATTAGCAAGAATAGGTAAAGTTAACTGTAAATCTGGGGGTGGTACCAGAGATAAGTTTTTGTAGATCTCCGGCCAATTGTCTGGGCGGTGGAGAAGAGTGAACTTATCGACACTCACTTAATTTGAATAAATGCTTGAGAATCTACTAGTTTAGGTCCTCTCAAGTTCTACTCGCGCTGTAGCTTATTGTTATACTCACAAAGAAATTGAAGACGTTGAGAATATGTTTGTTTATTTACACACATCAAAAAAAGTTTTGCATCACCTCGGTTCCCAGATCTCCGGCATATAGACGTTGACTGTGTATATTGTATCCAAGATACAGTCCCTTTGACTGTTCATAGATGTCACTAAAACTGCTCAAAGATGTAAACAACCATGCATGAGCAGGGCCTATTAGACGGAGGGGGTACGACAGCCGATCAGTTCCAGTCATTCCACCAGGACGAAGGTACGCTGCTCATGTTGTCTGTAGTTCTACCATGCCTAGAAGGTCAATACCGCAGTTCGATCGCGTCCGCATTGTTACTTTGTGTCAAGAAGGGCTCTCAACAAGGGACGTTTCCAGGCGTCTCAGAGTGAACCAAAGCGATGTTGTTCGGACATGGAGGAGGTACAGAGATACAGGAACTGTCGATGACAGGCCTCGCTCAGGCCGCCCAAGGACTACTACTGTAGTGGATGACCGCTACTTACGGATTGCCGCTCGGAGGAACCCTGACAGCAATGCCACCATGTTGAATAATGCGTTTCGTTCAGCCACAGGACGTCGTGTTTCAACTCAAACTGTGCGCAATAGGCTGCATGATGCGCAACTTCACTCCCGACGTCCATGGCGAGGTCCAGCTTTGCAACCCCGACACCATGCAGCGCGGTACAGATGGGCCCAACAACATGCTGAATGGACCCCACGGAATTGGCATCACGTTCTCTTCACCGATGAGTGTCGCATATGCCTTCAACCAGACAATCGTCGGAGACGTGTTTGGAGGCACCCTGGTCAGGCTGAACGTCTTAGACACACTGTCCAGCGAGTGCAGCAAGGTGGTGGTTCCCTGATGTTTTGGGGTGGCATTATGTGGGGCCGACGTACGCCACTGGTGGTCATGGAAGGCTCCGAAACGGCTTTACGATACCTGAATGACATCCTCCGACCCATAGTGCAACCATATCGGCAGAATATTGGAGAGGCATTTGTCTTCATGGACGACAATTCTCGACCTCATCGTGCACATCTTGTGAATGCGTTCCTTCAAGATAACGACATCGCTCGACTACAGTGGCCAGCATGTTCGCCAGACATGAACCCTATCGAACATGCCTGGGATATGTTGAAAAGGGCTGTTTATGGACGTCTTGACCCACCAACCACTCTGAGAGATTTACGCCGAATTGTCGTTGAGGAGTGGGACAATTTGGACCAACAGTGTCTTGATGAACTTGTGGATAGTATGCCACGACGAATACAGGCATGCATCAATGCAAGAGGACGTGCTACTGGGTATTAGAGGTAGTGGTGTGTACTGCAATCTGGACCACAAATGCTGAAAGTCTAGCTGTATGATGGTACAACATGCAATGTGTGGGTCTCATGAGCAATAAAACGAGCTGAAATGTTGTTTGTGTTGATCTCTATTCCCTTTGTATTTAAAGGTTCCGGAACTCTTGGAACCGAGGTGATGCAAAACTTTTTTTGATGTGTGTAGAATCCAACACCTTAAGTAGTTTACAATGTCTTACATGAAGTCTAGTAATGAAGAGTCTGTCTAATATAGAGACAGCTCCCTAGCAGCGACCACTCGGTCTGGTTGAAAGTAATGAAGAGAGTATGTCTCCTGGAGAGACATCTCACCCAAGACGATTTGTAATGAAGAGATCGAAAATGAGCTCTGCATCAGTATATAACATTAGATTTCTCTGGAGGGCAGAGACGGCCCGTGCTATTGGACTCAAGGACGCCGCCCCTCCACTGCCTCCAGCAATCGCAATGTTCTTTCTGCTTGCCGCTAGGGAGCACTCAATGATTTGCCATCGCAACCAAGTTCCTCTTCTCGCCGGAAGATGGCTCCTGAACTCGTTTGGACTCAGTAGAAATCGCCCGCTTGGTAATTTACGTTGCTATGACAACGAATTCCTCCATGTATCCCCTCTCCCCGCTACGTCAGTCGGGAAGTGGGCTCAGTGTGCTTGAGTCTCAAGCCGAGCTAACTACAGACAGGGAGTGAGTGCATGGATTGGATTAGTACCAACATGAAAGTGCGGGAACTTAAAAGAAACTGTGTTTAGCCCATTGAGCTTACCTGAAAAAGTTGACTTAAAGAACAGTGGTCGTCCAGTGCCAGTATTGAATATAATGCAAGTTCAAGCTGCGTGTAGGGCCCGTGGCGCGTTTACACGTAAATTTGATGCGTCCGTATGTGATAAATGTTTTTGAATGTGTGGGTGTGAGGACAGCAACGCTTTCTTCTGCTTTGTGTGTTTACAGTATGGAGGTGATGACAATTGGACAAAAGAAGGAGTAAATGATTTGAAGCACCTACATGTGAAAATAAAGAAACATGAGAAATCAACTAGACATCAGAATAATACTGTCAGTTTCCAACTTCTCGGCAGATGTAACATTGCCGAAAGTTTAAGTAGTGAGCATATGGAGGTTGTTCGTGCTCATAATGAATTGGTTACAAAAAATAGGGAGGTTCTGTCAAAAATAATTGATATTCTGAAATTGTGTGGAGCGTGTAATCTGCCTCTTCGTGGCCACGACGAATCGGCTTCATCGCATAATAAAGGTGTATTTTTGGAGTTAATAGAATACAGCAAGAATCTTGATCCACTGTTACGTACACATTTTGAAAATGCAAAAGTTTTTAAGGGTACTGTGCCCGTTTAGACCGGAGTCCGCACGACCACATATGCATTTTACCCAGAATCAGCCAGCACGAGAGTCAAAATATCCCGGGGCGCCAGATGGGTTAAAGCTAATCGCAAAAACGACATCAAATGAAAAAGATGCTTTACTGATTTTTGGCTCAATACAACAATAAGGATAGAAGGAGATTCAACTGGCATAACACATCATGTAAAATTATCTCATTTTATTCTGAATTTAAAATTGACTGCAAAATAAAATGCTCAAAGCAGCATCATTCATGTGTGGCGACCCACATTACTATTTACACAATGTACAGAAATTTTCCAACACATTGGACAATTATCTTTGGAGACACAAGTCTGATTATCAGTCCTGTAGACTGTGTTCCAAAATTGTAACAATTATTTATGCTTAAATCCAGTTCAAATTTAATTGTCTTTACTGGAAATACTGTAGTTCACATAATATTAACACTCGTAGAATAATTTTTCATAGAATTTTTAACTTTCACTTATTTTTCCAGTTTCAAAAAATATTGTCAAAAAATAATATCATCATCTCTGAATCAACACAAATTATGTACACATATTAATAACAACATCTGAAAAGTATCTGACCCTTGAGCATAGCATCGAAGAACTGTGCGAAGCACAACAAAATTAATTGTTCTTCCGACCTTAAACGTTTCGAGAAGTGACTCGATTATGAACTTCAAGTTCCTAACAAAATATATGATTTCTAAATCATCAACTTGATCAATAAATTGTTGGACCATTCAACTATTCGATTTTCCACTTGGAATCATTATTAAGAAAAATATTTATATCTGTGGTCATTTTAATAATTTTCACAACTTGCAATCCTTGAACAGAATGCGAAAATAAGAATTGTAGCTTCATAATAAATTCATTTATTTCATGACACTAGGATTGAAAAACATCCTTCAAATTAGTCGTGGTTATAGAATTATTTTTAATTGGCAGTGGCCCATTTTATTATTTTTATAAGAACACAATATTCCAACAACAACGGCAAAGGTCTTCCTCTGAAGAAGAATAAAATACTATCATGACAAATCCGGGTTCTTGCAAAATCAAAATCTTAATGGAATCCGTAAACAAGATTGAAATAAGAACTGATGGTTTTTAAGAAATAACCTTTGGGTCATTCATACGACGCAATGTGTAGTTCCAATACTCCTTCTTTAACACTGAGTCATCGAACCTGCTATTTGATTGAAGCTCAAATAAAAACCTCCTCATTCCTGCGACTTAAACATGCGCACCTGGGAATGGCATTTCAACTACTCCACACACATAAATTTTCTTCCCAAAATGTATACAATAAATCAAGCCTCTGCTTATTATCAACACTGGAAGATTTATAAACTTACAAATTTATTTTATTTTACCATTCAGTTCAAATCGTGAAATTACCACACTTATGATACTCTCTATTTCACTGTCGAATGTGTATCTACGTCATGATTTTATATGAATACAAAATATCCTAATTGATACAAATATCATTTGCTTCCCGTTTCATGCCTCTCCGTGTTATCTGAAAATATACTTTGCTCATGGCAAATATTAACTGTTCAACCAGAACTGTCATGTTGGTTGAATGCGGGCTTGCGCTAACCACTATCCTTCGGAAAATCACCTGTTCCAAACTAGAAATGATTAAACTACTTCATAAGCTCTCTCTCAATGAATGTGATTATTAGAAAATATAAGATCCAAGAATTATTTAGAAAAGTTATGAAAATCATTATTATTATTAGTGGATTATTATTATTATTATTAGTTATATTATTTTAAATATGTTTAATTATTATTTCATTATGTGAGAATCCACATGTTCGATTCTTCGAATATGGATAACATATCCATTTCTCAACAAAAATAATTATTAACTTTACAGTTACCTCGGCTGATTACCGTGATTATCAAAAAATATGAAACATTCAAATAAATGCTCGTTATGCTCGGTCATCGATCCTAAACTGTTCTGAGTGCTGAAAATACTCAGAATAACCCTAATGTGTCTTGCGTAAATCATTGTAAGATTTAAATACGAAGAAAAATAAATGTGTTGGTCATCTGCAGAAAATGAGTTTGTTCCAATTAGCTAGGCATAATATAAAATCAAATGTGGCTTACATTTCTCGTTGGTCTTGAAGCGTAGTGAACCTGGTCTGTACCAGATTTATCCAGATACATGCCCTATTGGACACGCACGTCTAATCCTTGTATCGGCCGCCATTATATACCCACAATCTGTCTAACAAGACATAGTGGAAATATATCTTGAAGTTGGAAGTAACTGTTGATCCATTATAATATTTACTTCTGTTAAAGCCATAGCAATTTGCTTAAATGGGGTCAGATCCAAATGATCTATTCTCAAATACGTCAGTTGTAACATAACTCACGGTAATCTTTTCAGTACAAGAAAACACTGACAGTCTAAATCAATCAACGGCTGTTCTGAAGATCGTTCCCTGGGCATGGTTTATCACCATCTATCATGCGCGAAGCAACTTATAGTTTCCCTTTGTCGGCTAATGAACAACACCGTGATAGGCTGGCCTTCAATATACTGAAAGATCGGAGTGATTATCAAGTTACAATATATGAAACTGACTAATTGGATTAAAATATCCAAGTATAGAATTATTATTACTGGACTGTGACAAAGTACTTTCTAGACAAAGTCTAGCATATGTCCATATAGAAATAAAGTATTTCACCAGTGTCCGTAGAAAAATAACAATCACCTTAGTGATTCCCTCTGCCGGAAACTTACTATGTTCCACACGTATCGCAGTACTTTTGTAACTATCACAATTTAAAGATATCTTCGGCGTAGATCCGGCAACCATGTGCCTTGGCTCAACGTAGCAGCAGCACCTTGTCCTGCAAGAGCTTGGTTCGAAGTGAGCTGATGTTGCTTGGGCCGGTCGGCTTTTATTCAAAACGGTCGGGTCCACGCTGGATCACGCTGAAATCTGGAAATCCTCATATCTCCGGTGTCTCTGGTCCGATTCATTTGAGACTAAGTGCATTCTCTTTCATTTGGCCGTGCCAGTAATCTGATCCAAGTCTCAAGTCTCTACTCCATGGCTAACTATTTAATCAACAAATAGTCTCGACCTCTGCTACTACTCGCTACGTCACTTGACATGCTCTTGGCTGCACAAAGTTTCCATTTCCTTCTAGAAGTAGTGGAGCGCGATATTCAAATATCTCAACTTTCAAAAGCGGCTGTAGCCTTTCCCTTGATATCTAGGTGTCTGAATCTTGGAATACCCATTCCTAGAGTTGGGCACAGTACTTCAAAAACAATTCAAAACGAGCTCCTGGAATGTATGTTTCAAGTTTGTAGAGATTTCATAACAAGCGAAATCAGGCAGTCATCATTCTTAGCCTGTATGGTTGATGATACTACAGATGTAATCACTCGGACCCAGACAGTGATTGTGTTTCGATACGAATTGAACGGAACGGTACACGAGCGTTTCTGGGGATTTTTCAATGCAGAAAACCATACTGCAGTAGGTTTATCAAAATGCATTTTACAAGAATTGCAACTTCTATTACAAGACCATCCCGAAAAATTGATTGCACAAACATATGATGGCGCTGCAGTATTTCGAGGACATTTAGGTGGTGTCAATGTCATAGTATAAAATGTCTATAAAAGTGCTCATTATATTTACTGCTATGCACATCAGTTGAACAGGCTCCTGAAAAAGGCGTCATCGAGTGTTTCCAGTGTAAAAGTTTTTTTGTTAATCTCAAAGGCATGTTAGTTTTCTTCTCGAATTCTCCAGAAAGAACAGCCGCACTCGATGACGTATGCAACGTAAGAATACCAAGAGTGTGCGAGACCAGGTGGAATTTTCGTTCGAGATTGGTAAGGACAATTTTTGAGAATAAAGACTCAATTCTACAGTGCTTTGAAAACATTCAATCTGAGGCGTCTAAACCTCATACCGCTGAAACAGTGTCACAAGCTGCTGGATTTATTAAGTGGCTGAATGATGATACCTTCTTATTCTGGTTGAATTTCTTCAATAAAGTTATGCCTCATGTGGACATTTTATATGCTCAGTTGCAAAAGTTCGAAACAGACGTTGCAAAAATACAACATGCACTGCATTGTTTTGAGCAGAATATCCATTGCAGAATATCAGACACAGTTTGCCGAGTTCAATCCAGACAACACAAGAGCCATTACCAAAAAAGCGATGTGGAAGCTCCGAACAAGATTTAAATGCCGCCGCAAGAGAAATATGTGATTACATGCTCGCTGAGGTGAAAGATAGATTTGAGTTCAGAAATCTTCTTTCAGGAGTCAAATTGTTCCTGCTTGAAAACTATGAAGACTACAGGAAACGGCTGCCTGTTGAAGATGTAAACCGTTTTTGTGATGCTTTTCCTGTAATTGACAGAGATGATTTTGTACACGAATTGGGTGTTTTCTACTCACGGCCAGAGTTCTCTCCAAATGGCAACATATCCGGGTGTTTAAAAACTCTTGATTTCCTTATTTCATTTGGACTAGATACTACTGTTTTTAAGGAAATAACAAAGGCATTAAAAATATTAGTGACAATGCCAATGACAACATGTGAAACTGAAAGATGTTTTTTGACCCTGAAGTTGATAAAATCATATCTACGTAATTCTATGGGGGAGGGCAGATTAACAGCTTTAGGGATGCTGTCAATTGAGAAACAAATGGTGAAAGAAATTCCTAACTTTAACAATAAAGTGATAGAGAAGTTCATTAGTGATACTGACAAGTGCAGAAGAATGGAGTTCCACTACAAATGAGAGCTTTTGTGAAGTAAATAGAATTATAGGCTATTGAAATATGCGTATTTTATATGGTTGAGTCCCCCCTCGGTAAAATTCACGAGCCGCTACTGGGAGGGAGAAATGCTTGACACAAACAGAGATTCACCAATAGCGTGTATCTCTAGTGGTAAGAGGGGGTGACAGCCAATCAGACCATAAGCATTGGGGCTGTAGCTGGCATGATCTTACTGTTGTTGTTCATTTTGCTGGAAACTCTAATACTAGGAAATGTTATAAATTTAATAAAACTTACATTAACTAATACGATTTCCAGAGTCAAATTTTTAAATGAAGTTAGCGAGCCCTTCGAGGTAAAAACTGGGCTAAGACAAGGGGACAGTCTATCACCACTGCTTTTCAATTTGGTCTTGGATAAAGTCATGAGGACGTTTTGGGAGAAGAACGATTCAAGTGCTAAAATTGGTACAAAGAATAAGAACCTCAAAGTCAAAGCTTTAGCATTTGCTGACGACGTAGCGTTGTTTGCTGAATCAGAACAAGAAGCTATTAACCAAATTGATCAGTTAAAAGAAACGGCGGAAAACGCGGGCTTACAGATTTCGTTGGTAAAAACAGAGATGATGACAAGTGATCAGAAATACACTAAGAAAAAGATAAAAACAAATTATGGGAGCATCAGGGTCACTGACCGATTTAAATATCTTGGAGAAATAATTAGTAGCAATGGGACAGATAAATTGGCAATCGAGAACAAAAAAGGGAAATTGGGAAGATTAAATTTTTGTACAAAAAATATATACAATAAAAAGAACCTGTCTATCAATGCAAAATTACGACATTTTAATACTGTTGTTAGACCAGTCATCTTGTACGGCATGGAAACTACAAATATAACCGGAATGGAGAATTTGCTCAAGATAGAAAGAAGAATTTTAAGAAGGATTTATGGTCCTAGGAAATCACAGGAAGGTTATAGACTGAGATCGAATGCAGAAATTTATAGTAAAATCGACAACCTTGAAGTGATGATCAGAAAACGGCGACTTCAGTTCTACGGACATATGGTCCGCATGGATTGCTCAAGGTTACACAAACAAATTTTTGATAAAATCTGGAACTATAAAGGACAAGGAGGCTATGTAAAACAAATGAAAGAAAAACTTCAAAAATTCAAAATTACTGAAGAAGATTGTCTAAATCGAATAGAGTACAGAAAAAAAATTTTTGGTCTCAAAATTCTTGTCGGGGAGAAGAAAAATCTCAACAGAGGAGAATGGACTGCTGAAAGAAGAGCTGCACAGTCGACCAGGATGAAAGACTTCTGGAAGAGAAAGAAGGAAACTAGACCTATAAAGAAGTGATATTTGCGTGGTCCTTGTTGGCCTGTCCACGGTGTATATAATAGGAAATGTTATGAGAAAGGAACAGAATATTTGTCCTTTCGAAAGCTTGATGACTGTCTAGAGAGTTAGGAATGTGTTTTCTGCAACCAACTCTCAGTTTAATACTTCTAAGAAATATCAAATGGAAATATGTTCCTTTAGAGTGCTACTTGTTCACAATAGTAGCCTATGCTTTCAACTTATACATGCTTTGCCTGAGGGCTTGGAGTGGACTGTTGTAACGTCCTGACTTCCTTGTGAAAATATACTCTGTTTCCTATGAACAACATAAATGATAATAATAATAATTATTATCGTTTAAAAAACAAAATTAGTGATTGATGCTTCTTGGTCATGGCTAGTAAGGGGTTTACTGGGTAGCGTACATGACTCCAGTATAATTTAGCTTTGTTGTCATGATTTGGCATTCTTCTGGTATGATGTTTTCTTTCTAGAACCATCATTATTTTTGCTTGTATCTTCAATCAGGGTTGTTTTTCGTACCACGTCCCAAGATTTGCCTTGCTTTTCCTTTTGTAATTAGGACCTGTCGAGAGGGATAATATCATTCAGTTAGGGGTTGTTGTTGTTTTTCCTTTTTTGGAATTAGCTTTGCGGACTAGCCGATTTCAAACCCTCCGATAGCAGGATAGGGGTTTGGATTTTTAAATAAATTATTCCACGAGTTTTACTTAAGCCTGGATGTTTTCATTTATTAGTTTTGTGTTTTGAGGATGCATTTCTCTGGGTGTCTTTGACATTGCTTATGATGCGGAACTGATCCTTTGGGATATTGAGTCTCGTGCCAGCTATCCCCACAAGAGGTGCATCCGATCCTCTTCGGCAATGTGTTTGAAGGATGGTGTTATCTCGGAAGCCACGCACGGTTAGTGGTGACCAGATAACCTCCTCTAACAGGCACATTACTCATACCAAATTTGGTTTCGATAGCTGCAGGCGTTTAGGAGTTGATAAGGAGAGACACAGACAGGACAGACAGACACATTTGCCTGGATCTATCTCATAAGTAAGTACCGGGCATTTATGCACTAAAAACTATTAAAATATGCACCAAAAATGTAGAAAATCTTAATTAAAATTTTAAAAATATGCACTTAACATAAGTAGGATATATGAAAATAGGCTTTAGTTCTTCACGGAACTACTTGTAAATGTGAAAAGTGAGCTAAAATATCCCGTGAACTATACTGATAGTTAATATTAACTCATTATTATGTGCAGCATATTAATGAAATATATTATAATATTTTTATTTAGTCATTTTTTATTTTTTATTAAAATATTTTTTTATTTTGTATTGTATTAATAGTGTTTCAAACTGCCCGGTCTCAATACTTAGTATATGTCCCAGCGTTTTATAACTGAGCTCCAAACTGTTCAATACAACTCGATAAAGATTTCTTCCCAGGGCAGGCAAGCTCAGTGCTGACTTACGCACTCAGCTTCAGTGTGCTGGGCCCTTCAGTGAGCATTAATACGAACAACATAGTCCTTGTCCATACTCAACGCATGCGTATAACACTTTGGGAGGCATGTTTAGATCTTGCCTGCCCTTCCGATCGGTTACGATAATTACCGACTATTAACGAACCTCTCAAAGAACCCCCGAACTGAGTATTCAAGTTCCTTACCTCATGGTGAATTTGGGAATGAAAGACCATTACACCTATTTCTCATGCGACCTGACAACATGTAGTCTATCAGCGAGAGTGCTCCAACAACTGGAGAGGTTTGCTGATTGTACACTGTCGGTTCTCGTAGACCTAGACTGATGGTTAATCCTTTATAGGGCAGAGTATTTTTTCTAATTTTTACCTTAATTTTTAGCCTACTTTTCACATTTTGCAAAAATGAGGAAAAAGTAGACTTATGAGATCGATCCGGGAAAATGTCTGTCTGTCTGTCTGTCTGTCCGTCTGTCTGTCTGTCTGTCTGTCTGTCCTTCTGTCTGTCTGTCTGGCTGTGTGTGTGTCCCCCCCTATCAACTCCTAAACGGCTGCAGCAATCAAAATAAAATTTAGTATGAGTAAAGATGTGCACCGGAATATCTCACGTCCATATTTGAAAATGATGTCAGTGCTACCAACTGCTGAAAAAACGCACTAGAAATTTGAGCTCCATGTTGGATATCTTGCAAGGTATGCATGGGAGCTATTCCAAAATTGGCACACATGTAGATAAGACTATTTCAGTTTAATTTCCAGGACGCCAACCATGACAGTGTTGCCAAACTAATTTTAAGCCTTCTGATAGGTCCAATGTTTAAATGCATATAACGTCTACACTATCAATTGGATTTCAACCAAATTTTGTATGTAATATCTGTACATAAACAGATATGACTGAGCATATTCTTAAGGCCACCAGGGCTGCCAACTGTTAATAATTGCTATCTCTATTTTTTTCATCCAAATACCTATATATCAGAAAGTATGCAAGCCAACAGCTTTAAACTACGCACACGTATATTCTGACATTTTAGATTAATTTGGAGTAACTTATATACGTCAGTTCTACCAACATGATTATAAACCTGCTGATAGTACCAATTTTTAAATACACACAACTTCTATACTATCAGTTGGATTTCAACCAAATTTCGTATGTGCTATGTGTACCATAACAGATATTACTATTAGTATTGTTAAGAGCAATCAGGGCTGCCAACTGTTAATAAATGCCGTCTATATTTTTTTAACCTAATATCAATATATCAGAAAGTATGCAAGCCAACAGCTCTATACTTTGCACACGTATAGCACCTGACATTCTAGATTAATTTGGAGTAATTAATACAAGGCAGTGCTGCCAACATGATTCTATGCCTGCTGATATGTCAAATTTTAAAATACATGTAACTTCTATACTAACAAATGTATTTCATCCAAAATTGGCACAACAAGATATCATAATATGTCAGATTATTTCTGACCAGCACACGCATGACATAGTTGGCAGCATGCTTTTACGCGTGCTGATAGATCCAATGTCTAACTGCATGTAACGTCCATTGGACTTCAACCAAATTTTGTATTCTGTACCTTAAGACTAAGAAAATGAATATGGAACTAAGAATATATTCAGTCACCAGGGCTGCCAACTGTAGTGCTCTATTAGGCTACATTATACCAGGTATATTTTGAACTAATTAGATATTTCGATATTACCACCTTAATTTCGTCATTATTTTAAATAGGTTCATATTCTGTAGAATTATCATTGGCATGAAAAGTAGGCTGTATAGTTCTTCACGGAACTTCTTGTTTAATTTAAATTTTCATTTTAGCTCTAATTTTTATTTTTAATATTCAATATTATTTTTTAAAATAAATTAAAAAAAAATCTATTCATTTATTATTTTTAATTTTATAATCTTAATTTTATTTTAATTTTTAGTGTTTTATTTTAATTTGTATATTTATGTTTTATTTTATTGTTTAATTATAATATATTTGATTATATTTGCTAGTTGAAATTTTATCCAGCACCATAAAACTAGACAGATATAATATTTGCTTATCAGAAATATTACATCTACAAGAAATGTTGTTGTAATTAGGCTGAAAATTTTAACTATTAGCCTACAAACTCTTTTTATAGTAGGTGATTAATATATAGAGCACTATCCTATAAATAGAGCCCTGCGCGGATACACAAAACGTTATCCGCATCCGCACGACTGTTATCCGCATCTGCACATTTCTTATCCGAATCTACTGGCATTACAATAGTAGTTTGAACCCTTCATAGGTCAGTGGTCTGTATATTAACCACCTGCTATGTCAAAGATGCTGATGGTTGAATCTTTTAGACATATGTCAACGATTTTTGGAAGTGTCAATATTTCAGAAAACCAAATAAAATACTTTTATCTTCTTGACCTAAGTTGCTTGATTAAATTTAATTCTTTTGACAAAAACAAATTCAAATAAAACCTAAAAAATAAAATATGTTGAAAAAAAAGATAATATTGAAAATAAATATGCTTGTAAAAATTAAAAATTATTAATGTTATAAAATTACAATTAAAATTAAATAAGCTCTTACAATTAAAAGTGAAGGATCTTATAAAATTAGAATTATAAAAAATAAAATCATAAACATCACACCAATATAAAATTATTAAAATATATAAACATAAAAATTAAATAAGGTAACACAAAATGAAACTAATACATTGAAATTAGGATAAAATATTAAATAAATACAAATACAATTTATTAATAATGATTCTGCCCTATAAAGGGTTAATTAGATAAAGCATCGAGTATTAAAGCAACACATTTAGACATTAGTGAAGAAAGTCGTTCCTCTAGGCTTTGTGTGTCACATGCTATGTTTAAACTGAATGTTACACAGCCAGAATTGCAACCCTTTTCAGTTCGGAGTATCAATTATGCTTAATGACTTAATTTGAAGGAGATTAGCATAAATCATCTTACGTTTGTCATGAAAAATACGATGTGTTATAAACATCCGGGTCCTAGTAATGATATTCAACAAGTTCAGATTGTATTCTAAAAACTATCCGCAAATTTACTCCAAACATTATCCGCAGCTTATCCGCTATCCGCACAGCCATGCAAAATATATCCGCATGGCGAAAACGTTTGCGCAGATCTCTACCTATAAAGAGTTCTCACTTTATTACACAGTTAAATTATGTTTGTACTTTGCGTCTCAAGCCCAAACCTAAACTCCCCAAAAGTCTAGCCCCCTTGGCTGACGAGACCTCTCGACGGCCCTGTTTGTCCTTTGTTTTTCTTCTTCTTCCAGAAGCCACCTTTTGTTGTGTTTGTCCGTTTTTTTGGTGTTCTATCCTGCTCAATTATACTATGATAATAGCTAAGACTCACCCGTCAGGGAGGTCTTGGAAACATCTCTTCACCTCCTTTTCGTCAAGAGACTTGACTTGCACTTCCACGAAGCCGGGCTCATTGTTGTCTGTGATCTGAAGGCCAAACATAAGACTAATCACGAAAAGCAAAGTTCTGATCTGGTGATCATAGGCAGTCAAGTAGTGCACCCTTTTGAAGAATTAATACAGGGTCATACTTCGCCTAGCTCAGTCGTTTCGGGGGTGGTGCATCCATTCCCTCGATATGACCCATGTATTCAGGAGCTTAATTAACAGGTCAACACTTCAAAAATAAACTCAAAATCGTAACACAAAACATATTTATTTGTAACTAAATATGGCGCTACAAACACTAAAAACATCAAATACATTAACAAAAAAACAAACACTTGTCCAAATGAACAAGGAATATTCATAAAAGTACAATAACTTAACATAGTAAAATGGTTCCAACTGAACCTAAAATCTCGAGTTTCACTTCCATATGGTCCTTTTCCACTGATGTTTGCTCTGAGTTCAAAACGACTCCAATAAAATCTTTGACAACTTTATCAATTTATATAAAGTTAATTTATTTCTTTTCTCTAGCATTGGGTTATTCTTCTATTGTGTAACCTGCATTTATCTTTACATAAAATGACAATAACAATTTCAACCAGGTTCACTTGACTCACAAAATTTTCTCTCTCTTCCTCCTTTAATACAGCCTTTCTTAAGACGACGGTGCGGTCCTTAAGTACACAAATTACTGAATTAGTCAAATAAATAAAACTCTCTGGATTATTTATATTTGCGTTTAACATAAGAACACCCTTGTTTTGATATGTCACACATGGGATTTTAGTTATTTTAGGACAATAATTCCTAATTTAACGGCATCTGAAACGATATTATTAACAAGGGAATCTTCTCATAATTACGTCACGAGACCAAATCTCCGTGCCACTTCTAAATGTATTACAAGTTCATTAACATTGGTGGGTTGACAAAATAAACATCTGGTATGGCCCAAGTAATATTTTGGTCGGCGACCCCTCTCTTAATGTGTTGAGCTCTTGACAAGATTTATGGCCCGAGACACGCTGTCTGCCTCGGTGATACTGGGATTTCACGGCTGGCCGCACTCCTACTTTCATATATTTCTTAAAGCGAAAAGCTTTAAAATTTAACCCTTAGGCAATACATTAACGCGGCTATCATATCAGCCGATATTCATAATACGCAGGTAAGGCAGTTAATATATGAGGATCCACGTTGTCTGGTACGAGGGACGAGATTTTATTTATAAGGGGCATTCAACTTGACGTGGCCCACGGCTCACGTGTAATCCACTCCTAGGGATGACCCATATTCGGAGGACTCGACGATACATATTTTGGAGCGGGAACATTTAACTTCTGCCCTCCACATTCCTGCAGCCTACAGAGCGGTATTGCATTCAGACCTCTGTGCGCAATTACAACAACCACATTGCTCCCTTCTGACGATACCTTCACATTCGTTCCACTCAACCACAAACAACTACTCCCATAGTTAATCCTTCCTAGCATTATTTATAGCAATCATTCGATTCTATAAGTTACTTTCGCTTCTTTCAGCGTATCGTATCAATATTTCCTGTAACGCTTTTCGAGAAGAATTTCTTATTTCCAAACCGTTCTTACTTTCCCATCGTTACTTTAACTTCACAATTATTTCTCAACACAAAATTAAATTTGAACATACTATTCAACAATTTATATTTCTTAGCTTGAAAGATTCTACTCTTGGAATTATTTACTCTGAATATAACAATTCAACAATTATTTCTTTAAATTAAGTTCCTACTTATTCCTTGATATTACAGTGTACCAACCCACTGACGGTTTACATACATTTATTACACCACAGCGTACAAACCCACTGTTGGTTAACAAGCTTACATACAGTGTACTAACCCAATGACGGTTTTAATTAAATAATTTACATATATTTATTTCACTTGCTATCGTTCAGATCCGTTTATTCCCATTGTACTTTTTTCTACATATCAATTCCTTTCCTTTGAATGTGTGACTTAATCAAACTGTTTAAAGCCGCACGACCTCCAAAATATGCTCATAATTAAAAAGGCGGTACTTACATCTTTTCTGGTGGTCGGGACCAATGGTTTGTGGGAACTGGTTTGCCCAACATCTGTGATTTTACTCGGTCATCTCCAACACGGAGGCACTTTTCACACACAACTTTACTTTCCACATATAAAAATCACTTACCCTTCCTTTCATAGGATGGTTTAACATACTGAATACACTTACAATTCTATAAGATTTATATTGCACCCTTCAATAAAGCATTGCATTATCAAGATTATTTCTACGGGGTCGTGCTCAGTCCTGGATGCTTTTCAAAGCAAAGTTCGCAAAAACAACATGCTCTAATGAATAGAAAGATCCATGACAGAGGCTATACTAGAAATAAAATGAATAACAAGTAGAATAAAAAGTATTTAATGACTGAAAATTATGTGCATAATAATAATAATAATAATAATAATAAAAGGAAGTCCTCCCTGACTTTCACTCCTATGAGAAAATAAATATATAACTGAGCGGTAAGAACTCGCTCCACACAACAAAAACAATGTGAAGACAGCTTCACTCAAAATCATTAATCATAACATAAAATTGAGCGGTAAGAACTCGCTCCTCACAACATATGGATGCAAGTCCATGTTTTCTGGTCAAGAAGTTATATAATGCGTGGTGTACTGCTTTTTAATAAGGAAATGAGTACTGATGCGAGTCCGTTTACAACTGAAACAGTCATCTTGCTCACGGAGTAGCATCTTTTAAATCACACTACGGCTATGGGACCCACCCTTAATTAACACACTATAATTACTACTGACACATGCAAGATCTAATAAAACAAAAAGATGAAGAACCTCCCTGAGATTCTAGCCGGTGCAAAAGCACACAAAATAAAAAAAACATGCCGAAAATAGGCCAAAAAGCTCGTATCACAAAATGGGAACACAGCCTCGCACATCCTAATGCCACACGGGGTCATTGAACGCGTAAAATAAACACACAAGAAGTCAAGCAACAACAACAAAATACAAGCCTAACGGCTGAAAATTATATTTACATGAATAACGCCAGACAAACAGATGTTTCGGAATATACCTTAAAACCATGGACAACACCAATTTAATCAATCAAATTCTCTTTATAACCGATCAGGGTTTTGTGAATTTAAATAACATCTTATATTGAAATACAGGAACCTGGCCTGCTACTAATGACCACCAGTTGTTATCTGATTTGAGCGCTCCTCTCCTTTTATGAGTCATCGCTGCCTCGACTCACTCTTTCAGTCCTTCAAGCTTGGTGCTAATTATACATGAGACCACACTGATCCCGTTATAAATTCTGGAAACGCGAAACGACATATCTCACTCATCCACCTGGATGGCAAGAACACAAATATACACCACGAGCTCAGCCTCGCGAGGTTATGAACTGGGCTGATATGCAGCAAGTCAGAATAGTCTCAATGATATATTCCCGCGAACACATCATAAAAATCACACTATACACCATAAAGCTTGGACTGACTCACTCACAAACGTACCATCTGGGTCGGCTCAAAACAGATCAACCTACATTGCGTCCATAGACACATGAAACAAAATAAACAACAAAAACTCGGGTGCAAGAGAGCCATCCCGTACAGACCTGCTAGAAAAGCAACTATCAAAATAATCCTGATCCATCATAAATTCTGCTCACAAGTAATCTTTACCCTCCAAATTCTATTTTTAATCTCAAATTAATTCAGTTCCATTTTTGTTATAAGGCATACTTCCAAATTTATAATGCTTGACCGCGATTGACGCAAGCGAATGCGAGCACGAGCTGCGCATAGCCCCGTACAGGTGAACCAAACAAAATCACAATATTTACAAAATACAAAGCGCTCAGCTTGTCCCATACTTAATGTGTCAGTAAACAAAATCTAAGAATCTACATTACCAAACAAGCAAACAAATATCTACAAAAATATGTCCCATAAAACCATAGCTGATTTAATAAATAAATAAATTCATTTGTACTCATTCCTGTAGAACAGCGTCAGGAAAACATCCCCAGCCATTACTCCTTTAAAATGCTTAGCTCGCCATCGACATCTTCTAGAAAATGTCCTGCTGGTTCCAAGATCCGCTCTCGTTCCTAGACGTCACCTCGTGCTGAATTAAAATAATGTTTGTCAGATACACACACGATATATTTCCTATTAAATTCATCGATCAAGTACTAAATTCCTTGACCGTCTATTGGTGAATTATTTCGATGAACTCCCCTATCTGGTAGTACTGGGACTACAAATAAATCACTGAAGGTACACTTATAACTTGACGAAAATGTTCCATGTTCACACACATGAAAATTTAGAAGTTATGCCACGTGTCCTCAGACACCTGAATAAAGGCCTTACGTCCTCAAAAGCTCAAATAAAAGTCATCTCTCGAAGCTTCCTGGACCATTTATAAACGAAACTGGCTAGAGTAGGTATGGAAGGGGATTTATGGAAAAAATCCATAATAATTATCAGACTAGCATGCGATCGGTATCATTGAGTTCGTAGCAATGTGGAGGTTACGATTTTGCTGTAGCTAGCTCGAATCGATCGTGGAATTAATCCGTAGATAACTCCCGCGTTAATTCACCAGGGTGCGTTATAACGCCGAGTTGCCGCTTAAACAGGGCGTCTTGATATTATTGGTTCAGACTCTTGTAGATCTTCGCACGCTCTTACTTGTATTCCTGCCACAGGGAGTGGTTAACATGAAGATTGACCAATTACATCGTAGCATTCAATTTTCTTCTTGGCGCCAACTCTCATAGCAACAAGCCATATTGTGCGTACCCAAGCCTCTCTTTGCGCTAAAAGTTGCACCTGTCCTATGCGTCATGAATATCATCCTCTTTCAAAAATACCACAGGAGCTTAAACCGTTGTGTTCTCTCTGCCACTGATTTCTCAACATTTCCCAACACCGTCTGGCTCTCATATCTTCTGTCTGTAGAAATGTATCACATGATGATGAATAATTTATTAGAATCCTTTATACAGCCTGTGGATAAAGGGTTCAATATAAACACTTGAAAAAGTATTATTTTACACTTTGATTTCACTACTAAGCATGGATTAATGCCTTTCCTTTAACACTTGTGATTTAACTTTCTTCATACGTTTTCTTTCCCTTCTTGTCTCCTCCAAGAAATGTAGGTTTTGACGGAGATCTATCCTGATCCTAAACACTTGCTTGAAAGGTATTGAAAGTCTCGAGTCTCCTGTGATTTATCTTCGACCTCTCCTGTAGACCATTGAAGGTCTCTGATCCCCTACCCGTTTCCTTCTCTGCTCACTTCGGATAGTCTATATCAAATGTCTAATTCCATCCCCATCGGCTCTGACTATCTTGTACTGGCACGATAATGTCTTGCACGGCTACGATACTGTACTAATGCAGTCTGTCTCTTTAGACACGTCTTTCTAGAGTCGCCGTCTATGTTGGACCTAGCGCTCCTTAATAAGTGACTGTTCACTTGAAATTTCTGAAGACTAACTTGCTTCACTCGGTTACTACAGCTTTCCGACTTGTACTATGATCTCGAACTACGGTCCTTTTAACTGACTTCTTTATTCTAACTTCCTATGCACAGGCAAGTTTAGAATATCGTCTGACGTTCTGACCCAACTCGGTCTAATACGTAGCTTGTTAACTGAATAACACTCTCGGTGTTCACACGAAGTACTAACGATTCCTATCACCGTATATATTCACTGAAGTCCTCTAGACTGACTTCTTTCGATATAGTCTGGCAACCCACCGGGTTCCGTAAACTGACTAATCACTGATGCAGCACCTCTCCACGGAGGTTCACTGATACTTCACGCAGCACTCCTCCTTCGAGGTCCACCAGAAACTGCTCTTGTTGGTTGAAACAGCGTGATACCCCTCCTTTGGGCTCACCTAGACTGAATAATACTCGTTGATAACAGCGCGACGCGCCATTGCGGTCGCTGAAGACTGAATACTTCTTCCTCCGCCGGCTGGCTATTTATCTAAATCTGGCCGAATGTAGGGCGTTTCCTCCCACTTTGAAACTAACTTCCTCAATAATGATCCTATCGGCTTATGAAAAATATTTCCGT
The DNA here is from genome assembly GCA_946902985.2 of Meconema thalassinum. Taxonomy (NCBI): domain Eukaryota; kingdom Metazoa; phylum Arthropoda; class Insecta; order Orthoptera; family Tettigoniidae; genus Meconema; species Meconema thalassinum. The sequence continues at coordinate 26,461,757 of OX336396.1, read as the reverse complement.
ACTCCTTAGAGTGTCTAAGTTCCAAAATTATTCTCAAATCCAAAATTCGATCATACATTTAATTGATAATAATTTCCAAAACAGTCTGGCTTCACGTCGGCGTGGATTCTGTACTCAAATACATCCACGGTATTTCTTCGCTTGGGCGGAGTACGTAATGCTGATTTGACAGTTCTTGTCTGTGCAATAATTAGAGGATTTTATACTTAAAATTCTCATTCAAATTATTCGCCTTTCTGACGTTCTCTGATGTTTATAATTTTGCATCTTTCTTGAAAACATAGGAATTGCACCACTGTTTTTGGTCATTCCTACTGCTAATATAAAGAGAGTATGATATCGTCAGCATTTAATCGGGGAAGCCCCTCTCTGCTTGTAAACCGTTATATCAAAAATAGTTCCTTGCAACATTGCGCTATGTGAATCACGGGATTGATTACCACGACTCACGAGGCCATGCTGTCATTTCTTGACTCACCGTTCAGCTGCATCGTAAATCAGATAGCGTTTGGTGTCCCACCATGACGACATCTGAAGTCTTCTCCAGTGTATAGCTTGGGATTGTAGTTTCATTATATAAAATTTATTTATTTATCGTATGATGAATGAATGTACATGTATATACAATATATATAATTCCTGTACAAATGTGCGTAGTCACAAGTCCGTACGATCTTACAACTCTAGGTCTAGTTCTTTGACCCATTCAACTGCTTCATTCGATGTAAGATGAATGTCCATTATTGTTCCTTTGAAAGATCGAAGAGGACAGTCAGCCACAATATGATGGATTGACTGTGATAATGCACTGCAGTCGCAATTTTCAGAGCTAGCCCATCCCCATTTGTGCAGTAGATAGTCACATCTGCCTTGTCCAGTTCGAATCCAGTTAATGATCCTCCACTGGCGCCTGGGGAGATGGAATCCTTGTATCCGGTTAGAAGGGTTGTCAACTAGATGTTTATTTACCACTGAAGACTGCTCCCATTGGATTTTTCATGAGTTGTTAACTTGGAAGGAGCATCTTTCAAGGTTGACTGCTGTACGCCATGGTGGTTTCCTTGATTTCAAGCGTTGGTGTTCAGCTCGTGCAAGATCTTGGTGAATGGGCAGCTGGGGATTCTGCCGAATGTTTTTCCATACCTTTAGGAGAGCTTCTGATCTTCTTAGGGCTGGAGGTGGAATGTTGCAGAGAACAGGCAGCCAAAGTATGCTCGTGCTCCGAATACAACCCGTGATTATTCGCATTGCTTGATTGAATTGCACCTCTATCTTCTTAGTGTGAACACTATTGATCCAGGTTGGACAGCAATATTCAGCAGCAGAATATGATAACGCTTGAACTTGATCTTAGAACTTGAGTATTAGCTCCCCATGATGTACCAGCAAGTTTCTGAGGAATATTATTTCTGGTTTTTATTTTTGCAGCCGTTGGCCCCTGAATCTAACTTATGGTTTGTAATTTGATTGCCTGTTGCATAGGTGGAATGCAGATAGGCTACAACTGTTTTCTGGCAGTTTAGGTGGAAGCACAATTTCTTGAAGTATACATCCAATGTTTCCAGATCAGTGGATAAATTAGTTTCAGCATCAGAAAAGTCAGAGCATTTAGTCACCAAACAAATGTCATCAGCATACATGAATTTTCTTGAAGATGTTTCAGGTAAGTCGTGTAAGTGCAGACAGAAAAGGAGGGGAGCTATGACAGAACATTGAAGTAAACCATCCTTTAGTTTAAACACTATGCTTCTGTCAATGTCAGAGTAGATCTGAAAGTATCTATTGTTTAGCATATTGTTAAGTAAGGCCGTAAGTTTACGACATAGGATAACACTCTCGAATTTCAATAGGAGACCTTCTCCTCAAACAGTATCATAGGCAGCTGATAGATCCAAAAAGACAGCCACACTTACAGATTTCTTCTCAAACCCATTTTCAATGTACGTAGTAAGAGACAGTACCTGATCGTTACAACGTCTCCCAGGCCTGAATCCTGCTTGCTCTACAGGAATGTGATTATTGATTGTTTCAAAAATTCTATTATAAATCAGACGTTCAAAGAGTTTGTGTGTGACATTTAAAAGTGCTATTGGACGATAGTTTTCAACTTTTGTTGGATCGTTGTTTGGTTTCAATATGGCTATTATTTTTGTTTTCTTCATCAAAGTAGGGATGTTTCCATTTTGTAGGATATTTGAAAAGAAGTTGGTTAACCATTTTACTGTAGCTGGTCCACAGTGAGCCAGAAATTCAGGGTATATTCCGTCAAATCCAGCTGCCTTACCAAGTTTTATACTTTTAATTGCATCTTTAATTTCCTCTTCTAGGAATGGAATGGAAAATTCAGAAGACTGTTGGGCTGCTCTTTTATATGTGTTCAATTGTGATTTGATCTCCCTTTTGGTTTGCTTGTCTTTTGCGTTCTTGGAAACTGATACTAGATGTTTAGCAAACTCATTCAAACTGATGTCAGTCTTTGATCTTTTAGTTACAGGGTTTGATGAATGTAATTTCCTAATGATGGACCAGGCTTTCCTGGTAGAGTGGGAGTAATCTACTGATTCTACTGTTTTATGCCAGATATTTCTTTGACTCTCATCCAGGGCTTGGAGGGGACCTATTGCATTGTCAGAATTAGGATGTTCTTCATATTGTCTTAGTAATTCCTCACTCTCTGCACTCCATCCTGGGATGTACTCTTTGCGGTAACCTCTAGGAATGCATATTTAGGCTGCACCTTTAATAACCTTTATAAAACGAGCGTATGCGAGTTTTATAATTTCCATACGAGTGTCTTAATTACCAGTATAGGCGAGTTGCATACGACTGTTTATGTTCGACGATAATTATTATAACTATTTTATGTTCGAACATAAATAGTCATAAATATCTGTCGAGATTTCGCCAGTTTTATGTACTGAACAGAGTGCATGGGACGCAGAGAATGCCTTGTATTTGACCATGGCCCCACTATGACAATAGGCAACGCAGTGAAATTTAAATTAGAAGGCCTTGAAACTCAGTGCAGGTGCGATGATATCCTTATCTAATTGGTCAAACAACTGTTTCTTGAGCTGTGATTGGTGGGAGAAACGGTTTCATAATGAAAAATGGTGTTATAATGACCATCATTATGATAGAGTTTTCTGACATATAATAGTCAGGATCGAACATAAACGATGTTACAGCCTATTGCTGTAGTTGTTGAACGTTGGTTTGATCCATCTGATATTGGAGTCTGTTTGCTTTGCAAACTGAGTCCAGTTGGCTTTCTTGAAGTTCCATCTCGGTTTGGGATGAGATCGTATAACAGGTATAGACATCCCCACCTCCAAGATAACAGGTCTAAGTTGACTATGTGGGAAATCGTTCAGCAGTGTTCTTTTCTTAAAAGATCATGGGCTCGATCCTTATACCTGCCCATAAGGGTACAGTGCTGTTTTAACACAGAAAAACAGGTTATCATACATACACCTCCAAGTACACGGGGATGATGTCCAAGATATCCTTTGCCCCTAAACCTCTGGAGTAGGCAAGCTTAGAGCGCACACCTGTACAACTATGGTGCTGTGAAGCAGATAAGTATCCATATACTGTATATAATATAATTCAAAAGCTTTTTATAATTTTACTATCTAGGTAGCCTATATACCGTAGTGATAATTTCAACTGTAAACACGTGTATACTAATACGTAGTTTACAAACCCTTATAAAACAAACTAACCTTAAATAACGAGATTCAAACTATGAATCGTAATATAAACAATAACAAGACTCGTTATACTAAATATAATAAGACCATACCTATTGATATATCTACTTAGTATTAAACGAAGTCCCCGATTCTTGGATGTCACGGGTAATCTCGAGAACCACTGGATGGATTTTGATACGGTTTTCACCATTCTGTAAAGGATATCTCAAGGAAGGTTTCTGTAGAAAATAATTTATTTATAATCAAAGGAACCCAAGCAGTAACGATTTCAGTGAAAAGTTGAAAAAAAAAACCTGGCGTCCGTGCGCTTTTTAAGCTTACGCTGGTCAAACCATTAAAAATATCAGAGTGTAAGAATTGTTCAGCATAAAAAGTTGTACAAGAAAGTCCACGAGAGCATATCTCTATCTTAAATGCATCGCCCACTATAAGTGTCTTTACGTTTTCATTTCTTCCAACAATCTCCATTCAATTACTGAGGCCACAGTTTACGAGCTAGCTAGGGGCGAACCTATCACCCCAGATACATTCTAGCTAGCGGGCGAGCCTATTACCCCAGATACAGCCAACAGCAAACTGTCGAGTCGTGTTGCGTTAAGACTTCAGAGAAGAGTGTTTGTGTTTGGAGTTTCCCTGGAAGTGCAACTCGGCTTTTCTTCATTTCGCCTGTGAACTTTTCGTTCCGAAAAATACACAGTCAAGTTAAGATTGGACGGAAGGGGGATTTGTGTTTCAAGCACCTCGCCATTCTTAAATTGCGTCTGACAAGAGTTCGTTGTACAAGCATCTCCATGATAATAATAGTCCAGTCAGTGATTTTAACCCATCATGCCAAGAGACGTAAAACGGATATAGGTCGTAGTTCATTGACATCGAAGAAAAAGCGCTTATCACGTAATGCATTCATAACTGTTCCTGGGCGAAGCCCGGGGGTTGCGAGTTTGTTTAGCCTATTTTCATTTATGAAAAAAAAAAAAAGCTTATGAAATCACCTTTTGTCCGTGTGTCTGACTGTGTGTGCGTGTGTGTGTGTTTCCCACTAATAACTCCTAAACGACTGGAGCGATTTCAATGAAACTCGGTAAGTTCATAGCACTATTTCGGACGACCCCGACCGTGCCCTTCGTATTTTGTTACGTCTCACCAATCCAACATGGCGGCTGTGCGAAATATTTCACCAGCATTCAATATCTCCGAAACTATTACCGATATTACCCTGGAATCTTGTACGGTGATAAAGGGAACTACTAGAAGTTCAACTACGTGACTTTTGAAAAACTGATAACTACAAAACCAACATGGCGGCCAAGCGAAGTTGCGACTTTTAAATAGAAGTTTCTCACGATTTAACCAACCAAACGCAATGAAACTTCGTACAGTATATGTTTAAACACATTGTAATGCACCAACATCTAACTTCGTTCAATTGTTTACTTAACCTCAAGATGGCGGCTGTGCAATAAATTTACCGGCATTCTATATCTCTGAAACTATTACCGGTATCACCATGAAATTTCGTACGGAGATAAAGGGCACTACTGGAAGTTCATTTATGAGACTAAAAAAACCCGTTTAACTACAAAACGAACATGGCGGCCAAGCGAAATTGAAAGTTTTAAATAGACTTTTCTCGCGATTTAATGACCCAAACGCAATAAAACTTGGTACAGCAAATGTTTATACACACTGTATCTAATTTAGTTCAATTGTTTATATAACCTCAAGATGGCGGCTGTGCGAATTTCGAAAACTAATATTTTATTTCTTGTGTTCTAAACATGCGATCGAAATCAACTTTTGCATAATGAACGTAATCAATAATCATCATCTAATATTACATAACTCTATGGCCTACATATATTAAAATCCAATATGGCGACCATCCGAAATATTTAGACGGTTCTCAATATCTATTAATCTACTACAGCAATCAAACTGAAATTTTGTATGTGTATAGAGGCTATAAGCATAAGTTCAGCTAAGGGACGTTCAATAACCTGGCGAGCACAAATCCAACATGGCGGCGACGCAAAATTCAAATATTCAAATGGACGTTTCTTGCGTTTTAACCATCCAAGCGCAGTGAAACTTGATGCGGTATATGCTTATACAAATGTTAATCGACTGGCATCTAATTCATTTAAATTATTTTCATAACCACAAGATGGCGGCTGAGTGAAATTTTAAAATCCCGCTTTTATTTCTTGTGTCCTTATCATGCGATTGAAGTTTGAATAAAACACCTACACAATAACAAAAAAAAAAGTCAACCCCTGGCACCATCCAGCCCATGACGGGCTAAGGCCGACCAAGCGACCGCTGCCCAGCCATTTGGCCTGCAGATATTGGGGTGACGCGTGATCAGCGCGTCGGGTCCCCTCGGCCGTTAATATTGGTATTCGTGATCGGGGTGCTGTCTCACTGTCAGACAGCTACTCAATTGTCCTCACGTGGCTGAGTGCACCCCGTTCCAACCCTCACGTCAGTTTTAAAATCCCTGACGGAGCCGGGGATCGAACCCGGGGACTCCGGGTGAGAGGCAGGCGCGCTACCCCAACACCACGGGGCCGGCACCTACACAATAATCTTCATCTAATAGTAGTCTACATAAATCTAAGGCCTATAATAAAAATCCAACATGGAGACCATCCAAAATATTTAGACGGTTCTCAATATCTACGAATCTATTTGAGCAATCAAACTGACAATTTGCATGTTGATAGAGGCAATTGGTATATGAAAACACGCTATTTAGTTCTTCACGGAACTACTTGTTTAATAGTATGAAAGAAACCTTTAAGTCACCTTAAAGAAAATTATGTAAACTATGAAATATTAAAATATTACTTTGCGACCTTTTTCCCTGCTGAAGTCTTCTATTAGCTAAACTTGCTAATCGGTCACGGGAAGTCATAGCTGCACTGAAAAAATGAATATGAATTATACATTGGTTTGAAAAGTATAATTAAGCGGCTTCGGTGGCGTAGTTGGTAGCATGCTGAGCTTCTATGCCCAAGATCGCGGGTTCAAATCCGGCCGAATACGTTGGATTTTTTAAGAGCGTTAAAATCCTTCAGTATGCCTTCCTTCGGAGGGGAAGTAAAGCCGACGGTCCCATGTCATAGATTTATGGCATGTTAAAGATCCTTCCACTAATTACACCTGTGTGAATCTAAATTGCATAGGTTAAGAATGCAATCAACGCTCTTAGGTTCCTACGTTCGTTGCCAAGAGCCGACTGCGGTGGCGTCTGGTAGCTAAGTTCTGAACTAGTAGTCGTTGACGGTGACGTTTGGCGGCAAAAGTAGGAACTATTTGAAAAATTCAAAAGTCTGCAGTCCTTACTTGAATTAAAAAACTGATAACACACACTAATACAGTCATCAGTAGTGGTTTTTGGAGAGTTCTATACCGTCCTACGGCTTTCCTCCTACAAGATGGCGGCGGCACGATATCTTGCGAACCCATGGTCGGATTTAACAAATGAGGTGTCGTAGGACTCGGGCTAACATGCTTGCCTTGTTTGCTTTGGTTGAACAATCAATGCTACCCAGACACACACACACAAGCTTTCTCTCTCTCTATTTCATTCTATCTATAGTCATACATTCACACAACCATACCTGTCTTTGAAAAACAAATACAACCACGCTATTTATCCTTGACATGCACGCTTATCCCAAAGAACTTTTAGTTATACATTTAACATTTACTATTACAAAAAATGTTTCCACTATTTACAATTACAAAAAAGAATATTTCCAAAATACTAAATCTACTAAATCTACTGGTTATAAAAAAGCCATGTCTCTAAACAATAAAATATAGAATTCACACCTCCTCCTCGTGGTTATAACCCTATGGTAGGTTAATGCATAGGTCATTCATCTACACTCATTTGCTATCCATCAAGGTAAAAGTGCATTTTCTCTGTTCCACAAGATACAAATTTGATTGCTGGATTGTATCCTGCACTGTTTATGCAATATAGCTTTGCCAGTTCATAAAACCGCTAGGTAATTCTCTACATATACCGATTTTACCGCTGCTCTACCTATGCCTTTTGCTCTTTTGGCTTTCTTACAGTCTAGTGTGTGATAGACAGCATTAACTGTATATCAAAACCAGTTCACCTTTTATTTGTAATCCAAGTAATAATTTGAAAAGACACAAATGTAATCAGTTTTAAACGTTATCTCTGTTTTGTTTTGTTTAATATGTTTATGACATGCATATTAACCTGAAATCGAACTCTGGTGAAAAGGCTAACAGCTTAACCACTGCACCACCATGCCCTTGTTTCTTAGTTGGACTCGTTCTAGGCCTCAGACCTGAAAATCGAGCTAAGACCACCAGTACAAGAGCCAAATGTGCTTACCACTGCAGCACCAAATGGATAGCTGGTAACATCAGACAACCGGAAATGATTATATTTCTGTTAGCAATGCATTTTGTCATCAGCCTACTGTCTGAGCACTGACAGCAACACAGTTTAATTTACAACAAGCGAGTGTGTGTGTATAGATTATTAGACTCAAGTATTTAAAGCTTGTTGTGTGTAGCGACCATCTTGTCCCGGTAACCACTGAGCATTTTTGTGTTTTAGCTATCCTCTTTAACCAATCAATAAAGATAGTCTACTCTTAATTCTTGAATCGATAAATCAGAGTTTGTGTACACCGTTTGTCATTTATTAACCCATACCTGCAACCTATACTCTCTCTGTACTGCAGTTTGATCTGAAAACAAGTTTCAATGGTAAAAGACTTGTCAGTCACCATACATGTAGCCTACACTGATTCTTTCTCTACCTAGCTATGTTTCATCACGCATGGTAAACATCTCACATGTTCGTATCCGATTATTAGTTTATAAAATCTCAGGTCGATGACCTTGATGTATTGGGTATTTTGGGTAAATTCATTGGCCATGGGAAAGGGTTGACCATTCTAAGTCCTATGACACCTCACATGTTGATATCCGATTATTAGTTTATAAAATCTCAGGTCAATGACCTGGCTGTTTTGGATTTTTGGGGTAAATTCATTGGTCATGGGAAAGGGTTAAAACCTCACCTATGACACCTCACTTGACCCTCTCCGATTATTAGTTTATAAAATCATAGGTCAATGACCTTTCTGTTTTAGGTCTTTTGGGTAAATTCGTAGGTCATGGAAAAGGGTTGACCATCCTGAGTCCCATGACACCTCACTTGACCCTCTCTGATTATTAGTTAGCGAGATATTAACAAAAGTGCAGTTAGGCCCTTTTGACAAAAATGAATAATACGTTCAAAAACAGGATGTCACCCCTAGTCCAACGACCTCTCATACAAGTCCCTAGCCTTATTGGTTCATGAGATATTAAAAAGCTGATGACCAATCAGTTTTGGATCTTTTGGTTAATTAAAAAAATAACTCATCTATAAATCATTATTAAAAAAGCCCGCCCTCTTACAAAACCCCAAGTGCGCATGCGTAAAAACAAAAAACAAACATATTAATTCACAGTAGCAATCGGCTCTTCACATGCGTTTCATGTGGAACAACGTTTAATTTCATCATAGCATTAGGGACCAGTCCAAAGGTATCTGTCAAAAGGGACCCGGCAATAAGGACTCGTCAACAAGGACTCGTCAACAGGGACCCGTCCACAGGGACTCGTCAACAAGGACCTGTCAACAATGACCCGTCCAAAAGGGACTCGTCAACAATGACCTATCAACAATGACACGTCAACAGGGACTCGTCAACAATGACCCGTCAACAATGACTCCCTTCAAAAAGGACCCGTCCAAAGGGGGGGGGGGCTAGTTAACAGGGACCAGTCCAAAGGGGCAAATCAACAGGGATCAATGAAAAGGGGTTATCGCCTCAAGGTCTGACAAACCCCTCTTTAATTATTGGTTTGCCAATCGACAAGCGTCGCTTGAAAAACTTTTTGATCACTCCTCGTGGGTTGGGTTAGGTTAGGTTACACTACAGCCGCCATCTTTAAAAAGCCTGCCCTCTTACAAAAGCTATGAGTGAGTGCGTAAAAACCAAAAACAAGCATGTTAATTCATATTGGCTTTCTACCGTACACATGTCTCTTGTGTGGCACAACGTTTAATTTCATATTAGCATTCAAACTCCCACATGTCGCAATTGGAAAGCGAGATTCTCTAAAAAATTACAATTTCACCCCCAAGTAGGGGTAGGTTTTATTTTGGGGTGGAAATATGTTGTCCAATGGAAAGGGGGTGTCTGCCCGAGTTCAACGACTCCTCATTCGTCAAAATCCGACCATGCGTTCGAGAGTTATCGCGCCGCCGCCATCTTGTAGGTGGAAAGCCGTAGGTGGGGCCAGAACCCCTCAAAAACCACTACTGTCATCACAGTTAATACCGGTTATCAGACAGATTCTACACACGCCCAAAGTACACGGGGCTACATGGCTGCGTTATCGCAGCCCCTAAACTTAAGAACCAACCAATGTATAATTAATTAATTAATTAAATTTAAAAAAAATCCATGGCGCGGCGCCCCCCGGACCACGGGGCCGTGGGCGGTCGCCCGCCACTAGATCCGCCACTATCTGGGGGGAATGTTAAAGGAGGAAGTGTTCAGCTGTACAGATTCACTTAGAACTGTGTCTGCATTACGTGAGAAGTTCATCTCATTTGTCAGGAATCTGCAGCAATGTATGTTCCAAGCCATGTTTCAAAATTTGCGAGGCCGTTATGAACACTGCCTACAGCGTGATGGCGGACATTTTGAACAATTACATTAGCAACTCAATGCATGGGCGGAAGTAGTGTCATCCTATGGAATGAAGTTTTCGACGCAAAAGAGTGAAGTGGTGGTAACAACACGTGAGAAGGACCGAGTATACTCGGGGATAAAGTTAGGCGGAGAACAGTTGAAGAGAGTGCAGAGCTTCAAGTAGCCTATCTGGGAAGTGTCATTGAAGAAAATGGGGGAAATGCCTTGGGATTAGATGAAAGAGGAAGGTGTGCTGATGGATTCTTCAAGAGTGTTAGAGGCCTGATACGGAGCAAGGAAGTGCCACAGAAGTGTAAAGGGATCATGTACAAGACTTACTTTGTGCCGATCCTAACGTATGGATCAAAAACTTGGGTGATGAGGGAGAGAGATAAAAGCAGAATACAAGCAGTGGAAGTACGGCCTGAAAATCAGTATAGAGAAAAGCAAGACCATGGTGATGACAAGAGGGGAAAGACAAGGAAAGGGCACTGTGAAAATTGGAAGTCAGAGTTTGGAAATTGTGGACACGTTCAAATACCTAGGAAGTGAATTGACGCAAACTGGTAGGTTGGACATGGAGATTGGCAGGAGGGTACAGCAGAGCAATGCATTCTATCAAAGTGTAAGAAAACTTGTTTGGGATAAGGAAGTACCAAGGAAAAGCAAGGAGGTAATGTATAAAGTGTACTATGTACCCATATTAACTTATGCAGCTGAGACTTGGACCCTGACAAGCAGGCAAGAGAGTAGAATCCAAGCCAGTGAAATGAAATTCCTAAGAAGTATGATAGGAAAGACAAGGAAAGACAGAGTGAGGAATGAAGATGTTAGGAAGGAAGTTGGGATGGGAAAACTAAATGAGAGAATTGAGAAGAATAAACTAAGGTGGTTTGGACATGTAAAGAGGATGGAGGAAAATAGAATACCAAGACAGATGCTGGAGGCGAAGTGCAAGGGTAAGAGAGCAAGAGGAAGACCTAGAACAAGGTGGATTGATTCAGTGAAGAACAGCGTAAGAAAAAGAAATCTGGACTGGGACAAGATCGTGGAAGAAGAATGGTGAAAGGAAAGAGGAAAGTGGAGAAGTGCCATATTTGCTCTTCTTGTTTTCAGACTCTTCATAAAGCTTCTACTTTCTCTTGCTAATCCTGTGAGGGGGGGGGGGGGGGGGGGGGGGGGACGGACACTAAGAGCCCACTAGGGGCTCCAGTCCTGTATATTTTGGCTCATACTGTAGTAGGGTTCAGCGCTTTTGTTTGTTTTTGTGTTTGGAGGAGGAGGGGTGAAAATTGAAGAAATATTTTAAGGATTTCGTGTTATCTGAAACGATGTTACAGCATATTGCGTTATTCTTATATAAACAAAATGCGTCAAAGTTGCGTTTTTAATGGAATATGTGTTATTTTTAAAAAGGACTTTCGTTTTTTTAAGGATCTAATTGTAGTAAAATGAATGAAATAATTGGAGTTTCCGGAGAAAACCTGTCCAGCCTGAGCTTTAGCCACATCAGCCTACAATGACTGAGATTTAAACGCGGGATGCTGAGAAGAGAGGGAGATATCAAACAGTTCTTACCACAATATCAGATGCTGGCAGGTTGAACTGCAAGTTGATGTCAAATTCATTTGGTTTGCCAACTTTCAAGTTCTCATAGGAACTGCCGGCATACAGGAAGCGTTTGAAAGTGCAGTTAAAGAACTGATCAACAGTCTTCATCGTTGGCACCAGATTCTCGTTTAGCAGCTGAAACATGAAACAGTTGCACAATATCAAGTAATTTGGGTGAAATATTTCAAATGTAGCCTATGTTTACCGCACATTATTCTAGGGATCTTTCTTTCTTTCTATAGGCCACCACAAATATGTTGATAAATATCGTATTTTGAAGTGTTTTTCGTGTTATTTCTGAGATGCAGAGAAGATTAATTGGGGCAGAGGTGTTGACTTCTTTCATTACGTATCTTCTTCATTATTAATAAAGGAAACTTTCTGCCTGATCATTTGGTTTGTAAATTTAGCGGCTTCGGTGGCGTAGTTGGTAGCATGCTGAGCTTCTGTGCCCAAGATCACGGGTTCAAACCCGGTCGAAGTCGTTGGATTTTTAAGAGCGTTAAAAATCCCTCAGTATACCTCCTTCGGAGGGGAAGTAGGCTAAAGCCCGCGGTCCCATGTCATAGATTTATGGCATGCAAAAGAACCTTCCACTAATTACACCTGTGTGAAGCTAAATTAGGCCTATAGTTAAATTGAGGTTCCAACGTTCGTCGCCAGGATCCGACTGCGGTGGCGTCTAGTAACCAAGTTCTGAACTAGTGGTCGTTGACAGTGGCGTTGATCTATCAGTCCACCGTGCCACGTGCATTCAGCCAATGAGGCATCACCCACTTGGCGGCCAGCAATGGCCGCTGTTTCCGTCAAGGGGTGATCAGCTGTTATGAGTTGCCTAAACCTACATTCATCTCGCAATATCAATTCATTGCCCTTTCTAATATAAGGAAACTTGTATTTCTTTGTGGCATTTATCAAATAATCGTTCTAACAGCACACCTACAACCCACTGACGAATCACTATAGACTTCCTTGTTGGATCTGTTTTGGTGGATGTCATTCTTGTAATTCGATCCCATGATTCCTCTAATGATTCTGCGCTCTTTTATCTCCAGGCCTACGAAGAGCCATTTATCGGCATTTAGATAAAGTGTTTCGGCTTCGTACATAACTACTGGCTTCAGAACCGTTATATACGAGTATTATTTTATTTTATGTAGGATCGTTTCAACCTCCTTTGGGTTACGATAACACAACATCCTTGACTGTCGATGTTCTTTCCTCTTACGCCAATACTCCTTCATTCTCTGGCTCGTTCCTCACCCTTCTTGTTCTCCTGGGTTTCTCTACTAACAGATCCGTCACCTCCGCAATTTTCCTTCTGAACACTTCTGTTTGCAATATCTCAGATCATCTTTTATCCTTGTGTGTGTGTGTATGTGTGTCCCTGTAATAAAACCTCAACGGCTGGAGCGATTTAAATGAAAATCGGTAAGGTCATAGTACTATTTTATCTGACCCCGACCGTGCCTTTCAAATCTTATTACATCTCACCAATCCAACATGACGGCTGTGCAAAATATTTCACCAGCATTCTATATCTCCGATACTATTACATATATCACCATGACATTTTGTACTACTAGAAGTTAACCAATATGACTTTTAAAAACCTGTTAATTACAAAACCAACATGGCAGCCATGCGAAGTTGAAACATTTAGATAGACTTTTCTCGCAATTTAACCATCCGAGCGCAGTGAAACATAGTACAGCAAATGTGTCATGGTGTCCACAGAATTTTCGATGTCAATTTTCCTGACTTTTCCTGACCATATTTCAACAAAATTCCTAACTCGCGAAGTCATCGTAACATCGGAAAAAAGGTTTATTGAACAAATATGTATATATCTTTTTATCATTTCCAGAATTTGCCCAACGCTCGCCTCTTTATTCATTTAAAATAGAAAATAAAGTAAATTATAATGCAATAATACATAAGTCAAAGTACTTAATAACCTAAACTATAGTGATGGGGTCGCCACATCCCTACGCCAACGCCAAAAAAAGCGCAGAAAAAATTGCTCAAAGAAGTTTTTACCATGATGTAGTGTAAAAATGGAAACTTACCATAATGACCATTGAGTTATTACTTTTTATCTTCAGAGATTAGTTGAACTAGTAACATCAAAATATGGCTGTGGAACACAAAATACTGTATGGTTAATATAAAATTCCTGACTTTCTAATACTTTCGCCATTTTTTCCTGACTCACGCCATTTTTTCACACTTTTTCCTGACTTTTCCTCACCAAAAACAAAATTCCTGACTTTTCCTGACTATTTCTGCCTGTGGATACCATGTGTGTATATACATTGTAATGCACTGACATTTAATTTAGTTCAATTGTTTACATAACCTCAAAAAGGCGGCTGTGCGAAATGTTAAAATTAAGTTTTTATTTCTTGTGTCCAAATCATGCGATCGAAGTCAACGTTTGAATAATGAACTTACGCAATAATCCTCATCTAACAGTGCATAACTCTATGGCCTACATATATAAAAATCCAACATGGCGACCATTGAAATATTTAGACGGTTCTCAATATCTACTAATCTATATCAGCAATCAAACTGAAATTTTGTACGTTAATAAAGGCTAAGAACATAAGTTCACCTAGGGACTTTCAATAACCTGGTGAGCACAAATCCAACATGGCGGCGACGCGAAATTTGAATATTTAAATGGACGTTTCTCGCGATTTAACCATCCGAGCGCATTGAAACTTGGTACGGTAGCCTAAATGCTTATACAAATTTGAATCCACTGACATCAAATTTATTTAATTTTTTTCATAACCACAAGATGGTGGCTGTGCGAAATTTTAAAATCTCGTTTTTATTTATTGTGTCCTAATCATGCGATTGAAGTTTGATTTACCGGTAGTCTCACTAGTTGCAGCAACAATATTTTAATCTTAATTGCATTTCTCTTTATTTCTCCTTAGGAACAGAGCGACATTTTTTTATTATTATTTCTTTAGCCTGGCTATTAAGAGGTCTCCCGGGTAGTCTACACCTTTCGAAGTGGATTGCATAATTTCAAACACTATAAAAAGTCTCCAAAAAGCACATTTTCAACACGTTACCCACAATAAATCTAACTCACACCATTCTGTAGCTGAAACAATGAAGCAATTGATTATGGGTAAACTTGGAATGTTTAAAAATGAAACAACGCACCGCAACTCAAAGAAGGAAGCAATCCGCAGCGAAGCCGGCTCGCGACTGCGTGGGTCAGGTAAGGACTTATTTCAATCGCCTCCCGATTTTTATTAGAAACGGGTAAAATAACACTTTATAACTATTCTGCAGGGGGCGTGGCCAACAGTCAGCTGTCAGAATGCTTCGTCTTACTTTATATTCAGCCAGGAGAAGGAAATCTTTCTCCGAATCTTGGTAAATGTATGTTTCGTAGTTGGCTATTCTTTTGTTGTTCTTCTATTTACATGCAGAGGCACCTAGTGAGAGGTTTAGGAATTGAAACCGTAAACAAAATAAATAAAGATGGTTAAAACTAGTGGCAAAATTTGCAAGCGACAAAAAGCTAAATTATTGGCTTCAAAAAGATGGAAGAATTCTGAACGTCTTGCAGAGGAGTATGTATATAGCCTATTCAAGACAAGGCAGATAAACAGTGTCTATCCACTAGTTCCAATAAATTAGGAACACATAACCTCCAAGCTCATAAGGAAACAGACGGTGGTTATACTGTATAATTATTATTGTTTTTATTAGTTGGTCCCGCAGTGTTGTAAGGGTAGCAAGCTTGCCTCTCACCTAGATTAAATAAGATGTGACTTCTTCTTGATGGGCCTGAGTTGTGTTTGAGTGAGGTTCGCCTTTGTTTTAGATCAACAACTGTTTTTTAATTAAATAGGCGCACAGTTCTGAACAAAATTCTTTACACCGTAACCTACTCATGAAAAGTTTCACTTACCTCGCCGAGATATTTGTTGTAGTGTTTCTGCTCCTTTTCGTCCAGTGAAATCTCATTCTTGGTCAGTTTGTTGAGGTAGGTTTCCAGAACTTTATATTTCTTCCTCTCAGCGCTCAGGTCCATGCTGGAGTCTTCTGATGTCCCTAAATTAGAACGAAACGTTGGATTTTAAATCATTCTACAGATTCCATCAGCCAGCACGACGCGACGTGTGTGTGTCCATGAACGACAAGCGGCCTTGGCATTGAAATGGATCGCACACTTGGCAATACTGCATAGAGATAATGCAACATGATCTAAGTTCTCTACTGGCTTTTGTTTTCAGTGTTGCCAATGCAGTAACGCAAAACACCTTAGCTGTTTGTATTGTTTTTAATAAAAATCTTTCTTAGAAGGTAGTAACATGGTCCGCGCAGTCAATACCTCACTCGCTGGGAAACTGCAACAGGTTGTTTGGTTCCTCAGTTTAGGGGCTGTGACAACGCGGTCATGTAGCCCCGTGTACTTTGGGCGTGTGTAGAATCTGTCTGATAACCGGTGTTAATTGTGATGGCTGTATTAGTGTGTGTTATCTGTTTTTAATTCAAGTAAGGATTGCAGACATTCAATTTTCAAGTAGTTCCTACTTTTTCTACCAAACGCCACCGTCAACGACAACTAGTTCTGAACTTGGCTACTAGATGCCACCGTAGTTGACTCCTGGCGACGAATGTTGGAACCTAAGAGCGTTAGTCAAATCTAACCTATAATTTAGCTTCACACAATTGTAATTAGTGGAAGGTTCTTTTACATGCTATGGGCCCGACGGCTTTACTTCCCCTCCGAAGGAAGGCATACTGAGGGATTTTCAACGCTCTTAAGTTAAAAGGTGCATTTTGTTCAGGAGAAGCATTTAATGATTTTGAGTCATTATAAAAAGAAGTAAATAGGCCTATTACTTGCGGAAAGTGGGGTTGATGTATTATAAACTCGTAACATTCTTCAGTTTTATACCGTACAATTACGTGTTATGTTTATTAAATTTATGTTCGACCTTGACTATTAGCCTATATGTCAGAAAACTGTACTAAAATGAGGCTCATTATAACACTATTTTTCATCATGAAACAGTTTCTCCCACCAATCAAAGCTCAAGAAACAGTTGTTTGACCAATTAGATAATTAGATTCGCTGAGTTCCACGGCCTTCTAATTTAAATTTCACTGCCTGGCCTATTGTCATAGTAGGGTGATCGAGGAGGCCATGCTCAAATACAAGGCATTCTCTGCGTCTCATTCGCTCTGTTCAGTACATAAAACTGGCGAAATCTCGACAGATATTTATGAATATTTATGTTCGAACATAAAATAGTTATAATAATTATCGTCGAACATAAACAGTCGTATGCAACTCGCCTATAAAGGTAACATACTCGTGTCTTAATTATTGCCAGTATAAGCTCGTTGCATAATGTACTAATAAATAATAGTCTAATGATAAACATTAAAAGCCAGGAATAACTTTATAAATAGAAATTGAAAATGACCGAGAAATCAAGATAACAGACTAAATTTTATGGGAGAGGGCTACATTCAGATCGTTAGTGAAGAAACATAATTTTACTGCAAATCCCTGGATGAGAGTCACTAGTGCATGGACAGCAGAAAGGAAGAAACATCTTAGCGAGACAATGAAGAGATTTTGGAATGAGAAAGAGAGCTAATGCAAATTCATCTGCGAAATAATTTCAATCGCACTCCTTAGTTGGGCACATCGTCGTAAATAATAATGATAATAATAATAGTCTAATCATAATTCACGCATGAATAAAATCGAAATGGCGGACCAACTCACCAAGGACATTTACAACAAAAAGAGACTGATAGTCATTCTGAAAGACTGGACTTTATATCATTTTAAATGCTAGCAGCCGAGTACCAAGAAGGCTGTGCGAGAACATAGTTTCAAGATTCTATTTTGTTTCTTCACTGCCTACTTGATTGTTCTCGCACGGCCTTCTTGAAACTCTGTTCTCGCACTGCCTTCTTGGTACTCGGCTGCTACATCGTACTATGACGTCACACACTTCAGTGCATTCTCTGTAAATTTCGTCCCGTCACCGTAACGTAACGCCAGATCTCAGCGTAACGACGAAGTCGACAAGATCATTTAAAGGGATTAAAAGTCAATATCCCTGAACGCAAAACTCAGGCATTATTGCACTGCCATACGACCAGAGGCTCTGTATGCAGCGGAATGCCTCACCATGAACAAGAAAGGCATGGCACAGAAATTGGAGATCAAAGAAAGAAAGAAAGAAAGAAAGAAAGAAAGAAAGATCTTGAGGAAAATTCTTGGCCCGATTTTAAAAAAAAGGTGAATATAGCCGACGGCATAACCACGAGCTGTATATTCATGTCCAAAAGATCTCCGATGTTGTGAGGAAAAGGAGAATTACATTTTATGGCCACTTGCTAAGAATAAAACCACACGATTGACGAACCGGATCTTTACCTATTTTGAAGATAATAAGACCAAGCCAGCCTGGTTCGAAGAGGAAGAAAGTAACCTGAAGGAGAAGGAGATTACCTGTGAAGATATTCAAGATCGCAATCCCCTCGGGAAGAAACTAAACGACCACCAGGGTTTTCAAGTAAAACCAAAGTTGAAGACGGGAAAGGTAGGCCTATGGACGGAAGAAAGAAAATAGCAACACCGACACCGTATGAAGGAACACTGGGCAAATATCAAAGCCCAGTTGAAGTGACGTGGTCCTTAGCAGGCCGATACGATTAAAGGGCCATTTAGAACAAGAAGAAATCTCTTTCGATAAATGCTAAATTTCAACATTACTGTTCCATCGATAAACCTGAAGCGACTTACGCTCGTGAAACAAAGTTTAAATTAAACACCAAATCAACGACAGATCAACTGCAAAAGGTTGACAAAAGGATAATCAGAACAATAAATAGAAAACACCAGGTGGATGAAAAATGAAGATTGTTGCCTAACATAATAGTCTACCGGGAAAGTGATTCAATAATAGACACGATGAGAAAAAGGAGAATTTCTTTTCTCTGTCATTTATAGAGATTGCATGACAATAGACTGTTCAACTATTTAACTACTTTTGGAAAAGTGAAACAAAAAAGTGACAGTCAGTCTGAAAGACTAGTCTTTGTATCATTTTTAAAGCTACAAATGCTGAAAAATGCTAGAAAGGCTGGAGGCTTCTCGCTTCACTCGAATCCAAAGACTCTTGACATGTTAGAAAATTATCTGCATAATACTTATCTTGTTTCAAATTACTCGCGAACGGCAAGTGCAAACCAAGGGCAAAGCAAGGTAGCGCGCGGGATGCCGTCACGCTCACCAGAGCACGCGGGGACGTGCCCCTTCCATCCAGTCTAAAAACACTTATAGTGGACGATGTATTGAAGATAGAGATATGCTCTCGCGGACTTTTTTGTAGAACTTTTCATGCTAACCAATTCTTACGCTCATAGTATATTGATATTTTTAACGGTTTGCCCAGCGTAAGCTTATGTAGCGCGCGGACGCCAAGTTTGTTTTCGACTTTTTCACTGCAATCGTTACTGCTTGGCTTCCTTTGATCATACATAAATTATTTTCTACAGAATCTTTCCTCGAGATATCCTTTACAGAATGGTGAAAACCGCATCAAAATCCATCTCGTGGTTCTCGAGATTACCCGTGACATCCAACAATCCCTTTGGAAAATAGCATGTAGACAAGATTCAAAATTTCGGGGTCGTAATGGATTCTTGTGAATGTGATTTAGAGGTTTTGCTATCAACATAACTTCCAGGGTTCATAAGGTTAACTTATTATTATTACAAAGCCAAGAAAAACAACAGGATCTACTAACAAATGAAATTTATTAACTGAATCAAACATAAAAAAGGAAAACTATAACCACCCTTTTATTGTTCACTCGCGTGAACAGATCTGACACTGACCAGCCTGACGTACCATGACGACACGGTATGACAGCTGCCAACAAGCATTGTGACTGCAATGTCACCTAAATCAGAGTAACAAAAGAAAACGGATCACAAGATCCAAATATAACAAACAAATAAAATAGTACAAAAATTTAATATTTATGAGCGACACGGGTTTTAAGACTAGTTCAAGTAATGAGCATTTTGACGGGCGCTCGTTTCCGACCAAAACAGTTGGTTCGGGAACGGACTCCGTACTGCGAAGGAC
Source organism: Meconema thalassinum (assembly GCA_946902985.2). Taxonomy (NCBI): domain Eukaryota; kingdom Metazoa; phylum Arthropoda; class Insecta; order Orthoptera; family Tettigoniidae; genus Meconema; species Meconema thalassinum. The sequence goes on along the minus strand of OX336396.1, from coordinate 26,441,535 downwards.
GAATTACGGAAATGTGGGAACAACAATTACATATTTATATACACTACTGACATGCTCTAACCTTAGATTACCACAACCAAATACACGTGTGTATTATTTAAACTAAGGGCTGCGGAATTACCGACTTATACCTTAAACACTAGGAAGGCATAACATGACATGAACAAGTTTGGCCGGTTGCCAAATTATATTTATATGAATACAATGGCCTTGAAAATAAGAGCCAACAACAACAAATTATAACTTTTAATTTTCACGCCGGAAAGTTTGGCGTTTTAAAACAATGAACAAATAAGTCGTAGTAATGATAAAAGAAACTTGGATCGACAACATGGCAACTTCCCAAATTAAACCAAATGAAATAACCTTAACTCATTAGGCTTTAAAGCAAACATAACGTGTCATAACGAGCTGGAGACAACCGGGCCTGTTATCGCATCACCGAGAGAGTGGCTGATTTCTTCCCCCAAGTAGTAATTAGTGCCATGCTAAATATAGATTCTGGCCCATAGCCAGCGTACAGCACCTTTGCTAATCGCCACCTGTTAAACGCGTACAAATAAATAACACATTATCTCAAAATATCCTCTCAGGGATTTTTAAGAATACATTTCCAGGTCAAACTTATCCCCACGGATAACTAGTTTGCCGGAATGATATCGCAGTCATGGACAGGCTTTACCTCTCCTCATCATCATCACTTACACCCAAAAACACGTGGCACATTTCTCGAAGATCTCGTCGTAGCATTAATCAGCACACCTCTCAGATAATGACACACAACATGTCCAAATGACAATAAAGAATAAATAACAGGATCAGTCCTAGCCCGAGTTATCAAAGCAACAAAATGCAAATATTCCCCCCACGTAGTAATTAGTTTAACATATCATTAAATCAGTCCATTTATCATTGTCGTTCCTAGGTTCTCATTCATGGCTACACTTTTTATAGATACGTTAATCGATGCGGCCGTTTCGCTATAAGAATTACGTATACATAAGGAAAACATTTAAATTACAAAATTTACTGTACAACATAATTGTCACGCAATGCCAAAATTTACTACACGCATGTCAGTTAAGAAATCAAACCCTGAAATTTAAATTAAAGCACACAAATAAAATCTATACAAAGTTCCACACATCTCTCGCGATTCCCCTCGTCCAAAATCAATAAATCAATTTTTTAATACTCATCACTTAAACTGCTTTCCAGAGGCCTCCCGCCTCGTCAATTCCCATCATTAGGCCGTTAGCCCATAACACTGATGGTAATGGAGGATGAAGCTTGCTGTCTTCTCTCCATGGTCGACATCTTGCTGCTGTTAAAACACAATTAAATCAAAGTTTTTAAACTGTTCTATCTGCGTTCTAAGTATTTTATTTCCTCAGATCGTCCTATGCAGAATCGTCGACTTTCCCTATTCTATGGCTAATTGCCATCTCACAATTTATGAAAATTTCTAACTTCGTTGCCGACACACAACTATAATTTTAAAACCATATCGTCTTAAGGACGTCTTAAAATGACTGTCGAAGAATAATTAGGAGTGCCCGAGTTATCTCAGACATCTGTATATATACAGAAAGCCTAAAGTTTCAATGGTGGGAGAAAAACAGCTCCTCAATATTTTAAGTAATGGGCCTATAATTATCTGTGACCTCTCAAAAATCTTGTATTTTCTCACAGGTCGCGAATCTGCCGTCGAACATGCAAACCGATCGCTAGATCTTTTTATATCCGATTGCCGCGCAAAACACACTGACGCTATGTTCTGGCGTCATGTTTTCTTATTGGTCAGATAAGTTGGCGTTGGAGTTCTGACCTTACAAATCCCGCCCTTATTTTCACGTCACGACACTTGTCCTCTCTCTCACTCCTTGCCTTGTACGCAGCATTTTGGCCTTTTATGGTCACGTACGCCACAGCGTCATATCTGATTTTCTCAGAAATATAAGAATAGCATTGGTTGTGAAACTATTGGTCGTTTCCAGCCAGCACGTAGCATGTCTTACCAAGTCCAGATTTCTTGCTACATCAATATTACTCAAATATCCAGCATATCATGTATTTAGTATTTCCATCGTTTTTATTAATATGAAACATTATTATTGGACACAATGATAAGGGTTCATCTGACCCCTAGTTGATGAAATTCGAACTCAAATGAAGTCGAATTTCACATCCCCTACTTTTCTGGCTCAAATTTGAAGTTGCTGGTCACCCTCAAATATAATGACTGTCCGCCTCTGTCTGTTTCAGTAGCCGTCTCGTTCCAAACTCATTAGGAAATTCCTGTATACTTATGCCCTCCGGCCTCTTTCCTTGCTACTCGTCTCCCCTCTCACTCTTTCAAAACATCAACATATTCATTAACGACTTCCGCCTGAACTTGTAAACACGTCAGAGCTGTCTTGAGCGCTTTCACCACTAGAGTACCCCCGTATCTTTTGTTGTATGTTATCACGCGAATGTTTAATTTGCTGCAGTAACATTATTTCTCGGTTCGTATGGCTCTCTCTGATGATACAATTTTAAATGTGAAATATTATACACTGCCATGTTTCCTGTGCTCACCTCTCGGAACTCTGTAGGCGTTGTTACCTAAGTTCGTAACCCCTAGTTGAACTTCCTTAAGCCGCTCCTGTCTTTTCTCCATTTTACCGTGATGTCATCTCCTTCCTTCTCCCTTCTTCTTCTCCTATTCCCGTACAATAACTTTTTTTTACCATATTTCGAGACCCTTGCCTGACACGGTCTGCGAATCTCTCCTGCTATTCTTCTGTTTCCTATTGTCGGCTGCTCTATTTTCTTCTTCTCCATGCAGCTCCTCCAAATATCTCTGGGTTTCTACATGCATGGCCTCCAACATTTGATGTGTTCCGTTTTCCTCCTCGTGGTTGTCGGGATTCTTCCGCCGATCTATCGCTCTTTCCCATTTATCATTATTTCCTTCCATGTTACGTGGCTCCTCCAGGTACTGTTGCGGGTCAGCGTGTCTCTCGTTCCAATTTCTCTGATCATCCCTTGGATCCGATTGCTCGTTAAACCGCTGGTTATTTTGTGCGTTATATTGTTGATTGTAACGCCTATTGTCCCTGGGCCTATATTGTTGATTATAGTGTCCTCCACGCCATCCTCGATTGTAAGGTGCGTTATTATTATTATTCCTATTGTATGACGTTTGGTATCTCCTATTATCTCGCCACTGCTGATTGTTTGTGTTCCGGTAGCGGTTAGTTCCTTCCTGATTGTTATGGTTTCTGTCCCTATTTTCGTATCTCGGTTGAGATCTCGGCTCATATTCTTCGGTGCTCTGCCGTCTTTGGTTATCCCCCGCGTTTGTAGCTTGCGACCTCGTGTTTTTGTTCGGTGTCTTGACTACTTCGACTGCATTAACTAACTCTATCTGTCTCTTCTCTCTCGGGTTGATGTAATTAGTGGTTTCATCTATCCTCCTTAATACCTCTTCTGCCTGGACCACGGTCGTATTATTTGCCGCCACCAAGAATTGCTGAACGCTAATAGGCATCTGCTTTCCTATAGTAGTTATTAGCTCCATTTCGCTCGGGGGATTATCAAGATCCTGCAATTTGACAAGTTGCATGGCGAAAAAATCTGCATATTTCGTCTGATGCGTGGAATGGTATTTGCGCGAGTATAAGTCCATTCGCAAGCTTTGTTGATACGACCCACTCCAGTATTTGCTTAGGAAGGCCTTGTGGAAACCTTCCATTGATTTAAATGTGTTCTTAAATCCAAGATACCAGGTAAGTGCTGAGCCCGCCAAAAATTTTTCAACCATTCTTAATTGTCGCGTTGAGCTAACATTTTGGTCCGAAAAATATTCTGTCAGTTCCCTTAAGAAAGCTTTAGGTGTCCCTCCGCTCTCTGGTAAAAACTTATTCGGTTTAAATTCGTTTCCACGGATGACTTGTATAACTTGCGTGGGAAGTTGTGTGTTTTGAGGTGTCGAGCTACGACCCTCATAATTCTGGAATGCTTGCGTGTCTACCGTTCTTGGACTTTGCCCAAGCTCGTGGCTGTCTATTGTGTGCTCTCTTTCCGCATTCTCCCCTTTCCCCTTTTCCATTAGTGTCGCAAACATCGTATTATGTCCAAGTGACTGCAACTCCGATTTTATCATGCGGTCCTCTTGAATTTGAAATCTTAACTTCATATTTTCTTCTAACGCCTGTATTTTCGCGTTATTTTCCCCTAGCTTCTTGCTTACTGCGAGCCGTTCATCTTTCGAATCAGCGCTCATCTTGGTCCAATCTTTCCTAATAGTATCCTTCAATTTAACAAAGCGTTTTTCGACTTCCTGTTGATTAGCCTCCTGATTATCTTCAAGTTTATCTATCCTTTCTCCCAGAGAAATGTTGTTCTGTTCTAATGTTTGTTTAATTTCTTCCTGGTCAATTTCTAACTTTTTCCATTTCTTAATTGATTGTATTTCTAATTTGTTGAGTTCCGTCACTAAGCCCGTGATATTGTTATCTACTGTAATTATCTGATCTTGCATACCCTGTGTCCCTCGTTCAATATTCTCAAACCTTTTTTCTAAGTTTGTGTGTGCTTCTTTAATCTCAGATGAGCTGGTCAAACACGCTTGCTCGATTTGTGCTAGTTTTGCCATAACAGTCTCATCCATTCCTTTTATTTCCTTTTTAAACGAATCTTCGATACCTTTTATTATTCCTAATTGTTTGGTATTGTTAGTGCTAACGTCCTTTGCTAATTGGATTAGCTGTTCTTTTGTGTGCTCTTTGATTTCTACCGTTAGCGCAGCTAGATTTTGAGTGTTCCTTTCGTCTTGTGCGTTTAATATTTCATTGTTTTTCTCAGACTGCCTATGTAATTGTTCACTAACCAGAATGTTTTGTGTAGCGATTTTCTGATTTATATTCTCGTTAACTTCAGACAGTTTTGTGTTTAACTGTGTCTGTATTTCTTCCGATTGTTTATTTATAGCAGCTAACTGTGTCTGCGTTTCTGTCGATTGTTTATTTATGGCCGTTAACTGTGTCTGCGTTTCTTCACTATTTGCCGCTAACTGTGTCTGTATTTCATTGGTTATGTCTTTTCTCATCTCACTAAGTTGTTCTCGCGTACGAGCGGATGCTAGTTCAATCACTTCGCGAATTTCTCCCAGAGTTGCCATCACAACAATAATATTTGAGACATAGGGAAATGACATAAGGGCGGAGCCCTGGATACGCGCGCTCACACATATTAAATATATACACATAACCCTTTACATACTCAGTTCATTTACTTTAAATTACTCCCACAAACTATAGCATCACTGAGTATAATTTACTTATTATTCCATTTAATTTTTAACCCTTTGATTCAGTTATAATCTTCCTGACCTTATTTCACTTACAAATTTTAACCAATTAATAGAGTATTAATTAGTTTTTAAGGTCTAACCTTCCTGTCAAATAATTCTTTGAGTTTGGCTTTTCTACACAAAGCTAATTTAATTTTATTGGGCGCCTGGAACAGTTTGTTCTAATTTTAATCAAAGTTCAAACACTTAACTTGTTCCACATTTACTTTATTGCAAACTCCATGACTTTATATTTTCAAACATTTGGCGGTACTATCTTCGCCTAACTTACGTTAATAAACTTATCACATGCCGGTGATCTATTTTTTTACTCTAAAACACAAATGCCACACGTTCGGAAGCCAAAGTAACTCTTATAAACCCTTTGGAAAATAGCATGTAGACAAGATTCAAAATTTCGGGGTCGTAATGGATTCTTGTGAATGTGATTTAGAGGTTTTGCTATCAACATAACTTCCAGGGTTCATAAGGTTAACTTATTATTATTACAAAGCCAAGAAAAACAACAGGATCTACTAACAAATGAAATTTATTAACTGAATCAAACATAAATAGGAAAACTATAACCACCCTTTTATTGTTCACTCGCGTGAACAGATCTGACACTGACCAGCCTGACGTACCATGACGACACGGTATGACAGCTGCCAACAAGCATTGTGACTGCAATGTCACCTAAATCAGAGTAACAAAAGAAAACGGATCACAAGATCCAAATATAACAAACAAATAAAATAGTACAAAAATTTAATATTTATGAGCGACACGGGTTTTAAGACTAGTTCAAGTAATGAGCATTTTGACGGGCGCTCGTTTCCGACCAAAACAGTTGGTTCGGGAACGGACTCCGTACTGCGAAGGACGAATTACGGAAATGTGGGAACAACAATTACATATTTATATACACTACTGACATGCTCTAACCTTAGATTACCACAACCAAATACACGTGTGTATTATTTAAAATAAGGGCTGCGGAATTACCGACTTATACCTTAAACACTAGGAAGGCATAACATGACATGAACAAGTTTGGCCGGTTGCCAAATTATATTTATATGAATACAATGGCCTTGAAAATAAGAGCCAACAACAACAAATTATAACTTTTAATTTTCACGCCGGAAAGTTTGGCGTTTTAAAACAATGAACAAATAAGTCGTAGTAATGATAAAAGAAACTTGGATCGACAACATGGCAACTTCCCAAATTAAACCAAATGAAATAACCTTAACTCATTAGGCTTTAAAGCAAACATAACGTGTCATAACGAGCTGGAGACAACCGGGCCTGTTATCGCATCACCGAGAGAGTGGCTGATTTCTTCCCCCAAGTAGTAATTAGTGCCATGCTAAATATAGATTCTGGCCCATAGCCAGCGTACAGCACCTTTGCTAATCGCCACCTGTTAAACGCGTACAAATAAATAACACATTATCTCAAAATATCCTCTCAGGGATTTTTAAGAATACATTTCCAGGTCAAACTTATCCCCACGGATAACTAGTTTGCCGGAATGATATCGCAGTCATGGACAGGCTTTACCTCTCCTCATCATCATCACTTACACCCAAAAACACGTGGCACATTTCTCGAAGATCTCGTCGTAGCATTAATCAGCACACCTCTCAGATAATGACACACAACATGTCCAAATGACAATAAAGAATAAATAACAGGATCAGTCCTAGCCCGAGTTATCAAAGCAACAAAATGCAAATATTCCCCCCACGTAGTAATTAGTTTAACATATCATTAAATCAGTCCATTTATCATTGTCGTTCCTAGGTTCTCATTCATGGCTACACTTTTTATAGATACGTTAATCGATGCGGCCGTTTCGCTATAAGAATTACGTATACATAAGGAAAACATTTAAATTACAAAATTTACTGTACAACATAATTGTCACGCAATGCCAAAATTTACTACACGCATGTCAGTTAAGAAATCAAACCCTGAAATTTAAATTAAAGCACACAAATAAAATCTATACAAAGTTCCACACATCTCTCGCGATTCCCCTCGTCCAAAATCAATAAATCAATTTTTTAATACTCATCACTTAAACTGCTTTCCAGAGGCCTCCCGCCTCGTCAATTCCCATCATTAGGCCGTTAGCCCATAACACTGATGGTAATGGAGGATGAAGCTTGCTGTCTTCTCTCCATGGTCGACATCTTGCTGCTGTTAAAACACAATTAAATCAAAGTTTTTAAACTGTTCTATCTGCGTTCTAAGTATTTTATTTCCTCAGATCGTCCTATGCAGAATCGTCGACTTTCCCTATTCTATGGCTAATTGCCATCTCACAATTTATGAAAATTTCTAACTTCGTTGCCGACACACAACTATAATTTTAAAACCATATCGTCTTAAGGACGTCTTAAAATGACTGTCGAAGAATAATTAGGAGTGCCCGAGTTATCTCAGACATCTGTATATATACAGAAAGCCTAAAGTTTCAATGGTGGGAGAAAAACAGCTCCTCAATATTTTAAGTAATGGGCCTATAATTATCTGTGACCTCTCAAAAATCTTGTATTTTCTCACAGGTCGCGAATCTGCCGTCGAACATGCAAACCGATCGCTAGATCTTTTTATATCCGATTGCCGCGCAAAACACACTGACGCTATGTTCTGGCGTCATGTTTTCTTATTGGTCAGATAAGTTGGCGTTGGAGTTCTGACCTTACAAATCCCGCCCTTATTTTCACGTCACGACACTTGTCCTCTCTCTCACTCCTTGCCTTGTACGCAGCATTTTGGCCTTTTATGGTCACGTACGCCACAGCGTCATATCTGATTTTCTCAGAAATATAAGAATAGCATTGGTTGTGAAACTATTGGTCATTTCCAGCCAGCACGTAGCATGTCTTACCAAGTCCAGATTTCTTGCTACATCAATATTACTCAAATATCCAGCATATCATGTATTTAGTATTTCCATCGTTTTTATTAATATGAAACATTATTATTGGACACAATGATAAGGGTTCAGTATATTGATATTTTTAACGGTTTGCCCAGCGTAAGCTTATGTAGCGCGCGGACGCCAAGTTTGTTTTCGACTTTTTCACTGCAATCGTTACTGCTTGGCTTCCTTTGATGATACATAAATTATTTTCTACAGAATCTTTCCTCGAGATATCCTTTACAGAATGGTGAAAACCGCATCAAAATCCATCTAGTGGTTCTCGAGATTACCCGTGACATCCAAGAATCGGGGAGTTTTGTCTTATACTAACGAAGTAGAGATTGTCGGGGTACACATGCACCAAGCAGTACTATGACGTCACACACCTCAGTGCATCTGGGTACATTTCGTCCCGTCACCGTAACGTAACGCCAGATCCCAGCGTAACGACGAAGTCGACAAGATCATTTAAAATGATAAAAATAATTGGTTCAAAGAAGTTCAAAATTATTTATAAGAGTTGAATATTACATTACAACAAATTGCAAATAGAGAAGAAAAAATAATTCTGAAGAACAAACAAGACTTACATTAAGAATTAATCACCAAAACCAGTATGTCATTTCTGATGAAGAAAGGGAAGCCAGAATGAAAAGGTTTTGGGAGAGGAGGGAGATGATAACTACAATTCCCTGTTCAATCTTAGATGACTTAAATGTGTTTGGTTTGATTTAAGTGCTCCAATGTCGGCGTAAACTAAATTACAATTTACGGTTGTGGCAGGTACGTTTAACACAATTTTTCACTATTTTGGTGAATTTTATTTATTTACTTGTTTTTCCCTTGTTTTGTATCCGTTACACAACGCGCCGCAGGTCACTGAACTCCCTCCACTTTACTCACGGAATAATGAACCCATTTTTTTAAATATTGATCAAAGAAAACTTTTTACTACCAAATTGTCCTTTTGTAGGTATTGTTTTGATACCATTATTAATTTCAGTGTGTCTTTTGTTTTATATTAATTCAAATAAACTTACATTGTTGAGTGTTTTTCATCAAAACTACGTCTATGGACATCAAATTGGCAGGTGTAAAACTAAAGGAAGTAGGAGACTTCTGTTGTGATGGACGAAGCAAAAAGGATATAAATAGTAGGTTAGCTCAGGCAAGGAATGCATTTCTACAGAAAAGGAATCTGTTGACTTCGAATATAGATTTAGGTATTAGGAAGTCATTTTTGAAGGCCTTTGTCTGGAGCTTGGCGCTCTATGGAAGTGAAACTTGGACTATTGGGGCAGCAAAAATGAGGAGAATTGAAGCGTTTGAAATGTGGTGTTACAGGAGAATGATGCAGATCAGATGGGTAGATAGGGTTACAAACGAAGAAGTATTAAGAAGAGTGGGAGAGGCGAGATGTTTCGGGCGACTGCTAATAAAGAGAAGAGATAGGTTGGTAGGGCACATACTAAGACAACCAGGAATAGCAAGCTTATTTATGGAAAGAAGGGTCGAGGACAATAACTGTAGGTGTAGACCAAGGTTAGAATATGTTAAACAGATTGCCTCGGATGTAGGGTAGTCTATGGTAGCTATGTAGAGATGAAACGATTAGCTCAGGACAGGGAGGCATGGAGGGCTGCATTAAACCAGTCAAAAGACAGAAGACTCAAACAACAACAACGGGGCGGCATTAATTAATTAAATGATATACTTTTACATAGCGTTCCACTTTATTTGCACCCCAGTGTAAATATTTCTTTGTATCTGTAATTTCACTCCTTTATGGAATTGTAGAATAGTTTGGGAGCAATACAATCGAATCCCGCTGATTGCTGGGGTAAGATTTTCAGTTGAAAAATTCTGTGATATCAAGAAGGGCATCCAGCCTTAAGTTTTATGAAAATTAGCGTATTATTAAAGTGCGGCCCACAACCATACCTGATGTTCCCATTTTGGCCCTCAAGCCCTTACAAGTTGGGAACCACTGATTATGACCGACCTTGCTGTATGGAACTCTCAAGATGGTATCCTCATCTTGACGTGATGAGGGTGCTTGAGACTCCAAAAGATCCTGCGAGCTATGTCGGTGGGAGCGTAGGCTCCTGCTAGAGCCACCCATGCCGGACAGGTCAAAGATAGATAGATAGCTTTATTTTGTCTGGCAAGATTAGGGCAATTGGGCCCTCTCTTCCATCTAACTAGATTTTACAATTAATACATTATTACATTACTTGCAGAACTTAACAATGGTACTTAAATCTAACAGGAATACATTTCAAATCCGATCACAATACATATAATGGCAGGTAAGCATGGCGTAGGAAAAATTATTGTAATTAGTTAATTATTGCTAAAGTAAGGAAATAATAGGGAAACACAAACACTTATAAAACAGAACCTGATGATGATCTGATGATGTTGATGATGATGATAAGCGTCATGGATGAGTTATTACTATAGCCTAATATTGGTTTTGCAATGCGCTTTTAAAAGGATGTAAGAAAACATTTAGGTAACTAAACAGAAAATAAATAAAATGTAAATTAGAAACACGAATATAACTCAGCATAAGGATTCAAATATTTGACGTGTTGAGTTCAGCTTTCATTTCTTTTGTGATATGTACAGCTGGCATTGCTGCCTGAAGCTAGACGGGGTTGCTCCTCTGACAGAGCGCGGCAGGTTGTTCCACAGTCGTGCAGTGGAAACTACGAAGGAGTTAGTGTAGCGTACCGTGCGGTGTATAGGTATGAGCATGAGTGAATCATTTTTTGACCGTGTACCAAGACCATGTTCGTGTGAGAGGCAGTGAAACTGAGATTGCAGGTAAGCTGGAGAGGAACTTAAGAGTATTTGTCGGAAAAGACATAAAGAATGAAGATCGCGGCGTTGATTTAGTCGTAATCAGCTGAGTTGTTCGTACGCAGGGGTGACGTGGTCGTAATACCGTAAGTTGCAAATGTAGCGTACACAGGCATTTTGTGCTAGTTGGAGTTTGTTTTTAAGAGTAGCAGACAGGTCATTGTAAACCACATCGCAATAGTCAAAATGAGGCAGTACTAGGGAGGAAACAAGTCCTTCTTTTAACACGCGAGAGAAAATATTCCCAAACCGTCTCAATGAATTCAGTGCTGAAAATACTTTTCTAGAGACGTTGTGGACTTGCTGCGTCCAAGAGAGATGTTCGTCAATAATCACGCCCAGATCTTTGACTGATTCTCGGAATTCGATTGGGGAGGCGCGCAAGCGTAAGTTTGGTAGGGTGGGATTATTTTTTATTTTACGGAGAATATTTGGGTGTGAGATTATGATAGCTTGAGTTTTTGTCTCATTGAGTCGTAGTCCATGTGAATTGGACCAATTACAAATTTCAGTTAAGTCCTCATTGAAAGCTTTGATTGCTTGCGATAGTCTTTCTGGTGCAGCATGCAGATAGAGTTGTACATCGTCAGCGTATAAGTGATATTTGCATTTAGTTATCGATGAAGTGATATCATTTATGTAGATCGAGAAGAGAAGGGGTCCTAGAACTGATCCCTGAGGGACTCCTGTCACCACGGAGCGCCAAGAAGACATTTGATTTGAGTTACTTTTAACGCACTGTTGGCGCCCGTGTAGATATGAGTCCACCCATTTGATACTGTTCATAGAGAGATGAATTTTGAATAGGCTAGAGAGTAATATGTCATGATCAACAGAATCAAATGCTTTGCTGAAATCAAGCAGTGCTAAGATTGTTGCTTGCCCACTGTCCATAGCCTTTCTTATGTCTCCGTGACCTTAAGTAGTGCCGTAGTAGGCTATGATTTTTCCGGAAGCCACCTTAAGTAGTGCCGTAGTAGTGCTGTGATTTTTCCGGAAGCCAGATTGGTGCTCATCAAGGATGTTGTGCGCTTGCAAATAGCAGAGAGTTGTTCCTACACGATAAATTCGAGAGATTTGGAGATGGCAGATAATGTGCTCACTGGGCGATAGTCACTCACGTTTTTGGCTTGTGTGTTTTTAGGGATTGGAATGACAATAGCCGCTTTCCATAGAGATGGGTACGTACCGGTCATTAACGAGTAGTTGTAGTGTTATTGTGGGATGTATAATGTCAATGATTCGTTTGAATATTTCTATTTCTATATTGGCGATCCCTTTCGATTTTGATTTGATTCTAAGAATAGCACGTCTGACTTGTGACGGGGTAACATGCGAGAAGTAGAATTTTTCTCTGTTGGGGGTGGGGGTGTTGTAGTTGTTGGTGAGAGTTCTGTGTTTTATGTCTGGGTTGACAGAATGTCCTGTACTAGTAAAATAGTCATTGAGTGTGTCAAGAGGTAGATTAATGGGGTTGTCATTTTTTTCTTTGCCTATTCCCATGTTTCTTAGTTCATTCCACGCCGCTATCTATCTATCTTCAATACATCGCCCACTATAAGTGTTTTTAGACTGGATGGACGGGGCACGTCCCCGCGCGCTCTGTTGAGCATGACGGCAGCCCACGCGCTTGAACTTGCTTTGCCATTGGTTTTCACTTGCCGTTTGCGAGTAATTTGAAACAAGGTAAAGTATTATAAAGCAAGATAAGTATTATGCAGATCATTTTCTAACATGTCAAGAGCCAGCCTTTCTAGCATTTTTCAGCATTTGTAGCATTTAAAATGATACAAAGTCTAGTCTTTCAGACTGACTGTCACTTTTTTACATTGTAGGATTTTTAACCCTACGCCCTACCCCCAATCTGGAGGACCAGGGTATCCCTCTTAGTCTGGCCCATGACCCTCACCGTGGCCTTGTGAAGGTGACAGAGTGCCAGAAGTAGCTCCAGGGAACAATGATTCCACCCCAGTCCGTGATTACCTGTTCGAAAAACTGTTACTTCATCCGACAGATCTTCACATAGCGCACGTAAATGTACAGTCCTTATGGGCACATTTTTCATGAACTAGAACTTATTATACCTGATGTATTCCATATTTGCTTGATGAGTGAGACATGGCTATCGCCACTCCATCTTTCAAAATCATTTAACTTGTCCGGCTACACACTATTACGCAACGACCGAGTAGGAAAGAAAGGAGGTAGGGTTGGAGCTTTTGTTAAGACGAACTTAAATCCTAAAATCCTAGCATGCTCAGATTGCCAGTACAATAGAAGACCCGAATTTATGTTATTCGAAATAGAGACCGCCCATCAAAAGTGTGATGTCTGCGTTGTTTACAAGGCACCTTGGCTGGGTCATTTAGAGGACGTAGAGAACGCGTTATTACGCATCCTGCCTCTTTACCAGCACGTAATAGTCATGGGCGATTTCAATACTAATATAGGCGATAATACCAAAGCTGAAACTCGGCAACTCTTGAATATGCTCGCGTCACGTGACATGAAAATATTAGACCTACTACCAACACATCACTCACGCACATCACACACAATTGACCTGATATCAGTAAAGAACACAGACAAAGTGCTTCAATACGGGCAGACATCTGTACCTGGAATTTCTGCCCACGACTTAATCTACTTGTCCTACTCTTTAAAATATAAGAAGACCAAACCAAGGACCATCACGTACAGAGACCTCTCTAAAATTGACACGCTATCCTTGTTAGAGGCCTGTTTGCCATCTCTTGATGAATACAGTACATTTGCATTTGTCAGTTGGCACAGGCTAGAGTAAAAGGTGGCTTTTCACCGATGTCTCAGTCTCACTCATGGCTGTGATTATATGGAAGCTACTGAGGTATGGGTGGTGCTTAGTAATGGCATTCGGGGCACAGTTAGTGCCTGTGAATGCTGTGAAAGGTTCAACTCATAGGGTTAGGACTACTGTTCTGACTCAGTGAGGAAAGCAATGGCAAACTACCTCACTCATCTTGCCTAGAACGCCTCAAAATAGCGCTGCCTTGGGTTTTTGTGGGTATCTACTCACATAACGTAACGGCGGTACTTTTTGAGGATCCAACCAGCCTTCGGACTGACTACCTAACAGACAGACATCCTTGATAGAAGACGCTCTCAATGTACCATGGCATGACATACTGAATATTCACAATATAGACGATAAAGTACTCAAAATGAATGACTACTTGACAGGACTATATGACAAACATGCTCCATAGAAAACTGTTCGAGCGACGCGACCTCCAGCACCCTGGCTCAGCACGGAACTGAAAGAACTAATGGCTAAGCGAGATTCTGCGCACAGAAAGTTTAAGAAATTACCCACGCAACAGAATTATGATGACTTTAAAAAGCCCCGAAACAGAACAACCCAAGCAGTACGTAACGCTCGAACCAGGCATGCTCACAACTTGCTCGGGCGTAATTGAACGGAACTTGTAGCTCACCCTTTAGGGTGTCCGCTGGAAGCAGCTACAGACTCAGGCGAGCCGAACATGTCCTCGAACACTCCCGGCACTAAAAGCCATACGATAGATAAATAAATAAAATCAGGGACTTGAGCGCAAACCAGTAAGTAATCAGGCGCGGATTCAAGGGGAGGGGTTCACGGGGGTCATGACCCCCCCCCCCCAAACGGAGACAATTTTTTTTTGCAAACTAAAAAAACGAAAACACAATAACCAGACAAATAAATTTTAACTGAAAAACAGTTTTTTTTTCTTCATTTTATTCAATACTGAAAATATCTTTATTGCAATTATTATGTTCTGTTACAACTGTACATATTTACAACTTCATACCTATTATATAAAAACGATTATTTATATAACAAAATCAACTCGTCTATTTTGTTTAGCAAACCTTATGATTACCGAATCGATGTTTATAGTGATGTCACGATGAATGTGCAGCAATGCACGAATAGAAATTTCGGGCTTTTTTCGCACCAAAAAAATTGCCGACGTCCAAACTGCAAGCTTGGTTGGCAATTTAAGTTGTGACTTTCTCCCTTTGTCGGTACCAACTTGACTTGCCGAAACTGTAACGTACCTTGATACTTTTCTCGAAGCTCGATGTTAAAGTCGCAAAACAAGCCGTTGCAATTTGTACGAATACTTTTGGAGCGCTAAACGCATCAAATTTCTATCCATATAGCTTGCAAAAAAATTGGTCTGGTTTTAAAAAGGAAGATTGTAGTTTTACGTGACCGTGAATCTTGTGATTATGAGCCACGGGACCTCCTTTTTACGTGGAATCCGAACCACAGAACATGGCATTTCACTTCGAAAATCTCACATGCATTGACCGGGAATCGAACCCGGACCGCCTTGGTGAGAGGCATACAGCTAGACCGCTGAGCCACCACGCCCCCGGTCTGGTTTTGTACGTTTGGTTATTTTGTGATTGCGTTTTTAGTGATACCATTTTTCTTAACAATTTCGATTCTCTGTCCCCCACCAAAGCCAAACTTTAGATCCGCGCATGTAAGTAAGTATGCTTTATGGAAGCGAGAGCTTGGTAGATTCAGGGCATCTGTTACATTAGCTAGAGGTAACTCATATGTGGGTAGCTGGGAAAAATAGATGGCAGCAATGGCAGAAGGTAATCGTAATGAAGAGATAAAGGCTAAGTTAGAAATGAACACGCTAGATGAAGCCGTTCGAATGACTCAGATGGTGGGGTCATGTGAAGAGACTGGGGGAGGAGAGATTACCTAAGAGGTTAATGAGAGGGTAAGAGAAGCAGACATAGAAGGGGATGGTCAGATTCAGTGATGAATGATTTCAGAGTGAGAGGTGTAGAAGCAGAGGAGGCCACAGTGCTAACTGCTAATAGGGGATCATGGAGGTGACTTGTTCGCAAACAGAGGCTTGCAGACTAGACTGCAGGCTGAGTCGAGATAGTGCGCGTAAATACTTGCACGTGATCACTTGACTGCTTGGACTGGGAAACACGCCCAGTTCACGTCATCTGCTCTCCCGGACAGGGGTAGCCAAGAAGCTCCGAGATCATTAGTCATGCCGTAGCCCTAGAAAAGACAAGACTTGCTGCACTGTGTACTGTTGCCTGTCATAAGCAGTTAAGAACTCATTAATTAAATAAATACATAAACGAACAATAAATAAACTGCGCTGTAGCTTGTAACCGATAAGTCAGCCCGCTTCACATGTAGGCTATACACAGCACTAGACAGGTACAGCTCTATGTACTCCTTGCGGGCAGCCCTGCATTCACGTGTACAACTGTGTTTACTTCCACTATCTCGACTCGGCGAACAGACCTTGGACTGGACGCTGAAAGACAAAACAGTCTGAAATGAAAATGTATGTTTGTTGAATAAGTAGGCTAATCAACCCACTGTCCCCTACTCCTTGGCTACATATTAGCTTCGACGTAATGAAGTAATCGATCTCATGGAGGGGGCCGACGGCAGCTTTCCGTCTCTCTTCATGACGGTGTGCAAGAGAACGGGAATCCCCAACTCTACCAAACTAGCGCTGAAGGGATCAGTTGCAATATTAAGACTTCGGCTGCTTTCACACGGTCCACCTTCCTCCACACCACTCCACGCCACTCCACTGTAGGTAAATCTTAGAGCGTGGGGGCTTTCAGATGAGACACTTTCTGTGGCGCCACATCCGTCCGCTCTCGTCAACCAGCAGTTGGTGCCTGTCAGCTGCAAGTCCCCCTCCACTTCAGGCAACTCTCGGCCACATGTAGCTTACTCAGTTGGATGAAATCGTTCAGACGGTCAACTTTGTGTGTGCTACGTGTTCTATTTTCACCATTTTCATTACTATTTTTTACTCAGTTTTTAATTTTTTAAATGCCATTTATAGATAGTGAAAAACTAATATTTGAAATTGAACAGCGTCCTTGACTATAGGACATTCGTTCCACAGATTATGCCAATAAAATTAAAAAGAATCAAATGTGAGCTGAAGTTGCCCAAGCCGTTATTCCTAATTATAGTGAAGCAAATGACTCCAGGAAGAGAGAAGTTGGTAAGTACACTTCTTTTTATTATTTGTAGCCCGTATTATTACAACATAATTATTTTATAACAATAAACTGAACACAAGCTGTTGTGTCTTGAGGTAGTACCTACTGTACTAACGATTAATCATAGAATCCTGCCAGGGTAAAGCCCCCTTCCCCTTCAAAATAATCTGCATAGAAGTCTCTTACGTTGTTAACAGACCTTTGCTTTTGTATATCTGAATGAACTTCCTCGTACAGCCCAGTTTCAGTTCAAGTATGTTCAAATTGGAACCCATCCCTGGCTCTGACAAAATTATGTAGAACGACACAGGCCTTCACGATACTTGTAGCAAAGTCAATAACTACAATGAGAGGCCTGTGGAAAATACGCCATTTATTTGAAAGTATGCCATACGAGCACTCTAAGAAATCTTCTTGCTCTCGAAAGTCTATAATTAAATATTTGTTTCTTGTGAGAAAGATGAGATCCGCGTATGGACGCATTATATGAGAGGACAAGGAAAAGGCTTCATCTCCAACAAACACTAGTGGGAAATTGGGTTCAGCCAAATCTGGAAACGGCCGAGATGGAGGGATGTTCAGTGTGTTCCTGGCCAACGATTTCGAAAGATTGGATTGCTTGAAAATAGAAGAGTCTGGATTCTTTCCATAATTTCCTATATCAACCAATGTGAAACAATTAGCGTCACACACAACCAATAGCACAACAGAAACAAATTCTGATAATCATGGTATAATGATCCACTATGTGCTGGTTTTATAACTCTAATGTGCTTGCCATCTATGTCACCAATGCAGTTTGGAAAATTAACACGCACAAAGAACAGTTGAGCAATTTCTTCCCATTTTTCTGCTGTTGGAATAGGAAGAACTGTTGGCTGAAGTAGATTCCAAATTTTATCGCATGTTTCATTTATGACTTCACTCAATGTAGACACTCCAATCCTGTATATGTAATGTAGATCTGTCAAGGAACATCCACTTGCAAGGTATCTGCAACAAAAGTTGTATTGTTTTCAGAACTAAATGTACAGAAGAAGTGGAAGGGCATTCGAAGCAGTTTTTCCAGAGAACTGCAAAAACTGAAAAACCTACCGACAGGAAGTGAAGCCAGCGCCACAAGGAAAACGTACATATGCTTTGATCTCTTACACTTTCTTCTACCAGTCATGGCCAACAAAACGTAAGGAACTCTCAGTGTATCTACTTTTCTATGTCAATAATCACCGTTGCATTATTATTTATATGTGATTATTACGCTTGATTATGGGATTCTTTTTTCGTGTCCAGCACTGTTTCCAACATTAACCAGCAAGAGGAAGTTGAAGAAACTGAAGCTGGCGAAGACGAGGAGGACGTCATGGACACCGAGCTAAGGGACATTATAACTGAAAACCATGAGGACCAACCATGTCCTCCCAAGAAGCAGAAGAAGATATCACAGGAGGAACTACTCTTGATAAATTTGAACAAAACTTTGAGTCAAGGAAAGGGAAAGGAGGAAGTATTTGATGCAGACAAGCACTTCCTCCTTTCCCTCTAGCCTGAAATTCAACAAATTGATGAAGATGTTAAATTAGAGTGCGACATGGCCTAAATGTCCACCATTCGTCAATTCAAAAATCAAATAGGTCGACGTGGGTCCATACATTCTCATGCCGTTCCCTACCACTCTTATTACCAGCGCCCACCCTCATCA
This sequence comes from Meconema thalassinum, assembly GCA_946902985.2. NCBI lineage: Eukaryota > Metazoa > Arthropoda > Insecta > Orthoptera > Tettigoniidae > Meconema > Meconema thalassinum. The sequence continues at coordinate 26,422,665 of OX336396.1, read as the reverse complement.
TCCTATTTTTCCTCCTCTTCATTTATCAATCAACAATCAACCAACGCCTCATTTCAGCCAATCCACTACAATACCTCCCCATTACTACATACTCCTGATACATATAATAATTGTCAGCCACAAACAACCTGTGCCCGACGATGATGCCTTCTGATGTACTGGCCCCTAATGATACACATATTCAGTAATAAGTACCTACCAATTTCATACCTTTCTTATATATCCCTCTGTGGTAATTATTATAAGTTAGGTTATAAATGAGAAATATATAACTTTCTCTCCATTATTGTCACCTCTTTCCTCCCCCCCCCCCCCCCCCCAAGGGCTCACATCTAGTGGGACGTGGGTTGGCGACCACGGGGCCCCAGCTGAGTCCGGCATTGCTTCCACTTACTTGTGCCGGGCTCCTCTCTGTCTTCTTTCCTGTCGACCTCACTTGGTCAACTCTTGTTCTCTTCCGACCCCGACGGTATTAGGGTATCCGAGGCCTAGGGAGTCTATTCATTTCCCGCCTTAATTGGCCCTTGTCTTATCTTTTCTGATTCCCTCCTTCTGCGAGGGGTCAGCCTTCTTTTTTTTTTCATGTTTTCTCCTGCCTTCTGCTCTAGGCCCTCAAGGAGGCCGGGTGTATGTAGCCCCTCCACTTTTGGTGCACCCTAGATAGTGCTACACCCTCAGGAGCTCACGGCTGGTGGGTTCGGGAGTTGGCGACTCCGAGGGATTCCTGAGCTGGGTCCGGTTTCCCCCTTTGTCCCTTACCTGTGGGCCGGACCCTCTCCTCTTTCACGTTCCTATCTGCCTTTCATGGCTCTCCTTCCTTCCAAGTCCCTCAATCCGCATTCTTCGTGGATTGAGGGCATTTCTTTTCCTCCTGTCCTTTATTTGCCTTATTCTCCTTTAGTTTTCCATTTCTTCTTCTAGTATGTAGGTTAGTAGTTAGTTTTAAGTTTGCATTTCATTTTCATCTTCACGATCACCCTAACCATCAGGGGCCGATAACCTAGATGTTAGGCCCCTTCAAACAACAATTATCATCATCATCTTTCCTTTCGTTGTAGACTATTTTATGGTTCGATTGTAATGAAATACGAGTAAATGTACCTATAAAATAAATAGCCTTTGAGCAGAGATAATAAATTTATAGTACCTACTTACCTCAAAGTAACAGCTAGCCTCTCTTTGGGTGGAATACATTTTCTCATGTTGGTGTCCTGACGCTGTAAGCTTGGTTCAAGGATTGATAGCAATTCTTCAGCAGAACTTACACTCATACGAAAATAATTAAAGATTTTTTTCGGATCACTGGCAAGTTCTTCCATGAGAAAAAGATGAGTTCCTCGCTCTATGCGATAAGCATTTAATGGATGGACCAAATGAACCATTTTCTTCTTCTTTATCCGTAATCTTCTTCACATCCATGGCCGAAGTCAAACTGGAGTTAAAGTTGATGGAGGTGGAAAGGGAAGAAAAATGGAGTGGCTGAAAAGTGGAGTGGAGTGGCGTGGAGTGGTGTGGAGGAAGGTGGACCGTGTGAAAGCAGCCGAACTCTATGGTTGTTATTTTAGTTTCCGTTTTCTCAACAGTTTAATCATTAATTCTGGGGGACGATGACCTCACTGTTCCGGCCCTTAAGGCAACAATAACTAACAATTCATTCTGGATTTTTCGTTTTATTTTATTTTTAATTTTCGTTATTAAAAGTTTATAAATGGTATGGATTCTGTCTTGAGGAAGGAATTCATGAAAATAAATAAATGAAAAACAAAAATATTGGAATGCAATCAAAATAATCAGAAACCACTGTGGATGTCGAATTGGCTGGTGAAAAGCTAAAGGAAGTAGGAGATTTCTCTTACATAGGAAGCAAAATTACCAGTGATGGACACGAAACAAAGAGGATATAAAAAGTAGGTTACCACGGGCAAGGAAAGCATTTCTACAGAAAAATAATCTGTTGACATTGCATATAGATTTAGGTATTAACAATTCATTTTTAAAGGCCTTTGTCTGGAGCGTGGCGCTCTATGGAAGTGAAACTTGACTGTTGAAGCAGCAGAAAAGAGGAGAATTGAAGCGTTGGAAATGTGGTGATACAGGCGAATTATGAATATCAGATGGGTAGATAGGGTTACGAATGAAGAGGTATTAAGACGAGTGGGAGAGGAGAGATGTTTCTGGCGACTGCTAATGAAGAGGAGAGATAGGTTGGTAGGACACACACTAAGACACCCAGGAATAGCAAACTAATTTATAGAAGGATGGGTCGAGGATAAGAACTGTAGCGGTAGACCAAGGTTAGAATATGTTAAATAGATTGCCTTGGATGTAAGGTGTGGTACCTATGTAGAGATGAAACGATTAGCTCAGGACAGGGAGGCATGGAGTGCTGCTTCAAACCAGTCGAATGACTGAAGACTCAAACAACAACAACATTAGAAGTTTGATAAACTTTCTTAGTAATGGCAGCAGTGGGGGTTCCTCGAGGGAGGGAAGGAAGGAACTTCCTCCTCACATTCTTCAGTAATTGGTAGACAATACAAAATATTTACCTTGGAATACGAGGTAGATTGGATTGTTTTTAATTTCACAACTATAAAACCAACATGTTTTATCGGGTGTTAAACTACTAATCTCAGGCAGGAAGACCTAATATATGCCTTAAAGGAGTGTGGACCTGGTGCCCATTAGCCCCTTGTTTAATGGTTGTTTAGCTTGATTTATTAAAAAAATTAAAGTAGTTTTTTCACCCATGCTAATTTAGTATTTGTAGCATTGGATGCACGTATTTAGTGAATCAGAGGGGTTTGAGATTAGTAGCTCCATTTTCGTTGCCATGGCTCGCCGCCCAGTTTGACAAATATGTGAGTTCTCTTGTGGACGATTTATCCTTTTAGTGGACGAATTGTCCCTCAGTGGGGCTAGATGGTTTTACAGCAATTTGTGTAGCAGCAGCATCGGTACTTTAACAATGTTAACACCGCTAATAATATGATTGCTGTTTACTTACACACGCTCTTGTACTACTTCAAACGTCGGGTTGGTTGATTGTTTGTATGGAGGGAAGCGCGTACTTTCCTCCATTACTGCAGTTAATACACAAAGACACAGGCGCACTAGCTGTCAGAGTAAGAACTACAGTTTTAACGCAGCCAAATGAACGGCAGAGGAGGATGTCTTCCTCTTGTTCTGTGCATGCTCTTTAATTAAAACTTGTAGTGTAGCTAAGTTGCTACAGCTGCCATCTATAGTGCGTCTCTACCTTAAAAGACAGTACGCATTAAATGGAGCGCGCTGATGCCAGATCTACTGCATATACAAAGTTCTGCAAGGCCGGGCACATGATGTAATATAACTCGTATACAGGCGAGTTTTTACGCAAAACTCGGGAAATTTCCAAAATAGTTGTTTGTTGTATATAATTGTACCTCATGCCTTGAAGCGAACGACGGTACAATATTTAGATATGATACACTGAAGTTCAGAGCGCGATTTTAATGCACACATTATAATAATTTATAATTTTCAATTATTCATGAATATGATAATATTATAAAATGTTATAATATTACATTTTCTCGAATATCATAGGTTATAATAAATTACAATATGACATTTAATAATAATAATGATTATAATAATAAAATAATAATAATATATAACGTTAAATCTGCACCATTAACGAATCCTTGTTCATTCCCGGGACGAACAAAGGCGAACTACGGAAACCACTACGAGGATGGCTGAGGTGGGAATCGAACCCGCCTCTTCTCAGTTTTGTCTCATGAAGTTGAGTACACCCCGTTCCAGCCCTCAGACCAGAATTAAATTTCTTGGCAGAGCCGGGATTCAAACCCGGGCCTCCACGGTGACTGCACAGTGACAGCCAAGAATGCTAGCCACTACGCAACGAGGTGGACAATTTATAAAGAACACAAGCTCCATTTCATTTCACAGTTAAACTTCACACATCACCTTCCCTCCTTCAAACGCAGTCGAGCAGATGCCTACGGGCCACATTAGTAAACAAACTTTCGGTGTGTCAGCGCTGGGCGGGAGGTGTACGCAAAAGTGCTATAACTTATGAAAGCTATCTGATATCGAGTTCTGGTTTGTTTTAAAAACTATTTGAGACATTAATTGAACCCTTTATCCTCTGTTGGATAAATGATTCTATGTTTTATTTCTCCAATTTAATAAATATTTCAACCAGCATCATGAAAATAGCCAGACGGAGATGAGGAAATTTCAAGCATTGGTTGGAGACAGCGGGGACATACCTGAAGCAGATTGACAATAGGCTAAATACTTTAGCTGTGAAAGGAAATAGCCTGGCGATGTGTCAGAGGGACAGGTGTGGGCCGCCTCAAATAGACGCGACGCGCAGTGAGACATGCTGCTGGTATGTTCATTGTGATATTCACGCCTAGAAGAAATATGATGCAGTAATGTGAGTGGCTGATGAGCATGCTGGATACTCCCACGACGCCAAGATCTGCTATAAACCGCCAAATTACAGAAAATGTGAGAACCAATGAGAGAAGAATGCCTAGTTAACGCGGCAGGTCTAGCGTGGGTACGCTCGGCTAGCATTCACGCGGGAAATCGCCTAGACAAAGTCTCTACGATCGATTCTGGGATTAATGAGCATATTCTTGACCTGTGCAATATTACGAGTTCAGTGATATCTATTTCATTCCTGTACCACAATTACTTCGAGAAATTTTTACATAAATTCCCCCCCCCCCCCCCCCCCCCATCGAGACCTAGGGCCAGTTCTTTTATAAGTGGCATGAAGAGCCAAGACATTGACTATTATACTGTGTTCGTCTGCGGACAGAACGTCTATTACTTGTGTGCGTCGAAGGACGTAAGACTATTATTTTGTGTGTCGTGGACACAGGTGGATTATTACTTCTGTGCGTCTTAAGGACACAGAAATTATTGTAAAGTGTTAAATTCAGTGATAGATAGTCACAGTACTATATTTGTAGGGGCAGTATCGTCGATAATTCGCCAACGAACTGTGACAGGGAAAGTAGTACCTGAACAGCGAATTTAGTAGTCAGATATCATGTGTATAATAATCTAATTTTTGAAGCAGCGCCAGAGATGACATCGAAGACTACAGAGGAAGTTTGGAATTCTCAACACTCCGTCCAGATGGCTGAGATGAGATAGAACCATTCAGTTGGGAAATGGCAGCCGACGTTCTTTGACGGGTGACTACAAGAGAGATGAGTACAATAATAATATTCTTTATTATTTGATAAATTAACTTATGGTTTATGGGACATATTTTTGTAAATACATTGCTTGTGTGATTAACGTAGTATATTTAGTTTTGGTCTGACACACTTTTGTATGGAAGCAGCTCGCACGAATGTAGTTAGTGGAAGGTTCTTGTTTTTGTGTTGTGTTAACTAACGTAGCTATGTGAACGGCCGTGTTTGCATATGTTACGCAATGCGGTTAAAAACGTCTCTCGGAGATCTGTTGTGTTTCAGAAGTAGGACTGAATTAATGTAATTATACAGTAGATTGGAGGGTAATTAAAATTGTTTAAGATTTATTATTGATCAGATTCAGTGTGACTATTGCCGGTGGAGCAATGTAATTGTGACGAAGAGTAATCAGCTCTATCGTAGGTTTTAAATATTGTGTTAAATGTTTGTGAGCACCTATTCAGCAGACCTGTGTGAAAAGCGTCATGTCGGTCCCAGATGTGTGTATGTGTGTATTTTTGTGGTATTACAAGCGGGAATTTCAGCTGAGACTGATTTCTGTCAGCTTGGTACCCGGTCCATATTGTATCCTTGCGAGGGCAATTGTGGATATGTGATTATGTCTGACCATATTGTTGAGTTGGATGAGATTTTTGTTGCTGTTGATTCCGTGAGGTAACGGAACAGCTGGTCAGCTATTTATATACACTGGAGTGGGACTTGACAAGTATTTGAGGAAGGTGGGAGATGTTTCACAAGGCTGTCTGAACGTGCAAAGCATGGTCATTAGTGAGGAATGCTCGTTGGCTCTCTAATTACTTGAATTACAGATAAGAACTGATCAATGGTAAAAATTTGTCGAAATAAATGGGAGTTGCCTACGAATCACGATAATCTCCGACGCGTTACCTTAACATGCAGTTTTGTTCATATAAAGTAATCTTAGCCGGTCAGGCTTTTGTTGTTGTTGGTTTATTCCAAGTTTGTTTTCATGTCAGTGACCCGTGAGTCACGTGCAATGCTGTCTTTCCTTGTGTGTATTGAGCAATTGGCCTGTTGGTAGCTCATGTTGTTAAGTGCGTCATCGTGCTAATGAGGATCTCAGAGAGATTCCTGTAAATAATAGATTTGTGTGTGTGTGTCAGCATTAGAGTTTTTAAGGGTTTTTATTAAGGTCATGCCCATATCCATAAACGTTTATTTACGTGATGATTGTTCGTGAGCACCGTGGCTGTTAACCCGTTGTAAACGAACGGTCATCCAAGTACTCATTTTCTCGTAGTTAGTCATCACGCGCACATAAAACTCAAATGCAAGGTAGTGGAACTAGGATCCACAATTTTATTATTAAAGGGGGAGATCCGTCTGACTCCTCAAAGTGTTAGATATTCCTGTCAGGGAAAAATTCAGGGAGGATATATTTTTATTATTGTTTGTTTATTTTCTTTTATGCACAATTAGTTATTAAATCATGTTATTATCTTACGTCTTGTCTCCTTACTTTCTTAATTATAGTTTTAATCCTATGACCCTTGCCTCAGTAAAGCATGTTGTTTGGCGGACGTAAACATCACACTATGAACTGAGCGCGACCCCTTGATCAAGATTCTTGCATAAAACACTGCTATTCTGAAGGGTTCATAGGGATAAAACTGGCGCGGCCAAGCGTGGGGCCATTTACTGTGGTGTAACGGCGGAGATTACACATGTCAATAGTGGCGTATTTGAGTAAAACTGACATGCCGCAAGTGGAGGCAGATATGACAATATTTAATCACCGGGAAGTGATATTTTATTAAAAGTAATTGAGGCGAAGTGGATACCGCCAAATGTGTGAAAAATAAATTAAAATCAGGAGTTTGCAAAGTAAAATACGGTTCACGTTTTTGTCTTTTAAATTAAAGTAATTAATATGTGATACCGGGCGCCCAAATGTTAAAGTTAAAACTATATTTGTGTAGAAAGTCAAACTCATGGAAATATTAGGAGGCTGTAGCCTAAAATGACAATTAATACTTTATTAATTAGTCAGTGTTAATATCAGATCAGGATAACAATTTAATGACTAAATATGTGCTTGGGTTTAAAATTAAATTGAGTAAAACTAGAACCACTCAGAGATGCAATTGACTAGTGGGAGTAAATGTAAAAATAAATGAACTGAGTTGGATAAAGAAAGTAAATGTGCATTGGATTTTATGTGTGTGTCAAAGGGCATTGCTTTATGCCATTTCCCTAATGTCTCATATAAAGTGTGCAATATGGCAACGGTGGAGCAGATCCAGGAGATCATTGAGAGTGCAGCTAGGAGAACACAGGCATTGTTGGACACTAAATTGGCGGAACAGAGTCAATCTATAAACACTAATCTGTTAGAGCAAAGTGAATCATTGCGGACACAATTAAACACTAGTAGGCTAGAACAAAGTGAGTCTATAAACAAATTATCTGAGCAGAGTGAATCGCTAAAAACTAAACTGTCAGAACAAAGTGAATCGCTAAATACTAAACTGTTAGAACAAAGTGAACAATTGCGGACACAATTAAATAACAGTAGAATTGTTGAACAAAATGAATATCAGGCGGAACAAGCTAGGTTATTAAAGAGTGAAATTAATGACACTATCAATTCGCAGTTAGAGGCGCAAAATATTAAAAACACGAACCAATTAGCTTCGTTAACCGCAGAAATGAAAGATCACAATAATCAACAGATGGTATTACTGGCCCTAGATGTTAGCAAAAATAATGAGAAACAATTAGAGCAGATTAAAAAAATGGAAGATATTTTTGATCAAAAACTTAGCATTCTGGATGAAACGGTGTTAGCTAAACTAGAGCAAATTGAAATAGCATGCACAATGAATACAAGCGAGGTCAAAATAGCTCAGGATAAATTGGAAGGACGATTTAAGGAGATGGAGAAAAGCGGCAGGGTCATTCAACAACAATTATCAGCAGTAGATGAAAACATATCCGGCATAATTAAAGATATGGACCGTCTCGAGATAAAATCAGCGGAACAATGGAAAAGCCTAAAATCGGAGCAAGAGCAATTTAAGAGTACATTAGGCGAAAGGCTGAGCCAGATAGAAAGTAATCAGGATGACACAAAAAGCCAGATCGAAGGGCAAGTAAGCACGATTAAAGAACAAATAAGGAAAGATTGGAAAAAAAATGAATATTGATTCTAAAGAGGAAAGATCCACCATTCTTAAAACAGTAGGCGAAAATCACACGCGTATTCAAGCTTTGGAGCAAGAGGTGAAAATAAAACTTAAAGAGCAGACGGACAGGATCATTAAAGCCGAACTCCGCTCATTAGAACAATCATCTATATTTAGAACGGGAACATTGAAAGACAAGCCGGATAACTCAAATAGTCCAGAGTCCAGCACTGCAGGAAGTCAGACTCAGGCAGACAGCCCATTAACAACAAACACGGAAGGATTTCGTAAGAATGTCGATAGGAGCTCAACACCACGAGACGGTCATCAGCCCACACAACTTATTCAAGTAATTCGCTCAAACGACTACAAACCGCAGAAGTACACGGAAAATTCAGGGGTGACACCTAAAGCCTTTATCAAAGAGATGGAAGACCATTTCAATGACACTGGGGTACCTGAAGCACGTAGATTGAGGATGATGGAGAGATTTTTATCAGGAAATGTCCTCACATGGTTTTTAAGCTTCAAATATACATTTGGAAACATGTCAGATTTCAACTCAGCGTTTCTGCGCAAATATTGGTCGCCCGCAACACAACAGAGTCTAAGGATGGAGCTTTACTCTAGGAAGTACCAAACCACCCAGCAAACAAAATACTCCGATTTCTTTAACATGCAAATGTTAAAATTTCGTGACCTTGATTACCCATTAAATGAAGCAGATCTGGTGATGACTATAGCGAGACAAATGCCAGTAAAAGTACAACAAGTACTAGTCGCAGCGAACGTTAGTACGGCCCTACATGCAGAGCAGATACTACGGCAAATAGATGAGACTACATCTCATAGTCATTATAGGGGAGGAAGACAGCTGGAGTTAGTAAATACTACAGAGGTCATAAAACCAAAACAGGCAAACACCAAAACGCAGGGCACTAACACAAGCACTTCCACACCTAGGCGAAACCAGGAAGAAGGAGAAAACAGACCATATCAGCGTAACGAAAATCACTACAACAATAGGGCATACCAAGGTAACAATAGATACCAACAGAGAGGATATCAGCAATGGCGTGAAAATCGAAGGAATGACAGGCCTTATGGAAGATACGGTGATTACAATGCCAATCAACGATGGAAAGGAAGAAGAGATCAAAATCAAGGAGAGCCACGTAACTATCGAGATGACTGGGATGATAGGCACGCTCAATCGCAAAATTACCTAGAGGAGTTACACGCTAGTCAAGGTGGAGAGATAGGAAGATGGGAAAAGGCCATTGGGAACATGAAGAATCCTGATACACATACTGAGGAAGCTGGAAGTCTACTGAGACAACAGGGATATCAAGGACATGAGCGACAGAAGGATGATGGGAGTCGCAATGGAGCTAAAAAAAATGTTGAATTTGGATAAAGGAGACAGGCTACAAACACAACAGTCGGAAGTTGAAGATGGATGGATTGTAGCGAACATACAAGAATGGATTGCTTTGCCAGAAGACTGCCTGGAGGAGACGGTGAAACCACGGAACGATGAAATTAGGCAGTTACCCATTATTTACGCAAGGATTGGTGGAATTAATATAAGATGTTTATTGGATACGGGGTCACAGATCAGTCTGGTATCAGAGGCCTTGGTTCGAGAGTTGGGACGGAGTCAGAATATTCCTGTAATTCCGGTACCACAGCTCAAAGTGAGGGGTGTTATTCCTGAACGCACCGTCACTTGTAAACGTCAGGCATACTTAGAGCTGAACATATTGGAACACACTTTTGGGCAAACATTCATTATCATGGCAAAGATGAATTTCAATATAATTCTTGGTGCAAATTTTATTTGTGACTATCAAGCAGTGATAGATTTGCACAAGAATACTGTCAGTTTTAGAGAGTATGATCAGCTGAAAAATGTGGGATTGCATATGGATGAAATCACCACCGGAAGAGATGTAAATTCTTGGGCATTAGAAGCAATATCGGAAGAGACGGAAGAGGAGGTACGAAAGGCAGAAGATAACATCATAGAAGGAGCTGTTGTGGAACTAGATGAGGAGAGTGAATCCCAGGAGATATGGTCTTTATTAACAGAAGGAGATAACAGCGATGCACAATTTGAAGAGTTACTACAGGAGCGGCTCAATGACATTCAACTTGGGAGTGAACACAGAAAACAGTTGGAAGAGATATTAAGGAAGCACAAAACAGTATTTGATACAGTACCTGGAAAAATATTAAATTTCAAATATTCTATGCAAGTCGAGGACTGGTCACCTTTCAAAAGCAGATTGTACCCAATTCCTGAAAAATATCGTGGTCAAGTTAAGGTCATCATAGATGAGATGTTACAAGCTGGAGTGATAAGGAAGACACCGACACCTTATCTAAATGCGATTTTGGCAGTCACGAAACCAAATGGATCTATTAGACTTTGTTTAGATGCCAGAAATCTCAACACAAGACTCATTTTTCCTGAGTATGATAGAGCGCCAATCATCAGAGACGTACTAAAAGGCTTTAAAAACAAGAGCATTTATTCATCGGTCGATCTGACGAGTTCGTTCCACCATATTGAATTGGATGAGAAGTCACAGCTTCTAACTGGCTTCTTATTCGATAACCAGACGTTTTGCTTCGTTCGAATGCCCTTTGGAGTCAAAACAGCGGGCTGTGCTTTAATCCGAGCCCTGGACCGGAATTTAACCGAGGAAGTTAAGGAGATGACGGTACGCTACATTGATGACATTTTGCTGGCATCCGACAACATTGAAACTCACATGGAAAATTTAGATAAAGTATTAGGCAACCTGAATGCATCTAATTTCAAAGTAAATCTGAAGAAATCGCATTTCTTCAAGAGCGAGATCTTATATTTGGGTCACGTCATTGACAAGGAGGGAGTGAAGCCAAACCCAGCCAAGATCGAAGCGATAAGGAATTTCCCTACACCAACGAGAGTCAAGCACATTCGGACTTTTTTTAGGCGTAACGGGATTCTTTAAGGAAAACTGTCCAGGTTACACGGAGACTGTCGCTCCCATGCAGGAAATGCTAAAGAAAAATAATAAATGGTTATGGAATGCGGAGTGTGAGAAGGCATTCCAAGCAACAAAGCAGCTATTGGAAAACTGCATTAAATTAGGATATCCAGATTTCAAGCACAAATTTATAATCCAAGCGGATGCTTCACTAATTGGTATAGGTGCTATGCTTTACCAAGAGGATCCAGCTAACCTGCAGCACAAAACATATTTGTCATTTGTCAGCCGAAAATTGCGTAAGCACGAGCGCAATTATACGGTAACGGAACTAGAGCTGTTGGCCATACTTCATGCGCTACAACAATGGAAACGAATAATTTACGGCTACCCTATTGTTGTCAGGACCGACCACAAGGCACTTACATTCTTGTTTAAGACGTCGATGGCAAGCGAACATGTGACACGTTGGTCTATATATATTCAGCAGTTCACCATTGAGATTGAACATTGCCCAGGGAAGATGAACGTGATACCGGATGCACTCAGCAGGAACCCAGAGCCTGATAATGAAGAAACAGCGATGGTACAACACTTGGAGTTAACACCGAAGGACCGTGAATTCTTGGAGGAGTTACGTGAGATACAACGAGAACAGGAAGCGGAACCATGGATGATGCTGTTAATTCAATACTTCAGAAAGCAACTACCTACAGGAACACCTGCATTTCGAGAAGCGAAAGCCAAAGAAGGAAGATATGTTTATGTCAACAATTTGCTGCACAAATGGGTAGATAATGACCACACCAAGTTACGCATATTAGTACCTGCATCGTTACAACGAGGATTGACATGGCATACGCACGAAAGGTACGGTCATGTGGGCGTAGATAAGTGCGAAGCGACTATAGGAGAGACATTTACATGGCCACGTATGAGAACAACTATATGTGACGTCATTACAACTTGTGATCCGTGTCAGAGGACAAAGCCCAATAATTACTTAATGAGGCAGTATCCCAGACCATTGCTACCTCAGAAACCATGTGAGCTACTGGCACTCGACTGTTTCGGTCCAATCCCGAAGGGAAGGCGAGGTTGCCGACACTTACTAGTATGCATTGATGTATTTTCTAAATTCGTAGTACTATGCCCTATTCAGAAAACTACATCGAAGCAGGTACTCAGTCGCATTCGAAATAGAGTTATTCAAATCCTTGGAAAACCAGAGTTTATATTATCAGACCATGGCAGTTATTTCACAAGCGCCGAATTCAAGAAAGGTATGGAAGATACGGGTATAAAACACGTTTTAAGCAGTATCCGACATGCTCAAGCAAATCCAAGTGAAAGAGCAATTAAGTGTGTAACTTCATATTTGAGGATCTTCATTCCGAACGAACACCACAAATGGGTCGATAAAATCAAGGATGTAGAGACATGCATGAATTCTACCAGGCACGAGTCAACAGGACAAATCCCTATGGTCCTACACAAGAACGAGTATCCAGTAAGAACGTGGAAAAGCATCATTAACTGTCCACAAGATCCAATGATAGCACCTGACTTGCGAAGTGAGAGGACGAGAGCCTACATGAGAAAACAAGCAGACCGCAGATTACGGCGAGTAAGAAATAAGAGGTTTCACAGTGATCTTGAAATCAACCAGCTCGTTTTGGTGAAACGACCTGCTACATCGGACCCAGAAAAGAAAATCTTCAGTAAATTCTGCGAAAAGTTCATAGGACCCTATTCTATCGTAAGAAACCTTGGAAACAATGCTTACAGAGTGAAAGAATTGAGTACAGGAACAATGTCAGTCTACAACGCTGCCAACCTAAAAAAGTATCGTCGAAGTGAGCCATGGGAGCGCCAAAATTAATGACGCAGTTTAAATATATGGACGTCCTACTATCAACCAAGTGCACGAGGAGCAGTTGAGTACGGCACGTAAATGAGGAAATAGTGTTGTTGTTGACAAACATTAACGAGACGAGCAGAGTGTGGCCGCAGGCACCAGAGCGTCATGCAAGCAGACTGAGAGGGGAGATACGAGCAGGAAATGAAAACGAGTAAATGCCATTCAAGACAGGAGCGACTAGACCAAGTAATAGAAAAGGGGTGATTCTGAAATAAAACAATTTGGCCAACGGAAGTCTTTTAAAATTATCGACTTTATTCCTAAGTTCGAAATTTTGTGAGTGGGAGAGTTGTGAACCCTTTATCCTCTGTTGGATAAATGATTCTATGTTTTATTTCTCCAATTTAATAAATATTTCAACCAGCATCATGAAAATAGCCAGACGGAGATGAGGAAATTTCAAGCATTGGTTGGAGACAGCGGGGACATACCTGAAGCAGATTGACAATAGGCTAAATACTTTAGCTGTGAAAGGAAATAGCCTGGCGATGTGTCAGAGGGACAGGTGTGGGCCGCCTCAAATAGACGCGACGCGCAGTGAGACATGCTGCTGGTATGTTCATTGTGATATTCACGCCTAGAAGAAATATGATGCAGTAATGTGAGTGGCTGATGAGCATGCTGGATACTCCCACGACGCCAAGATCTGCTATAAACCGCCAAATTACAGAAAATGTGAGAACCAATGAGAGAATAATGCCTAGTTAACGCGGCAGGTCTAGCGTGGGTACGCTCGGCTAGCATTCACGCGGGAAATCGCCTAGACAAAATCTCTACGATCGATTCTAGGATTAATGAGCATATTCTTGACCTGTGCAATATTACGAGTTCAGTGATATCTATTTCATTCCTGTACCACAATTACTTCGAGAAATTTTTACATAAATCCCCGCCACTGAATGGAAGGCTTGTAATCAAGGAAGCAATACTTAAATTTCTCGTTAAGATGAGAAGGAAACTGTCACAACTAAGATGTGTCAGTTTTCCATTACTTGAATTGTACAGAAAATGTGAATTGAAAACTGAATTACGTGCGGTAGAAGCACTGTCTTTAGGATTTGAGTTGTGGTAGTTCAGTGTGCCTTCCTTCGGAGGGGAAGTAAAGCCGGCGGAACCATTTTATAGATTTATGGCATGTAAAAGAACCTTTCACTAACTACAATTGTGTGAAGCTAAATTTGTAGGTTAGATTTGATTAACGTTTTAGTAGTTCCAACGTTCTCCGCCAGGTGCCGGTTGCGGTGGCATCCAGCAGTCAAGTTCACAGCTAGGTGTAGTTGACGGTAGCAGAAGTATGAACTACTTGAAATTGATCGTCTGCAGTCCTTATCTGAATTACAGATAGCACACACTAATACAGCCATCACAATTAACACCGGTTATCAGACAGATTCTACACACACCCAAAGTAAACGAGGCTACATGACCGCGTTGTCGTAGCTCCTAAACTGAGGAACCAACCAACCGAATAGTGTTGATTAAAGGGAGTTATAAGTTACGCACCAAACTAAAATTGCCTTTTTAGCCTATTTTCATTTATGAAAATAAAATAGGCTTATGAAATCACCTTTTGTCCGTGAGTCTGTGTGTGCGTATGTGTGAGTATGTATGTGCCCCCCCCCCCTTCCCCCCCTGAGAAAATCTAAATCTAAATGGCAGGGGCGACTCCAATGAAACTCTATTCACTATTCAGGACGACCCCGACCGTGCCCTTCAAATTTTATTACGTCTCACTAATCCAACATGGCGGCTGTGCGAAATATTTCACCAGCATTCAATATCTCCGAAACTATTACCGATATCACCCTGGAATTTTATACGGTGATAAAGGGAACTACTAGAAGTTCACCTGTGTGACTTTTGAAAACCTGGTAACTACAAAACCAACATGGCGGCCAAGCGAAGTTGCGACTTTTAAATAGACGTTTCTCGCGATTTAACCAACCAAACGCAATAAAACTTGGTACAGTATAATTATGTTTATACACATTGTAATGCACCGACATCTAACTTCGTTCAATTGTTTACATAACCTCAAGATGGCGGCTGTGCGAAATATTTCACCGGCATTCTAAATCTCTGAAATTATTACCGATATCACCCTGAAATTTTGTACGGAGATAAAGGGCACTACTGGAAGTTCATCTATGAGACTTTCAAAAACCGGTTAACTACAAAACGAATATGGCGGCCAAGCGAAATTGAAAGTTTTTAATAGACCTTTCCGCGATTTAATTATCCAAACGCAATAAAACTCGGTACAGCAAATGTTTATACACATTGTAATTCACTGGTATCTAATTTAGTTCAATTGTTTACATAACCTCAAGATGGTGGCTGTGCGAATTTTAAAATTAAGTTTTTATTCCTTGTGTCGTAATCATGCAATCGAAGTGAAAGTTTGAATAATGAACTTACGCAATAATTTTCCTTTAATGGTACATGACTCTATGGCCTATACATATAACAATCCAACATGGCGACCATCCGAAATATTTAGACGGTTCTCATTATCTACGAATCTATAACAGCAATCAAACTGATTTTATTTGTGTTCATAGGGGCTATGATCATACGTTCACCTATAGGATTTTCAATAACCTGGTGATCACAAATCCAACATGGCGGCGACGCGAAGTATAAATATTCACATGGACGTTTCTCGCAATTTAACCATCCAAGTACAGTGAAACTTGGTACAGTAAATCCTTATACAAATGTTAATCCACTGGCATCTAATTTATTTCAATTGTTCCCATAACCTCAAGATGGCAGCTGTACGACATTTTAACATCTCGTTTTTACTTCTTGTGTCCTAATCAAGCGATTGAAGTTTGAATGCTGCACGTACACAATAATCTTCATTTAACAGTACATAACTCTAAGGCCTACATATATATATATATAGGAATCCAACATGGCGACCATCCGAAATATTTAGTCGGTTCTCAATATCAACGAATCTATTACAGCAATCAAACTGATTTTTTTTATGATGATAGTGGCAATTATCATAAGTAGGAGATATGAAAATAGGCTGTATAGTTCTTCACGGAACTTCTTGTTTTCTGATGTGGCAGCTTTTCACCGGTGGTGCTAGGTATTTGTCAAAACAAATTAATTGCTGGACTACATATCATTCATGTTTAAAGAGATAGCTTCACTAATACGGTATAGGAGCAGACCTAAGGAACACTATGAAACAAGAGGTAGGGAGCTAGACATAAAGGAAGCCATAGAAATTCATTTAGCTAAACTGGATACCTAGAACACACATTCTTGGAGAGTTCACCCCTATTCGCACTATTAGGTAACAATCCCGTCAATAATAAGGTAATAACATAACGAAGGAAGCCAGGCAATGTATACAAAAGGGAGATAATCAACACAGGGAAAAAAATGCTAATCGTGAAGGATGTACGTTGTAGGCCTACCGTACTCTGAATAAACCAAGGCCAAAGTTAGGCAGTTTTAACGAGTTCAAGACGCCACAAATAGACCTGGTGCGCTTATAGAGGACTCATAGTTGATGCGAGGCGGAGAAGAGATTGGTCGTTAATAGTTGAGATCGTCGGTCACCATTATCATACATCACATGTTAGAATACATCACCGGCTCTTGACACAAAGTAATTAATCCAAGCAAGATTTGAAGAAGCAACAATGGATGGCGCGGACAACACGTAGACGTAGCGCTTTGTAACAAGTTCACAGAACAACAACTAGGGAGCGTGGAAGCTAACAGATCTCACAGATTTCAGTCCAAGGTGAACAAGAGTGGATTCCATATTGGACTCATGCCTCAATAAACAGTTAAGTTTAAGGAAGGAAGCTTGTAGTTTTACGTGACCGTTAATCTCGCGATCATGAGCCACGGGACCCCCTTTTAACGTGGAATCCGAACCACAGGACATGGCATTTAATTTCGAAAATCTCGCATGTATTGACCGGGAATCGCCCCAACAGCGAAGTTTAAATACCCTTTTTCCATTCTAGCGCAGTGTATCATTTTGTGTATCCACCATATTGACATCATAATCACCAGTTTAAATAGAAACGGTAGATTTAGAACATAATTAACAAAATAGTGAAGACATCATTCCTGAATCTGTTGCCAATAATAATGCAATACAACAGGGGTTAACATACGAGTCGTCTGGTATCAAAACAAGGAACATCACTATTTTTACGATTTTGAGATTACGGCTGATTTAACAAGTCCTAAATGCCCTCTTTACATGTGGGAAGAGAAAGGTATTCAAAACAGTCGGTTTGTTTCAAAGTAAGACAAGTAAATGAATGAGTATCAAAACAAGACACATCTTGGCAGGATATATCGCTCATCGATCAGCGCATCAGCTGAAAGGGCGCTCTCTGTGTGCTGCTTATGCAATTGTTTCGTGTTCTGTTAGCACCGGTGTGTTTAAGTTTGTATTGGTGTGTGAAATCGACTTTATACTTGTGAAGAGTGATCATTTTATTTTCAAAATAAGATACATCCGATTACTGAGTTGCAAAACAAGATATATCAGCAAGTTTTTAAACAAAATAAGACACGTCAAATATTAACACGCTTATAAAACAGCATGAGTTATGAAACTTTTGGGAAATATTTGTCTACATCACTTACAACTTTCAAAAAAGAGGCTTATTTGTCAGTAAACAAAGGACTTATTCATTTTTTGTATCTCCTGATTTTTTTTGTTGAAGTGATGTTTCTTGTTTTGATACCAGATGCCTCATTATTTAACCCTTTATGGGATCGTGGTGTCTATATTTAGAGCCCTGCGCGGATAGACAAAACGTTATCGCAAAACGCGACTTTTACCCACACGTTTGTTATGCGAATCTACTGGCATTACAATAATATTTTCATTGTGTTGCTTTACTGTTTACTTTATCTTTTAGACATTTGAGCAGCAAGTCGAACCCTTAGGCTCTGTACTGTACAGTATGTCATGTTCTATATCTAAAATGAATGTTATGCAGCCAGAATTGCAACCCTTTTCAGTTCGGAGTTTTGATTATCCTTAATGACATAATTTGAATGGGATTAACGTAAATCATCATCTTACATTTGTCATGAAAAACCATAACGGAAAAATATGATATGTCATAAATATCCGGGCCCTAATAAGGGAGAGTGGGGGAATTGTGCGCACTTAAGCAAGAATCGGTCTTGTGATGATGAAATAATAGATAACACAACTGCAGTTATGAATAAGGGAGCCTTAGTAAATCTGTATTCGATGTGCAGAAACAAATTTAATTCAAAAATAAATTTGGTGGACTATAACTTAATTCGAAATCTCGCAAATATGCATTTGCGCACGATTACCCACCCTGCAGGGTACGGTAATCATGCGCATGGGTTGGGAAATTGTGAGCATGGGATGAGTGTTGGAAAGCCATACTAATACAATGTGAATTGGCAGAAACTTGCACTGTGCATTAACATTAGAATATTGCAATGCTTTTTAGAAAAGCATAACAATGCAATGAACTAAAATTCTGCAGTTTTGGATATTAGAATAAAATATCTTCGTTTCGTCAGCATTAAAGGAGGCAATCCAATTTAGGCTTGTTCTTTCAGATTGTCTCAACGTTAATGCAGGATATCTCTTCAAGAACTCATACAACCAATATTTGCCTGCTAGACTTTTAACTTTATGGAAATTATGGAGAATCTTATTCTCCTCTGCAAACTTGAACTCGAACTGTCTGACAAGCTTTGTGGGCGTTAAGCCATAAAATAATTTTGCCAATGTCAAAAGGTATTCGGATAATTATGACTCAATTTCGTTGGTAAAACAGCTTTACGGACTAGACGAGGTGGAGCAAGACAATTTTGCAGCAACTGCTTTGGTAGGATTGACTGGGGAATGTTGAAACTTCTCCCCAATTCCCTTATTTTCCACCCATCATCCCTAATTGCACGTCGAGATTTCTGCACATTTTCTGCTGGGTAGGAGTTTTTCTCCGTTTTCCGTGTATAATTTGTAGCACTTGTATCATATATGATCTGCGCACCATACCCCCACGCTGCTTTTAAAACGTAACTCACTGGATCCCGGTAAACTAATCTATTATATTGAAAAATAAATGCATGCAAAACCACTGTGCACACTGGCATTTAAAACTACATTTAATTTTAAATAATTGAATCACAACTGTAGGCTTACCTTATTATTTGCTGACTGCAGAAAATAACATGCAACGTGTTAAGATTCTTCATCCAAACCTCCGGTTATCACATAGCGACTGGTATCATGCTACTGTCCCTATCTGATAGGTACGATGACAGCTTTAGGGTAGTAGTGAACTGAGTTGCTAGTTGTACAACCAACTCGAAAAACATTGGTGAGCACGATTACCCGCTGCGCACCATTACGCAACTTTCCCCATGATATTCAACAAGTTCGGATTGTATTCTAAAAACTATCCGCAAATTTACTCCAAATATTATCCGCAGCTTATCCGCTATCCACACAGCCATGCAAAGTATATCCGCATGGCGAAAAATGTTGCGGATATCCGCGGGTTTATCCGCGGATATCCGCATCCGCGCAGGGCTTTATCTATATTAACCACCTGTCATGAGGACTGTTTATGCTTTCAAAGATGCTGACAGTTGAATCTTTCAGTCAAATTTCGGAGAATTTTCATTTCTAAAAATCAAGTATTATAAACGTATCTACTTGACGTAATATGTTGGACGAAATTTAAAATAATTTAATACTAAAAACGTTAACAATTAAAGTGTAAAATTAAAATATTAGTATAGAAATAAAAATCATAAAGATAAAATTACAAAAATAAAAGAAAAAGAAAATTTAAAATAATAAACATCACTATAAATAAATTAAGAAAATAATTGTAACAAGAAGTTCCGTGACGAACCAAAGAGCCTACTTTTCATGCCAATGATTATTCTACAGAATATGAACCTATCTAGAATAATGACGAAATTAAGTTGGTAATATCGAAATATCTAATTAGTTCAAAATATACCTGGTAAAATGTAGCCTAATAGAGCACTACAGTTGGCAGCCATGGGGACTGAATATATCCTTAGTTCCATCTCTTAAGGTACAGAATACAAAATTTGGTTGAAGTCCAATGGACGTTACATGCAGTTAGACATTGGATCTATCAGCACGCGTAAAAGCATGTTGCCAACAATACCATGCGTGTGCTGGTCAGAAATAATCTGAAATATTATGATATCTTGTTGTGCCAATTTTGGATGATATCCATTTGTTAGTATAGAAGTTACATGTATTTTAAAATTGGACATATCAGCAGGCATAGAATCATGTTGGCAGCACTGCCTTGTATTAATTACTCCAAATTAATCTAGAATGTATAGAGCTGTTGGCTTGCATACTTTCTGATATATTAATATTAGGGTAAAAAAATATAGACAGCATTTATTAACAGTTGGCAGCCCCGATTGCTCTTAACAATACTTATAGTAATATCTGTTATGGTACACATAGCACATACGAAATTTGGTTGAAATCCAACTGATAGTATAGAAGTTACATGTATTTAAATATTGGTACTATCAGCAGGCTTAGAATCATGTTGGTAGAACTGACGTATATAAGTTACTCCAAAATTAATCAAACATGTCAGGTACTATACGTGTGCATTGCTTAAAGCTGTTGGCTTGCACACTTTCTGGTATATAGGTATTTGGATTTAAAAAAAGAGAGAGCAATTATTAACAGTTGGCAGCCCTGCTGGTTCTTAAGAATACGCTCAGTCATATCTGTTTATGTACAGATATTACATACAAAATTTGGTTGAAATCCAATTGATAGTGTAGAAGTTATATGCATTTAAACATTGGACCTATCAGAAGGCTTAAAATTATTTTGGCAACACTGTCATAGTTGGCCTCTTGGAAATTAAACTGAAATAGTATTATCTACATGTGTGCCAATTTTGGAATAGCTCCCATGCATATCTTGCAAGATATCCAACATGGAGCTCAAATTTCTAGTGCGTTTTTTCAGCAGTTGGTAGCACTGACATCATTTTCAAATATGGACGTGAGATATTCCGGTGCACATCTTTACTCATACTAAATTTGGTTTCGATTGCTGCAGCCGTTTAGGAGTTGATAGGGGGGGGACACACACACACACACACACACAGCCAGACAGACAGAAGGACAGACAGACAGACAGACACACATTTTCCCGGATCGATCTCAAAAGTCTACTTTTTCCTCATTTTTGCAAAATGTGAAAAGTAGGCTAATAAAATTTAAAATAATAAACATAACTATAAATAAATTAAGAAAATAATTGTAAAAATCAATTCGAAATGAGTTATTTCATTAAAAATATCAAAATTATACCTATAAGAATATAAATTGAAAATTAAAGATAAAAATATAAACATTTAAATTAGAAAAACAAAATATAATATTATTTATAATTAGAATAATTAAAATAAATTAAAATGTAGAAACACAAACAAGTAAAAAGTAGTTTTGCCCTATGAAGTGTTAAATATCACTCTGCATCAAACCCGTTCAAATTCTGAGAATCACACCTCACCAAACAGATATGCGTACAACCCGAATTAAATCCAAGTTATGAACGAGCTGAGTCCTCCTTGATAAGAGAAACGAGAGAGTTTGATGAAGGACAGCAAGCCAAACCTTTCAAGTCACAAGATAAATTCAATCTACAAGTTGAAAGCCAAGCTGCAAAGTCTAGATACATCTGCAGTATGTAAGATAACTGCAATCTTTATTGATAACACGTTTCTGGGAAAGAAGAGCCGATATGGTTCATATTCCTGCTGTGCTGTGAATAAGGCATTATCTAAATACGGTATTGATAAGTGAGCAGCGTGGCCAAATACGCCACGGCGAACTGCAAGTCCGGAGATCGAAGCGTCGAATCCTTCTTGAAAATACAGTAGACTATATAGGCCTATCAAGCATTCTTTTCCCCCATAACTACAAACATGGAGAGATTAACCTAGTCCATGTCACCTTCAATACGTTATCAGTAATTCAGGTAAGGACTGCAGACGATCAATTTCAAGTTCCTACTTTTGCTACCAAATGTTACCGTCAACGACATCTTGCTGCGAACTTGGTTACTAGATGTCACCGCAACCGGCACCTGGTGACGAACGTTGCAACTTAATAGAGCGTTAATAAAATCTAAACTACAAATTTAGCTTTGCACAATATTTGTAGTTAGTGGAAGCCCACCGGCTATACTTCCCCTCCGAATGAAGGCATACTGAGGGATTTTTAATGCTCCTAAAAATCCGACGACTTCGGCCAGGCTTGAACACGCAAACGTGGGCATAGAAGCTCAGCATGCTACCAACTATGCCACCGAAGTCGCTTGAATAAGTTACTAAGGATGATACCTTACCACTTGTCCCCCATAACTACAATCATGGAGAGATTATATGTCACCTTCTATAAGTTACTAAGGATGATACCTTACCACTTGTCCTCCGTAACTACAAACATGGAGAGATTATATGTCACCTTCTATAAGTTACTAAGGGTGATACCTTACCACTTGTCCCCCATAACTACAAACATGGAGAGATTATATGTCACCTTCTATAGTATAAGTTACTAAGGATGATACCTTACCACTTGTCCCCCATAACTACAATCATGGAGAGATTATGTCACCTTCTATAGTATAAGTTACTAAGGATGATACCTTACCACTTTTCCCCCATAACTACAAACATGGAGAGATTATATGTCACCTTCTATAGTATAAGTTACTAAGGATGATACCTTACCACTTGTCCTCCGTAACTACAAACATGGAGAGATTATATGTCACCTTCTATAAGTTACTAAGGATGATACCTTACCACTTGTCCCCCATAACTACAATCATGGAGAGATTATATTTCACCTTCTATAAGTTACTAAGGATGATACCTTACCACTTGTCCCCCATAACTACAAACATGGAGAGATTATATGTCACCTTCTATAAGTTACTAAGGGTGATACCTTACCACTTGTCCCCCATAACTACAAACATGGAGAGATTATATGTCACCTTCTATAGTATAAGTTCCTAAGGATGATACCTTACCACTTGTCCCCCATAACTACAAACATGGAGAGATTATATGTCACCTTCTATAGTATAAGTTACTAAGGATGATACCTTACCACTTGTCCCCCATAACTGCAAACATGGAGAGATTATGTCACCTTCTATAAGTTACTAAGGGTGATACCTTACCACTTGTCCCCCATAACTACAAACATGGAGAGATTATATGTCACCTTCTATAAGTTACTAAGGATGATACCTTACCACTTGTCCCCCATAACTACAATCATGGAGAGATTATGTCACCTTCTATAAGTTACTAAGGATGATACCTTACCACTTGTCCCCCATAACTACAATCATGGAGAGATTATGTCACCTTCTATAAGTTACTAAGGCTGATACCTTACCACTTGTCCCCCATAACTACAATCATGGAGAGATTATATGTCACCTTCTATAAGTTACTAAGGATGATACCTTACCACTTGTCCCCCATAACTACAAACATGGAGAGATTATATGTCACCTTCTATAGTATAAGTTACTAAGGATGATACCTTACCACTTGTCCCCCATAACTACAAACCTGGAGAGATTATATGTCACCTTCTATAAGTTACTAAGGTGATACCTTAACACTTGTCCCCCATAACTACAAACATGGAGAGATTATAATCCATGTCACCTTCTATAAGTTACTAAGGATGATACCTTACCACTTGTCCCCCATAACAACAATCAAGGAGAGATTATATGTCACCTTCTATAGTATAAGTTACTAAGGGTGATACCTTACCACTTGTCCTCCATAACTACAAACATGGAGAAATTATATGTCACCTTCTATAGTATAAGTTACTAAGGATGATACCTTACCACTTGTCCCCCATAACTACAATCATGGAGAGATTATGTCACCTTCTATAGTATAAGTTACTAAGGATGATACCTTACCACTTGTCCCCCATAACTACAAACATGGAGAGATTATGTCACCTTCTATAAGTTACTAAGGATGAAACCTTACCACTTGTCCCCCATAACTACAATCATGGAGAGATTATATGTCGCCTTCTATAAATTACTAAGGATGATACCTTACCACTTGTCCCCCATAACTACAAACATGGAGAGATTATGTCACCTTCTATAAGTTACTAAGGGTGATACCTTACCACTTGTCCCCCATAACTACAATCATGGAGAGATTATGTCACCTTCTATAAGTTACTAAGGATGATACCTTACCACTTGTCACCCATAACTACAATCATGGAGAGATTATATGTCACCTTCTATAAGTTACTAAGGGTGATACCTTACCACTTGTCCCCCATAACTACAATCATGGAGAGATTATGTCACCTTCTATAAGTTACTAAGGGTGATACCTTACCACTTGTCCCCCATAACTACAATCATGGAGAGATTATGTCACCTTCTATAAGTTACTAAGGATGAAACCTTACCACTTGTCCCCCATAACTACAATCATGGAGAGATTATATGTCACCTTCTATAAGTTACTAAGGGTGATAGCTTACCACTCGTCCCCCATAACTACAAACATGGAGAGATTATATGTCACCTTCTATAGTATAAGTTACTAAGGATGAAACCTTACCACTTGTCCCCCATAACTACAATCATGGAGAGATTATATGTCACCTTCTATAAGTTACTAAGGGTGATACCTTACCACTCGTCCCCCATAACTACAAACATGGAGAGATTATATGTCACCTTCTATAAGTTACTAAGGTGATACCTTACCACTTGTCCCCCATAACTACAATCATGGAGAGATTATGTCACCTTCTATAAGTTACTAAGGATGATACCTTACCACTTGTCCCCCATAACTACAAACATGGAGAGATTATATGTCACCTTCTATAAGTTACTAAGGTGATACCTTAACACTTGTCCCCCATAACTACAAACATGGAGAGATTATAATCCATGTCACCTTCTATAAGTTACTAAGGATGATACCTTACCACTTGTCCCCCATAACTGCAAACATGGAGAGATTATATGTCACCTTCTATAAGTTACTAAGGATGATACCTTACCACTTGTCCCCCATAACTACAATCATGGAGAGATTATGTCACCTTCTATAAGTTACTAAGGATGATACCTTACCACTTGTCCCCCATAACTACAAACATGGAGAGATTTTATGTCACCTTCTATAAGTTACTAAGGATGATACCTTACCACTTGTCCCCCATAACTATAACCATGGCGATTATAATATAACTTATGGCAAGCATATATTAAACCAAAATCTCTGGGGGACAAGTTGTAAGTTTTCTTCTCTAATATAGGCCGTCGGTAGCTGAAGTGATGTAACTCCTCTTGGAATCGCAAGCAGGCATAGCTCAGGGCCAGTGTGTGTGAGCATTGAGTCTGTCGGTCACAAGGTTAGATTTGTCTGTTATTCCGAGAGGAGTTACATCACTTGGGCTCTCAATGGCTCATATCTTATTGAATATTAGCAACCCGCCCTGGCTTCGCCCGGGAATAGTTATGAATGCATTACGTGCTAGCTCGTAAACTGTCGCCTAAGTAATTGATTCTAGATTGTTGGAAGAAATGAAAACGTAAAAACACTTATAGTGGGCGATGTATTGAAGATAGAGATATGCTCTCGCGGACTCTTTTGTAGAACCTTTCATGCTGAACAATTCTTACACTCATAGTATTGTAACCTTTATGCATCTGTGATTGCACAAATTCTAGATATTTATTTCAACAAGATTTTATTCATGTTTCAAAGCTGATGTGAGAAAGACGTTGCCTGTAGACCAGAGGACAACAAAGGAAGACCCGTACGTGCTTTTTCTCCAACTTTCACCGAGCGCGGACAATGCAGAGAGGAGGAGAAGGCAAACACCTGGTAACCACATGGGCTTAGACAACGCGAAACGGTCATTCAACCAAGCGGGTAAATACGAAAATTTCAACGATCACTTACTAGATAAACACCGCCCATTTGAGATAAATTGGAGCAGTAATTAAAATACAGAAACAGGAATTACACCATCGTATAGGAAACAATCCCAGTCTCTCAGAAGTATTTTCAAAATTTAAATTGAGTCATTCTGTGATTTTTGCCAGAATTAAAACGAAATTAGGGGGCGGATTTGAAACTACCAATAGCAGCGAGGGACGCGAGACGCGACCAAATCCTGCCGAAATTAAGGAACAATGAAGGGAATTAAGGAGCTCATTATCTAAGGATCCAACGATCGGATTTTGGATTAAAAGAAGCCATGAGACATTGAAAATGAGGACGTTCGAATGAGCTAATTTACATATTCATGCGAGTGCTGTAATTGAATAAAATTCTAAAAGCTCCCCACTCCGAGTACTTCTTCGAAAAATCATATAAATAATAGCTGGAGACGCAGCGAATTCAGTTCTACTTTGGGCCCTGCAGAGGCGCGAGCCCACGATCGTCGCGTTATGATATTAACAAAAATTTTACAAGTTCTACATTTCTACTTGGGGCGCTGCAGAGGCGCGAGCCCACGATCGTTGCGTTCTGAAATTAACAAAAATTTTACAAGTTCTACTTTGAGCGCTGCAGAGGCGCGAGCCTACGATCGCCGCGTTCTGAAATTAAGAACATTTTATAAGGATAAGCAGTTCTATCTTGGGACATTTGAATATCGTTAAGTATTCGCGAGTGCGAATCGGAACAGTACCGCGAGTGTGCATACCGTTGACAGTACGAAACTGTTATATGGTAGAGATAGCCACACGTGCTATTAGCATCAAAGTCAGTGAGATAGGAAGCTATGAACTATCAGCTGAATTGAGTAGGTTGATGATGGCTTTAGGAAGTAGGAGCTACACACGCGAGAACCGTGCATTGTAATAATAATAATAATAATAATTCACAGTGGACCTTTGCTTTGGTGATTTTTTTTGGAAACCGTGTGTAAAATTCTCCTCCTTGCAAGATGAACCAATTGATCCAGAAGGCTGATATCAAGGACCAGATCATCACCAACATGATGTATACGAGATAAGTAGATATTGCATGGGGCATGTTTGCCATAGCGCATCCCATCATGGGAGTCGGATAAGTTTACCTCGATCATAAGCAATTATGATAAAATACGTATTTTGGGCACAGCAGGCATGTTTTGTCTAAATTTGTGTATATTTGTCATTTATGAATTTTTGTGTTTTTTATAATGTAAGATTCGTATATGAGCATCAAATCTTGTTTAATTGTGTTTTGTTTGAGGTTTCAGTAACTTTGCTGAATGCACATTTAAGGGAATAATTGGGTTGATAGTGCTTACGCACGACCATAACGTAAAAGCTAGAATGGGGGAGATAGCTTGACATTGTGACAAAGACCAGTAGTGACACTGAAATTAGGTGAACAGTAAGTAAGGTATTGAAGACCACACCAAGGTAAAGAAAGGTAAGATGGAATGGCTGGATGACAATATAATATTCAGAAAAGGTTGAGAGTTGATCCTTGGTTGAGCTGAAATTAAAGACGGAAGTGGTATTCCCGTGTTCTACGATGATATAAATGGTAAGTGAATTAATGGCGGAGGCGAAATTCCCGCGAATCTACGATGATATAATTGGTAAGTGAAATGATTGAATTCATTGTCTGATGAGAGTGCACTATAGCTCCGTCGGAAAGGTAACTGTACAGCTCGAGCCCAAGGCAGTCATACGGAAAGCAGGTATAAAGATTGTGGTCAGCCGTCTGAATTCTGAAAGGAGCAGCGAAGGTCGTTGCTTGCCCAGCTGGTTTATTATGGTGTGAGGGTGTCTGTCACAAGGTCGGGAAACCACGTTGAATGGTATTGTTTTCTTTTGTGAGGGAAGGTAGTCGAACTTCCCAGGGTTTGTTTCTTTTTTGTACCGCTTCAGGAAGCGATGTCATGTCTTGTAATATCATTTTGAGTGCATAGTTGTTTGTTTATTAAAAGTAACGGGGCATCGGCCACCGAAGTGTGTTTATTGGATGCTTCATGTATTTGACTTGTTTTGGTTTACCGTAATTAGCAGAGACATAGCTCTGAGTGAGTTAATTGTTTTATAAGCTAGAACATGCACACATGCCTGTGGCCTAGAATAAGCCTATTGCCTTCATCATTGGACTCTTGTGAGGAAGAATGATGATTGTACGAGAAAGCATGTCCGAACCCCAAAAACCAATTTTGCAATTGTAAACATGAGTGCGCATTTTTTTTGACAGAATGGCTGGGCTATTCAGACCATAGTTTGATGAATTAAGTCTGTTGACGTTTTATTTTTGAACTTGAAGCAGTGGACTGCAGAGAATTAGATTATTTTCTTTTCCTGGTTTCAGCCAGTGTGATTATAATTTATCTTTTACAATTTGATTTGTTGATTAGAATCTTAGCTTGTGTTCAGAATAATGTAAGGGAGTATATTTTGTTGTTTTATTGTCTGTGGATGGGAGCAAGTGGGAGATGCTGTTTTGTGAATAAATTATTTTATATTAGGAGTTCTCTGACATACTGATTTTAAGTTAAGCCTCCTGTGATCCTTGACGATATCCCTAGGGTGTTTAAATTAAGTTAGAGCCACACCGAACAGACCATTACCCCGAGCTAAAGTCGGCATCCTAGGAACCATTGACGGATACAGTATGTTGATATTTATAACGGTTTGCCCAGCGTAAACATAAAAAAGCGCACGGACGCCAGGTTTTTTTTCTCGACGTTTCCACTGAAATCGTTAGGCCTAAGTCTTGGCATCCTTTGATCATAAATAAATTATATTCTACAGAATCCTTCCTGTAGATTTCCTTTACAGAATGGTGAAAACTGCATCAAAATCCATCCAGTGGTTCTTGAGATTACCCGTGACATCCAAGAATCGGGGACTTAGTTTTATAGTACAGTAAGTAGAGATGACATGGATTAGGTAAGGGACAAGGTAGTGGTAACGTTTCATCCTTAGTAGCTCACCGGTTATCAAAATTTAACCCCCCAGGGACTCACAACTTGTGGGACGTGGGTTGGTGACCACGGGACCTCAGCTGTGTCAGGCATTGCTTCCACTTACTTGTGCCGGGCTCCCCTCCGTCTTCTTTCCTGTCGACCTCCCTTGGTCAACACTTGTTCTCTTCCGACCCCGACGGTATTAGGGCATCCGAGGCCTAGGGAGTCTCTTCCTTTCCCGCCTTAATTGGCCCTTGTTTCATCTTTCCTGATACCCTCCTTCTGCGAGGGGTCAGCATTCTTTTTCTTTTCATGGTATCTCCTGCCTTCTGCTCAAGGCCCTCAAGGAGGCAGGGTGTGTGTAGCCCCACCACTTTTGGTGCACCCTAGATATTGCTACACCCTCAAGGGCTCATGGCTGGTGAGTTCGGGAATTGGCGATCCCGAGGGATTCCTGAGCTGCGTCTGTTTTTCCTCTTTTTCCACTGACTTTGGGGCGGGCCCAGTAGTAAGGGTTTGTTAGACTCCAAATATTGCATCATCATGACCAGAAATTGCGTAATCCTGATGACGTCATGGGTCCTTAGAGCGAGCACGTGGTCCAGGAGCGGGCATGTGCACTGCACGTGTTAGCGTGGGAAGGGGGTGACCTCTTGGCTTGTTTATGTGATGGTGATAAAAAGTTAATGGGTGTTGACGTCATGGGGGTTGTTTATTAGGATGCTAACTCGAAATTCAGACTCCTCTTCCACTCCTACAGGGGAGTTTCTTGGTTCGATTCTGTGTTTTGTTATTTAATTCCCGGGACAGCATGTGTATCATGGCTATTAATTATTGATTGATTATTGAATTATATTTTGGTAATTGTTCAAGGAAGTGTAGAGAGTCTTGGGTGTCATAACTTTTGAATGAGAGTGTACGGTGTGGCGCTCGACATAGCCGGATCGCTACCAGACATGTGGTGTGCAGCTGTTCCGTTTTTGCTCGCGCCGTGCGGCAAGCCATGAGACCAGCCAGCGCCCCCCCACACATGTGGTGCATGGTTGTCAAAGTTTTTGCTCGCGCATGCTAAATAAGTAAACTGATGTTGTAATGCTACACTCTGTTTAAGTACGGCATATATTACCAGAGCGTGGAGTGGAGTTGTGTTACTCCTTGTCGCTATGTTATGTCTGTTTAATTTAAATGATGTTAACATTTTTTGTGTTCTGGCTTGCTTCATGATCTCAATCTGGTTAAAGTGTTTTATATGACATGTATAACTTTGAGTGTGTGAAATGAATTTCGATCTGTTTGTTTTTAGATTCCCAGACGTCATTAGTCAAGTCTGTAATTTTTAATGCGAGAACGAGATTGGATGTCGGTTCCCAGAGCTTCATGTGAAATGTTTTAAAGAGCTTTTTGCTGCTTTAAGTTCATAGTATATAACACCGAGTTTTATATCAAGATGCACTAGTTCACCATGTCTTTCTGCAACACTTTGCTACAGAAGTTGGAGCAGCTGAAGGAGCTGAAACTATGCGCAGAGCGAGCGGGGTTGATGGGATTTAATTTGATAATTTCCGCATCGAAAGGTGAACAAATTATCATCTTCCAAAGCTTAAACGCTTTGGAAAAACAACATTTAGACCGTGAGATGTTGGAAATTTTTCATCACCCGCAATACTGCGAGGAATTCTTTTTCAACGGGGTCACAACCAACATTTTGGATGTCATTATACGGCGACTGAGAATATTCTCGTCAGAGGATGTGAGTCAGAGGATGGTTGATTTTTGGACTCATTCTCCTCCTCCCTCGTTCGATCCATCGTTAGCGGAGGAGGTTATGGCGGTGTTGGATCGCTCATTAGTGGAAGAAGAACATCATCGAGTGGAAGAAGAAGAAGAAGAAGACCAACAAGAAGAAGAAGAAAAATATGATGATGATGATGATGATGATGATGTTCAAATCTTGAATTAAATTCAATGGACAGTGGACAGTGGATTGAAAAAATGTGCAGTGTAAATTTTATTTTTTAAATATATTTATTTGATCATTTGTGGTTTACATTAATTATATAATATGAATTAGTGAAAAATGATATGATCTTCGTTCTTAAAGTGGTAAGTAGTTCTTTTTCCAACAAGCTGCGGAGAATTGAAGATGCTGTGTTGTTTGCAGAGTGGAATATGCTGGTCTTGTGCACGGGTAAGTACAATCATTCTTTTCTTTCTTGCGTGTTGGTTTTAGTGAGCTGAAAAATATATATATAGAGACACATTAATAATAATAATAATAAAAATAATAATAATAATAATAATAATAATAATAATAATATTTTTGCGAGGAATTAAAAAAATAAACTTACACTGTTGTAATTAGAAGATATTTTTGTTGGGGATCCATGAGTTGTGAGTTGAATCGAATCCAAGCCAAGATACGAAGGCTCGGGTTCCTTTTCTACGTAGTACTTTGTCGACTAAGTAAATATTAGGATGTTTTGTTCGTTGTAACTCTGCTTCATAGAACGCTCCAAATATTGGCATATTTTTATTATCTTTTAAAAGATATGTTCGTGGATTAGTATTTTGAAGTTTATAAATTGTAAATAATTCTGTTGTCCAATTAGCTTCGTACCCCTTAGTGAAGTGTTTCTTGATTTTTGATATTCTTACAATGTCACCGATTTTATATTTTGGTTTTCTTAAAGTTTCATTATATTGTGTTGGCAAGCGGGGTGGATTGTTTCTTTTTACATCATTAGGTTTCATGCCGATGCTGCGATGTATTTTGTGATTATACTTTACTAGTAACTCAGGCAAAATATGTACCCATCGGTAAGAACCTCGTGTTGTGAATTCTTTCCACATCGATTCCTTAAGAGTTCGATTAAATCTTTCTACCACACTCGCTTTAATGGAGCTGCCAGTGGAATAATGCTTTAGATTTTGTTTCTGAGACCATGTTTTGAATTCACTGTTATAAAATTCCGTTCCTCGATCGGTGTGAGAATAATTGGGCAATCTTTTACTTTGAGAATAAACAAATTTTAAGCTTTTTACAATCTCACTTCCTTTTTTGGTTTTAAGAGGAATTGCCCATGCATATTTCGAGTAAACGTCAATAATGGTTAATAAATATTTAAATCCATTATTCCATTTTGCAAGTTTGGACATGTCCACAAGGTCAGCTTCATGGAGGTCATCGATTCCTTTGCTAATAACACGTCGTCTTTTAAACTTTTTTCTAAGCGGTGCGTGAAGTTCTTTTGCAATTTCTCGTCTGATTTCGTTCATAGTTATTTTCCAAACAATGTTTTATAACATACTGTGCATTGTTTACAAACGTTGGAATTTTTATTCAATATATCCAGCATTTCTTAGTTCTTCTTCTATTGCAAAGATTTCGCTGTCGAGTCCTGTGTGACCTGCAGCTTTCGATGCAATTAATTTTTTAAGTCTTGATACCAATTTGTTTGGTTCATTCCAGTGAACGAATTCAATATTGTTTCCGCCTTCAAATTTCCAAATGGCTTGTGGCGCGATGTGTTTTTTTTGACCATATCCAGTATGCATCGTAGTATTTGCTTCTTCATTTTCATCTGCTGTTTTTATAATTCTATCTATGTCTTCAGTGAGAAGGGGTTCAATTATATGTCTATACTTATAAGATTGCGTTCCTCTTGGAGCTGCATTGCTTGTATAATTTCTTTTGTGCACGTTTGAAACATTTAATAATTTCAAATATGAACTTAAATCACTCCTATCTATTAGAGTGGGGTCTGGTACTTTCCTTTGAATCAATTCAAGTAGACCTTCTGTAATAGGAAATTTTTCACCACCAACTTTTATCCACTTTTTATCAAAGAAAACTCGTTCGCGCCCCAAGTATTGTTTATCATTTCTTATCGTTATACCAAATGTTCTATCCACGTTTTGTTTAATGAACGGATCAAAGTAGCGGTTAAGTAGTGAAATTATTTTGATGCTATCTCCATCTTCTTCGTCTGAAGTAGCAGTGGATTCAGAATCGTCATATTTTCCTTTTCTTTTTCGATTTTCTTTATTTTGAGTCGACGTATTAGCAATAGCTACAAGTTGATTTAATGAACTTGTTACTGGTTTAAAGTTAGTCTCTATATCTAATTCTTTTCGTCTAACATCATCTTGAAGTGAAAGATACTTGTCTTTAACATCTTTTTTTAAGCGAGAAAGTTTATCCTTTACTCGACTTTCAGCTTTAATCTTCGAGCTCTTCTCCATGACTAAACGGAAATTGTGGTTGTTTTACTTATTTATAGTATATTCAAAATCGATTTGAAGAGGAAGATCATCAGTTTTATGTTTTTTCGGGTCTCTAAGTCGAAACTGAATTTCATCTTGCTCTTCAACGACAATATCACTGCCATCCAGTTCAATCTCTTGACGTATATTTAAAATTGCATACACAATTGGAGATCTTGGTGAAACAAAAATTGGTTTTAATACGCCTTTGTAGGGAAGTTGGTACTGTATGTTATGATTATGAAGCGTGTATACTGGTGAATGGATTGATGGTGTGTTGGAGAATTTCAGAATAAATTTCGATAAGTTCTTTTTCTTTACTTCATCTTTTAATATACCATATTCTTCTTTGGATGCAGTAAAACTTTCGAGTGGTTCTTTGTTAACCATTTGCTCAATTTTTCCCAGTTCAGTTTTTAACTTGTTATATTCTTCTTTGGATTCAGCAGCATAACTTTCAAGATCTTCTTTTTTAACAATATTGAGATTGTTAGCAACACCCTCAATACGAGTTTGTAAATTGCTTAAAATTTCTTTTAGTTGATTAACTTCAGTCCGTGAAGCAGCATAGTGTTCTACAAACCGTTTATTTGTCACGTCTTGGTCGTTAACAGGAAACTCAACATTTGTTTGTTTTTGATGTTGTAGATTGTTTACAGTTTGTTTCAATTGATCAAATTCACGTTGGGAAGCGGCATATTGTTCAACAAACGTCTTATTTGCAACATCGTTATCGTATATGGGATTGTTTACGTGAGTAATTCGTCTACTCATCATATTTAAAGTTCCACCATCGTCTACGTTTAAAACGTTTTGTTTATTAAATTTAGCGATTAAGTCTTCTAGATCTTTTCGAGAGGCAGCAAAGTTTTCTAAGTAATATTTGTTTATTGCATCTAACGAATCGATTGGTTGAGATATGTTTGTTATTCTTCTATTTAACATATCTACAGTTTCATCATCTCTGTTTATATTCAAAAGAGATTTTTTAATTTCATCGAGTTCATTTGTTACATGAGTTTTAAGAAAAGAATACGTTACCGCATCTTGATTTTGAATTGGGTCTTTAACATTTCTTATTCTTTTGTTACCCAAGTCGAGAGTATCTTGATCATACGGAAAGTGATCTTCTGAAAATTCTCGCACTAAACCATGAATGAATTCTACTCGTTGTAACACTTCGGTTATTCGGGTCTCAAGATATTTTTTATATTCGATGTATGTTGCTGCATTGCAATAAGGTTTACTGCATCATTTGCAGATGATGGTAAAGCTAAGCCCGCGAGACGTTTGTTTTGAAAGTCAAGTTCTTTTTTCTCTATTTTACAAATTGAAAAAATTAAACCTTTAAGCTCGTTAAAGTTTCGTTGTATGTCTTCTTTAGACTCGATTTTATTTAGCTCATTTAATAACTTCACTACATAACCTTTGTTGCATGCATCTTCAACATGTATTGGCATTCCAACATTTTTTAACCGTTTGCCGTTAATACTTAGATGTCCGTCGCTTGTTGTTGTTGTTAGTTGATTTCCATATTGCACTAGCTTATCATCAACATATGAATTAGTTGCAATATCATGTCGTGAAGTCGGTCGTCCGATAGACACATTATTGGTTTTGTTAAACGATGTCATAGTTAAGTTGTTAACCACGCAAAAGCTATAACACGAATGGCCATTTACCTCTTTTTGAAGTCATATTTATAACTGAAAATAAACATCAAAACCATTGCGATATCGACCATTTTGTAAATCGCTATCTTTATCGATAACCAAAAAACCAAACTTAGAGTTTTGCCAACAATACGAACAAATATCAAAGAACTGTTCATAGCTCATATCTGTATTTACATGATCGTTATATACGTGACGCAAGTTTGTTCCGTCTTGTTTAAAAAGAATTAAAAAATTAGCGTTATCTCTAATTAGATGTTTAGGTATACAAGAATATGTTTGACAAAGATAAAATACGTCAACGTTGTGATGACGACCTCTACTGAAATAATCTTTCATGTGTTGTTGTTTATTGCTGGCTACATCATCAAAAACAAATATAGAGTTTTTTCTAGCCATTTCTGGAGGCATTACTTCATCATTATCGGAAAAAAATCACTTTTTATTTCTTTTATGGAGTCCAAAAACTTTTTTAATTCAACATATTTACTTTGAGCAAGTGATTTAGAATAAATATAAACGTTTTCAAAACGAACTCCATTTTTATGACACAATAAATTTAGCATTACGTTTGTTTTGCCGCAGTTCGATGGACCGCAAATGATACATCGAATTGTGTTCGGTAGTAAAACACCATGCTTTCTTTTTTCACTTTTACTCTGGTTTTCAGCATTAGTAAATGAAATTACTGGTAGAGTGTTTGACTGCTTTACAAACTTCAACATGTCTACGTTAACGTCTGAGAATACACACTGCACAAAAAATCACATCACATCAACATATATTGTTTCCACACGTATCATAACTTGTATTATGTGGAATAATAGTAGGATTTTCAGGATTTAAATCAACGTTGCCGACGTAAAACCCTCTTATATATGGACAATATGGCGCCCATTTTTCATGATCATTTAAAGGATTATCGTTTTCCCTCCAATTTTCAATTTCAATCTTACAGAATATACATTTCACCTTATCACCATGACCAGTATAATAAAATTCTGCTGATGCTAAACAAAATTCGTTTGGACAGGGAAGAGGCCAATTTTGAAAAGTTTTAAGTCTTTCATATTCGCATTTCAATTCTATGCTAGGAGAAATATTGTTTACGTAGGGGCAAGAAAAAGCCCATTTCTTATGCTCTTCAAACGGATCATCATCTTCTTCCCAATAACTAAGTTGCAGATTACAGAAAGCACACCTAACCATATCCTTATATCCAAAATAGAAAAATCCTGCAGCTGCTAACCATGCAGTGTTCGTAAAACTGTCTGAAGACCAGGTCTTAAATGTTTTTAGCCGATCTCTTTCAGATTTTAAATTCATTTCTTTTTGACTCAATATCATTTGCATTAACTGTTTTTTGGAATACTTTACACAATTAAAATACTTCATGATGCTGGTTTACTTCACAAAGAAAAGATGTTCACCACACAAAGCTAAATGCGAACTGACATGAATCAACAAAACACGTTGGCTAATATGCATGTGTTGGGTTGGCCGAGCGGTCTAAGGCGTTAGACTTAAGATCTAATTTTCAGAAATTGAAAGCGAGGGTTCGAATCCCTCACCTGACAATATTATTATTTTATTTACATGTAGAGTGAGGAGGTAATTGATCATTAATAAGAACTTTAATATGAAATGGTACAAAAGACCTTTTTTCTTCTTTATTCATTTAGAATTACAATTAATACAATTTTATTTCTCTTGAAGTAATCTCATTCTTTTTTTAGTTGTCCAGATGAGTGTGGCTGTGTTGAGATGATCTTCTTCTTTTTAGTTGTCCAGATGATTATTTTCTGTAGACAAAAAATATACACTGTGTTAAAAAGCAAACTAAAAAACAAAATATGTATAGCTGTCAACGACACTAGTAGATTTAAATTAATCACCTTTTATAGATAGCGATTACAGTTGTCACATTTGCAGCGAAGATGAAACAGTTGAAATTTCCTCTTTAGATGATCTGGTAGATGTTCCCACTCTAGACGAATTCGTTGTGGTTCATATATAGTCAGTACGTTTATAGGAAAGTAGTTCCAATCAATCTTATTAAAACCTCGAAGTCCACTGTTTCGAAACTTGTTTATTATCGAACACACGATTTTCATGATGCCATCAGAAGAATTTAACCAATGTTGAACAGCATTGACATTGAATTTAGCAAAACTATTGCTTCCCATTGCTAGAGATGGTAAATGTTTTGGACAATCTGTAGGTAAACGATGGCTATGCCTCAACATTAGGTCTGACATTCCATCAATCGTATTAAGATCGAATAATGAGTCTGTGGAAAGTGCTTTTAGTGCAAACAAAGAAAATTCCTGTGGCAAATTATATACAACTAAATAATCATATTTATTCTTAATAGACTCAAAAAAAGAAGAAAGAGTTTTTTCACAATATGCTGCAACCCATGTGATCACGGGGCTGAATGAAGGTATATTGTCGTTATTTAACATACAGTAAGCAAGTTCCAAACTGCCGTTTGGTAGCTTGCGAATGTCTGCAACTATTGGTTGCTTCTTATTCCATGTGCCAGCATCAGTAGAAGGAGAGTTTGTTGTTGTCAATTCCATGATTGCAACTAAAGTGAGAATACTTGTTTACTTGCTTGCTTATAACTTAGCAAATATTGGTTTAGATAATTACTTCATTCGTTAATGGTCTGTAAGATATTTGACGATCATGAATAAGAACACAATAAAGAGTTGTATCTTCAGGTATATTCTCACTTGTCTCGATTTCAATTCGCACATCGACTGAAGATGTCTTCACTGCTTCCACTTGTTCGAGACAATTAATTACAATAATCGGACAAAGAGACTTAAATTCATCTCGTGAAACTAGAGTCTCTGAACGAACATCATCGATCTGATAATATACATTACGAAATTTAACAAACATGTCATACAACTCGCTGTAGTCATTTATGGCAATTTCAGACGTTGGCATTTCATAGGGATAAAAAATTGAATTTAAAAAAACTCTTATAGATTTAATGTTACAATGGTCAAAATAGGAAGAGCATGTGTTTAGTAAATTTATTCTAGTTTGAAAACCTAATAAAAATTGACGTGGTTTTTGAGTTTCAGAAGTTGTCATTACAGTCCAACTATATTTAGTTGTTCTAGGAAGAGAAGGCAAGACGTGAACATCCCACGATCGAAAACCAACCTGAATGGGAATATTTTTCTGCATTAGTTTTAATCTTTTAATTTGTTCTTCGTCCGATAATAATAAAACGGGAATTTTTAGATAAACTTTAAATAACTTGACCTTAGAAAGATCGTTTTCGGTTGTCGATTGTAACGCACGTGCGTCACTTGACGATCGGAGAAGTATTACCTCATGCTTGCAGTTTAAAATCGGCTTTCTGTAATCCTCTGCTAAACCTAACAGGTTGCTTAAAGGAAGTATTATATGAAAACGTTTTGTGTTACTATCAACAATATTTGCTTCACTTGCTGGCGTTGTTAAAGAGGGAAAATAACCAGCATTTTGTAAAGCTGTATATTCGTTTTTTGAATATGATGCAAAGGTTTTTATAGAACTTGTTATACCTAGATGGCGTGTACGATCAATTTCTTTACCATTTAACGTGATGCGAATTTCGCTAAAAAGATTAGCCCCAAAATTTTGGTCAGGATGCGCTGTAGTAGAAGCAGCTGGATTTATGTTAGAAGTAATAATTTGACCTTCTAAGTGAAGAACACCTTCTGATAATAAAACTATGTTTTCTTCATTTTGAATCGGTATTCGAATTTCATCATTATTTTCGAATTTATTAGCTGAATAAGGTTGATAAACTCTTTCTTCTCGTCGCACAACTCTGTTGTCAACCTCTCTTTTATCTGTTATGTTAAACATGCTAAACATGTTAACAGCTTCAACTATAGATAGAAACTAAATAAGATTAACAATTGCATATATATTTATATTGAAATTAAAGTACGCGATAGCCTAAAGACTGTAAGAAATGTATGTTGTTACTCGATAACTGTTTCTTAGATTTCAAGGTGTGATGTCGTTGTTTGTTTTTTTTTTACAAATTTTAGCTGATTGATTTATATTATTATTTTTTCGAATCAGAGTCGACTTCTTTTTTTTCAAACTTTGAGTATTATATAGTATAACCATATTTGTGATTGTTTTCTAGTATGCTTACTCAAGTAGAATGAAAACATAACAGTATTTCATTACTTTATATAGCAAGATATCGTGCTGGACGAATAATTAATTCTACAGTTAAATCTTCATCTTGCAAATCAATGAGCTGTTGAAGATGATCTTCAAGTTGCACAGATACATGTTGGATAAGCTTGGTGTTCATAGGCAAAAAATTAATCGTTGTTGGTTGTACAACAATTGGGTAACCAGCAGGAACATGAGCTTTAAAATTATATAAAGAGTGTGTTGGTTTATGGTTCAAATAAGAACTCGTACCAAGCACAAGGTTGCAACATACTCGAATACTATTAACAGTGTTAATTTTAATCATATATTCAGAATGATGAGTTGTGTTTGCCTTGAACTTTCTATGAGAAAAGCCTAACAAATCTGCAATAGAATCTGCAACACCAAAATCTATAGCAAACACTTTCGAATGTAGTTTACAATGATAAAAGACTTTATCATAATTAATATAAAATGATGGGAATTTGTCTTTGTCGCCTAATAAATGTTCAACTAATAATTCATTAATCTTTTCACTTAATTGTTTTAACGTATAGCTAGCATTGGGTATTATTAAAATCGCTCTATCCGCTTCGTTCAACTTTATAGCCAAAATGTTATTATTCTCGTTAATTGCAACTTCATTATCGATTCTATTTCGATGAATTTCAATTTCTCTTTTATTCTCTTTAGGGTAAACTTTCTTTTCAATACCTAAAGGCCCTGCTACACTGTTGGCTACAGTGAAATCAATATTAAACGGGGAAGACAAAACGAGACGGTTGTCTCTTTTTCCATCTATATCCTCTTCCACATACAATTTTGTTTTTTCTAAATGTTCTGGTATAAGTTTCGACAATGAGTGATAACTAAGTAAATCATCAAAAGCTGAGGCTAGATCTTCAAATTCATAAATACCCGGTGGTACCACTAAATCAATTGATAAAAAATTAGTAAAATGAATGCGAAATTTATTATTTCTGTTGGTAACATTTCGAATAGAATTAGATGTATACAATCCTGCAAGTCCTATTTCAAAAAACTCTGCTCCTACAAGATGAATCGGGTTCTCCAATGTAACATCAATCTTCGAGCCTTTACCTTCAAGAGTTATCCGTCTTTCGAAAGCCATCTTTGAAATGTTTAAAGACGGTCTGTGTTTCCCTTATTTATACAATACAAGAAGACTAAACATAAATGCCCACAAATCGAAGAAGTAATCGATTGATATGAATGAAAATTATATTGTAGATAGCAATTTTTAAGATATGTTAAAATTTCTAATGGTGGTCTTAAATTACCAATACTATCAAAATAATGCACATATTTACCATGTTTACTGAAAGCTACCCAATGTGAACCGGATTTATCCATCGGTTCAAGGTTAACAATACAGTTTTCATTTTTTCGAGGATATCTTGGTAACGTATCTCGCATAAAGACTCCTCTAAAATTTGGAATCTTTAATTGATGTGCGTATTTAGCTAAATCGAAATTACTTAATGCTTTATTTGGTATTTGGTTAATTATCTTTTGTATGCAGGAGGATTTAAATAAATGCCTTGACCTCCTTTTCCTCGCATTGCTTCTATCATTCGATTGTGTCTTTTCATTTCTTTTAGTTCTTCTTGAGCAGCTTTCGCCTTGTTTATAGCAGACGCCACCCCTGCTGCTCCGCCTGCTAGACCCCCCAAGCCCGACAAGGCTGCAAATATCGGAAGTAGGGGTAAAATACCACCTTGCTTTTTCGATGTTCTTCTTTTTTTAATCTTTTCTTGTTTTTTTTTATTATTTAAGTTTCGCTTACCTCCTCCAATCTTAGACTTAGCTTTCATGATGCCACCCACTGTTAGTGCAGCCGCTCTCTCTCCAAATGATGCGTCACGGGATTTTACACGAGACCAAGCTTTTGAAGCTAAAATTTCATCAGCCTCTCTTCTTTTGTTTGAATCTTTATGCTTTGCGTAAGCAATGTCGTGCTCTTTGCACGCTTTATCTAATATATTTATTCCTGGATCACCACGGCTCAATCGCTTTTCTAATTTTGTTCCTGGTCCACAATATTCATATCCCGGGATGTGTAATTCCACGGGTAAATTATCAATAGTTTTATTAAGTACACGACTGATTAATGATCCACTTCCTGTTCGTTTATATTGAGTGGTAGAGTTGCTCCTCTTACAACGCACCATTACTAAATGATATGTAATATAAATTAATTATACATATATAATTATATTTCTGGAAAATGGGAATGGTGGGGGGAGGTGTTTTTTTTTTTAAATAATACACACAAAATTTGGGTTATTATTTATTCTTTTTTCATAAGCAAAGGAACACACAAAAAATTAGTATTATTAACAGCATAAAAGTGTGTGTGTGTGTGAAAGAAATAAAGTAAGTGAGATGAACTGCTTTAATCTCAATTTGTTTCTAATCATTTTTCAGAGAAAAATGACCAAACGGTAAAGTATCAATTCCGTTTTCAGTTATGTGTCTTTTATCTTCGTTTGATGAAATTGCCAACTTATTTTGCCGAACAGTAAATACAGAATGAGATTTTGAAATTATACAAACTTGAACTTTGTTGACTTTATCTCTGTTATAAAGACACTTTCGATACTCATCAATATTCATACTTTTACTCACACTCTTCTTAATGCCTTTAGCCTTACACAAGCTATTCATTTCATCACACAATTTTATTGCATACATTTTGGGCCGTAACCCCACAAATTCTTCAACAATCCTTCCAGCATTTTCATCTTTCATTAAACCAATTTCACCTTTATTTTGTCTCACAATGCCAAAAGGATTGTTTGTTTCATAGTTTCCAGTATCAAACAAATTTGAATGCTGTTTCATGAACTCATAAATATCATCATAGAATATATACATAAAACTATCGGTGTCTGTGTATAACAACCTCACATTTGATTCAGGATTTGCTAAAATAACATTGTAATGAAAGTCATTCATTTTACATTTAGACAAATCTAATATAGATGCACCAACATATACTGGTTGATTGTGAAAAATCTTTAGTCTACTCATCTCGATGACCATACATTGTTCATCGAATATAATTCTATGTTTAAAATTAGCCTTAGCTATTAAAGACCTAGCACCACGAGCTCCATGCCATTTGGTAACCCATTTGATGTCCCTTAACTTCCTCACATTCATCAGTGAACGACCAAAAATTGCATTATTCATCAATTTATAAAAATTCTTTTCAAAATCATTTTTGGCATGTTTTCGTTTCTCTGTGTTCACATCAATATATGGTTTTAGCCATTGGCTCTGATTGAATTCAATTA
Source organism: Meconema thalassinum (assembly GCA_946902985.2). Lineage (NCBI taxonomy): Eukaryota > Metazoa > Arthropoda > Insecta > Orthoptera > Tettigoniidae > Meconema > Meconema thalassinum. The sequence continues at coordinate 26,379,925 of OX336396.1, read as the reverse complement.
TTCTGTGAATACGATCTAATTTCATTCCTAGTTGAATACATTGCTTTAACAATCTATAATGCAAAACATAACGTTCTTTATTATCTAGGGTAGCCATTAGCTTTGTCAACTTTTCGGGACATAGAGGGTAATCTGAATGTTTGTCATGTAACTCTTGAGGATAAGTCAAATCTACTTCCAAAATATATCCAATTTCTGAAGTATCATCAATAGTTAAAACATCAAAGCCTTCAACATTTGCAACCCATTTAAAGCCGCCCGTTGGAAGATATTCCATCATCGCATATCCATATAAATTATTAACGTCAAAGTACATTATGTAGGAGTCTTGCTTTTTCTCATCATAAGTTTTCATATACTTATTATTAGCAATCGCATGTCGTGTTATACACTGAACATTTCCTCCTCGAATAGATCGTTCAAAAAAGTGTAACATATCAATATCTTGAAGCAATTCAAGTTGAACGTTGGTTATCTTTTTCATAGCACACCAAGACATAGATGGAGCAGTGTAAAAATGAGCTGCATCAATGCCATAAGTTTCCATGCCATTCGATCTAAAATTTTCAAAGACATCCGCCAAAAGAAGTGTGTCAACTTTTAAATGCAAATCGGCGTATTCTCCTAATGTTTGACAGGAAAACGTTTCCCACACCGATTGAGCAAACTCATACTCTTCATTCGATATTGTTTGATCATTAAGGCTGCTATAAAACTTGGATATTTCAGGTAATTTAGTTTCGTTAAGAACATCCATACTCGTGACGTATTCATAGGGAAACACACCTTTTCTCGCAGTAAGTCGAAACTGTGCATCATCATTAAAATAACGTCGTGTTATTTGCTTTGAATCTTCGCTTAACGAAGATGAACATTGATCTAGTGAACAGGACAAGAAATTATATGTATCGAAAAATCTTAACTGAATGAATCCATTCTTAGCCCGTACATACTTTGTAAACCCTTTATAACGTTCCATATTCATCGCTAACAATTTTATATGACCAGGATTATGTAACACCTCTCCATCTTGTTTCTCGCAAATTTCTTTAATTATAAAATGTCCATCATAGGCTGTTAGATTATGAAATGCTATTGGCAAAACCTTTGTTACTTTGTAATTTAAATTACAACTATTGTGTGCGCTTCCTCTATATTTTCCAGTTAAGTGACAATGATCGCGTACTTTGACTTCATTAACTGCAATCGGTTTCTCGCAAATGTGACACATTTTACTTGACAAAAATAATCTTTCTTCATTTTCGGTCATCTTTATCATTGGCTTAACCGTTAAGTAATATGTTTGAAGTTTATCCACAATACTATAAAGTTCCTTTACAAACAATTCAATGCAATTATTCCCCCTAAAGAGCTTGAAACTGCACAATTCACTATCGAAATTACAATGAAGGTATAAAGAAATGCTGTAAGGAATATGTTTATGTGTTAAAGTAGAGTTATGAATGTCACTATTTGGAAAACAGGAGGAAATTAGAGACAAGACGCATTCAGTGTCTGCATATATTATAAATGGAACTGTATCTTTAACTCGGAATTCTGTAAAATTAACAAATCTTTGTTCATCAGTCGGCATTATGCTTTTTGCAACAGGAAACTGTTTACAGTCTGCAAAGTGAACATTTAACTCATCCTCAAGAAAATAATATGACAAACAACGTCTACATATATAAATCCTTCTCTGAGTGCTAGTGAGGCTTGAACGCACAAGGCGAGCAAGATTTCTAATTAAACAAAAGTGATAACTTTCACTGTTTCCAATCTGCAACATCAATAAGTCTACACTCCTTTCATATACTTTATCTGATACATACAAAGGTACAATAGTAAAAGTTTTTTTTCCTTTTACTTCGTTTGTCCCCATACATACCCAATTGTTTTCATCATATTGTGCTCCAAACACATTTACAGAAATATTGTTTTGGTTTTCAAACTTGTTTAAATATTTCATTTCCATCGGAATTTGAATACCATCTAAATTTAAAACATCTCTGTAATTAGGATAGGAAGAAAGATGATTCACGTTTCGAGTTTTTGGATACAAACCAGCAACCACACTCCACGCAAAACAAGCTTCCTTTGTATCATACAAATTTAGCACTGCATTTTTATTGACTATTACGTCAGGCAATCGACTAGTATTGGACATTCCTACTCGAAATCCAACATATTTATTTATATTAATTCTCAAACTATGAATTTTTTCTAAAGCCCACCCAGAACCATTTGCTTCAAATTCGCTCATTTTTGTCAATGTACCTTCAATGATATTCTTATTATAAAATTCATTTAAATCAGTATACTCGAAAACTACCTCATTTTTGATAGCAAAATATTTTGTTTCTGATATGTCGCGAAGCACGTATTGTGCACACAAAACTGAATTCACCTTTAAAGCTTGTACAGTTAACGCTTTCTTAACATACTTTGTAAACCAAATATTAGCATTCGCTAAAAATTCGCGAGGATCCAAAAACTCATTCTTAACATTTGATACTGCAAGTGTGTACACTCTAGAATTGAATGCCGTTTCAATTAACTCACAGCTCAAGAAAGATTCATCCTTTATTTGAATTGTAATTTCTTTGAAATTCACAGCTTGTTGCAATATGTGCTCACTAATAACTCTCCAACATTCAATCAACTCATCACTGTTCTCAATCAACTCGGTTTGAGTGTTTTCCCCGATTTGGTATGATACTGAAATAGCACCGTTTAGTTCACTTCGAAAATTAGAAACACTTTCAAATGCATTGTCCAATTGGTTTCTTATATTTTCACTGTTATTATGTAATACAATATCGACCTTTCTACGTTTGCTAGGAGGCGAGGTCATTGTTGCTGTTGTCTAAGCAAATGTCCAATTTGCACTAAAGTTAATACACCACCAACAGTTGGTGTACCATCAGTGATGTCTAAGCATACGTCCAATTTGCACTATTGTTAATACACCACCAGCAGTTGCTGTAACATCGGTTTACCATAAACCTATAATCTTTTAAAGTATATTCAAGCCTTTGTGATAAAATACTGCCTGTAATCTCCAATGAACAATGAACAGCCTCAAAAGGAAATTCATCCTGAAGTTTACCAAGCAAATTGTTTCTATACACATTCAATTTTGTTACATCGTAACACGTCATGGAAAATTCGATTTTGAAAACTTCATCAAATGTATTGTATCCGAAGAAACAAATAAAATGTTCATCTTCACACAATTCTTTCAATAGATATCTTAGAACTGTTTCTGTCACCTCTCGCTGACTATCCTCTGATTTGCTAACATTGGTAACGTAGACTGAAAATGTTGAAATTCCACTCGAAGATGTCCATTTGTTAAAACAAGCTTCTTTCTCATTACGACTCACCTCGTTATCATCTTCTTCCGGTTGTTGAAAGCATACACGATGATACTCTATTAGCGGGTGTGATCGATGTTCAGTTCCACTCAGGAAATTAACAGTTTTCCACTTCATTATGCTGGTTGTTTTATTAGTTTTTTAGATAATCTGAAAAATTAAACAAATTAAGAAATAATTAGCAACTAAATATATCAATCGTTATATCAATCAATACATAAAATATATATATAATCCAATACTCACCAAAACATGTTGATGTGAGCGGTTCTTCAACCCAAAATACACCGTCATCAGTTTGCCTTCGAGTACTGTTTCAAAATGACTTGATGTGAGCGGTTCTTCACCCCCAAATACACCAGCATCAGTGTGCCTCCCATTGAGTTTAGTTCTTCGATCTCGGATGCGCTTAATTTTGAAAATACTGCTGGTAGAAATACACTTGTTACTTCATCTTCAATGTTAATGTCCACCACTATTTTTCTTCCAAACCTCGTCTGTACGGGGCGAATAATTTGGACCACATATGGTAAATCAATGACTAGTTCTGCTAGTTTCTTATTAGAATACTCAGTACAAGATGATAAGTTATTGAACTTCGTTAGAGCTTCCATCACACAATTTGTTCCTCGTCGTTGACTTTCTTTATTTCTTTCACACACACACTCTTCGCGCAAAAGTAGAAGTTAAACTCTTCCATGCACTCGTCCATTTATATATCCTTCACCCCCACCCACACTCCAGAAACCATATGCTGCAAACTAGCTTCTAACGCAAACATTTCTTTTTTTCCACTATTGCTTAAAGAAGTCAAAGATTACATTCTTAGCCAATGACGTTAAAGGTCAACTCTGTCTCACGCGAACACCGCAGACGAGATCAATCACACTGCTGCACATGGTCAAACTTGCACGGGTGTCAAATGATGGTTAGCATCCTAAGCAAAAACAATAACAGCTGCACACCACATGTGTGGATGGGAACCGCCTCTCCGCTCAGCCCACCCGATGCGGACAAAAAAAACATAACAGCTGCACACCACATGTGTGGATTGTTGATAGTGGCACACATGCTCACACTCGCATGAGTGTCAGATGATGGTTAACATCCTAATAAACAACCCCCATGACGTCAACACCCATTAACTTTTTATCACCATCACATAAACAAGCCAAGAGGTCACCCCCTTCCCACGCTAACACGTGCAGTGCACATGCCCGCTCCTGGACCACGTGCTCGCTCTAAGGACCCATGACGTCATCAGGATTACGCAATTTCTGGTCATGATGATGCAATATTTGGAGTCTAACAAACCCTTACTACTGGGCCCTCTCCTCTTTCCCCCCTTACCTATCTGCCTTTCATGGCTCTCCTTCCTTCCAAGTCCCTCAATCCTCATTCTTCGAGGGTTTAGGGCATTTCTTTTGTTCCTGTCCTTTATTTGCCTTAGAGCCTATCCTTTATTTGTTTATTCTAATATGTAAGTTTGTAGTTAGTGTTAGTTATAGTTTTCATTCTCATCTCATCTTTCACTATCACCCACACCGTTAGGGGCCGATAACCTAGATGTTAGGCCCCTTAAAACAACAATTATCATCAACATCATCATTAAAGGTTAACTGTTAAGAACGGTTGCTTGGCAGAAACCAAACTACCGCTAGGGCGAGCAATGGGCAGGTGGGACTAGGTGGTTCATGGCAACACAATGCCAACATAAACAACTTACTACAGGCAATATTTAATGTCATATTTATACAGTGTATAATATCTAATGTACATTGAAAATACATTGCACATGAGATTGCGAATGTAGGCCTCTACAATACAATACGTATGTACATAATAATCTTTGGCATCATGAATTCACAATTGAAAATATCACAGTTTTAATGTTATAAACAGAGAAATTTGAACAAATTTACAATAATTGTAATTATTAATATTTGGAAATGTTTTCTAGACTACTTCCATAATGTCTTGGCTCCTCTTCTCTCACACAGGACTTCTCAGACATTTGAGGGGCAGATGATCTCGATATTTTCCCCCCTAAGAACAATAATTTCCACACCATAGTCGCAGACAGATAGAAGTGAGTAACACCAAAACAGTTTTAAATCCTAGTTATTCAAGTGTCTTTGTAAAATGATTCTAGCAAGTTCACAATATTATTAGAAGTCTTCTTTGATAATGTTCTCAGTTTTGTTATGGTTGGGCGAAAGTTCTTCAGTCAGCGAACCAACAGGACACCACATGAGACGCTGACGAACCCTCGAGAATACAGCCAATATTATCAGATGTGTAATCTATGTGATGTCTTCAAGGTATGATGCAAAGTTGAGGTTATATCCGCAATACTGGCGCCTTACGGCTATTTCTCTGTCATTTGTATGGTACGTTCTCACGTGACTTGAATTTATGGTGTTTTTTTTTACTGCAGTGTCATTACTGCAGTGAGTTAACAGTGTGAAAGCTAGTAATTTTGTGTCGTATTACCAGTCTGTCCAAATTAATTGGTTGGTTCCTTAGTTTAGGGGCTGCGACAACAAGGTCATGTAGCCCCGTGTATTTTGGGTGTGTAGAATTTGTCTGATAACCGATGTTAATAATAATAATAATAATAATAACGTATGGCCTCGGATGCCGGGTGAAAGCTTTGTAATTTGACACCCAGAGGTTAGCTTGCATGTCGAATTTCGTTGTTCCTTGAATCACTATGAAAATCAAGGAGGTTAGATATCTAAGCTTGAACACTTAAGCGCTTTCTAGTAGAGAAATGAAGAACTTTGTGTTGGCGGAAACTCCCGAGATTAATTTTGCCATTATGAACACGGCCTACAGAATTCAAATGGGTTCTTTGACATGCCAGCATCGTATGACATGCGTGTCGTATTTTTGCCGCCTTTCAAAAATCACTTACCACGGCCAGGAGCGAACCTGCAATCTTGGGGTTAGTAGACCACCGTGGCAAGCTGTATTAGTGAGTGTTATTTGTGATTCAGGTAAAAGCACTGCAGACGATCAATTTTTGTAGTAGTTCCTACTTTTGCTACCAAATGCTACCGTCCACACAGGTAGCGGCGGACTTGGCTACTAGATGCCATTGCAGTCAGCACCTGTCGGTGAACGTTGGAACTAATATAGCCTTATCAAACCAACCTAAAAATTTTGGCTTCACACAAGTGTAGTTAGTGGAAGGGTCTTTTTCATGCCATAAATCTATGACATGGGTCCGCCGTCTTTACTCCCCTCCGAAGGAAGGCATACTGAGGGATTTTTAAAGTTTTAACATGGTTATGTTTTTGGGGGCGGCTTCAGTGGCGTAGTTGGTAGCATGCTGAGCTTCTGTACCCAAGATCGCGGGTTCAAACCCGGCCGAAGTCGTCGGATTTTTCAAGAGCGTTAAAAATCCCTCAGTATGCCTTCCTTCGGAGGGGAGTAAAGACGGCGGACCCATGTCATAGATTTATGGCATGTGAAAGAACCTTCCACTAATTGCACTTGTGTGAAGCTAAATTATAGGTTAGATTTGACTAACGCTCTTAGGTTCCAAAGTTCGTTGCCAGGAGTCAACTGCGGTGGCATCTAGTAGCCAAATTCAGGACTAGTTATCGTGGACGGTGGCGTTTGGTAGCAAAAGTAGGAACTACTTGAAAATTTAATGTCTGCAGTCCTTACTTGAATTAAAACAGATAACACACAATTAACACCGGTTATCAGACAGATTCTACACGGGCCTACGTGACCGCGTATCGCAGCCCCTAAACTGAGGAACCATCTCTGCGGGATTAGTATCGACACATTTCCGATACCTAGTTACCATGGCAACAAGTGCAAGAGCACTTAGTTCCTAATCTTTGAAGCGTGTGCGATCACCATACACACGTCGCAGGTGATTCTTAGGCCCTTTTCACACGGAGCAACTCGAAAGAAATTGTAGTAGCTGTTAGCTTCTTGCGCATTGCGTGGTGAGCCTCAGACTGGGATATACTGACATGTCCAATCGACTTCCGGCAGGGAGCGAGCATCTCAAAGAGTAGACTAGGTTATTTCCTTTTCTGCGTCAGTTATCAAATCGAAACTTCTTTGGCCCATTTCCTGTTGATTTTGTAATAATAATAATAATAATAATAATAATAATAATAATAATAATAATAATAATACCGTATGGCCTCGGGTGCCTGGTACAAGCTTTGTAATTTGACACCCAGAGGGTAGCTTGCAGTCGAATTTCGTTGTTCCTTGAATCACTATGAAAGTCAAGGAGGTTAGATACCTAAGCTCCTTGAACACTATAGCGCTTTCTAGTAGAGAAATGATGAACTTTGTGTTGTCGGAAACTCCCGATATTAATTTTGCCATTATGAACACGGCCTACTGATTTCAAATGGGTTCTTTGACATGCCAACATCGTATGACATGCGTGTCGTATTTTTGCCGCCTTTCAAAAATCACTTACCACAGCCAGGAGCGAACCTGTAATCTTGGGGTTAGTAGACCGACACGCTATCCACTCACCCACCGTGGCAAGCTATTTTGTAATAATAATAATAAAAAATAATAATAATAATAGTCTGATAATATTGTAATAATTATAATAATGAGCAGATGACCTCGCTGTTCCACTTCTTAAAACAATAACAAAATCATAATAATAATAAGAAGAAGAATAGTCACGATTTGATTGCCGTTGAGCGTTGTTGTTAGTTGTAGCATGAGACCCACGGGGCGAAGTGGAGGACACAGCGATAACGGAGTGCATTCTGCACATAAGTAACGCAGCATTGCATCAGATAAGCGTCACAGGAGCTTATGTCTCCACGGACAGTTAAACGATGACTGAGGCTACTGGAGCTGAGTCATATCCTAGTCAACGAATTAGGCTGACGTGTGACACAAGTAAATAAAGAATAGTTCCCATCCCGCCGGCAATCAATTCGTGAAAGGGTAATAGTAATATTAACGATTATTCTCCACCGTTTGGACGCATGCCGATTTAATATCTTGTTTGTATAGAATTTAACGTACAATAGCCTAGGCTATATGATTTGAAGATCTATTGAGCTGGATTCATTTAGGCGATCTACTCGACGTTAAGCTGCCACCTAGCTAGATGTGTTTTACGAACCGACACTGTTCGATTCTGGTGCCGTGGATGTTTGTCGCTCTTCAAAAACTCAACTTCTTCGGCCAGGCATCGAACCTGCAATCTTACAACATTGTATTACTGATCCGCCTAGGGTCCTGGGATATTTGGCTCACATTGTGAATTACAAGCTAAATTCCAGACAGACTAGACGTAGCCTAATTCCGCTCAAATGATAGACTATTCACTACTACGTGAAAACGTACCTTTAGAAAGGGGCAGATGACCTCACGACCCCTTAAAACAACAATAAGTACCTTTGGAACAGAGAAGAACAGTGTCAACAGAGAGATGATAACCATACCGTCTTTAAAATGTCGCTAGATCTCAATCAAAAGGTGTTGCACCACACACAGTTAACTAATGTATACATTTAACAGTTGATTTCTTGGAATGAGAAAATGACATGTATCCAATTGTATTTGCTGAGGGAAAGCAATCAGAGAGGGAAGTGAGACGGTATGCGCCACTGGTTTCATCCCGTCAGTGGGGTCCGTAATTCCTAAGTTATCTGTTGTTTCATAGAGTTGTTAGCCTATAACATTTCATGATGGCACCTCATAGAAATGAAAAATGAAAATCCACAGCCTGCTTCCAGTCTCCGACCGGGTCAGGAATGGAATGAATGAAGCCCCTATCTAGCGGCGAGGAAATGAACTGTGCCGGCTGCCGAGGCCTGACGCACTCCTCTGGGGCAATGATTAAATGAATGACAGATGAAATGAAATGATAGTGGAGAGTGTTGCTGGAATGAAATTTTGACAGGGAAAACCGGAGTACCCGGAGAAAAACCTGTCTGCCTCCGTTCTGTCCAGCACAGATCTCACATGGAGTGACCGGGATTTGAACCACGGACTCAGCGGTGAGAGGCCGGCATGCTGCCGCCTAAGCCACGGAGGCTTGGCACCTCATAGAACGCTTTAAAATCTTAGCCATTTCGACCTTCGAGTAGACGGGTGTAAACTACAGACCTCGTGACCTGTGGCTTGAGGTGGCTATTTTTGCTCAGTAAATGACTTTGTGAATCGTTTAAAAACATTGCCTGTATGAAAGCATCGTAACCTTTCTACTGTTTAAATAGCATTTCTTTTTGGTAATACAGGTGATAATCACTTGGTGCCAAGTTGGGAGAGTATGGTGGGTGTGGTAGCACCATAAATCCCATTTGATCAATGGCAGTAGTGATCTCTCGTCTAGTTTGGGGGCGGGCATTGTCATGTTGCAGAAGCACACCTTTAGCCCATTTTACTCGCCGCAAACGATACAACAATCGATGCAATGGAAGCAAAGGGGCAGTCCACCGCCAGAGAAATGTCGAACAGTGCCATCAGTTGGTAAGTGAATGGTGACAGTGTTCTGGGACACAAAGGGCATCATCCTCATTGACTGTCTGAAATTGGGGGGCCACGATTAACAGTGCAGCATATGTGGCAACCCTTAAGCGCTTACGTCGTGCCATTCAAACTAAGCGGCGAGGAAAATGGGTTATAGGTGTGCTTCTGCTACATGACAATGCCCGCCCCCACACTAGCCGAGAGACCACCGCTGCCATTGATCATATGGGATTCACGGTGCTGTCAAAACCACCATACTCTCCCGACTTGGCAACAAGTGATTATCACCTGCGTGGTCGCCGTTTTGCAGAACTGGACCCAGTTGTCAAGGCGTGGGCACGCAGCACTCCCAAAGAATGGTTTCAGGAAGGTCTGGAGAGACGGACACATCGATGGTAAAAGTGCATAAAGTTACAAGGAGATTATGTTGAGAAGGTGGACGTAAACACTGATGGGTAATGTACTTCATTTGGGAAGAAAAACAAGTAAAACAATAGAGTACGTCCCTTGGATTTAAAGGTGCTCGGGTAATTGAGGGTCGTGCCCTCAGTCTCACAATGGTTATGAACGCCTGATGTGGGCTATGCATCGTATGTCTTGTTGAAATTGACGTACCGGTACCGCTATGCTAGGAGAAAATCTTGGAATAGCATACCATTCTCACGTCCCTCACCGAATACGGTTTCACTGTTCGCTCTACGTGTATTTCTCCATGTGGTACATGTCGCCAAGTAGTCGCTGGATTGGGATCTCGCCGATGGTTTCCTTGAAGAACAGGAGTTCCACTGTGGACTGCCGCACAGCCCGCAAGCTCGGGAGCAGAAGCAGAAGACGTCCGAAGCGAGTGGGTTGTCTGGGATACCTACTGCGCACGTAGTCTCCCAGAATGCATTGCGCTTGGTCCTGTAACATCTCCACAGGCTGAACATCGCACAGCCCCGCCGTTTCTGAAACAGTAACAAAAAGTGTGTGTAGAAAATGTTGGTTGGTTCCTCAGTTTAGGGGCTGCGACAACGTGGCCATGTTTGAGGTGGCCATTTTTGCTAATTAAATGGCTTTGTGAATCGATAAAAAAAAATTGGATGTGTGTAGAATCTGTCTGATAACCTGTGTTAATTGTGATGACTGTATTAGTGTGTGTTATCTGTTTTTAATTCAAGTAAGGCTGCAGACGATAATTTCAACTACAGTGAAACCTCTCTAAAAGACCACCCCTATTAAAAGGCCACCCCTCTTAAAGACCGATGTTTCTTGGAACCGATTTAAAACCTCGTAAGGTCAATGTATTTGTTATCTCTATTTAAGGACCACCCCTCTCCCCGACCAAAGACCAGGCATTTTCTCAGTCTGACCTCTTTCAAAAGACTACTTCTCGTCGGCCTTCCCATTGGAGATGGTGATGAGGGTGATGATGTAAACAATGCTGCTCAGCATACAATGTCATTAGAAAAAGTGTTATGTAACTTATAAAAATACAATAAACGGCTCTCCTAGAAGATTGTTCGAACCCAGAACAAATTAATGGACTTCCGAACTCACTCAGAGATATTCTAGAAAGTGAAATTGTTACAAAAAGATGTGCTAATCTGAAACAGAGATCAATTCGTGACTTTTTAAATGATAGAGCTCAGAAAATAACTAATTGTAATTAATTTGTTCTAAATGTGAACTAATGCAGTGTTCCAACTGTACTTTATTAATAATGCAGTAGGCCTATAATTTTCTTAATGCCTACCTCTATTAAGAGACCACCCCTCTAAAAGACCAGTTTTTCATGGAACCGTCACTGGTCTCATAATAGAGCTTTCACTGTAGTTCCTACTTTCCCTACCAAATGCTACCGTCCACGGCACATAGCTGTGAACTTGGCTACTACTAGATGCCATCGCAACCAGCGCCTGGTGATGAACGTTGGAACTTAAGAGCATTAATCAAACCTTCTACTTCTTCTTCTTCTTCTTCTTCTTCTTCTTCTTTATGTGCCGTCTCCGCGTCGAAGATTGATGATCATCATTGCAATCCTTTCTCTCGAGGTTGCCGTTCGAAACAGAGATGCTGAGTCAAGTTCAAACCACTTCCGCAAATTCTTGAGCCAGGAGATCCTCCTCCTCCCTGGTCTGCGCCGTTCTTCAATCTTGCGTTCCATGATTAGCTGCTGGAGTCGGTACTTGTTATTTCGAATCACGTGGCCAAAATATTGTAGCTTCTGTCGCTTGATGTTGTAGAGCACCTCCATCTCCTTGCCCATCCGATCCAGCAGCTCGGAGTTTCTCACCTTGTTGGTCCGCGATATACGAAACATGCGACGATACAGCCAAATGCTTCCAACTTCTTCTCCGAGGTTTTAGTTAACGTCCACCCCTCGTGTCCATACATTAGTATGGGAATTATGTAACCCTTGAGGGCAAGTAGTCACATTCTCAGACTAAGATCTCGGTGACACAGCAGGTTCTTCATTATGATAAAGACACCCCTGGCTTGCTCAATGCGAGCTTTGATTTCATGGCTGCAGTCCCATTTGTCATTCAAGTAGCACCCTAGATATTGATACGAATGAACTCGTTCGATGGCTTTATCAGTAACTCATAATGTGGTATCAATTACTTCTTTGCTGACAACCATGAATTTTGCTTTGTGAATGTTCATCCTTAAACCATAATCATTGCTAACTGCGTTCACGCGATTCAGCAATGCTCTGAGATTGTCAATGCTTCCGGGCGATCAGGAATGTGTCATCTGCATATCGGAAATTATTGATGACTGTGCCGTTGATGACAATGCCTTGATGAAACCCATCCAGGGCTTCCGACATGATTGCCTCCGAATATAAGTTGAAGAGCATTGAAGACAACACACAGCCTTGTTGAACACCACGTCGAATTGTCACTTCATCGGACAACATGTTATCCACCCGAATGTTCGCTCGTTGATTCCAGTAGAGATTGACAATGATTCGTACGTCACTATTGTCAATTCCCACTCGTTAAAGCAGTTCTAGTGTGCTGTATTCGGTCGAATGCCTTCTCATAATCAATGAAGCACAAAAATACATTCATGTTCAAATCCTGGTAGTTCTGCACCAGGACTTGTATAGAGAACAAGGCATCCCTGGTGCCAAATTCACTCCGGAATCCGAATTGTGTGTCCGACATAAATTCTACAAATTTTGCTTCACACAAGTTTAGTTAGTGGATGGTTCTTTTACATGCCATAAATCTATGACATGGGCCCGCAGGCCTTACTTCCCTTCCGAAGGAAGGCATACTGAGGGATTTTTAACGCTCTTAAAAATCTGACATCAGTCGGGTTTGAACCCGCGACCTTGGGCATAGAAGCTCAGCATTGCTACCAACTATGCCACTGAAGACTGAAGCCGACGTAGAAAATGTATCACAACCTGTGTTACTATGGCGTCTCTAGAAGTGTGTGTAATTAATAATAATAGGGAACCTGTACGAGAAATCTCGCATGCGCATAAACCACCCGCCTGGCTTTACTGTTATGCGGGCTTTTTGTTTATTTGTTTAAACTCACATTTTAAACAAATTGTCCATATTTATAAAATCAGAGTACAATTCATCACTGCTACGAGTAATTCTGCTCCTTATGAACTCACGATCGGTTACTTGTACTACGTTCCATGTGTATAGACCACCCACCCGGCTCTCTTGTTATGCGGGCTGGACGCGACACAGTTCTGCTAGGGGCTATCGTCTTCTTTATTTGCTTAAACGCACTTTTTAAACAAATAACTATATATTTTTTGACTTTTCAAGAAATGCAAGATTTTACCTGTAGCCTAGACTACTATTGAGACGATTTGGAAGATTTTGGCACAAGTCGCACCTCCCCTCTGCGCTGTTTTAAATCGCAGTGCGCATGAGATCACCCAAAGGGACCAACGATATGTTTGCTAAGTTTCGGCGAGATCGTTAGAATCACGATGCCCATTTGTTAAATAGTTTAGACACAATTCCTCTGTTTTTTGATAGAGTCGACAGATGGAGGTCTTTTTTCGTAAATTGGGAAATAATATAGCTTATATAGACTAGCCGATATTTCCGAAACATTCTGGAAACATTCTGGATTTAGCCTGCTTGGTTTTGTAGGTAGCCTAGCTGTGATTAATCTTGCTCTCTAAAAGTAGGCTAGTAACCAATGAAGTTAAGTTATTGTTGTGTGGAGAATCAACTAACTTACCAGGTGTGAAGAGAATGACCGCCTTCATACAACCACATTCACTGCCATCTGGTGACAGCTGACGAAATCTACTCATGATTTCCTGCAACATGAAGAAAAACAGCCTATTATTATTATTATTATACCATATCGTTGGGTACAATTCACCATTTCATCGGTATTTGTTGCAAGTAGGAGTGGAGTTCTCTATATTGGTAGGTTGAGGAACGAATGAACTATGGAGCAGGTCTCTAAAATAATTACTTTCTGCATACTGGTCTGCAGATGATGGTGGAGCCTCAATTTATCGAGGTAGGCCTTCAGCAACTTCGGTATGATCCCAGATTATGATAGGTAATACAGTGACAAATACCTGTCGCCACATCTGTCGTATATCTTCAGCCAGAAGCATGTATTTCGTCACTTTCTCAGCATAACTGTGCTGGATATTATGCGAGTTAGGGACTGCGATGTCTATTAGAAGAGTTTTCTTCTGCACTTTATCAATGAGAATAATGTCCGGCCTGTTTGCTGATATAGGTCTATCTGTGATCACTGACCTGTCCCAGAGTAGCTTGTGTGTATCATTCTCCAGGACAGCATCAGGAATGTACTGATAGTAAGGCAGGACATTATTACTTAAGGAGTGCTTCTTGGCCAGGTTCAGGTGGATTATCTTGGCTACTTGGTCATGCCTCTTCAAGTAGTACGTAGATGAAATTGTTGTACAGCCCCCTGTGATATGTTGGATGGTTTCCGATTCGTGATGGCATCTCCTACATTTGTCATCTGGCATGTCTGCCTTAATGATGTATTTTAGGTGGTTCTTTGTTGCCACTACTTGATCTTGTATCGCGATCATGAACCCCTCAGTCTCAGGAAATAGATCCGCATGGATCAGCAAGCTGTTAGACGCATGTATGTCTTGACTGAGGTCATTATTATTACACTTGCTAGACCAGAAGGTTTGTATGCCTCGGAGACTTAATGCATGAATCGAAAAGGACTACTTGGCCAGAGAATGTAGGCTACTGCGGAAGATCTTGGGCAACAGATTGGTTGACGGGAACGTTCGACTGAGATCCAACAAAGAAACACCCAGTAAGATAGAACCAATAACAACAGCAATCCAAAAGAGAAGACCAATATTCTATGGGCACATATTCCGTGTGGACAATAACCGGCTCACAAAGAGAATCTGGAATTTTCTAAAATCCAAGACTCTAGAATAAAGTGGTTCCAAGATTGTGCGAAAGGTTTGAGATTGCAAATGATAAAATATAACGAAAAAGTAACTTGGATAAATTGAACAAATAAAATGAAAAAGGCACAATCTCTAACCTGGTCAACATATAATAAAAAATGCCTATCAATAGCTACTAAGATCCAATATTATAAAACTGTAACTCTCCCAGAAGCCACTTATGCTTGTGAAACACTGTTCCAAATTAAAAATGAACAAAGAACTGATCAGCTCCTCAAAACGGAAAGAAGAATCATTAGAACGTGCATAAATAAAAAGTATCAGGTTGAGGGAGTCTGGAGGATTCTCCCAAATGAAACTGTCTATCGTGAGATTGATCCAATCACCAGCACAATGAAGAAGAAAAGAATTTCATATTTTTTTTTCACATCTTACGGCTTCCAGAAAACAGAATTGTACGCCAACTGGTGATGAGAAATCTAGGAAAGAAAACTGGAGGAAAATGGATCCAAGAAATCCAACAAGATCTCAAAGCAGTTGGACTTAAGATAACAGATGCCGAGGAGAAAAATAAAATTAACACCATTCTTAAAACTCACAAATTTTCTGCAGAAATGACACATAGAAAGCCTATGGAGATTTCAGATGAGTTGAGAAAATCCCGATCTGAAAGAATGAAAAAGTACTGGAGAGAGCGCAAGAACCAAGCAGTACTACCTTCAAAGAAGAAGTGATTGTGGAACGACTCAAGTGGTCCAATGTGACCAATCAAGATAATAATAATAATAATAATAAAATATATGGCAGAGACAGTTTCAGAAGGATTATGAAAGGTTTTATAGTGGATTCAGAACCCAGGAAACAGAGAGGCCCTTTATCCGAAGAGAGAAATACTGGCAGGATTTCAAAGCTGGCAAACGAACAACATCTACTCGTTATTGAAATGAGATTGGTTGTTAACATCTAGTCGACAGAGACTCAATTCGTATGTACATAAGTTACATACATATCCAAATCCCGTTCCAGCTATTGCCGGCTCTGGGTGTTTACGAGGCATCTCCATCTTATTCTATCTTTCCACCACTTTTCTTCCTCCACTTGATCCCAGTTAACTCCTCTTCTCTCTATACAGACTCGCACTCCTGTACCCCAGCGCATTCTTGGACGCCCTCGAGGTCTTCTTCCATTGATCTTAAGTTCTTCCATTATTTTTGGTAACCTTTGCCCGCTCATCCTCTTAACATGTCCATACCAGGTAGTCTCTTTTTCTCTACCCCCTCTCTCATACTTTCCTAATTTAGTTCTTTTCTAATTTCTACATTCCTTATTCTGACCAATCTTGTTTTCCCTTTACTGCTCTGATAAACCTCATTTCACCTGCTTGCGGTCTGCCCCAGTCCCTTTCCGTCATTGTCCATGTTTCTGCTCCATACGTGACAATGCGTGAGTAATAAGTCTTATACATGAGGAGTTTTGCTTTTTCTGGAACTTCTTTATTCCAAACCAGATGTTTTATTGTTTGATAAAAATTTCCTTCTTTTTGCAGCCTCTTGGTAATGAAAAAAATCCACAGTCTGCTTCCAGTCTCCGACCGGGCCAGGAATGGAATGAATGAAGCCCCCATCTAGCGGCGAGGGTATGAACTGTGCCGGCTGCCGAGGCCTGACGCACTCCTCCGGGGCAATGATTAAATGAATGACAGATGAAAAGAAATGATAGTGGAGAATGTTGCTGGATGAAATTTTGACAGGGAAAACCGGAGTACCCGGAGACAAACCTGTCTGCCTCCGTTTTGCCCAGCACATATCTCACATGGAGTGACCGGGATTTGAACCACGGACCCAGCGATGAGAGGCCGGCGTGCTGCCGCCTAAGCCACGGAGGCTTACCCTCTTGGAAATATCATCTGTTATCCTACCATCACTAGATATTTCACTACCTAAATAAGTGAAACTGTCTACCGCTCTGAGGGGTTCACCATCCAACTCAATATTCCCATGTATCTTTCTATCTCTTCCGAATATCATAAATTCACTCTTATCGTTATTTATATTTAATCCATACCTTTCCATAACTTCCTTCCATGCTTCGAGTTGTAACTGTAGGCTATATCTTCCTCTTTATTACCCCATATTACCATATCGTCTGCAATTATAATCTTTTTGTCCTTTTCTTCTACCATCTCTTTTACTAAAATTATTATTATTATTCTCTCATGCATACACCTTATTGTTGCAAAAGTCGGGACACGATCACAAGTTGATGACCTTCTATTGTATTTATGAGGTTGAGAGGTTTAAAAGCTTTCCAACCGTTGAGCAAGTGTTCAACATGACAGATGTTTG
The DNA here is from genome assembly GCA_946902985.2 of Meconema thalassinum. Classification (NCBI taxonomy): domain Eukaryota; kingdom Metazoa; phylum Arthropoda; class Insecta; order Orthoptera; family Tettigoniidae; genus Meconema; species Meconema thalassinum. Next base: position 26,362,343 of record OX336396.1, on the reverse strand, counting down.
AACACACGTCATTGTGTTGATGGGAAATTCCATTGCTTGCAGCCTTGCAGGTTTCTCTTCAGAGATGTTGGTACAACACCTATTGCTGAGAGGACATGTGGTAGCCTACAACTGTTGCTTTTTCTTGATGCCACATCTTCTTTATTTCTTCTTCCAGCTCACTGTAATCCTATTTGCTGTTCACGTGTTGTGTGCAATTGGCACAGCAATGTCGATCAAATGCGTGTGTTTTGGGATCTTGTAGTCTACACAAGAATGATGTTCGGTCTATTTGCTGGAATGGTTTTATCTGTGAAGACAGATCTGTCCCAATAGGTTTTGTAGGTGTCACTTTCAAGAACTGCGGAAAATACTACTCTATTATAATATAAATAAATCACCGTGTAATGAACATAAAAGTGTAGGCCTATCGGGTAACAATATACACAAATAAACGATGATTAGATTTATTTTAGAATATAGAATACCCTCTGTTTTGAATCTCGGTTAGCCAGAGATTGGGACAAGAGCAACCATCACCTGATACAGAGAGTTTATTTTGTATCTGACGGAGACCCTCGCTTGCCCACTCGCCCGCGCCGCGAGCCTGTCTCCCGCCACGCACTTTGCCGTTACGTGGCGCCCGCGCGGCACTGAGTCATTCAGTATAGGAATTTGTACTTACCTAGTTCACAGCTGGTGCTGAAAATGTTCGCCATTCACTGCTACACATCGCTGGCACCTTTTTATGAAACTGGCATTTACTTTCTGAAGTTCCTCAGCACCGATTGACTGTATTTCAGGTGTAATATAGTCTTTAACCTGTCTGTTTGAACTTTTTTGCTAGATCTTTTATTGTATTGACGCTAGGCAGGGGTCTGTTTGGAAATGTCTGACGGAATTTCCGTCGTGTTTTCGCACAAGATTTCCTGTATTATATATATACACACGTTCACGTAATGAAAATCGCATTGGAACAGCACACTGAGCACTAAACACGTGAACAATTGACTAAACTGAACCTCACACTGTTAAAGCTCTCAGCAGACTGCAAAGGAGGGAAACTTGTGGCGCCAAGAAGCGGATTTCGGCCAAGTGTTCGGCGGGAGACCGGCTCGCGCCGCGGGCGAGCGGGCAAGCGAGGGTCTCCGTCAGATATACAATAAACTCTCTGTACATGTGATTATTAGTTATGATTCACTAATAGCCTAACAGGGGTTCTCAACCAGTGGGTTGCGACCCCCAGGGGGTACTAGGATGTGTCTAGGGGGGTCGCGAGATACGGAGAAAAAGTAAGAAAGTGAGTAATTACTGTAGTTTTTTTATTAAAGAAAGAATACACTCACATTGTACTAAACTTTTATGTTTTTTATTCAATTAATGAGAAACTTGAGCAGGTTTGGAATTAACCAATTTTTGAATGTGTGGAATAATTTTTGTAACTCACAAAACAATATCATTTTCCGGTGTCAAACGATTTCTTGATTTGGTTTTTCAATTCACCATTATGGAGAATCCTTGTTCACAGTTGTAAGATATAGAAAATGGCATCAAAATTTTTAACGCTGTTGTGGACAGTTCTGGGTATTCCTTTTTGATACTTATCCAAAATTTGTCGGCACAAACACTGTTAAAAGTTAGTTTCACTGAGTGTTCACTTGAAATCTCTATCAGTTCATCATGAAGACGAGCACTTAGCTCAGCTTTTGTTACGGCTGGCTCACTGAACGGATTGATTACCCACAAAAACCCACTCATATCCTTAACTGGAATGTAATGTGTCAATTGTTAAATCAAGGCTTCGAGATGAGATGATATGAGTAAGGAGAGAGATGGAGTGTCAAGGGATGTGGCGCCAATACGCTTACTCCATAAACTATTGTTATTAAGGAATACAATTGGCAAACATTAATGTTTATTAACATTAGTTACAAGTGTTTTTATGAATAAAACTTAACAATTATTGTATTTTTTTAAATATTGTTTTAACGTTAAAACTTGGGGCTTCACCAAAATACTCAGCCTAAAAAGCGGGTCGCAGTGTCTAAAACGTGTAAAACCCCAGGCCTAATACAACAATCCTGCTTAGTAAGATTAATAAATTGCAACATGATTTTAAAAACTAAGACACAGAAACTACAAATAATTTGCATTTTATTACATTACATTATTTAAATGACTCATGGTGGTTCCGTATTGATATGCTAGAATAGTTATTAACAAGAAATGTAGCCTACATCCGCCTGAATCAATACTATAAAGAAAAAATTAATTATTTAACTTGTGTTCAGTACATGTTTCGAGGATTAATTACATTTTATCCCCTTCATTAGCTATTGAAAGAAAAAGCGTAACACAGTAATAAGATACGTATTTAAACCTAATATGGTGCACCATATAATTTAAGTTATAAGAACAGAATAAAATGAAATGAAATGAAATAGATGGTGACGGTGATCAGCTGCTTATGACAAATAGTAGTTCCGTATTGAAGCTTGAAATGGTAGATATGGAATACCAATAATTCACCAATCTGTGTAGGTCTATAACTAATGAAGAGCCTGTATGCTTAAAGATCCAAATTTAGCCTTTTCAAAACAAAGCGGCTTTAAGAAACCCGACGTGATGGAAAGTGATCATACGTTAGTTTAAAGCATATGGTGTATGTGGTTAGGACAACGTTACATTTAGAAAATGTATGGTGCACGATATTACGTTTAAATACGTATCTTATTACTGTGCTACGCTTTTTTTTTCAGTAGCTGATGAAGGGGATAAAATGTAATTAATCCTCGAAACATGTAGCCCACTGAAAACAAGTTAAATAATTAATTTTTCTTTATAGTATTGATTCAAGCGGATGTACATATCTTGTTAATAACTATTGTATTACATGTTATAATCAACTATCAAAACACTAATAATGGCTATTAATTATGTACTATCTCAGTCTTATTCTAATTGATACAGAGAGGCTATCCTAGTTTAGGATACCGTCTTCTGTACCCTTATATTTGATTCTCCTACATCTTTGTTGTGAAACGAACGATGTCAGCAGATGTATACAACAATAAAGTACGACAGGGTGTCTCTAAACCTGCGACTGGATACTTGAGGGTAGAAACATCTCCCTCCTTTCAGCTGTAACAGTTTCTCACCTGAATGGTCTTGATCTCATTGTTGGTGTGGTCGTCCTGCGGGAGTCGATCCCGCGCCTTGCTGCACCCAAACAGAGCCGACAGATCCCAGGGGATGGACCACTGAGCCAGATGGAGCAGGAACAGTTCCTTCCAGGACTCCTGAAGTAGCAGCAGCTGAGGAGCAACCAGATACATTGTGTCACAAGTAGGCATTTATGTGTAACACCTTTCCACTCGGTTGCTGGATATCTTTGTGGGAGTGATTTGAAAAAAGGGACGGAAGTGGATCGGACGGAAGTGTAAGACGCACTGCCAAGCAGCCAGAAGGGATGTGATCCAGCTGGCAGTGATACCATGTGGAATGTTTACCACATACGGATTACTTTGTAACAGCAGAGTATCAAGAAGGCAGTGCGACAGTAGAAATATCAAGTAGGCAGTGAAGAAAAAAAAAAAGAGAGTCTTGGAATTGTTATGTATTATGAGGGTGTAAAAAAATATTTTTGGGTGTTGATGAATGTCAAGGATAATAAAAACGGTAACAACTTCAAGGTAGGATAACATATCAGATGTTACACGTCATATGCGACTACTGTGAGGCTCGTATCTTTTATCATTATGACTGTATAAAATTAAATTTCAAAGCAGCCGACGATATTCGATTAGCACGGCTCATAAAATAGGATGAAGCCCAAGCGGCAAATATTCATTCGTTAATGTGTGTGAATCGTCTTCTAAAAGATATTATTCCTTTTTGTGGGAAAGTTATTGTTCTTGGAGGAGACTACGGGTAGGATTTTCCTGTTGTGCCGCACGCTTCCCGCCAAACAATTATTTAGCAAAAGCATGCAGCCAGGGATTTCCGCCATTTTTCTTAAGGGAAGACGTAAAGGTCCAAATCGGTTAATTTTGACATTTTCACCTTTTTACACATTAATTATAATTATATATGATTCATTATGATTAATTTGGTACGTGTTTTATTATAATAGTCCAATATTTACTTTTTTTTTCTTTAAAAAATCTTGCAAGGTTTTATAAACACTGCATCTCACAAACTATTTGGTCTAGAAGGCTGTGGTTTGGCTTATATTTCAAAGGAAATCATCAGTTGGCTATTCTGTCGAGAACACTGTTAGTTCTAATATTTGTAGGGGGAAAGTGAAACTGTGTGAAAATACTTCAAAACGAAATGGCCTTACTTTAACATCAATTTTATCAAAATTACTTTTTTAAAAATAAAAGCCCCGTTTTTCTCAGGAACTAGCCTACTGGTGGTATCTCTTTAATTATTTTGCCATATAATGTATGTTGCACACCGACACGGTGGATCCTCGAAGAGTCAATTTGCTTAAGTAGGCCTACCGTAGATAGTTTTTTTAAAACTCCAAATATTTAATGAGAATATTAGAGGTTCAGTGAAAAAAAATATTAAAAAATTCTATAAATGTTTTCCATATGAATGAGGATCAGTACACTGAGAAAGAACCAATAAACAGTCTGTAAAAAAACAAAAAGAAACCAATTCATATATCTAATAGATGCTGAGAAAATGGGGCATTTATTTTGTCATTTTAACATCGCGCGGAACCCGTGAGACTCCTTTGCGGAACTTTGGGGTTTAAACGGAGTTCAATTTCGTCGTTGGCTGCCCGATTCAAAGGCCTCTTAGTAGAGGAAGTGCAAGTTGTCCCACACAGCTGTTGAGTGAGTGAGCGCTCGAGTCAAGGCTCTCTGTGACGAGTTTAGTAGAGGAAGTGCAAGTTGTCCCACACAGCTGTTGAGTGAGTGAGCGCTCGAGTCAAGGCTCTCTGTGACGAGTTTAGTAGAGGAAGTGCACCTTGTCTCACACAGCTGTTCAGTGAGTGAGCGCTCGAGTCAAGGCTCTCTGTGACGAGTTTAGTAGAGGAAGTGCACCTTGTCTCACACAGCTGTTCAGTGAGTGAGCGCCCGAGTCAAGGCTCTCTGTGACGAGTTTAGTAGAGGAAGTGCACCTTGTCCCACACAGCTGTTCAGTGAGTGAGCGCCCGAGTCAAAGCTCTCTGTGACGAGTTTAGTAGAGGAAGTGCAAGTTGTCCCACACAGCTGTTCAGTGAGTGAGCGCCCGAGTCAAGGCTCTCTGTGACGAGTTTAGTAGAGGAAGTGCACCTTGTCCCACACAGCTGTTCAGTGAGTGAGCGCGCGAGTCAAAGCCCTCTGTGACGAGTTTAGTAGAGGAAGTGCACCTTGTCTCACACAGCTGTTCAGTGAGTGAGCGCCCGAGTCAAGGCTCTCTGTGACGAGTTTAGTAGAGGAAGTGCACCTTGTCTCACACAGCTGTTCAGTGAGTGAGCGCCCGAGTCAAGGCTCTCTGTGACGAGTTTAGTAGAGGAAGTGCACCTTGTCCCACACAGCTGTTCAGTGAGTGAGCGCCCGAGTCAAAGCCCTCTGTGACGAGTTTAGTAGAGGAAGTGCACCTTGTCCCACACAGCTGTTGAGTGAGTGAGCGCTCGAGTCAAGGCTCTCTGTGACGAGTTTAGTAGAGGAAGTGCACCTTGTCCCACACAGCTGTTCAGTGAGTGAGCGCGCGAGTCAAAGCCCTCTGTGACGAGTTTAGTAGAGGAAGTGCACCTTGTCCCACACAGCTGTTCAGTGAGTGAGCGCCCGAGTCAAAGCCCTCTGTGACGAGTTTAGTAGAGGAAGTGCACCTTGTCCCACACAGCTGTTGAGTGAGTGAGCGCTCGAGTCAAGGCTCTCTGTGACGAGTTTAGTAGAGGAAGTGCACCTTGTCCCCCACAGCTGTTCAGTGAGTGAGCGCCCGAGTCAAGGCTCTCTGTGACGAGTTTAGTAGAGGAAGTGCACCTTGTCCCACACAGCTGTTCAGTGAGTGAGCGCCCGAGTCAAAGCCCTCTGTGACGAGTTTAGTAGAGGAAGTGCACCTTGTCCCACACAGCTGTTCAGTGAGTGAGCGCCCGAGTCAAGGCTCTCTGTGACGAGTTTAGTAGAGGAAGTGCACCTTGTCCCACACAGCTGTTCAGTGAGTGAGCGCCCGAGTCAAAGCCCTCTGTGACGAGTTTAGTAGAGGAAGTGCACCTTGTCCCACACAGCTGTTCAGTGAGTGAGCGCCCGAGTCAAAGCCCTCTGTGACGAGTTTAGTAGAGGAAGTGCACCTTGTCCCACACAGCTGTTGAGTGAGTGAGCGCTCGAGTCAAGGCTCTCTGTGACGAGTTTAGTAGAGGAAGTGCACCTTGTCCCACACTGCTGTTCAGTGAGTGAGCGCGCGAGTCAAAGCCCTCTGTGACGAGTTTAGTAGAGGGAGTGCACCTTGGCCCACACAGCTGTTCAGTGAGTGAGCGCCCGAATCAAGGCCCTCTGTGACGAGTTTAGTAGAGGAAGTGCACCTTGTCCCACACAGCTGTTCAGTGATTGAGCGCCCGAGTCAAGGCCCTCTGTGACGAGTTTAGTAGAGGAAGTGCACCTTGTCCCACACAGCTGTTCAGTGAGTGAGCGCCCGAGTCAAGGCCCTCTGTGACGAGTTTAGTAGAGGAAGTGCACCTTGGCCCACACAGCTGTTCAGTCAGTGAGCGCCCGAGTCAAGGCCCTCTGTGACGAGTTTAGTAGAGGAAGTGCACCTTGTCCCACACAGCTGTTCAGTGAGTGAGCGCCCGAGTCAAGGCTCTCTGTGACGAGTTTAGTAGAGGAAGTGCACCTTGTCCCACACTGCTGTTCAGTGAGTGAGCGCGCGAGTCAAAGCCCTCTGTGACGAGTTTAGTAGAGGGAGTGCACCTTGGCCCACACAGCTGTTCAGTGAGTGAGCGCCCGAATCAAGGCCCTCTGTGACGAGTTTAGTAGAGGAAGTGCACCTTGTCCCACACAGCTGTTCAGTGAGTGAGCGCCCGAGTCAAGGCCCTCTGTGACGAGTTTAGTAGAGGAAGTGCACCTTGTCCCACACAGCTGTTCAGTGAGTGAGCGCTCGAGTCAAGGCCCTCTGTGACCAGTTTAGTAGAGGAAGTGCACCTTGTCCCACACAGCTGTTCAGTGAGTGAGCGCGCGAGTCAAGGCCCTCTGTGACGAGTTTAGTAGAGGAAGTGCACCTTGTCCCACACGGCTGTTCAGTGAGTGAGCGCTCGAGTCAAGGCCCTCCGTGACGAGTTTAGTAGAGGAAGTGCACCTTGTCCCACACAGCTGTTCAGTGAGTGAGCGCCCGAGTCAAGGCCCTCTGTGACAAGTTTAGTAGAGGAAGTGCACCTTGTCCCACACAGCTGTTCAGTGAGTGAGCGCCCGAGTCAAGGCCCTCTGTGACGAGTTTAGTAGAGGAAGTGCACCTTGTCCCACACAGCTGTTCAGTGAGTGAGCGCGCGAGTCAAAGCCCTCTGTGACGAGTTTAGTAGAGGAAGTGCACCTTGTCCCACACAGCTGTTCAGTGAGTGAGCGCCCGAGTCAAGGCCCTCTGTGACGAGTTTAGTAGAGGAAGTGTACCTTGTCCCACACAGCAGTTCAGTGAGTGAGCGCGCGGGTCAAAGCCCTCTGTGACGAGTTTAGTAGAGGAAGTGCACCTTGTCCCACTCTGCTGTTCAGTGAGTGAGCGCCCGAGTCAAGTCCCTCTGTGACGAGTTTAGTAGAGGAAGTGCACCTTGTCCCACACAGCTGTTCAGTGAGTGAGCGCCCGAGTCAAGGCCCTCTGTGACGAGTTTAGTAGAGGGAGTGCACCTTGTCCCACACAGCTGTTCAGTGAGTGAGCGCGCGGGTCAAAGCCCTCTGTGACGAGTTTAGTAGAGGAAGTGCACCTTGTCCCACACAGCTGTTCAGTGAGTGAGCGCGCGAGTCAAAGCCCTCTGTGACGAGTTTAGTAGAGGAAGTGCACCTTGTCCCACACAGCTGTTCAGTGAGTGAGCGCGCGGGTCAAAGCCCTCTGTGACGAGTTTAGTAGAGGAAGTGCACCTTGTCCCACACAGCTGTTCAGTGAGTGAGCGCCCGTGTCAAAGCCCTCTGTGACGAGTTTAGTAGAGGAAGTGCACCTTGGCCCACACAGCTGTTCAGTGAGTGAGCGCTCGAGTCAAGGCCCTCTGTGACGAGTTTAGTAGAGGGAGTGCACCTTGTCCCACACAGCTGTTCAGTGAGTGAGCGCGCGGGTCAAAGCCCTCTGTGACGAGTTTAGTAGAGGAAGTGCACCTTGTCCCACACAGCTGTTCAGTGAGTGAGCGCGCGAGTCAAAGCCCTCTGTGACGAGTTTAGTAGAGGAAGTGCACCTTGTCCCACACAGCTGTTCAGTGAGTGAGCGCGCGGGTCAAAGCCCTCTGTGACGAGTTTAGTAGAGGAAGTGCACCTTGTCCCACACAGCTGTTCAGTCAGTGAGCGCCCGTGTCAAAGCCCTCTGTGACGAGTTTAGTAGAGGAAGTGCACCTTGTCCCACACAGCTGTTCAGTGAATGAGCGCCCGAATCAAGGCCCTCTGTGACGAGTTTAGTAGAGGAAGTGCACCTTGTCCCACACAGCTGTTCAGTGAGTGAGCGCTCGAGTCAAGGCCCTCTGTGACGAGTTTAGTAGAGGAAGTGCACCTTGTCCCACACAGCTGTTCAGTGAGTGAGCGCCCGAGTCAAGGCCCTCTGTGACGAGTTTAGTAGAGGAAGTGCACCTTGTCCCACACAGCTGTTCAGTGAGTGAGGGCCCGAGTCAAGGCCCTCTGTGACGAGTTTAGTAGAGGGAGTGCACCTTGTCCCACACAGCTGTTCAGTGAGTGAGCGCCCGAGTCAAGGCCCTCTGTGACGAGTTTAGTAGAGGAAGTGCACCTTGTCCCACACAGCTGTTCAGTGATTGAGCGCCCGAGTCAAGGCCCTCTGTGACGAGTTTAGTAGAGGAAGTGCACCTTGTCCCACACAGCTGTTCAGTCAGTGAGCGCCCGAGTCAAGGCCCTCTGTGACGAGTTTAGTAGAGGAAGTGCACCTTGTCCCACACAGCTGTTCAGTGAGTGAGCGCGCGAGTCAAAGCCCTCTGTGACGAGTTTAGTAGAGGGAGTGCACCTTGTCCCACACAGCTGTTCAGTGAGTGAGCGCGCGGGTCAAAGCCCTCTGTGACGAGTTTAGTAGAGGAAGTGCACCTTGTCCCACACAGCTGTTCAGTGAGTGAGCGCGCGAGTCAAAGCCCTCTGTGACGAGTTTAGTAGAGGAAGTGCACCTTGTCCCACACAGCTGTTCAGTGAGTGAGCGCGCGGGTCAAAGCCCTCTGTGACGAGTTTAGTAGAGGAAGTGCACCTTGTCCCACACAGCTGTTCAGTGAGTGAGCGCCCGTGTCAAAGCCCTCTGTGACGAGTTTAGTAGAGGAAGTGCACCTTGGCCCACACAGCTGTTCAGTGAGTGAGCGCTCGAGTCAAGGCTCTCTGTGACGAGTTTAGTAGAGGAAGTGCACCTTGTCCCACACAGCTGTTCAGTGAATGAGCGCCCGAATCAAGGCCCTCTGTGACGAGTTTAGTAGAGGAAGTGCACCTTGTCCCACACAGCTGTTCAGTGAGTGAGCGCTCGAGTCAAGGCCCTCTGTGACGAGTTTAGTAGAGGAAGTGCACCTTGTCCCGCACAGCTGTTCAGTGAGTGAGCGCTCGAGTCAAGGCCCTCTGTGACGAGTTTAGTAGAGGAAGTGCACCTTGTCCCACACAGCTGTTCAGTGAGTGAGCGCCCGAGTCAAGGCCCTCTGTGACGAGTTTAGTAGAGGAAGTGCACCTTGTCCCACACAGCTGTTCAGTGAGTGAGCGCCCGAGTCAAGGCCCTCTGTGACGAGTTTAGTAGAGGGAGTGCACCTTGTCCCACACAGCTGTTCAGTGAGTGAGCGCCCGAGTCAAGGCCCTCTGTGACGAGTTTAGTAGAGGAAGTGCACCTTGTCCCACACAGCTGTTCAGTGATTGAGCGCCCGAGTCAAGGCCCTCTGTGACGAGTTTAGTAGAGGAAGTGCACCTTGTCCCACACAGCTGTTCAGTCAGTGAGCGCCCGAGTCTAGGCCCTCTGTGACGAGTTTAGTAGAGGAAGTGCACCTTGTCCCACACAGCTGTTCAGTGAGTGAGCGCGCGAGTCAAGGCCCTCTGTGACGAGTTTAGTAGAGGAAGTGCACCTTGTCCCACACAGCTGTTCAGTCAGTGAGCGCCCGAGTCAAGGCCCTCTGTGACGAGTTTAGTAGAGGAAGTGCACCTTGTCCCACACAGCTGTTCAGTGAGTGAGCGCCCGAGTCAAGGCTCTCTGTGACGAGTTTAGTAGAGGAAGTGCACCTTGTCCCACACAGCTGTTCAGTGAGTGAGCGCCCGAGTCAAGGCCCTCTGTGACGAGTTTAGTAGAGGGAGTGCACCTTGTCCCACACAGCTGTTCAGTGAGTGAGCGCCCGAGTCAAGGCCCTCTGTGACGAGTTTAGTAGAGGAAGTGCACCTTGTCCCACACAGCTGTTCAGTGATTGAGCGCCCGAGTCAAGGCCCTCTGTGACGAGTTTAGTCGAGGAAGTGCACCTTGTCCCACACAGCTGTTCAGTCAGTGAGCGCCCGAGTCAAGGCCCTCTGTGACGAGTTTAGTAGAGGAAGTGCACCTTGTCCCACACAGCTGTTCAGTGAGTGAGCGCGCGAGTCAATGCCCTCTGTGACGAGTTTAGTAGAGGAAGTGCACCTTGTCCCACACAGCTGTTCAGTCAGTGAGCGCCCGAGTCAAGGCCCTCTGTGACGAGTTTAGTAGAGGAAGTGCACCTTGTCCCACACAGCTGTTCAGTGAGTGAGCGCCCGAGTCAAGGCTCTCTGTGACGAGTTTAGTAGATGAAGTGCACCTTGTCCCACACAGCTGTTCAGTGAGTGAGCGCGCGAGTCAAGGCCCTCTGTGACGAGTTTAGTAGAGGAAGTGCACCTTGTCCCACACGGTGGTTCAGTCAGTGAGTGAGTGTTGGTACGAGCGCAGTGCAATGGGACAGCAGCTTCGTGTCAGCACAGGAGGCACAAGGTAAGTGTTCGTCCCGTGAAGTAGTAGACAGTAGCCGCAACAAAGTAGTGAACATTTAGGCCTGCATGACCCCAGCGACGTAGCTGGGGCATAGCCTACAGTAGTCTATGCGTCACGTGCGACACTTGTTTCGCAGTTTGAATAATTGGGCTCTCGTGTCGTCATATGTACCCAACTCTCGTGACCACTACAGTACTTTTATTATTCGAAGTATCTGCAATAGCCTAATGTAGAAGTTTCTCGAAAAAAAAAAATCAAAAAGATGTATCTAACCCAGCGTCCTTGAGCAGTGGCGTAACTAGGGTTTGTTTCTGGAGGGGGATGAGTGGAGTCAAATCTGAACTAATTGCGTTTCTGCTTTTGTTTTCGAATTTTGAATTGTGTTTTTTTTGTTTTGTGTTTGATTTCTGCTTTTGCTTTTTGCTTTCTGTTTTGGTCATGTGTTTGTTCTTGATTTTTACTTTGTGCGCGGGGCAAAATGAGACAATCGATGTGAACTTGATCTCGATAGCATTTCATACGTTTTATTTGCACCTCTCAATGTGCGGAAATGAACAGTTTTGGCAACTTTAAATATTTTACACCAGTAGGCTAAATGTTGTCAAATTATAAACGTAGGGCTAGTCTACATAATCCAATCGTTTTTCAACAATCCGTTACGCAACTGTCCTGGAGAGTAAATGGCGGTCCTAGGACTATGAAACTATGACTTTCGGGGCCCCTCCAATTTGTTCATACGTTGACATACTGAAGTATAAAGTCCTAAATTCGTGCGAGCGCTTTTGTCAAATCCCGTGTCGATCCCAAATCCAGACGTGGATCAGACAAATAATAAATGCCTTATGAGACTAGTTGATGAACTTCCAGTAGTTACTCACCTGGTCGTGTTTGGACAAGGTCTGGAAGGGCGCCAGACATCGCACCCAGCGAACAGCCATGAACAGGAGTCGAGCTGTTGTCTCCTACAACACACGAGATATCGCAAATCACTTTGGGTCAAGTGAGTAGCCTAATTGTTTCAATTTTATAGCCTTTAGGCGTACATAGTCTAGACTATGTGAAGGAATGTACTAAATAACACAGCGTGCAAGTTAGTACGCGATGGCTATCCACAGCTCAGACTAGACTACTGGTTCATCTCCTGGCGTCACCACAGAGGTTCAGGTTCGATCCCTGGTTCTGCCAATAAATGTCAATACAGTAAACCCTGCCTAAAGGGGAACGCAATCGTTACAGATTTATTTTTCCGGTTTCACAGGTTTCCGTTTAACAAAGAGTTGAGTTTTAATAAGACAAAATACACCACAAAGAAATACTGTTTTTCCCACTTTAAACAACACAGTTATAGTAGAGCCATCATTAGTTCCGACTTGACTAGGCTAGAGTTTCATCACTTAAACGTGACTTCGTGAACGAAACTCGATTTGAATGGCTGCCTGTGATTGTCTAGTTAAAGTGATTTTCCTTCTGACCGCTACATAACTCTGGGGTAACACTGAAACGTCAAGTTGGAAGTAATGATGGCTTTACTACTGTATAATTGTTTGTCCGAACGTTTGTTTTCCTCGTGTTGTTCAATAACTTTAACTTTCTCGTCTAGTGTAACTTTGTGTTGGTTGGTTGGTTCCTCAGTTTAGGGGCTGCGACAACGCGGTCATGTAGCCCCGTGTACTTTGGGTGTGTGTAGAATCTGTCTGATAACCGGTGTTAATTATGATGACTGTATTAGTGTGTGTTATCTGTTTTTTAATTTAAGTACTGCAACTTAGAATTTTTCAAATAGTTCCTACTTTTGCCGCCAAGCGCCACCGTCAACGACTACTAGGCCAAGTTCAGAACTTAGCTACTAGACGCCACCGCAGTCGACTCTTCGCAACGAAAGTAGAAACCTAAGAGCGTTGTTTACATTCCTAACCTATCCAATTTAGCTGCACACAGGTGTAATTAGTGGAAGGTTTTTTAACATGCCATAAATCTATGACATGGGACCGCCAGCTTTACTTCCCCTCCGAAGGAAGGCATACTGAGGGATTTTTAACGCTCTTAAAAAATCCGACGGCTTCGGCCGGGTTTGAACCCGCGATCTTGGGCATAGAAGCTCAGCATGTTACCGACTACGCCACCAAAATCGCCAGGTTTTGCGTTTTACAAAGGGTTGAGTTTTCATAAGACAAAATACACTACAAGGAAATACTGTTTTTCCCACAAAAAAACACACACACAGTTAATTGTTTATCCGGACGTTTGTTAGCCAATCACAGCTTCACTTCCTTTTCCTCTTCTCTTTTCTTCCCAAAACCTCTTCATTAATTCACTGTGCTTTTCCTCTGTTCATTCTTTCTCTATTGTTTCAATTTTTAGCCTACTTTTGACATTTTGCAAAAATGAGGAAAAAGTAGACCTATGAGATCGGGCAAATGTGTGTCTGTCTGTCTGGCTGTGTGTGTCCCCCTATCAACTCCTAAACGGCTGGATCAATCGAAACAAAATTTGGTAGGAGTAAAGATCTATACCTGAATATCTCACGGCCATATTTGAAAATTATCTCAGTGCTACCCACTGCTGAAAAATCGCAATTGAAATTTCAGCGCCATGTTGGATATCTTGGAAGGTATGAATGGGAGCTATTTCAAAATTGGCACACGTATAGATAGGCCTAATAATATTGCAGTTTAATTTCCAAGAGGCTATACATGGCAGTGTGGCCAAAATGTTTATAAGCTTGCTGATAGGTCCAATTTTTAAATGCATATAACTTCTACACTATCAATTGGAATTCAACCAAATTTCGTATGTAGTATGTTTACATACACAGATATGAATGAGCATATTCTTAGGAGCCACCAGGGCTGCCAACTGTTAATAAATGCACTCCCTATTGTTTTTATCCAAATACCAATATATCAGAAAGTATGCAAGCAGACAGCTTTAAACTATGCACACGCATACTACCTGACATTCTATATTAATTTTGAGTAACTTATATACGTCAGAGCTACCAACATGATTCTAAACCTGTTGAGAGTTCCAACTTTAAATACACGTAACTTCTATACTATCATTTGGATTTCAATCAAATTTCGTGTGTGTTATGTGTACCATAACAGATATGACTATGCGTTTATTTAGGAGCAACCAGGGCTGCCAACTGTTAATAAATAATGTCTCTATTTTTGTTACCCTAATATCAATATATCAGAAAGTATGCAAGCCAATAGCTGTAAACTTTGCACACGTATAGTACCCGGCATTCTAGATTAATTTGGAGTAACTAATATAGGCCTACGCCAGTGCTGCCAACATGATTCTAAGCCTGCTGATAGGTCCAATTTTAAAATGCATGTAACTTCTCTACTAACAAATGGATTTCATTCTAAATTGACACAACAATAGATCATATTATTTCAGATTATTTCTGACCAATACATGTATGTCATTGATGCCAACATGTTTTTACGCGCGCTGTTAGATGCAATGTTTAACTGCATGTAACGTCCATGCTATCCATTGGACTTCAACCAAATTTTGTATTCTGTACCTTAAGAGATGGAACTAAGAATATACTCAGTCACCAGGGCTACCAACTGTAGTTCTCTATTAGGCTACATTAATGCCAGGTATACAGTATTTCGAACTAATTCGAAATTTCGATATTACTGACTTAATTTCATCATTATTCTAGATAGATCCATTTAGATTAATCATTGACATGAATCTTAAATTTTAAGAAAAGTAGGCTCTTTAGTTCGTCACGGAACTTCTTGTTTTTCTCGTGTTCTTCAATAACTTTCTCCTCCACTGTAAGTGTCTTATGTCTTGTGTCACTGAATTACAGTACGTAAATAAATGGAGTGCACAGTAAACAGAACACCTTTAAAGATCACTCCAGTTCACTGGTTTCTTCTACTCTCATTTGTCAGAAGGAAACTGTGTGTATCACAAGAGGGTTGGAGGAAGCAACGGTACATTCCATTCACTTAAAGATGTGAAATGTATCATACCTGCTCCATCCTTGAGGAAAAATTAGAGGTAGGCTAATGTTTCCCAGAACTTTGGTGCATGCAAGTACAGTCGCACTGAAAATTTAGTAGCCTAGATAGCTTTGTATTAAGGATAAGATAATCCGTCTTAGTCCGGTTGTTTGTGCCTACAGTTCCGGAATTTCTTTCCTTTTCCGCGTTATGCAGTTTTCCGGTTAACAGTGTCATTTTACATTGGAATTACCTCCGCTGCGAATGTTGTTTTCCATTTTTCCAGCTTTCCGGTGTATAAAGGGTCCGGTTTAGGCAGGTCTTACAGTAGCCTATCAATAAATGTCATTCTGGTGTGAGGGCTCGAACGGGGTTTACTCAGCCTCGTGAGGCGTTACTGAGAAGGGGAGGATACGATGCATGGGTTACCGATTCGAACCATGTTTAGTACACGTGTAGGGCATGGCCATGCGTATAGCCTACCAGGGGCAAGTAATAAGGTGCGCTTCTCAGCCGTTTCCGAGAAATTAATTAATAGCAATTGCAGTGCGGCCTCTATACCTATGCGTTGTACGGTAGCAAGAAGCCAATAAGCGCGAGGTGCACCGGTAAGAGCCCTGCTTCGTAAGCGTAGCATCGGTGGATCGAATCCCACCGGTGAGCTTTGTGAGTGTGTTGTGTTTTTTTGTTGTTGTAATCATTGGCAATTCGTACAAATGTAGATGTCGTAAACAATGTTTATTTTGCAATCAATTGTAATCAATTGTATTCTATTATATGTAAATTAACGGTATACATTTATACATTGAAGACCCAGTCTGTTCCGTTCATAGCTCGTCTGTGAACCATCAGACCACCCCGTACCCCGCAAGCAGTGACTCTTCCTACGCGTATTAGTTGGAAATTGCCAATGGTTACAAAAAAGAAAAGAAAGAAAAACACAACACACTGCTATGGCTTACCTGTGGGATTCGATCCAGCAATCCCGCGCTTACGAAGCAGGGCTCTTACCGCTGCATTACGCGGTCTTTGGCTTATTGCTGGCGTACAACGCACATGGACGCTGCACTGCCATTGCGAATAATTAATTTCTCGGAAACGGCTGAAGCGCACCTTAGACTACTACTTGCACCAAGTATATGCTTGGTCATGGCCTACACGTGTAATAAAGATGGTTCGAATCGGTCACCCATGCATCGTATTCTCCCCTTGAAGAGAAGGATTTGATTCCGACCTCAGCCATCTTAGAAGTGGTTTGCAGTGTTTTCTCACTTCTAAGGTATTCCAGGCGAATGCTGGTATGGCACCTACATTAAGATCCCGGCCGCCATCTGCTCAAATCCTAGCCACGCGTTGCTAATACACCCACTAGTAGTCTAGTTACAGCCATCACAATCATTTAGGTTATAAAACAGATTCCACACACATCCAAACGGGGCTGTGTGGCGCAGCGGTAACGTTCTCGCCTGCTGTTCCCAAGGTTGCAGGATCGAATTCTGGCGCAGGCAGTTGACATTTGAGGGTGCGCAAATGCGAGGGAGCCGTGTCAGTAGATTTACTGGCACGTTAAGGATCTTCTTCAGGGCAAACAATAATGTAAAATATAGGCCTATGTAACTCAGAAGTGCGAGGTTTGGCAACTCCTACAAACTCCTCCTCAACACGAGCTGACCAGAGGGCTTATCTCCATGGCAACCGCAGTCGCCCCACCCCGTTTCCATGACAACCATACCCCCACCTCTCTTTAACCCACCCTGGTAGGCGGTAAAAGGACCTCCCTCTAAGAACTGTCAGACTTCAACTCTAAGTATTACAACTGTAGGTAGCCTATGTAGCCTAAATAGAAAAGAAAATACGTTCACATGTATTACACTGCATTTTCAACTTACGTACAAAAAATCAGTTTCTCTGCTCGTTTCTTTGTTTCCACGTGTCTTTCAAAGTGCATTGTCGTGACTTCTTTACAAGAGAAAGTTGTATGATCTTCTTTGCATCCTGCATTAACTCCAGGAGTTCTGGAACATTCTTGGAAGCTGCAAATTCCTGAAGGTCGCTCACAACAGAGAGTGATTCTCCAAAAGTGTGTATTTTAGCTCCCTTTCGTTGTCTTCATCGTTGTCGTCCATTTCTAAAATGACTTCGCACCTGCTGTTTTCGGCAGCAATATCAGCTGCACTTTGCATGTCGTCAGTCGTTAATGTTTTCTACAGTCGCGCTCAAAATTTACTACTGTAGGCTACATATCTTTGTATTATGGATAAGATGATCCGTCTTAGTCAGGTTATATACACCTACGGTACCGGAATTTCTTTCCGTTACCGCGTTAGGCAGTTTTCCGGTTTACAGTGTCATTTTACATAGGAAACACATCCGTTCCGAATTTTGTTTTCCGTTTGTCCAGGTTTCCGGTATATAGAGGGTCTGGTTTAGGCAGGTTTTACTGTAGCCTTTTACCAAACAGGGCTACCTGACTACGATTGTTCAAAGACCTAGCTGACGTGTAAATTAGTGCCCAGTGTTGCTCAACTGTTTGCTCTCAGTGGCTACGGTAGAGAGTTGACAACACTGTGCCTCGCGCTGGAAAAGCCCTGATTCCACGCAGACATGGAATGTAAACATATCCGCCCAGCCAGCAGGTCGTTGACGAGGAGACCTTTTCTTTTTCCTTAAGGTAGGCCTAGGCTAAATGTGCCAAATAAGGCCCACTTAACGTGTATTTTTAATAGAAGGGGAAGACCCTCTGAACATTGTCCTGGTTTTAACTTGAAGGCAAGCAGTAATGAAAACATGGGTTGAAATCACTCGAAAATATTTCAGTAATAATACAATAGACTTAGGCGGCAGCACGCCTGCCTCTCACCGCTGGGTCCGTGGTTCAAATCCCGGTCACTCCATGTGAGATCTGTGCTGGACAAAACGGAGGCAGACAGGTTTTTCTCCGGGTACTCCGGTTTTCCCTGTCAAAAATTTCATTCCAGCAACACTCTCCACTATCATTTCATTTCATCCGTCATTCATTTAATCATTGCCCCAGAGGAGTGCGTCAGGCCTCGGCAGCCGGCACAGTTCATATCCTCGCCGCTAGATAGGGGCTTCATTCATTCCATTCCTGACCCGGTCGGAGACTGGAAGCAGGCTGTGGATTTTCATTTTCAATACAATAGACTATTTAAAGTAGTCTAAGAGTAACGGACCTTATTATTAGCCTAACACCCGTTCCAATCTAGACCCAATACTTGTTCCAAATAAGGCCCAAATGTAAATGAAAAGTGATAAAGAAATGCACATTGAGCAGAAAATATCAATAGGCTAAATTATAGCCTATTAAAGTACAAATCACATTTTTTGAAATTAAGTTATATAGCCTAGGCTTCACCAGCAATTCTTCTAGGTTTGTGCCGTGTCTAGTGTGGGGTTTCGCCTAGGACACCAAGCTGGCTCATCAGCGGGCTCTTTGTGTCCCCACCCGGACCTGCCTGAGCTTTTAGTTCTCGCAGTAAAGAGGCGCAGGTGCGGTTCATAAAAAGGGAGGTAGCGCGCAGTTCGCTACATCTGTGGGGGTTCGGCGGGGACACTAAGAGCTCGCTGATGAGCCAGCTTGGTGTCCTAGGTGAAACCACACACAAGACGGCACAAACCTAGAAAAATAGCTGTGTTTTAATTCACTGGCCGTGAAAGCCAATATACCATCTATATAGGCTACACCAGGTTCATGTAGGCCTATGTTAAATTTCAAAAACATGAATTAGGTTTATACCTGGAAATAGTAACTTAGGCTACCCAAGAGCTTCGGACGCCGTTTACTACTCAACTGAAGCAAAAATCGCGGAATCATTCACTTCAACAGATGTAGTTTTTACTCTAGCCGTTAAAGACTGTTAGCTATCAGCAATACTAAAAATCTTGTGGAATTTCGAATATTCTGCTAATAAAATCACAGATGGGCCTTTTTTGGAACCTGGCCTTATTTGGCTCAAGTAGGCTATCTTATGTGAAGATTGAAGGTAACGCGATTCCAAATAGCCTATGTGCATTGAAAGAGCACAACATTCAGAGATTCTTTACCCGGAACACCTTAAGCTCACCGAGATGACAAATGTAGGCTAACTTATGCCTCAAGGAACATGGAAACGAAACAATAGAATAATACTTAGACTATTCTTCTTCCATTTTTCTCTGTCTTTCTCTTCCACCGAAGTTCAGTTTCTTTGTTGTGCGAAATGTCGTAGTGGAAAATATTTTCAACCCTAGGCCTGGCCAGGGGCGTAGCCTATAGCCTATAGAGTTTTATTTTGAGGGGTGCCCAACCGGGGGTTATACATCCTTATACATCAAAACACGAGGTTCTGGGAGTCGTGAAATAGCAGTTTCTAGAAGAAGCTAGTCATCAAGTATTTTTAAAGACGAAGGATTTTATTCCGGATTTTTAATAAAGGAACTGTTTTTAAGAATTTTATATCTAACGTTAGTTATGCGAAAATCCGATATTTTATAGTCTTTATGTAGAAAGGATTTTAGCCAACTTATTATAAAAAGATGTTGTTAAATGTGTATGTAATATTTTAGTAAACAAAACGAATGATGAAGGCATAAAAATGCCGAAACATGTAGCCTATCGTGTAATTTAGAGTAAAAAAATAAAACCAAAAATTGTATTCAAAAGTGGAAACCTTATTTAGACCAGTAGCCTAATTATAGATTTCAATACGGGTCGAAAATGGTAATTATGACGAAAGTCATAGATATACTGCATGAAGGTAAGAAAGCCAAACTGAGTGACTTTCTGAGCACAAGGTGGGGTATCGGAGGATTGGGCCATTCCTGGTGGTTCCTTGTCTCGGCAAGCCGAGAAGTCAACCCGCCCTGTCCAATGAGACAGCGTAGCGAGTCTGGCTGGGGACCAGTAGCAAGCCGAGAAGTCAGAAAGTCAATGTGAACTCGGCCAATACAAACCCGCATAGGGCGTGGTGTGTATCGTATTGTGTCCGCCTGCACATGTCGGGGGTAGAGAGCTACTGTCACCTTAAGTTAACACTGAGAGTAGGATTTAAAAGGAAAACAATTTCATAATCTGTTGCTGCTTGCCAATTATTATATTATATACGTTCAGCCCCCTAAGGAGCACGTGGAACCATTAAATACCCTGGAATTCATGTTTTTGAACTTTTTATTAGCCCAAAATGTCTTCATTCTTTCACTCAGAGTCTGCCGTCTTTCTTGTATCCATGAGTTTTGGAGTTTCAAGCTTTTCTCGGATGGAATTTTTGGGTGCAAATTTGTGGGTGTTGATCTTTTGGTTGGTTGGTTCTTAAGCTTAGGGGCTGCGACAACGTGGTCATGTAGCCCCGTGTACTTTGGGTGTGTGTAGAATCTGTCTGATAACCGGTGTTAATTGTGATGACTGTAATAGTGTGTGTTATCTCTTTTTTAATTTAATTACTACAACTTAAAATTTTTCAAATAGTTCCTACTTTTGCCGCCAAGCACCTCCGTCAACGACTACTAGGCCAAGTTCAGAACTTAGCTACTAGACGCCACCGCAGTTGGCTCTTGGCAACGAACGTAGAAACCTAAGAGCGTTGTTTACATTCTTAACCTATCTAATTTCGCTTCACACAGGTGCAATTAGTGGAAGAATCCTTAACATGCCATAAATCTATGACATGGGACCGCCGGCTTTACTTCCCCTCCAAAGGAAGGCATACTGAGGGATTTTTAACGCTCTTAAGAAATCCGATGGCTTCGGCCGGGTTTGAACCCGCTATCTTGGGCATAGAAGCTCAGCATGCTACCGACTACGCCACCGAAGCCGCCTTTGATCTTTTGTCTGTATGTAGTCCTTGTTGTAGCCATTGGGTCAATGTCGACTTCAGTAAGGTCCATTTGTGTATCTACTAGCCAGCGAATTTTGGTTTGACGGTTCCCATTGATAATAAGAAATATTTTCTTAGTCAGACGTGAATCATCCATTCGTATTAAATGTCCATAAAATTTCATACGCCGTTTGCTTGCGACTTAAGGGGATACGGAATCGCCTATCTTACCAATATTAAATTTGTTTAATATTCATGCTCCATTTCCTCAGGATCTAATAAAAGTATGATAATGAAGTTTATGGTCGACCCTCACTATTATGTGTCAGAAAACTGTATCATAATGATGGTCATTAGGCCTATAACACTGTTTTTCATTACGATACAGTTTCTCCAGCCAATCAGAGCTCGTTCATTGACCAATTAGGTAACGATACCTTCGCGAATGCGCTCAAAATCCAACATGTCTGACATAAACACAACATCGAACTATAATAAATTATCGACATGGAATACGCACCGTCCATATGTTAGCGTAAATAAACTGGCGAATAAGAGACAAGAAATAGCACTGTAACTTACCTTAATATCACCAACCCTAATTTCTACACAGCGCATTGCCTTCAAACGACTCCGGTGACAATATTACTGAGGAACGGCAGATGTAAACATATGGCCTGCATAATATGGCATTGCAAGCACACAGAGCGCATGCGTCGGTCGGTCAGAGATCTTGAAAGACAGAGATATCATACCCAGCGCTCGCTCTCCGATCACAAAATTCAAGTGGCTAACTCTCAACAGATATTTATGAATATTCATGTTAAAACATATAATAAAGTTATAATTATCGTCGAACATAATCAGTCGTATGCAACTCGCCTATAATGGTAATTAAGACACTCGTATGGAAATTATAAAACTCGCATACGCTCGTTTTATAAACATACTTGTGTCTTAATTATTGCCATTATAGGCTCGTTGCATAATGTACTATTATGTCACATTCCAACCAAATCTTACCTGACATATTAATGGAGAGTTTTATGATATCGGACATCAGAGGAGTCAGAAATTAATTTCTTTTAATTTGTCCAAAAAATAAACAAATATATAATTAGTCTAACTTACTTCTTCTCAAAAAAAAACCCAGCCAAAACCCAAACAGTCTTACTTTAAACAAGGAAACTTCTCCAATAAAATATTAACCACTAGACACACATTTATGGTGAAAATGTCACAGCTTTGTGATAAATAGCCTACTAGAAAAAGGAACATAGATTTTCTTAAAACTGGAACTGTGAAAACTGCAGTTAAAACTTACCACACATGATGCTTAGGCTATCTCATTGTTAGCGCAAGTGTAAATTAAACTTATGACAATTTCTAATGGTTAAACTATAATGTATTACACATCATTTTAAAGGGCAGACTTCAGAGATTCATAAAATAGAATAGAATAATAAGATATTGATTTTGACAATTTGACCGTTCCGTATCCCCTTAAGAGAATCGTTCAGTTAATGCATAGAGTTCTTCCGAGCTTTTTCGCATCCATATACCCTCTTGAAACTTGGGCCCGAATATCTTCCTTAGTATCTGTGCTGCTTACCAATTATGAAAGGAAAATTAACTTCCCATAAATGAGTAATAATAATAATATACCCCCCCCCCCCCCCCGTTGCACTACAACATCGTAGTCAAACCGGAATGCCTGTATGCGACTGAATGTCTCGTACTGAACTACAAATTGGATAAATTACAAGAAGGCTAGTAGAAAGAAGAATCATACGCAAAATACTTGGTCCTTTAACCTTTTAATTTCTGAGTTTCCTGTCTTCAACCTCAGTGCTAAATGATTTCATACATTTAACTTAAGTTTATGAGGGGGATCTTAAAATGCCGACCGTATATGATTTGGGTGTTTTTGAATCAAAATGCAAATTCAAAATCTTAGGTTTATTTTCATTCTCTCTTTTTTTTAAACAAATAGGCTAAACAGTTTTGTGTCCAAGCTTGCATAATTTCCAAACAATGGTAAAGAGCCCTAAATAAAATTATTTTCTAACATCAGTGAGCAACTAACACATGTTTTTTCAATCAATCAATCAATCAATCAATATTTATTGTCATTTAACAACTTATCGTTGTATTAGACTACGTCACATTGTTAAAAATACATTTTCAATTTACAATAAAATCACAAAGGTATGTATAATATATCACAAGTATTATTACCAGCTTACTGAATTCTATAAAATAAAATAAGAGTAAAATAACTCGAATACAGTAAGAAGAAGTTGATCTTCTATAGTCCATCTGGGTAGAGTGTAATTTTCTCTTCAAATTCGACCAAAGTGTAAATACTGCTGTTAATGAGCCATCGCTTAATGGATGCTTTGAAAATGTTTATAGACTCCTGCTGTAGTTGTGTTGGTAGTTTGTTGAAGATTTTAATTCCATAGTATTTGTAGTGGTCTTGTGTTTTCTTTAACCTGACATGAGGTGTATCTAGGTGGTTTCTTATTCTTGTGGTGTGTGAATTATACGCAAAATACTCGGTCCTTTAACATTTTAATTTCTGAGTTTCCTGTTTTCAACCTCAGTGCTGAATTATTTCATTCATAAGTTTATCAGGGGGATATTAAATTGCCTAGCCTATATGTGTTGGGTGTTTTTGAATCAAAATGCAAATTCACAATCTTATGTTAATTTTTTTTTCTTTTTTACAAATAAAAATTGTTGTGCCCAAGCTTGCATTATTTCCAAACCAGGTAAAGAGCCATAAATACAATTAGGCCTATTTTCTAAAATCAGTAACTACCACCTGTTGCTCCTTACCAGTACAACAATTCATATTCTTTGATCCCCCCTTCTAATATGCTTGTTTACATCACAGATGAACTCCAGCTGTAGAGAATGGACTAGGCCTACAACGTGATCCGATAGTTAACTTAAGTTACTTCTGGAAGAAAAAATCCAAACTGAAGTAGTAGGCTACTACATAAATTCCAACAGATGGCAGAACAAGCCAGGGATCAACTCGGCTCGTAGGAGTGAACGAGGAATATGAAAAGAAATAAAAGTTATCGTGCACCATCTATAGACGGGCGTAGCAATCAACGGGTTAAAAATTGCAGAATTCTGGAAATTAAGAATTAATTATGAAATATAGTCTATCGAAAAATAGAAAACATATCAGAAACAATACGGAAGGGGAGATTGCTACAGGATGGATGACAGTAGGTTAACATTCCTGTGGAACAACAACCTGGGTACAAGAAGTCAACAAGGGTTTGGAAAGAAACAATTTCAGAGAACAAGATACATCAAGTGCTATAAAATGGAAGGATTCCAAGGGAGGAAGGGAAAGAAAACCGGCTCGAAATGGTCCGAGGAAAGGAAGAGGAAGATGAAGGAAGAAGAAGGAACAGCAAAGGACAAAGTATTGATATTGGCTCGTGGTCCCTAGACGACCGAAACGTTAATAATAATATACCCCCCCATTGCACTATAGCCAGGGACGGTGATTTATCGCAAATGTGATAAAGAGCGAAATGTTCATAAAGGCTTGTAGGCCTACTCTTGTAATTTCGCTTTGCACGACCTGAAAACCACTCTTAATGTGTTTGGGAATGCAACAAAATGCGACAATTATACCAAAATGCTACGTGAATGCATATTCCTATTTTCCTACTTTCTATTTTTGCAAAAAAAAGGAAAGTAGACTTATGAGATCTACACTGGTTAAAAGTTGTCGGTCCGTCTGTGTGTCTGTGAGTGTGTATTCTGACCCCTTCCCTACCAATTCAAACACGACGAAACCGAACTGAACGAAATTTGGTACAGAGGTAGTCTAGCACTAGCAAAGAGCATCTCAGTGTCATATTTTATATTGCCGCCATCTTTACCAAAACTTGATGGCGACCACCCGAATGCTCAAAACTCAAAATTAAATTACGACCAATTACGACGCGGCTTCTGACCAAACTACAAGGTCATCAGCCGTACCATTTCATGATGGCGGCAGTGTGAATTATGCAAGCTTTATAATCCATGACTTGGTAACCTCCAGTTCCGATTATCGAACCGAGAATGGTTTAAACTGTTCTAAAGGACGTGGCACGTTCGAAATTAAAAGTTTATAGGCTACATAGTCTAGTATACTGCAGAAGTGACTTTACAAAACTGAGCCGTCTCCGTTACAAGACAAGATGGCAGCTTATCTCTCGTTCTGAGATATAGCCTATTTCACTAATTTGAGTATGTTGCATGCAATATAGCCTACTAATAGAAATAATATAAACTTTGTATGAAATGAATTATAATGAGTATAGACTACAAAGAGTTGGGCTATAAGTTACCCTAATCCTCAAAAAATACATGAGATAATACACTCATGTAACTTTTCAGGATTAGGGTATAGCCCAACTCTTTTGGGTACATTCGTGTTGACCGACTGAAAAGCACCAATCTTTTGTTTACTAAGGCAACACTGAAGAATGGCTTCAAACACCATAATAATAATAATAATAATAATAATAATATAACTCCGCCTGCAGTAACTACTGGGTGGATTGAGTAGCTCAGTAGTTTCTGTTGCCGGTCCCAAGCCCGCAGAAAGGAGGAGGGTTGGCTCTAAGTCGTAAAATAGCAAATCCACTGGCGTTTGTTCGGCATCCGACGGCCAGTGGTCAGCGTCTGTTCCTCTAGTTGAGACGGATGTACTTAAATCTTCTCGAACTCAAAAACCGAGTCTTATACTTGTGGTCTCAATTGAGACCACCACAAACACTCAAAACTCAACTCTCCATACTCTCAAGACCAGACGTAAACATTTTGTTGGCACGCTTAACGTTAACACCCTCACTAAGACGGGTAAGCTATAGCAACTTCTCAACACCTTTGAAAAATTTGAATTAAAAATCACTGCGCTCCTGGAGACACGCTTCACGGTCGAAGAACACTTCAACACAGAGAATTTCCGAATCTTTTTTGCAAAAAAAGAAAGTAGGAAAATAGGAATTCGCATTCACGTAGTAGTTTTTTCTTGGGAATAATTGTCGCATTTTGATTCAATTTCGCATTTTATTGCATTCCCAATACACATTAACAGTGGTTTTTAGGTCGTGCAAAGCATGATGGGAGAGACGATCATAGAATCACTACCTCAGGCACCAGTCGATGGACTGGACCCACCTGTTCATCGGATTCTGGGGGATTAGGGACACCATGCGGAGAAGAATCGGAGCTTCTCAAGAATCTGGAGGTGGAGTACTGAACTCTATCACAACACCATTACGATAACAGATCAAATTAGAAAACGCAGAGCCTAATTTTACACTCACATTCACAGGATGGCCACCTCCAGATTGCCCAAGAAACTATTCGGTATCATAACACAGAGTAAATGCGGCACAGAATGGCTTAAAGTGGTACGGAGAGACTTACAAGTTATCAATATAGGCTACAAAATTTCGAAGACCGAACTGAGTGCCAGACGAAAATCGCGAATGTTAAGTTCGAACCAAGATCATTACGACAACCTGGGAACAGTGGACGGACGAGAGGAAGAGGGAACATTCCGGAGAATGAAGAGATTTTGGGAGGAGTGGAGGAGACTCACCTCAAATGACATCATGTTATCAAGTTTAATCGCTCTCCTGTAGGGGAATTTTCGCTTAAATAAATAAATAATAATATCGTATGGCCTCGGGGCCGGGTGCAAGCTTTGTAATTTGACACCCAGAGGGTAGCTTGCATGTCGAATTTCGTTGTTCCTTGAAGCACTATGAAAGTCAAGGAGTTTAGATATCTAAGCACTTTGAACACAATAGCGCTTTCTAGTAGAGAAATGAGTAGCCTAACTTTGTGTTGATGGAAACTCCCAAGATTAATTTTGCCATTATGAACACGGCCTACTGAATTCAAATGGGTTCTTTAACATGTCAACATCGTATGACATGTGTCGTATTTTTGCCGCCTTTCAAAAAAAACCGCCAGGAGCGAACCTGCAAGCTTGGGATTAGCCTAGTAATCCGACACGATAACCACTCACCCACCGTAGCAATAATAGTAATAGTTTAGGAGATATAGAATGTCGGTGAAATATTTCGCACAGCCACCATGTTGGATTGGTGAGACGTAATAAAATGTTAAGGGCACGGTCGTGGTCGGCCAAAATAGAACTATGGCCTTACGGAGTTTCATTGAAATCGCTCCAGCCGTTTAGATTTTATGAGGGACACACTCACACACACAGACAAAGGTGATCTGATAAGCCTTTTTTTTTCATAAATGAAAATAGGCTAAAAATGTTGATGTCGCCTCACCTGCAGCACCTCCCAGGTTGGAGACAGCGTCAGTGGGAGGGGGCTGGGCTGAGGAAGTCCCCCTGCACTAGACAGACGCTCGGCGTCGTTCATCTTAGCGCTCCAGATGAACTCCTGCAAGCACAAGTAATACAGTACTAATCATTACAGAGCAGAACTTGATCATCATTTCAACCAGTGATGTCACTCTCGCAAGCCACCATACAGCCTCCCAGAAGGATAAGGTACACTAAGGCTCTACAGAGCATTTAAAAATCTGGTACAGTACCTCGTTTTTACTGTGAAGTATTTGTCTGTCTAAATCTGATACCGTGAGGTTTGGCGCAGCTCTGTTTTGGAGATAATTGCTATATTGTGTACTACCGTTCGAACAATTGTCATGGATCAATGGAGAATGCTGCTTTCATCACTGGGTTACATCTAATTGTTTACAGTACACTTACCTCGACTATGTGATGGGTACAAAGACGTCATATGCTTAAAAATATATACATATTTTTTAAGTTATCCCAGGCAGCCTCCGAGACTTAGGCGGTAGCACGCCGGCCTCTCACCGCTGGGTCCGTGGTTCAATCCCGGTCACTCCATGTGAGATCTGTGCTGGACAAAACGGAGGCAGACAGGTTCTTCTCCGGGTACTCCAGTTTTCCCTGTCAAAATTTCATTCCTGCAACACTCTCCACTATCATTTCATTTAATCTGTCATTCATTTAATCATTGCGCCAGAGGAGTGCGTCAGGCCTCGGCAGCCGGCACAGTTCGTATCCTCGCCGCTAGATAGGGGCTTCATTCATTCCATTCCTGACCCGGTCGGGGACTGGAAGCAGGCTGTGGATTTTTTTTTCATAAGTTATCCCAGGCAAGACACAAGGCGAGGATGTGGCGTGGCTGCTCCAAACAATGTGTGTCACTACTGTGGAAGAGTTTGTGTTTCCTGGATTGGGCTACAGTCATCTAAGAACTAAACCTTATTAAAAGACAATCCGAGTAATAGCCTAATAATATTTAGTAATAATAATAATCATAATAATAATAATAATAGTCTAATAATAATAATCCTATTCTAGGTCAATGCCACAGTTGCAACTTGTTTTACATTTCCCCATGTTCTGCCTTCAACACAAACTACCCTATCATCTGCGTCGGATATAACATTCACATTTGCAATTCCATGTGACTTATAGGCTAGATCAGGGGTTCTCAACCTTTTGGACACTGCGATCCCCTTTTTAGGCTGAGTATTTTGCCCCCCCCCCCCCCCCAAGTTTTAACGTTAAAACAATAATTACAAAATTACAATAATTGTGAAGTTTTATTGATTAAAAAAACACTTGTAACTAATAGTATATTAATGAACATTAATTCAAAAACTGGTTAATTCCAAACGAGTTCAAGTTTCTCTTTAATACACTGACTGTAAAAAAAACACGATAACTTGAAAAATTCAACGTTACTTTCATCCAGATCATAAATATGAACGTTATAGGCCTATACCAGGCCCAAAACAACTGTGAACATGAGGGAGGAGCCAGATTCACGCGCTCACCCGCGCCAGCCAATTGCATAGCGCGGCGTTGCCTAGTTAACTGCGCACTCTGGGCTCGGTGTGCCGTACGAAATCTCTATTTCTCTCCGCGCATGAAAATCATTAAATATCCAATTATTTAGATGAACCTATGTTACAGAGCTAAACATTCTGAAGCTGACTGAGCAAACCTCGTGACGCTACGACCAGCCGTTCGAGAGATATTATCTGCCCTTGAACTCAAGGGATAATTAGAGTGAAGAATGGTTGGGTGTTGAAATATTTAGTTTCGCTGGGTAAGATAACTAAGAGTGACAGCATTGCTGTATCAATTCAGTAGTGGAGCTTATAGAAGTTAGTGCTGAGAGCTGAAGTTTTGAACTCATAACAATGTTCCGTAGCAAGCCGAGTGGCAGTCGAACAGCCAGACAAGAAATATAATTTTCAGTGTATACGGCCTTTTAAAGAATCTTTCGAATACAGAATCTGATAACCTGTGTTGTTGTGGTGTCGGCAATTATGCTTTCTTTCTTTAAATTGAGTTGAATAAAACTCACCTCTTCACAGTCTTACCTCACGAGGCATAGAGTACCCGGTTCTAACCCTGAGACCAGAACTAAATGTCTAGATTGAGCCGTGAATCGAATCTGGACATCATGGGTGACAGCAAGAGTTGTTGTTGATGATGATTGTTGTGGGGGGCTTTGCGATAACGTGGTCATGTAACCCCGTGTATTTGGATGTGTGTGGAATTTATCTGATAACCTGTGATACTGTGATGTCTGAACTAGTGTGTATATTTGCAATTGAGGAAGGATTTGCGTAGGAAGCGGCCGTGGCCTTACGTTAGGTACCATCCCGGCATTTGCCTGGAGTAGAAGTGCGAATCCACAGAAGAACCACTTCCATGATGGCTGAGGTAGGAATCTAACCCTCATATTCCCAGGTTTGCATCAGGAGGCTGAGTGTACCCTGTTCCAGCCCTCAGACCAGAATTACATTTCTTGGGAATCGTACCCGGGACTCCGCGGTGACAGCCAAGAATTGACAGCAATGTGCTAGCCAGTACACAACAAGGTGGTCCCCAATTAACAAAAACTTATTCCAACACATTGTTTTCTCTGTTTCTATTACCTTATAAAGGGCTAACAAGCAATGTTACTCAGAATGGCTTGGGGTGTAGAATACGTCAAGTGATATAGGCCTAATAACGTTGTAATTGTTGTTTCATTTGAGGGGCTTGGACATATTGGTACTTTAGCCCCGTGTATTTGTCTTAAAATCTGGGTTACTGTGGTGTCTGTATTAGAGTGTGTGTATGATGATGATTATTATTATTATTATTCTGGTGAGGATTGGGAAGGAGGCGGCCGTGGCCTTAAGTTAGGAAACATCCCGACATTTGCCTGGAGTAGAAATGCGAAACCACTTTCAGG
The DNA here is from genome assembly GCA_946902985.2 of Meconema thalassinum. NCBI lineage: Eukaryota > Metazoa > Arthropoda > Insecta > Orthoptera > Tettigoniidae > Meconema > Meconema thalassinum. The sequence goes on along the minus strand of OX336396.1, from coordinate 26,332,208 downwards.
ATGGCTGAGGTAGGAATCTAACCCACATCTTCCCAGTTTAGCCTCACGAGGTTGAGCGAACCCTGTTCCTGCCCTCAGACTAAAATAAAATAGCTTGGCAGAGCCGGGAATTGAACCCGGACCTCTTGGGCGACAGCCAAGAATGCTGGCCGCTATAAGAGTAGGTGCTCACTTGCACGAATAACGTTTGTGTGGCATCTTATATCTGCCTCATATCACCTTGTGTGCAATCCGTTGTGAGGATATATATTCGTAGGATTAGGCCCCCCAGCTCGTACATGCACTTACATTCGGAGCGCCTTGTGTTCACGGAGAAGGTCGTGCGGATACTGCGAGTGTAGAGCTGTGTCAACTCCGCAAGTCTCACTGTGGCAACAGTGCTCCGCTGGACGCACGCTACTGGGCGAGCCCATGTTCACAGTTGTTTTGGGTCTGGTATAGTACAGTACTTACTGTAGTTATAGCAATAAGTAAGGTTAATGGGTTTCCTGGACGCATTACCATTCTTCATGTCACTGTTTCACTTAACAATAGCGACTCTTTGACATGATGCTGTTTCCCGCGGAAAGATGTGCGCGCCATCGCTATTGGCAACAATGCAATGTTTTATTCTTTTTTCTTTTGCCACTTGTTGGCTTAGGCAAGGATCAATACAGCCACATCCTCAGTGGTTCTTGTGCAATTCTGAAACTAATAGGCGCTTGATAACTGCAGATGTTGCCAGGGGTCGCAACCCACCGCACAGTGGGTCAAAATTGAAATCTAGGGGGACAAAATTATTTTACGTTTTAATCATGAATTTAGAGTAAAAGCAACGTACGGTATAAAATTTGTTTACTTCATAATAAACATAAGTTAAGACTTTTTTAAGCTACGTCTACACATGCAAGAAATTGTCTATGACTAGCAGTTGGATAGAGCATTCAGTTATCTCTTCAGAACAATTTTCTAACCCTAATTTACTTTTAACAAAATCACATAGTTCCACTTTTGACATAGGCCTAATCGTCGAACCCAGTGCTTCAAACAGTTGTAAACGTGTGAGAACTGATTGCGCGACATCTTCTAAAACGTAAAATAACTAAGTAAGTTAAGTTAAAAAATATGCAAAAGATCGTATAACAGGCGTAAACTACAAGACTTTATCTACATTTTAACATTAAGTAGAACGTGACGCAGAGTGACGCGACATACTAAAAATCTAAGTGAAAATATAGTTTTAAAAATAATAGTTAAATATTATATAATGCAAATATAGCTAAAATTACGTAACAATTACGCCCATTAATAACTGAAACACATTACAAAGATCATACTGAACCCTTATCATTGTGTCCAATAATAATGTTTCATATTAATAAAAACGATGGAAATACTAAATACATGATATGCTGGATATTTGAGTAATATTGATGTAGCAAGAAATCTGGACTTGGTAAGACATGCTACGTGCTGGCTGGAAATGACCAATAGTTTCACAACCAATGCTATTCTTGGATTTCTGAGAAAATCAGATATGACGCTGTGGCGTACGTGACCATATAAGGCCAAAATGCTGCGTACAAGGCAAGGAGTGAGAGAGAGGACAAGTGTCGTGACGTGAAAATAAGGGCGGGATTTGTAAGGTCAGAACTCCGAAGCCAACTTATCTGACCAATAAGAAAACATGACGCCAGAACATAGCGTCAGTGTGTTTTGCGCGGCAATCGGATATAAAAAGATCTAGCGATCGGTTTGCTTGTTCGACGGCAGATTCGCGACCTGTGAGAAAATACAAGATTTTTGAGAGGTCACACATAATTATAGGCCCATTATTTAAAATATTGAGGAGCTGTTTTACTCCCACCATTGAAACTTTAGGCTTTCTGTATATATACAGATGCCTGAGATAACTCGGGCACTCCTAATTATTCTTCGACAGTCATTTTAAGACGTCCTTAAGACGATATGGTTTTAAAATTATAGTTGTGTGTCGGCAACGAAGTTAGAAATTTTCATAAATTGTGAGATGGCAATTAGCCATAGAATAGGGAAAGTCGACGATTCTGCATAGGACGATCTGAGGAAATAAAATACTTAAAACGCAGATAGAACAGTTTAAAAACTCTGATTTAATTGTGTTTTAACAGCAGCAAGATGTCGACCATGGAGAGAAGACAGCAAGCTTCATCCTCCATTACCATCAGTGTTATGGGCTAACGGCCTAATGATGGGAATTGACGAGGCGGGAGGCCTCTGGAAAGCAGTTTAAGTGATGAGTATTAAAAAATTGATTTATTGATTTTGGACGAGGGGAATCGCGAGAGATGTGTGGAACTTTGTATAGATTTTATTTGTGTGGTTTAATTTAAATTTCAGGGTTTGATTTCTTAACTGACATGCGTGTAGTAAATTTTGGCATTGCGTGACAATTATGTTGTACAGTAAATTTTGTAATTTAAATGTTTTCCTTATGTTACGTAATTCTTATAGCGAAACGGCCGCATCGATTAACATATCTATAAAAAGTGTAGCCATGAATGAGAACCTAGGAACGACAATGATAAATGGACTGATTTAATGATATGTTAAACTAATTACTACGTGGGGGGAAAATTGGTGTTTTGTTGCTTTGATAACTCGGGCTAGGATTGATCCTGTTATTAATTCTTTATTGTCATTTGGACATGTTGTGTGTCATTATCTGAGGAGTGTGCTGATTAATGCTACGACGAGATCTTCGAGAAACGTGCCACGTGTTTTTGGGTGTAAGTGATGATGATGAGGAGAGGTAAAGCCTGTCCATGACTGCGATATCATTCCGGCAAACTAGTTATCCGTGGGGATAAGTTTGACCTGGGAATGTATTCTTAAAAATCCCTGAGAGGATGTTTTGAGATAATGTGTTATTTATTTGTACGCGTTTAACAGGTGGCGATTAGCAAAGGTGCTGTACGCTGGCTATGGGCCAGAATCTATATTTAGCATGGCACTAATTACTACTTGGGGGAAGAAATCAGCCACTCTCTCGGTGATGCGATAACAGGCCCGGTTGTCTCCAGCTCGTTATGACACGTTATGTTTGCTTTAAAGCCTAATGAGTTAAGGTTATTTCATTTGGTTTAATTTGGGAAGTTGCCATGTTGTCGATCCAAGTTTCTTTTATCATTACTACGACTTATTTGTTCATTGTTTTAAAACGCCAAACTTTCTGGCGTGAAAAATTAAAAGTTGTAATTTGTTGTTGTTGGCTCTTATTTCAAGGCCATTGTATTCATATAAATATAATTTGGCAACCGGCCAAACTTGTTCATGTCATGTTATGCCTTCCTTGTGTTTAAGGTATAAGTCGGTAATTCCGCAGCCCTTATTTTAAATAATACACACGTGTATTTGGTTGTGGTAATCTAAGGTTAGAGCATGTCAGTAGTGTATATAAATATGTAATTGTTGTTCCCACATTTCCGTAATTCGTCCTTCGCAGTACGGAGTCCGTTCCCGAACCAACTGTTTTGGTCGGAAACGAGCGCCCGTCAAAATGCTCATTACTTGAACTAGTCTTAAAACCCGTGTCGCTCATAAATATTAAATTTTTGTACTATTTTATTTGTTTGTTATATTTGGATCTTGTGATCCGTTTTCTTTTGTTACTTTGATTTAAGTGACATTGCAGTCATAATGCTTGTTGGCAGCTGTCATACCATGTCGTCATGGTACGTCAGGCTGGTCAGTGTTAGATCTGTTCACGCGAGTGAACAATAAAAGGGTGGTTATAGTTTTCCTTTTTATGTTTGATTCAGTTAATAAATTTTATTTGTTAGTAGATCCTGTTGTTTTTCTTGGCTTTATAATAATAATAAGTTAACCTTATGAACCCTGGAAATTATGTTGATAGCAAAACCTCTAAACCACATTCACAAGAATCCATTACGACCCCGAAATTTTGAATCTTGTCTACATGCTATTTTCCAAAGGGTTTATAAGAGTTACTTTGGCTTCCGAACGTGTGGCATTTGTGTTTTAGAGTAAAAAAATAGATCACCGGCATGTGATAAGTTTATTAACGTAAGTTAGGCGAAGATAGTACCGCCAAATGTTTGAAAATATAAAGTCATGGAGTTTGCAATGAAGTAAATGTGGAACAAGTTAAGTGTTTGAACTTTGATTGAAATTAGAACAAACTGTTCCAGGCGCCCAATAAAATTAAATTAGCTTTGTGTAGAAAAGCCAAACTCAAAGAATTGTTTGACAGGAAGGTTAGACCTTAAAAACTAATTAATACTCTATTAATTGGTAAAAATTTGTAAGTAAAGTAAGGTCAGGAAGATTATAACTGAATCAAAGGGTTAAAATTAAATGGAATAATAAGTAAATTATACTCAGTGATGCTATAGTTTGTGGGAGTAATTTAAAGTAAATGAACTGAGTATGTAAAGGATTAATGTGTGTATATTTAATATGTGTGAGCGCGCGTATCCAGGGCTCCGCCCTTATGTCATTTCCCTATGTCTCAAATATATTATTGTTGTGATGGCAACTCTGGGAGAAATCCGCGAAGTGATTGAATTAGCATCCGCTCGTACGCGAGAACAACTTAGTGAGATGAGAAAGGACATAACCAATGAAATACAGACACAGTTAGCGGCAAATAGTGAAGAAACGCAGACACAGTTAGCGGCAAATAGTGTAGAAACGCAGACACAGTTAGCGGCTATAAATAAACAATCGGCAGAAACGCAGACACAGTTAGCGGCAAATAATGTAGAAATGCAGAAACAGTTAGCGGCAAATAGTGTAGAAATGCAGACACAGTTAGCGGCAAATAATGTAGAAATACAGACACAGTTAAACACAAAACTATCTGAAGTTAACGAGAATATAAATCAGAAAATCGCTACACAAAACATTCTGGTTAGTGAACAATTACATAGGCAGTCTGAGAAAAACAATGAAATGTTAAACGCACAAGACGAAAGGAACACTCAAAATCTAGCTGCGCTAACGGTAGAAATCAAAGAGCACACAAAAGAACAGCTAATCCAATTAGCAAAGGACGTTAGCACTAACAATACCAAACAATTAGGAATAATAAAAGGTATCGAAGATTCGTTTAAAAAGGAAATAAAAGGAATGGATGAGACTGTTATGGCAAAACTAGCACAAATCGAGCAAGCGTGTTTGACCAGCTCATCTGAAATCAAAGAAGCACACACAAACTTAGAAAAAAGGTTTGAGAATATCGAACGAGGGACACAGGGTATGCAAGATCAGATAATTACAGTAGATAACAATATCACGGGCTTAGTGACGGAACTCAACAAATTAGAAATACAATCAATTAAGAAATGGAAAAAGTTAGAAATTGACCAGGAAGAAATTAAACAAACATTAGAACAGAACAACATTTCTCTGGGAGAAAGGATAGATAAACTTGAAGATAATCAGGAGGCTAATCAACAGGAAGTCGAAAAACGCTTTGTTAAATTGAAGGATACTATTAGGAAAGATTGGACCAAGATGAGCGCTGATTCGAAAGATGAACGGCTCGCAGTAAGCAAGAAGCTAGGGGAAAATAACGCGAAAATACAGGCGTTAGAAGAAAATATGAAGTTAAGATTTCAAATTCAAGAGGACCGCATGATAAAATCGGAGTTGCAGTCACTTGGACATAATACGATGTTTGCGACACTAATGGAAAAGGGGAAAGGGGAGAATGCGGAAAGAGAGCACACAATAGACAGCCACGAGCTTGGGCAAAGTCCAAGAACGGTAGACACGCAAGCATTCCAGAATTATGAGGGTCGTAGCTCGACACCTCAAAACACACAACTTCCCACGCAAGTTATACAAGTCATCCGTGGAAACGAATTTAAACCGAATAAGTTTTTACCAGAGAGCGGAGGGACACCTAAAGCTTTCTTAAGGGAACTGACAGAATATTTTTCGGACCAAAATGTTAGCTCAACGCGACAATTAAGAATGGTTGAAAAATTTTTGGCGGGCTCAGCACTTACCTGGTATCTTGGATTTAAGAACACATTTAAATCAATGGAAGGTTTCCACAAGGCCTTCCTAAGCAAATACTGGAGTGGGTCGTATCAACAAAGCTTGCGAATGGACTTATACTCGCGCAAATACCATTCCACGCATCAGACGAAATATGCAGATTTTTTCGCCATGCAACTTGTCAAATTGCAGGATCTTGATAATCCCCCGAGCGAAATGGAGCTAATAACTACTATAGGAAAGCAGATGCCTATTAGCGTTCAGCAATTCTTGGTGGCGGCAAATATTACGACCGTGGTCCAGGCAGAAGAGGTATTAAGGAGGATAGATGAAACCACTAATTACATCAACCCGAGAGAGAAGAGACAGATAGAGTTAGTTAATGCAGTCGAAGTAGTCAAGACACCGAACAAAAACACGAGGTCGCAAGCTACAAACACTGGGGATAACCAAAGACGGCAGAGCACCGAAGAATATGAGCCGAGATCTCAACCGAGATACGAAAATAGGGACAGAAACCATAACAATCAGGAAGGAACTAACCGCTACCGGAACACAAACAATCAGCAGTGGCGAGATAATAGGAGATACCAAACGTCATACAATAGGAATAATAATAATAACGCACCTTACAATCGGGGATGGCGTGGAGGACACTATAATCAACAATATAGGCCCAGGGACAATAGGCGTTACAACCAGCAACATAACGCACAAGATAACCAGCGGTTTAACGAGCAATCGGATCCAAGGGATGATCAGAGAAATTGGAACGAGAGACACGCTGAGTCACAACAGTACCTAGAAGAACTACATAACATACAGGGAAACAATAAGAATAAATGGGAACGAGCGATGGAACACAGAGCAAATCCGGACACCCACACTAACGGGGCGGAAGGTATGCTAATGCAGCAGGAAAGACAGGACGGGTGGCACCAAGACCAGGGCGAGGGTCAAGGCGCGAAAAAAAAAGTTTAATTGAAGGGAAAGGAGACAGCCTCAGAAGCGAATGGTGTGATGGTCGTGATGGTTGGGTGACAGCGCACATTACAGAGTGGATTGCGATGCCTGAAGATTGCTTGGAAGAAATCGTGAGACCACAAAACGAACAATTAAAGCAATTACCAATAATATATGCTAGGATTGATGGATTGAAGGTCAAATGCTTAGTTGATACAGGAAGTCAGGTCAGCCTGGTATCTGAGGCCTTGATCAAAGAAATAGGACGGAATCATAAAGTTCCAATGATACCGGTCCCGCAAATTAAAGTACGGGGTATAATTCCTGAACGATCGGTTACTTGTAAGCAGCAGGCATATCTCGAATTAGAAATTCTGGAACACACCTTCGCTCAAACTTTCATAGTTATGACGAAAATGAACTTCAATATCATTCTAGGGGCAAACTTCATCTGCGAATACCAGGCCGTCATAGATCTACACAAAAACACCATAAGCTTCAAAAACATCGAGGGGATGACGAACATAGGACTGCATATGGACGAGATAACATCTGGCAAGGAGGCGCATGCCTGGATGTTACAGGCAATTAGTGAAGAAGGGGCTGAGATCACGCAGCAGGCTATTTTAAACAAGACGGACAAGGAAATAATTGAGGCATATAGCAAGGACACCACTACAGCTGTAATTGAACTTAATGAAGAGGAAGAAACGCGAGATATCTGGGCATTGTTGGCTGAAGAGGACGACAGCAATAATGAGTTTGAAGAGCTACTACAGGAGCGGCTTAAGGAAGTCAAACTAGGGGTTACGGAAAAGAAGCAACTTGAAGATATTTTAAGAAAACACCAACAGGTTTTTGATACAGTACCGGGCAAGATTCTCAACTTTAAATATTCCATGCAGGTAGATGATTGGTCACCATTCAGGAGTAGGTTGTACCCGATTCCGGAAAAACATCATTCACAAGTTAAAGAAATTATTGACGGAATGTTACATGCAGGCGTAATAAAAAAGATGCCCACACCTTTTTTAAATGCAATTTTGGCCGTTATCAAACCAAACGGATCTATACGGCTATGTCTCGACGCAAGAATGCTCAACCTTCGATTGTTGCCGGAATACGATAAGGCACCCATAATTAGAGACGTCCTCAAGGGATTTAAAGGAAAAAGCATCTATTCAAGTGTGGACTTAACGAGCTCCTTTCACCATATCGAATTGGACGAGAAGTCGCAATTGTTAACAGGCTTCTTGTTCGACAATCAGACGTACACATTTGGAAGAATGCCGTTCGGCGTGAAAACAGCTGGCTGTGCCCTAATTCGAGCATTAGACCGAAACCTTACTGAGGAGGTTAAGGAGATGACGACTAGGTACATAGATGATATTTTATTGGCTTCCGACAACATCAATGAACACATGGAAAACTTAGATAAACTGTTAGAAAATTTACGCACCACAAATTTCAAAATAAACCTAAAAAAATCCCACTTCTTTAGGGATGAAATTTTATATCTAGGCCACATTATCGATCAGGACGGCGTCAGACCAAACCCTGCCAAAATTGATGCAATCAAACATTTCCCCACTCCTACAAGAATAAAACATGTCCGTGCCTTCCTTGGTGTAACGGGGTTTTTCAAAGAAAACTGTCCCGGGTACACGGAAACTGTAGCCCCTATGCAAGAACTACTAAAGAAAAATAATAAATGGTCCTGGAATGACGAATGCAGCCAATCTTTCCAAGCTACTAAATTATTGTTACAAAATTGTATCAAACTGGGATACCCAGATTTCGGCCTAAAGTTTGTAATTCAGGCAGACGCTTCGATTATTGGGGTCGGAGCAATGTTGTATCAGGAAGATCCAAGCAACCTACAGAAAAGATCTTATCTTGCCTTTGTAAGCCGTAAGTTACGGAAACACGAACGGAATTACACTGTTACAGAGTTGGAGCTCCTAGCTATTCTTCACGCCCTCCAAAAATGGAGAAAACTAGTATTTGGGTATCAAATTATTATCAGGACAGATCATAAAGCCCTCACATTTCTTTTTAAAACTAACATGGTTAGTGAACGTATCACCAGATGGTCGATCTACATTCAACAGTTCGATATAGAAATTGAACACTGCCCTGGAAAACTAAACATCATCCCAGACGCTCTCAGCAGAAACCCGGAAGAAGACGTGGAAGAAGAGGCCTTGGTTCAACACATAGAACTGACACCTAAGGATCACGAGTTCTTGAATGAATTAAAGGAATTAAAGAAAGAGCAAGAAGGTGAGCCCTGGATGCGGCAAATGATCATGTATTTTAAGGGAGAACTTCAGCCTGGATCTGCAGCTCATCGTGAGGCCCGGAGCAAAGAAGGAAAATATCAATATGTGAACAATCTGTTACACAAATTCATTAATGAGGAGCATACCAAAATGCGCATCTTGTTACCTGCTTCATTGCAACGTGGTTTGACCTGGCATGTCCATGAAAGCCTAGGCCATATCGGAATAGACAAGGCAGAATCGACCATAGCTGAAACTTTCACATGGCCACGCATGCGAACTACCATATGCGAAGTGGTTAAGACTTGTGACGCTTGCCAACGCACTAAGCCTAACAACTATTTAATGAAGCAATACCCGAAACCAATATTACCCCAGAAACCATTGGAAATAGTGGCGATCGACACATTTGGTCCAATTCCGAAGGGAAGGAGAGGATGCAGGCATCTACTTGTGTGTCTGGACGTATTTTCCAAATTCGTGGTTCTATGCCCTATCCAGAAAACCACCACTAAACAGATTCTAAGTAGAATAATACACAAGGTGATACCGACTCTTGGTAAGCCTGAGTTAATATTATCGGATCATGGCGCATATTTCACTAGTGCCCAGTTTAAGAAAGGAATGGCAGATTTGAATATAAAACACGTTCTCTCATCAATAAGACATCCCCAAGGAAATTCTAGCGAACGCTTAATCCGTGATATTTCTAAGTTCTTCCGGGTATTTATTCCCAAGGAACATTACAAATGGGTAGACCGAGTGAGTGACATTGAGATATGTATGAATTTCACTCGTCATGAATCTACAGGGCAAATTCCCATGGTTTTACACCACAACCAGTTTCCAGTGAGATCTTGGAACACTATTGTAACATGTCCTAACGACCCAGTACCAACACACGATCTACGGATCCAGAACACCATTGTGCATATGAGAAGGCAGGCGGACCGTAGATTAAGAAGAGTACGCGGAAAGAAGTTTCATCGGGAGTTGATCGAAGGGGAATTGGTCTTGATTAAGAAGCCACCGATATCTGATCCAGCGAACAAGATACTAAACAAATTTTGTGAAAGGTATGTGGGACCGTTCAGCATCGTGAGGAATTTAGGTAACAACGCCTACAGAGTCCGAGAGGTGAGCACAGGAAACATGGCAGTGTATAATATCTCAAATTTAAAATTGTATCATCAGAGAGAGCCATACGAACCGAGAAATAATGTTACTGCAGCAAATTAAACATTCGCGTGATAACATACAACAAAAGATACGGGGGTACTCTAGTGGTGAAAGCGCTCAAAAGACAGCTCTGACGTGTTTACAAGTTCAGGCGGAAGTCGTTAATGAATATGTTGATGTTTTGAAAGAGTGAGAGGGGAGACGAGTAGCAAGGAAAGAGGCCGGAGGGCATAAGTATACAGGAATTTCCTAATGAGTTTGGAACGAGACGGCTACTGAAACAGACAGAGGCGGACAGTCATTATATTTGAGGGTGACCAGCAACTTCAAATTTGAGCCAGAAAAGTAGGGGATGTGAAATTCGACTTCAGTTGAGTTCGAATTTCATCAACTAGGGGTCAGATGAACCCTTATCATTGTGTCCAATAATAATGTTTCATATTAATAAAAACGATGGAAATACTAAATACATGATATGCTGGATATTTGAGTAATATTGATGTAGCAAGAAATCTGGACTTGGTAAGACATGCTACGTGCTGGCTGGAAATGACCAATAGTTTCACAACCAATGCTATTCTTGGATTTCTGAGAAAATCAGATATGACGCTGTGGCGTACGTGACCATATAAGGCCAAAATGCTGCGTACAAGGCAAGGAGTGAGAGAGAGGACAAGTGTCGTGACGTGAAAATAAGGGCGGGATTTGTAAGGTCAGAACTCCGAAGCCAACTTATCTGACCAATAAGAAAACATGACGCCAGAACATAGCGTCAGTGTGTTTTGCGCGGCAATCGGATATAAAAAGATCTAGCGATCGGTTTGCTTGTTCGACGGCAGATTCGCGACCTGTGAGAAAATACAAGATTTTTGAGAGGTCACACATAATTATAGGCCCATTATTTAAAATATTGAGGAGCTGTTTTACTCCCACCATTGAAACTTTAGGCTTTCTGTATATATACAGATGTCTGAGATAACTCGGGCACTCCTAATTATTCTTCGACAGTCATTTTAAGACGTCCTTAAGACGATATGGTTTTAAAATTATAGTTGTGTGTCGGCAACGAAGTTAGAAATTTTCATAAATTGTGAGATGGCAATTAGCCATAGAATAGGGAAAGTCGACGATTCTGCATAGGACGATCTGAGGAAATAAAATACTTAAAACGCAGATAGAACAGTTTAAAAACTTTGATTTAATTGTGTTTTAACAGCAGCAAGATGTCGACCATGGAGAGAAGACAGCAAGCTTCATCCTCCATTACCATCAGTGTTATGGGCTAACGGCCTAATGATGGGAATTGACGAGGCGGGAGGCCTCTGGAAAGCAGTTTAAGTGATGAGTATTAAAAAATTGATTTATTGATTTTGGACGAGGGGAATCGCGAGAGATGTGTGGAACTTTGTATAGATTTTATTTGTGTGGTTTAATTTAAATTTCAGGGTTTGATTTCTTAACTGACATGCGTGTAGTAAATTTTGGCATTGCGTGACAATTATGTTGTACAGTAAATTTTGTAATTTAAATGTTTTCCTTATGTTACGTAATTCTTATAGCGAAACGGCCGCATCGATTAACATATCTATAAAAAGTGTAGCCATGAATGAGAACCTAGGAACGACAATGATAAATGGACTGATTTAATGATATGTTAAACTAATTACTACGTGGGGGGAAAATTGGTGTTTTGTTGCTTTGATAACTCGGGCTAGGATTGATCCTGTTATTAATTCTTTATTGTCATTTGGACATGTTGTGTGTCATTATCTGAGGAGTGTGCTGATTAATGCTACGACGAGATCTTCGAGAAACGTGCCACGTGTTTTTGGGTGTAAGTGATGATGAGGAGAGGTAAAGCCTGTCCATGACTGCGATATCATTCCGGCAAACTAGTTATCCGTGGGGATAAGTTTGACCTGGGAATGTATTCTTAAAAATCCCTGAGAGGATGTTTTGAGATAATGTGTTATTTATTTGTACGCGTTTAACAGGTGGCGATTAGCAAAGGTGCTGTACGCTGGCTATGGGCCAGAATCTATATTTAGCATGGCACTAATTACTACTTGGGGGAAGAAATCAGCCACTCTCTCGGTGATGCGATAACAGGCCCGGTTGTCTCCAGCTCGTTATGACACGTTATGTTTGCTTTAAAGCCTAATGAGTTAAGGTTATTTCATTTGGTTTAATTTGGGAAGTTGCCATGTTGTCGATCCAAGTTTCTTTTATCATTACTACGACTTATTTGTTCATTGTTTTAAAACGCCAAACTTTCTGGCGTGAAAAATTAAAAGTTGTAATTTGTTGTTGTTGGCTCTTATTTCAAGGCCATTGTATTCATATAAATATAATTTGGCAACCGGCCAAACTTGTTCATGTCATGTTATGCCTTCCTTGTGTTTAAGGTATAAGTCGGTAATTCCGCAGCCCTTATTTTAAATAATACACACGTGTATTTGGTTGTGGTAATCTAAGGTTAGAGCATGTCAGTAGTGTATATAAATATGTAATTGTTGTTCCCACATTTCCGTAATTCGTCCTTCGCAGTACGGAGTCCGTTCCCGAACCAACTGTTTTGGTCGGAAACGAGCGCCCGTCAAAATGCTCATTACTTGAACTAGTCTTAAAACCCGTGTCGCTCATAAATATTAAATTTTTGTACTATTTTATTTGTTTGTTATATTTGGATCTTGTGATCCGTTTTCTTTTGTTACTTTGATTTAGGTGACATTGCAGTCACAATGCTTGTTGGCAGCTGTCATGCCGTGTTATCATGGTACGTCAGACTGGTCAGTATCAGATCTGTTCACGCGAGTGAACAATAAAAGGGTGGTTATAGTTTTCCTTTTTATGTTTGATTCAGTTAATAAATTTTATTTGCTAGTAGATCCTGTTGTTTTTCTTGGCTTTATAATAATAATAAGTTAACCTTATGAACCCTGGAAATTATGTTGATAGCAAAACCTCTAAACCACATTCACAAGAATCCATTACGACCCCGAAATTTTGAATCTTGTCTACATGCTATTTTCCAAAGGGTTTAATACCTTCAGTTGCATGTTCCATCTTAAAGCATCACACCAACCACAAAGACAACCAAACCACAGCCACTTACATTCACCCTCCAATTCAGACTGCTCGAACAGTGGTGACAGATTTACACTAAGATGCGTTTATATCCCAGAATAGTGAGCGGCAATTATATGAGAATGCTGTAGAAGTAACACATTTTGATTTTTTAATTATGAAAATAAATAATTTTGTCCTCCTAGAATTCGATTTTGACCAACTGTGCATCGCTATCGTCAACAATGCAATGATTTATTCTTTATTCTTTTGCCACTTGTTGGCTTAGGAAAAGATCAATACAGCCATATCCTCAGCTGTTCTTGTGCAATTCAGAAACGAATATGCGCTTGATACCTGAAGATGTTGCCAGGGGTCGCAACCCACCGGTTGAGAACCCCTGACCTAGATGATTCGATATCGTTGATAAAAATTAAAAATAATAATGGACCCATAGACCGGAAAACCCTATTCAATGTTTCGGAAGAATTTGGAATTGATAGCAAAACAAGGGCGATTAGCCTATAATTCAAACATTAACAGAAACTGATTCCAAATTTAAATTTCAGGGGAAAATCTCGGAGCCCTTTAAAATTTGTACAGGAGTCAGACAAGGAAAAAAATAATGAAAACATGGAGGAATGCCATGAGAGAAGAAGGGATAGAAGGAATAATGTAGCTGAAAATAAAGAAGAAATAAAATAATGCTTGAAAAATTACACGAAATTACAGGTAAAACGGGACTCAGGATCTCGTATGAAAAAACAGAATCAGGGTGTCTACTGGTAACGAAAGTAACGAAAGTAACGAAAAAGTAACGAATTTTACTAATGGGTAACGAAAGTAACGAAAAAGTAACGAATTTTACAAACGGGTAACGAAAATTTTCTGAAGGCGGGTTGAATCATTTAAACTCGCGCCGCTAGGCTCAGAGATTGCGAGTTTCACGCAAGCGGCGCCGTGCCTATTGCATAGTACTAAGCTATATCTCTCCGTGCCCGACCTCAAGGAAATACATACCGAGGATACCTTGAGCGGTATACATCGGTTCAACGTATATTTTCGGCCTCAAGAAGTCTTAAGTTTCGTGTGAAATATTTTTCTGTGTTACTGTATTAGGAAGCCTGACTTTTCGCGAGACGTTTATTCGCGAATACTTCCGAAACTAAGAAGAAATCTCTCATTTCTGTTATTTGGAAACTATGTCAAATTGAAGTCCAGAAATAACGCGAAACAATTTAATGTCGCAATCTTGCGAAATGTTACCGTTTCGAAAAAATGCGAAAAATCTTCGAAATACATATAACTTATTTTAAAAATATGTCTAGTAAATTTGCGACATTCAGTATGGTTAATTCGAAATTCCGTTAAAAGTCGATTTTTCCTTCGAACTTTCGTTCCATCGGATATATAATCTAACCGATTATTTCGCTAACTTGTTGATAATTCGTGGTTCTCAATCGAAATAAAACTTGCCCTCTTGTCGTATTATTCGTGCAATCCTCTCAGAACAATTCGTAATATTCGATACCGTACCTACTTCGAACGTTCATCCTCCAAAATCGTATCCTCAAGACGGCCGGCTGACCGCACGACTTGCCTGCGGGAATCTCGTCAAACGGACCGATAACGACGTCAGTTGCGTAAAATCATAAAACCCGTCCCCTATCGTGAACTTGTGAACACGAGGACTGCGGGAATCCTGTCAAAGATGATTGGGCACCCATCACGGGGCACCCATCACGAGACCTACTTGCCACTTTTCCCATGACCGTATACTTAAAAGCATGCGGGGAGTGAGAAGTGCATCAACCCACATAAAAATGGCAGCCTACGTAGCATCGACATACTAAATCCTCCTCGTGATCCACCCTGAACTACTGAAGTCCCAACTACAGCATAGGGACAAAGGGAATCACGGCGCCGACCGAACAACATGTTCATAACTACGCGTGAATTTTAACCATGCCCAACCTTGAGCTTGCCTCCGCCATTCTATCAGGACAGATATACAGGCAGACAATCGTTGAATGGCCGGGTGCGGCGACGATTGCATAATATCTCGAGGACAACGTAAAACGGCCGAGAGCGGCAGCGATTGCGATACATCGCGATATTTATCCGCATTCAATGACGAGGACAACTGTATTCTTGTCAAACGGACAGCAAGTGGCGCCGATTGCGTAATAATGCTATATTTTCTTGTGCCCGAACTCAAGGACAATGGAAATCACGTCGAATGACTAAAAGTGACGCTGATTATCTAAATCGCGATTTTTCTCCGTGTTCTCTCGTGAAAACTACGGGAAGCTCACCAAACAACTGAGATCAGCGCCGATCGTGTAACATCTCGATATTTCTCCGCATTTGACTGCGAAGACAGAATTCGGTGACGATCTTGTAACATCGCATGCATTTCTTCGCGACCTACCGCGGGGACGAAGGATATCTCGCCAAATGGTCAAGAGCTGAGCAACCTCTTGGTACCGTAATAATAACAACATATTGTGGACAAGACGACATATTAGCTGAAACAACTCATTGGATATTAAATATCTAGCATATATTTATTATTTTATAAATTTTTATAACATCATGTGAATTTCATTTAAAGCGGCTTCGGTGGTGTAGTTGGTAGCATGCTGAACTGCTGTGCCCAAGATAGCGGGTTCAAACCTGGCCGAAGTCGTCGGATTTTTTAAAAGCGTTAAAAATCCTTTAGTATGCCTTCCTTCGGAGGGGAAGTAATGCCGGCGGTCCCATGTCATGGATTTATGGCATGTAAAGGATTTTTCCACAGACTAAACTTGTGTGAAGCTAAATTGTTAGGTTATATTTCGTCGGAACGCTCTATCAAAGTTCCAACGCTCATCACTAGGTATCATTGATATCTGGTAGCAACTTGAAATTGAACGGAACTTGTAGCTCACCCTAAGGGTGTCCGTTGGAAGCAGCTACAGACTCAGACGAGCTGAACATGTCCTCCGACACTCCCGACACTAAAAGCCATATGATAAATAAAAAACTTCTTTAAAAACAGTTCATTGCTGTTTTTCTTCACCGCGTGATGAGCGCCTATGCTTGTAGACAGCAGACGTAACTTGAATTCAAAGGTAACTAAAATTAACTAAAAGGTAACTAAAAGGTACCTAAAAAGTAACTAATTTTTACTTCATCCTAACAGTAGACACCCTGAGAATACATAGAATACAAACATGATAACGAAAAGCACTTAGAAACAAAATATGGGAAGATCAAGAGGTCGGATAAGTTTAAATATCTTGGTGAATGGATCCAGCCTAATGGACTGAATAATGCAGCAAACAAAGTGGGGATCAGAAAGATGGAATTAGCTTATAAATTAGTACAGAATAGGTACAACAAAAGAACAATAACTTATCTTACGGAGCGAAGATAAGACACTATACCACGGTTGTCAAGCCTGAGGGATTGTATATTTCAGATTGTTTGATACTGAACAAGAAAGGTGAATTAGAAGAACTGGAGAAGAAAGAAAGAAAAATCTTGAGGAAGATCTTAGGACCCGAAAATAGAAATGTTGGTACATGGCGGAAGAGGCGAAACAAAGATATTTACGGACAAGCAGAAACAATCACAGATACCATACGGAAGAGAAGATTGAAGTTCTATGGACACCTTACGAGAATGAGCGATAGTCGTCTAACGAAGAAGATCTTTAATTACATCACCAAGATAAAAGCGACTACAAAATCGGTAGATGAAATAAGAAAGGATATGGAGGAAGTTGGGGTCAGTCCAAATGAGATCTGGAATAGAGAGGTGTTTCGAGGTAGGATTGATGCATTCAAGGGGTTCCAGGAAAAGCAAAGGAGAAGAGCCAAGACCATCTGGTCGGAAGAAAGGAAGAGAATCCACAGTGAAAGGATGAAGATTTTCTGGGAACAGAAAAAAGGACTAATCAGCAAGTCAATTGTTTCCCGTGGTTCAAAGTAGGCCAAAATCGAACAAAGAAGAAGAATGGACCCAGTAAAGTGACTTGTGGCATTCATCTTTTCACTCTTAAAGGTAGACTTGTTCCCAGATAGGCCTATTTATAAATTATGTTTGTTCGATTTTGTGAGCAATATCTGTGAAACTAGTCTAGTATGCAGCGCTAGGGAGAGCTCGTGACTTACCTGACATTTCTCAGCGGACATGAGGATGTGCAGTAGGCCCGGAGGTGGCGGCTGGTGGTGAGCCAGGAACATGGCAGGAGGCGGCGCGGCGCTGCTCTGCTCCATGGTCGGGGGTTTGACTGGGTGCGGTGCCGGGGGGAACATTAGCTTGCTGGCACTAGGGGCGGCTGCTCCCTCACTGCTCACTCCCCCGCCCCCTGGCAGCAGTAACCCCGCGGGGTGCCCATGAGGGTGTGGGTGGGGGTGGTGGGGCAGATCCTTGCCTCCCAACTGGTGCTGGTGTTTGGGCTTGCGAGGCCCCCGCTCGTGCTGCACTGCTAAAACACCAAAGGTGCATCGCTTACACCAGTCTGCTTGGTAAGCTGCGATAACAATACATTATTGGTTAAATACAGGTAAATTCTTAGTCACTCGTCAATGTTACGGTATTATTTGAAGTCCAGCACAGCATCACGATTCATTTATTCAACTTGGTACAGTCAGTAAGCCTATATTATTATTATTCGCAGTCGTTTCATTCCGCCGTAGGGCGATTGCTCCTGCGCACAGTGGGTCAAAATCGAAACCTAGGGAGACAAATTATTTTTACGTTTTAATCATGAATTTAGAGTGAAAGCAACGTATATAATTTGTTTACTTCATAATAAACATCAGTTAAGACCTTTTTAAGCTACGTCTACACATGCAAGAAATTGTCTATGACTAGGAGTTGAATAGAGCTTTCAGTTATCTCTTCAGAACAATTTTCTACCCCTAATTTACTTTTAACAAAGTCACAAAGTGCCATTTTTGACATAGGCCTAATCGTCGAACCCAGTGCTTCAAACAGTTGTAAACGTGTGTGAACTGGTTGCGCGGCATCTTCTAAAACGTAAAATAACTAAGTAAGTTGCAAAAGATGCAAAAAATCTTGTAACAGGCGTAAACTACAAGACTTCATCTACATTTTAACATTAAGTAGAAAGTGACGCAGAGTGACGCGACATACTAAAAATCTAAGTGAAAATATAGTTTTAAAAATAATAGTCGAATATTATATAATGCAAATGTAGCTAAAATTACGTAACAATTACGCCCATTAATAATTGAAACACATTACAAAGATCATACCTTCAGCTGCATGTTCCATCTTAAAGCATCACACTAACCACAAAGACAACCAAACCACAGCCACTTACATTCACCCTCCAATTCAGACTGCTCGAACAGTGGTGACAGATTTACACTAAGTTGCGTTTATATCCCAGAATAGTGAGCGGCAATTATATGAGAATGCTGTAGAAGTAATAAATTTTGATTTTCTAATTATGAAAATAAATAATTTTGTCCTTCTATAAGGCATCCAACGTTTAGAATGAAGCACTGGTTAGATAGGGATATTCTTCTCTCTTTCTGTTGCACGTGAGACATGTATGATGCTGTCATTTTCTAGCAATCCACTGTTGCCATATCAGTCGAAACATTTTCTTTGTCGAAAAAACAGCATATTTGGGTAGAACTATATTTTGACCAATGCTTCATTCTAAACGTTGGATGCCCTTTAGATTTCGATTTTGAGCCACTGTGCTGCGGCGCGGGCCCCCTTAGACGATTTTGCCGTCTCTTCGGGCCAAGGATATATGGTTTTAAGGAGGGTGTAAATTTTGTTGATGGGGGATGTTGGTTTTAGAATTTGGATGAAGGTGTGTTCGATTTATTATATTTTATAGCGGTGCTTGTTGGAGATGGGCTGTGGGGAGAAGCATCGCTTCTGGGGAGGGAGATTTAGATGCAGGAATGGTGATGGGGTGACTGCTTTGTTAGGTGAAGATGTGACTTTAAATAACTAAATTGTTCGAAAACAATGGAAACACGGAAACAACACTCGCAATTGCCAAAAGTAGATGAAATGACTTATAGGTTCTTCTTCTTCTGCTTCAAGTGCCTCGTCCTCCAAGAACATTGGCGATCAGTAGCATGATCTGCTGTTTGTCCATAGCTGTTCTAAACAGTGACACTGTAAAAGTCCAAACCACTGGCTTATGTTCTTTAGCCAGGATATTCGTCTGCGTCCTGGACCCCTAATGCCATCAATCTTCCCTTGGATAATTAATTGCAAGAGGTGGTATTTGTTGTTGCGCATGAAATGACCAAAGTAATCTAATTTTCTCCTTTTGATGATACTGAGAATTTCCAAGTCTTTGTTCATACGCCGCAGTACTTCCACATTTGTGACTTTAGATGTCCATGATATCCTTAAAATCCTGCGATACGTCCACATTTCAAATGCTGTCAGTTTCTTATTTAAAACCTCGGTAAGTGTCCATGATTCAATTCCATAGAGCAGGAGACTAAAAAAGTAGCATCGAAGCAGTCGGGTGCGTAATGACAGACTTAAATCACGGCTGGTCAAAACTTTTCTCATTTTCATGAAAGAACTTCTGGCCTGCTCAATTCTACATCGAATTTCTTGACTTAAGTCGTTTTTATTTGTTATTTTCTTTGCTAGCAAGTAGGCCTAGTAAGTAAGTTGATTGATTAAGGGGGGTTTATTTACGTAGCCTACGAGATCATTGAGGTGAATGGTCGTGGTTAAGATGATGTTTGAATGGAGCATAGTTCGGTGTAATTGGATGATGTATGAATGGAGGATGAATGTGGTGAATGCTTTCCTTTTGTATGAAGGTGATTGAGGGGGGTGTTCGTAGTTGAGAAGGGCAGTCAGTATATCACGTGTCTGTAATCACTAGAGCCCGGATTCCCATTCAAATGCATGTTCCGTGGATGTTTGCAAGTTTTGGTCTTTTTCGGAGAAAATTCATGTTTAATGGTAAACAAATTCATAGTGTTCGCTTTGCAGATGATATTGCTCTGGTAGCTGATTCAGAGCACACCATGACTACGATGCTCGGTATGCTAAACAACACGTTAGAGCAGCTCGCCCGTGAACAGCTGAGTACTCGCTGCCTTGTGTGAGTAAACCTGCAATATGCAATACAGCTCTGCTGTAGGGGCGGCCGTTACTCAGCGGTGGATACATCAAGATTGGCAGGAAGGGCATGGACTTGTACTATGACCTTCGCCCAGTGACGTTTTCGCTATCACCCCCAGTCCCTCTCCTACCGTGCTCCGAGCATTACTGCTGAGTACTCGCGTGTACGCATACTCAAACTCGTGGATTTGGAACAGCCTGCGTTAGAGAAATTCAGGTTAAAAATAAACACAAAGAAAACGAAAATCATGGTTGTTCAAAAGAAGAAGACTGAATTGAAAACTAATATTCAGTTAGGCTGTACAAAAATAGATCAGGTTACAGAATTTTGTTATCTGAGTAGTGTCATTACCGGTGACAATAATCTAAGTGCCTTATAGAAGTCAAAAAAAGAATTATTGCTATGGCAAAGCAAGCATTTCAGAGCAGAAAAAATCTATTGTTAGCCTACTTTTCACATTTTGCAAAAATTAGGAAAAAGTAGAGAGTAAAGATCTACACCTGAATATCTCAAGCCCATATTTGAAAATGATATCAGTGCTACCAACTGTTAAAAATTCGCAATTGAAATTTGAGCTCCATGTTGGATATCCTGGAAGGTATGCAGGGGAGCTATTCCAAAATTGGCACACATATAGATAATAATATTTCCAGGAGGCCATACATGACAGTGTTGCCAAAATGATTCTAAGCCTGCTGATAAGTCCAATTTCTAAATGCATAAGCTATAACTTCTACACTACCGTATCAATTGGATTTCAACCGAATTTCCTAGAATGTACTATGTGTACATAAACAGATATGACTGAGCGTATTCTTAAGAGCCAACAGGGCTGCCACTGTTAATAAATGCTCTCTCTGTTTTTTTAAAATCCAAATACCAATATGTCACAAAGTATGCAAGCCATCAGCTTTAAACTATGCACACGTATAGTACCTGACATTCTAGATTAATTTGGAGTAACTAATATACGTCAGTGCTGCCAACATGATTCGAAGCCTGCTGATAGGTCCAATTTTAAAATATATGTAACTTCTATACTAACAAATGGATTTCATCCAAAATTGGCACAACACATGCATGACATTGTTGCCTACTTGATTTTACGTGCTCTGATTGATCCAATGCCTAACTGCATGTAACGTCCATGCTATCCATTGGACTTCAACCAAATTTGGTATTCTGTACCTTAAGAGATAGAACTGAGGATACAGTATATCCAGTCACCAGGGCTGCCAACTGTACTGCTCTATTAGGCTACATTATACCAGGCATATTTTGAACTAATTAGAAATTTCGATATTACCAACTTAATTTCGTCATTATTCTAGATAGGTCCATATAGATTAATCATTGGCATGAATCTTAAATTTTAAGAAAAGTAGGCTCCTTAGTTCGTCACGGAACTTCTTGTTGAATAAACACTTAGGAAAAGAAACCAGGAAGACATTTGTTAAAACCTTTGTTTGGAGTGTGCTAGCTTACGAATGCGAGACATGGTCTTTGATGATGATGATGATGATGATGATAATTGTTGTTTTAAGGGGCCTAACATCTAGGTTATCGGCTCCTAATTGTTTCGGTCATCGTGAAGATGAAAATGAAATGTAAACTATAACTAAAACTAACTACTAACTTATATACTAGAAGAAGAGATGGAAAACAAAGGGAGAATAAGGCAAATAAAGGACAGCAGGAAAAGAAATGCCCTCACTCCTTGAAGAATGTGGATTGAGGGACTTGGAAGGAGGGAGAGCCATGAAAGGCAGATAGGAAAGTGAAAGAGGAGAGGGTCCACCCCACAGGTAATGGACAAAAGGGGGAAACCAGACCCAGCTCAGGAATCCTTCGGGGTCGCCAACTCCCGAACTCACCAGCCGTGAGCCCCTGAGGATGTAGCATTATCTAGGGTGCACCAGAAGTGGTGGGGATACATACACCCTACCTCGTTGAGGGCCTTCAGCAGAAGGCAGGAGATAACAGGAGAATAAAAAGAAGGCTGATCCCTCGCAGAAGGAGGGTATCAGAAAAGATGAGACAAGGGCCAATTAAGGCGGGAAAGGAAGAGACTCCCTAGGCCTCGGATACCCTAATACCGTCGGGGTCGGAAGAGAACAAGAGTTGACCAAGTGAGGTCGACAGGAAAGAAGACAGAGAGGAGCCCGGCACAAGTAGGCCTAAGTGGAAGCAATGCCAGACTCAGCTGTGGCCCCGTGGTCACCAACCCACGTCCCACTAGATGTGAGCCCCTGGGGGAGACATGGTCTTTGGGAAAGCAAGCAAAATCAAGACTAGAAGCAGCTGAAATGTGGTTCTGGAGAAGGCTTACCTTTTAGATGATGATGATGATGAATGCATACTTTGAAGATTTTGGATTTAATAGCTAATTTAAGATGCAAAAAGTACGTATTCGATCGCGGAATTAATTCAAGTACCGATAGTTCCTACTTTTGCTACCAAATGCTACCGTCCACGACACCTAGCTTGCGGACTTGGCTACTAGATGCCATCGCAGTCAGCACCTGGTGGTGAAAATTGGAACTAATAACCTATAGCGTTATCAATTCTAATCTACAAAATTTGGCTTCACACAAGTGTAGTTAGTGGAAGGTTCTTTTTCATGCCATAAATCTATGACATGGGACCACCGGCTTTACTTTCCTTCCGAAGGAAGGCATACTGAGGGATTTTTAACGCTCGTAAAAAATCCGATGACTTCGGCCGGGTTTGAACCCGCGACCTTGGGCATAGAAGCTCAGCAGATTCCCAGCGTTGTTTCCAGTTAGGCTAGCTGAGGTGTTAAAGTCACTGCTGTCATCTTTTAGAACTCAGGAACAAGGACATATGATCGACCAAAATCAGTTGGTGTATTTCCAGCCAACCAAGCAAGCCAATGTGTTGGAGTAGAACTGATATTGTGTTAAACTTCGTAGCCTATCCATGAATCTCGTGTGAGAACTAATTCTATCGATGGTGATGATGTAGGCTGATATAACGACCGGCGTTCATAATTAAGTACAAGGTTTTCGGGCTTGTAGGCCGTGGTCCAGACAGGATATCTCCCGACGTTTCACCGGAAACTGCGTCCGGCATTATCAAGGGTTCCGCTCCTTTCCTTGGTCAGCAGTGGAATGAGGAAGAGGCTTGAAATAATGGGTAACGGTTTGTAGTGGGGTATTGTTGCTTGAAAATGACTGTTGGCTGGGTGGATCTTGGCGATGAATTAACGCCTGGAAGGCAGTTTGGATCATCAAATTAGGATGGTGAGCCGAGCGTTCTGTTTGCATTCCGGCTGGATCGTCTGGTCTCGCGTACATGTTGCGGGGTGCGGTGCGTGCTCCGGCTTCGGCGACCGAGCTTGTGAGGGTCAGGTGTTCCCTGGGCGACTGCCGGGTTGTAGCGGGAAGGTTGTTCAGGTTGACATGTGCGTGATATCTTGGCCTTGGTGTTCCTAAGGGCCGGGATCCATGTATTACGCACACGTTCAATTTCTTCCTTTCGATTGAAGTTGGGTGTTTGAATATTTTTATGGCTTCCCGTTGCAACCTGGCGTGGTAGTGTGTGATCGTGGAGAGTATCTCTGTGTCCCCGTACTGTACATCGTGACCGGGCAAGAGAGAATGATCAGCGGAATGAGCATAGGCAAATTAAATCTCTAGTTTTCGGTATTATTCTCTGTAACCACGGTGGGATTGACGCTAGCTTCACAGCGCGGGACTGAGCAGCCAGTGAGTCTGCTTTGAAACAGGCTCAAGTCTCTGTGGGCAGAGACGGCAATTGCGCATGCGCCAAGCAGATGGTCGATAGCTGAATGCGTCAGCAGAGAGCCTAGGCTCCAAGCAGTGCATTGGTGAGGCGGGCGGTATTTAAGCGCCTGCATGTTCGTTTGTGAGTTTTAAAACATGGATCAGTGTA